>CM069921.1:9509284-10109284 GCA_036172225.1 Cryptocoryne crispatula var. balansae | reverse complement strand
AACTGGATTCTGATCAAAAGACTGCGAGGCCTCCTTTACGGTTGGAAACCATCAGGTGAACAAAATTCCAGGCAAGACACAAGGGTGGTTCGGCATTC
The DNA here is from genome assembly GCA_036172225.1 of Cryptocoryne crispatula var. balansae. Taxonomy (NCBI): domain Eukaryota; kingdom Viridiplantae; phylum Streptophyta; class Magnoliopsida; order Alismatales; family Araceae; genus Cryptocoryne; species Cryptocoryne crispatula. The sequence continues at coordinate 10,109,186 of CM069921.1, read as the reverse complement.
CTCCATTGTAGGCTCTATGATCGTAGAGTCCAGCATTGGGGCAACGAACTCCAGATTACACAACGATGACGACGATAACAACTGATAAGAATAGCTGAAGAGAATGATCCCGTAGTAATATCATATAAATTAGTGTTGGAACAGTAGCATGTCCTACCAGACAGGTATGGAGGGGCAAAATGTCACCAACTTTCTTCACAAATAAAACGAACCATGAGTGTCAGCGTCAGATCCCACCCCCCTTCTTGAGATAATCCCCTTTACTGGATGAAGAAACCGAAAAATAGATAATCTCCTACAGTTTTACCCACTCAACTTAGGATTGTTCTTTAATAAGCTAGCTGGGTTAGCCGAAGATATAAACTGCACAAGTTGCAAGAGGATTTTTTTTTGTCATGAGCAAGTGAATATTGTACCATAAAGGTATAAACTAACCATACTAGCCAGATAATCTGAGATGCCTGGTAGGTGAGACAATAATAGAAACTATGCACGCTGACCTTGGAATTCTTGAAATGGATCCTCCTCACTTCTCCCCAGAACTGCCTCGACCAAAACTAAATGCACCATCCTTGCCAGATAGCCAAGAACCAGAGCCATCAGGCTCGCCAAAACCACCAGAACCAGAGTCGCCAAATCTGCTTGAGCGGCTTGACCCAAAATTGCCAAATCCACCTGAATGCCCTGGACCCACATCATCAGACCGGCCAAACCGTCGTGATCCAAAGTTTCCATTCCCAAATTTGGAGTCTACAAAACTTGAATTTTGATTGCCAAAGCCGCGAGGATGATGACTTCTGAAGTCACCCCCAAATCCACCTGACTGGCCAGAACTTGAACTGCTAAACGAGCCAAAACGGTCTGCCCCAGCCTCACCATATCCACCACTACGAGCAGAATAGGAACCACCAGGTTGTCTAGGCCCCGAGCCATCAAATCCAGAAGAGTGTCCAAAATGAGAATTGCCAAAATTCCGACCAGATCCTGAACTACCAAAGCCACCAGACTGGCCAAAACCTGGCTCCCTCATGCGACCACCACCAAATAAACTGGATGAGCCACCACGCATACCACCAAAAAAGTCATCCATCCCACCACCTGCTTGTATCCTAGGAAGCTGAAATAAACAAAAGCAATAATCATCAGCTGTCACAATCTATACATAATGTCGCCCAAGCAATAAAAGATAGATCATGACAAGACTACAATCATGAGAATACCTAGCAACAGAGATACAGCAGAATAATTCGTCAATATACAGTTGATTCCCAAATCAACTAATGTTACCTCATTAAATCTGCATCCAATGTCACTCTCAATCTGCCTGACAGCTCGACTCTGGTGCTCAGAATAAATAAGAATGGCACTGCCCTTCTTACCAGCACGCCCTGTTCGTCCAGATCTGTGGACGAAGATCTCTGAGGTGTTTGGCAATTCATAATGAATCACCTGGAGCAAAGAAAACGATGAAGGAATAGCACAATACATGACCGTACGGAAAGCAGCGATGAAAGAAAAAGTACATGAACTCATGTAACAGACCAAAAAATCGACACTGAAAGATCAGGAGTCCATGAAACTAAAAAAACAAGTAAAAAATCAGTTGCTTCACATGTATACGGTTGCATAATCACACATCAACATCAGCTATATATCCAAGGGTGTTGATGGTTAGGGTTTCAAGGCTTCCTACCATGGGCCCTGCTGACAAAAGTGATAATACATTGAATAGTAAAAGTATGTTTTTAAACGTAAATAATGTATCGTAATAATACATAACAACCTAGAATTGCTAATCCATCAGTTTAAGCAGCTAAACGAGGCAACCCTTGCCTTAGCAGTTGCCTCAAATGCTTTCTGGACATTTCGCAAAAACAATTAAATCTTATGTTTGTGGTGCACATAAACACTATATTTGTCACTGTACCGGACATACTGCTACCACATTGATGATTTTCAAGTTGATTGTGCATATTTTGACATATACAGGATATGAGTCAATAAGAGCATGTGATGAGCATTTGGGCAAATCACCTCTAGGGAAAGGCATTGAGGGAACTGCTCAATTGTCCCGAAAGGCCACTCACATTATAGATGATTCAAGAATGAAAAAATTTATTACGTAATTCAATTATTTCAATTTGAGAACATGGAAAATGTCGTACTATGTTATCAACGGTGGTTGAGGTGACCACAAAGGCAACAAGGTGAGGTAAGGTGGTTGCTCTCTGCCTTGTTTAGGCCAAGATCGCCTAGGTGACTGCGCTATTGCATGCATTTCAGGTGCTTCAAAGGCTCAAACTACTTAGGGCAGTGAATTCCTTAGATAACATAGTTCAAGAATGAACAAAGCCAACGGGGTGTTTGGTTGCACAATAATTTCTCATACACTATAATGATAAATTTTTAAATTAAAATAAAATCTAAGATAGCTAAAGACATACAATTACCATGTTTAGTGAGTTTAATATGATAACAAAAAGAGTGGGGACCATGTATATCTATAAAAGGTGGGAGACCCAAGTAAAAAGAGAAAAAGAAGATATCACCTCTCTTTTTTCTAAGGAATCCTCTATAAAACAAATTTTTATAATGATTACTGTTGGCACCAAAAATTTTCAATTTTATTGGGCCTGTGTTATGTCAAAATACCAATGAGGGACATGTCTAGCTCCTCATAAAGTTAAGGGTTTGTTGAAATAAGAATGAGAGGAATCAGATGGAGTGGGCCTGATATTTAGGTCCCACTCATTGTCATCATTCCATCCCAAATGGAGAAGAGTACATATGCTCGACCCACTAGGGAAATTAAATTTTCACTTTATATAGAGTGAGGTCAATTATAGAGTATAGACAAAACTTTATGATTTAAGTGAAGAATTTCTTGGGAAAATCCGTGCCTATATAAGTCAAAAAGATATTCTCAAATATGATGAGATGGATGAAATGTGATGGCATTTTATGCAATGTTATGTAAATATCAATCATATGAATGACATATATATAAATGTCTCCACGTCTATGATTGGGGAGCATTATATAACTAACATATGCCATATAGAATGCAAATATAAAAGATGAAGTTTAAATAACCAAATCCAAAAATCATCAGCTGTCTAAGAGATTCTTGAAAACAGATGATGGATACGACTTAAGTCCAAACAGATATAAACTATAAAAACGTGATCTTAAATACTAAATCACATCGCATTGGATAGATTAAATTACGTTTTACAGATTAATGTTCCATAAAACATTAATTTGCAACTTCCGATAGATAGAGGTCCAAAGACAAACTTTAATGAACCCCAAACCTCGATATACATAATTTATATGCACATCATATGTTTTGGCTAATATTTTCTATGAAATATCATGCATTTTCATAGTTTCCAAAAGATAACGAAAGTTAATTTCCCGAATAAATGAAATCAAATAAATTTTCAAAACATGTCATGCAGCCATGCATTTATATTTTTATATTATCTTTATGAATTTTCGAGGTTTCACAATTGCCAAACACCCTTTTTAACCAATTTTGTTACACAAACATTTTTTCACAAAAGCTCATTTTGTCACGCAACCAACCACTTCATAATATATGGTATCAAAGACTGTTGAGACAATATCACCTAGATTATAGGCGCCTGACCTTGTTTCAGCCAATATCACCTAGATTATAGGTGCCGCTGTCACTGTGTACCATTCAGGCACCTCAAATGGCTCAGGACGGTGAAATGGTTGCCATAAGCTAGATAAGGCCTCTAGAGACTGCCTCCAACTGGTGAAATCCACCGCCTGGTTTGGGGGGGGGGGGGGGCACAGTGGGTGCGTCCCTCTGGTAGTTTCTTCAGCCTGAGGAAACTTCTTCCAGGTTCTCTCCCTCTGTTCACCTCTAACACCTTAAACTGTCACAGGGGATGCCTGTGGTGAGGCAACCCCTTCCTTCCCTAAGGCACCCCCACACCTCAGATAGCGAAGGTCATACAGAATAGTCCATAAACATCTGAAAAACTCCAGTCAGTTTCTGATGCATGGATTAACCTGAAAGTGCGAGTCAATCCTCAGTCACATAATACTAACAAAATTAGGATACCCAACCAAAAGGCTGATCAACTTGAGTCAGATCTATAACATGTAAGTTGTCCTTTTACCCATGGGATTTTATAAGCCTAGTTTGACATGAATGGATAGATGCAAGACGATAACATAATCAAAATCCAAAATCTAGGGGAAAACTTACCTTATTGGTGAAGTAACATAGAGTGAGCCTATGTCCAATGACTTGAGAAAAAGCATGTCTCAGCCAGGAATTCCAGTTAGGATTGGCCCCCGGATCGGTGATGGGCCGATGGCTGATCCCCGATCCAGATAAGGATCAGCTCAGTGGATCAGCCGATCCACCAGAAGCTTGGGATAAGCTAATACAATGGCGCTGGCTGCTGAGGTCTATGTTATCAGAGGCAACAAGGCAAAATTGCCTCGCTCTGACCCCCGTCGTTGAGAAGACCGAGGAGGGATCCTCTGTCGTCGAAGGTGACAAGGCAGCGCGAGGGGGGTGTCGCACCTTGGACTAGATAGGCTGTAGGGAGAGCAGAGGACTGAGCCACAGATGTAAAAACTCAAAGGGAAAGCTGGTTGATCCCTGCATCTTCCCCACCCACTGCCCAACGTTGGTCACCGATCCCCCCCCCACTGCGTTGGTGCCAAATGCACCTCTACCCTCTTCTCTTCATAGAAGAAGCATGGATCAAGATCGGCTGATCCAACCTGAGCCTAGTGCGGAATCGGCAGATCCCACCTGATTATTGGAATTATGATTGGCCAATTTCAATATGAATGAAAACTTGTATCTACAGAAAGAAGGCTATACTGTTGGCAGAAAAAAATCCAATCTTTCCTCCTCAGTACTAAGGGATAAAAGATTCAGTACTTTAACCACTGCTAAAGACTGATAATCCTGTCTACCGGTATAAAGGTGCGGACAGATCTATGAATAGAAGTTATTATTCAGGAAGCATCTTCAGGACCTTAGTTATCAACAGGCTTGCTAAGAACCTATAAAATTTCTCCAAGCTATTCCACTGACAAAAATGAGCACCCATGTAAATCACTTGCATTCCTCTTGTTAGACCTTCCGTAGCACTCATAGCTACAGTTCTATACAACATGCACCTATCTCTGTACCATAAACCATGAGAAGAAAAGCCAAATTAATCGCACATCAAAATAAAACAGTGCGATAGGCCACAAATCATGAGTTCAAATCCATAACTTGTGTTGAGTCACTTTATAGGGATAACTATACTGGTTCAATCAAAAGCAAAAATTAATTCCTAGATATCTATCAGATTGTCAAAAGGAAGCTTCTCTCCATAAAATTAGTCTTTGGCACTGATGTAACCTCAAGATTTAAGATTTGAAAAAAAATTTCAGATTCATTTTGTTTTGTTTTGTTTGATTTGACCTTGACTTAGCATTGACAACTAAAAAAAAGGTAATATCCCCGTAAGTACTAGCTAGGTCAATGATATTTATAAAAATATAGATTGAAGTTGTTAGCTTCTTTGAAATTTTATTTTGAGCTCTCTCCATCGGACTTGTGAAGTACCGATGTTGATTACATTGAACAACCATTTGAATACCCTTGATTATCCGCCATAGCAATCCACATGCATCCACGAAAATAAACATACACACAAGAACAACAGCCACATGAACTTGATGAAATACAAACACTTAATACATTTTGAATTTAGTTTGATTTGATTTGAGTTTGGTTAGGGAGATTTGATTTGCTTATGGGTCGTGACTTAATGTCCACCATCTTTGAAATTGTTTAAGGTTTAATTTGAGTTTGTTAAGGTTTGTTCTGTAAAAGATTTTTATCTTTGAGATCACTTTTGGATTTAATATAAGTGGATTAAGTTTAATTAAAGATTTGATTTGGTTAATTTTATTAAGACTTGATACCTTTTGATTTAAAAATTTGCTTTGAGATTCAATGGATTGGTGATCTGTTTAAATCTTGGTTAAGATTTTTGCCTATAAGTGTATAACATATGAATTGGATTTAGCTTGATTTGATTTAAGTCAGTTGAGTTTGTTTTAAAGTTTATTTTATTTTGATGAGCACACTTGATTCAGTTTATGATTCTGATTTTAATTGAAATTGCTTAAGTCTGTTTAAAGATTTGGCTTGAATTTTTTTATCAAGATTTGGAATCCCTTGTTCTTTAATTGGGAGCAAACAAGTAACTTTGATTTTTTTTCTTGACTTAAATGTGTTTGAAGAAACTTGACTTGGTATCTTTTGATCTTAAGTTTTCCTTGAAGACTTGATCTGTTTCAAGTTGTCTATTCAAGGTTTGGTATGCTGAGGAATTTATTAAGCTTGATTGTATTGATTAATTAGCATTTGGCTTGAGATTTGTTTTAAGTTTGGTTAAATGATGATCCTCTAGTTAGCTTATTATCTCGAATTTGGCCGAATTACAGAATGACTTTTTTTATTTTTTAAGGGTTTGCTTTGATTTATCTTTTTATCCCCGGATTTGAATGCATATTTATTTAAAGTTATAGATGAGATTTGCGGTTATTTGTTATGTCTTGGTTTAGAATCTGTTGGGATTGAAATTCAGATTTGATTATCTTTTGTTTATTTCAATTATGGAAAATTTGAACTTCAATTTTAAATGCTTTGGGATTCTGCCTAAGATTCCCCAGACTGGCTGAGCACCTGTTTGATTTACTGTTTTGACAATGCTTTGGTTAAAAGAGTTAAAGATTTAATGCGTTAACGTCTTTTTATCTTGATTGATGAAAATTCACTTGGGGACTTGTCCTTTGCTTTGAATTAGCCCATCCATTCTACCAGGATTATCTCCCTGATTCACTTATAGTTGTCATTGAATTTATTTGAGCTGCTCGGAGATCAAAATCAAATTGAATAATCAGGATGCTTTTCAAATTGGAATCAGACTTGAATTTCTGCCTTGGATTTACCAGCCTAGACACTTTTGGAAATTTCAAACTACAAGTTTCCTCAGAATTTTTGGGCATTCCTGAAATTGTCAGGTTTCAGATTTCTGAACTCTTACAAATTTTCCAGCTCTCGGACTTGTAAAGATCTCCAGGATTCTGAGTTTGTTTGATTTATTTTAGTTGTACACTCTAAATCTCCCATGTTCTCATATTCATGAAACTTAAGTTGTTTTTGTCTTCTCATCCATCCGTGGATACAGTGACTTGCAGAGAGTCCAGGCTTGATGATTTTTTTTAGTTTTCAGAGTTTGATGATTCTCTGATCTCCTGCAATTCCTGAAAATTCCTATATGCAGATCTGCAATCTAATTTTTTTTTCAAAGTCCACCAAGCTCTGGTTTGGTCACAACCTGGTAGAAAGTCCCACTTTCCCTATATTTCTGAATTTAAATGTCGTAGTTTTTTTTTTCTTGCTATACCTTCTTTTTAGACATTTGCATTCCTTTAGTTTCATGGGGCTATTTATGTCCCTCACAATATCAAATGTGCAATGAACATGGTATTCTCATTGTTTGCTTGATCTGAAGTACGTGGCTCAGAAATTCCTACTTCCACAACTTGAACAATTTGAGATCGAATCCATTTAAATCCTCAACGGATATTATGAAATTTGTCTCAATCGAATTGGGGTAGAATGTGCCCAGCCTTTGATAGGCATATGGGCATCCTCCCCATTGATTTAATAATTTCGTTAGGATATGACTCGGCATATTGGCATGTTGATCATGCATGGCCTTGCAAAGCTTAATGAAAATGGTAAGACATTGGGGTCTTTTTAATAGACTTTTATATGTTTATCTTAAAGACGTAGGGGCGGGTACAAGACCGATCCCCCAACTCGTCCATACTTTAATTTTCTTTTAAGTTAAGCTGAGACGTAGGGGAGGGTGTAAAGCCAACCCACCAACTAGTCCCGATTGTTGAATTAAATTTGTAAAATTTATTTAATTTCAATTGACTTTTTACTAGGATGTAGTCCAAAATCATTCCAAGTGAAGATAGAGAAATCAGAACCAACAAAAGATTTGGGACTAAGCATTCATTGAAGATTGCTAAGATGTACTTAGAGAGTCTAAACGATATGATCCACCTAAAAAAAGACTAGGAGGTGGAATGAAAAAGTGCAAAAGGTGCTAAAACATAAAAAAGATTGGTATAAAAAATTGTCCAAGTTTGATAACAACAAAATTTATGAATAGTACAAGATAACAAAAAAAGTAAAAATGACTATTAAATGAACAAGAGATGATATTTTATTTTAAAGTATGTATAAGAAACTTAGAACTAAAAAAAGGTCAAAAATATATTTATAAATAATCAAAAATGAGAGAGAAAATGTCTCAAGATCTTAACCAAATTAGATGCATCACAGATAAAAAAATGAAAAGTCTTGATCAAAGATGATGATATCAAAGAAAAATGAAAAACTTATTTTGATACTTAGTGACAACTTCGTGAAAAACATAGACGGAATAGAGAATGTGACAGTTTAATTTGAATTATATTAAGAAAATTTAATTTTCAAAAGTTAAAAAAATATTGAAAATAATAAAAAAGTTAGGCATGTGGCATGGATTGCAGAATCGGCCGATCCAGATCGGGATCGGCCGATTCTAGGATCGGATCGGTACCCACCGATTCGATTCTAGCCGAAACTACCAAATTGGCTGGGACTCCCAGCTGGATCGGTCAGAATCGACCAGATCGATCAATCCATAACCGATCTCGGTGGCTCGATTCAAAAACCAGTCACTCCGGACTGATTCCCTAGAACTTGGAAGGGTCCAGAATCGGATCGATTCAGGACCCGATTCCAGATCATTTTTCGGTCCAATCCCCCCAAAAAGCAGAAGATCGGACCGATTCTCCCTTCTCACCCCTCATTCTCACTTCCCCCCTCCCCATTCATCGTCTAGGGCTCCCCTGGACCCCTCCCCTCGACGATCCACCTTGAGCAGCGGCGATTCAGACCTTTAGAGTGGCCGATCCTCCCCTAAACAGGTAACTTGGGGGGACCTCCGATCCCTTCTTCCCCCTCCCCTTTACCACCATAAAAAAATTCTTCGGGAGGGCGTTGCCCCCCTGATCCAGACCGATCTGACCGATCTGATCACAATCCGGATTGGATCGGTGGTCACCGATCCCGATCCCGTGTTCCTTGACATGTAGTCTAGATACCATTCATATTAAATTATGGAAGTATTTAGAAGATTTAGAGGTGGAATTGTTAATTCACTTTTTAACAAAAAGTTAATTAAAAATGTCAAATGAATGAAAAAAAGAGCAACATTATACCTATTTTTTTATAAAAAAGAGATATAAAAAATTGTGCAAATTATAGAGAGATCAAGCTCATGAGTCATACTATGAAATTATAAAAAAAAAAGTTAGCATGGAATTGTACAAATATTTTAGATAATTAATTTGTATTTATGCATAGTTGATCTACAATCAAAGTTATTTTTTTATTAAAAAATTGATAGATAAATATCTAGATATAAAGGCAAATTTACGTATGGAGTTTATTGACATAAAAATGACTTCAGAGACAGTTTCATGAGAAATTTTGTGGTGGGTGTTGGAACGAAAAATGATAAAATATGTATGATGAAACAACCACTAACTTATACACAATTAAAGAAGAAATAAAAAATTTTCTTAATTTCAATTTGCTTACATAAAGGGTAAAATTATTATCTTTTTGTCTTGATAGATGAATTAACGAGAACTATATAAGATGATACATCTTAATGTATGATATTTGTAGATGATATCATGATATCATACCGATATATAAGACAACAATGGGCATAATTGTCAAGGCGACAAGGCGCCCAAGGCGTTGAAGGGTACAGATTCCGCTTAGGCGACAAGGCGGCCGCTTAGGCGTCGCCTAGGCGGTCAAGGCAGTATTCAAAGAAGGTTGAGTCGGTAAGTTGTTATATATAAAAATAAGCATAAATATAATTATATTTTTTATGTTATAATTGAATATGAGTGTTTTATCAATACACATAAGTAAATATGATGTGTGTGTGAAAGAGAAGAAAGTTAAATAATTTTTTATAAATTTTAAGTATATAACTCATTTATAATTATAAAATTTATATATGTGCAATAGTATAAGTGATGGTAAAATATTATTATAATATTATTAAACGGGGGGAGCGCAGAGTAGTAGTAGATCGACCTGCGCGGTTAGGTCGCGGGGGTCAAGGGGGCAGCGCCCCTTGTGGGGGGTTGTCAGAAGGGCGAAGTCCCACGAACCCAAAAAAGTATGTAATAGTATAAGTGAGAGAGAGAGAGAGTGAAGAAAGAGCTGAAAAGAAACTTAATTAAGTATATAATATATGTTCATAATCATAAATATTAAATATGTATGATAGTATAAGTGATACTGCAATATATTAATATATTCAAACTATCATTAAATAAGTGTCCCTTGTGAGGGGTATCAAGGGGGAAAATCCCTCAAAATTATTTTTTAATGATGTAAAAATACCCAAGGCGCCTTGCCTGGGCGCCTAGGCGGGCGCCTTGGGCGCCTTTTTGGCCCCAGACAAGGCACCATTGGAAAAGTGCCTTGCCGCCTAGGCGGGCGCCTTGACAACTATGACAATGGGTGTAAAGAAAGTTAGAACTATGAAAAATTACTTTAGAGACTAAAGATTTGAAAAAATAAAAACTAAAATAAAATAAATGCATTATAAATTTAATTAAAATCAAAGAGAATTGGGTAATGGTGCTAATTTGGATGGGGTAATATCATCTTAGATAAGCTAGTTTGAGTTAAAATGATGAAGAATGTGATGAAGATGTTAATCATAAGATTAAAATAAGTTGGATGAAATAGAGATTAGCTACATGGTTCCATATGATCGTTAGATTTCACTAAAGTTGAAAAAAAAATTATCGTACAAGTATAAAATATACAATGTTGTATGGTAGTAAAAAATAGACAATAAAAGAAAAACACACTTCTACAATAAATGTTGTTGGTCATAATAGATTAGATAGAATAAGAAATGATTTTTTTTTTAAAATGTAGGATGGCGACAATTTTAGACAACTTGAAAGAATGAAGATTGAGATGGTTTGTGGATATCAAACATAGACTTAGAAGATTCCAGGTAGAAAAATAGATTATATTAAAAAAAATAAAAAAAAGACGTGGTAGACCTAGGTTGACTTGGAGGGTACTTTAATATAAGTTAGATAATTTAAATATCTCTAAAGACATAGACGTAACTTAAACTCAACATGGTTGGAGAAAGAGAATGCATATTGTCAACCTCGGACTAAGGCTCGAATTGAGTTGATTTGAGAATTCAATTGAGATTAAGTGACGTGAGCGGAGAAAGAGAATCCATATACCCTACATAAAGAAATTGAGTAAAGCTTCAAGACCCAATTATAAGCTAACAAAATCAACCAAAATGGTGATTTCATAAAAAGGCCTGTTCTGAAAATTTAGCAAAAAAACAAAAGAAAAGAGAAACCTGACAAACATTTTGAGCATCATTACTCAATCATTCACAATTAATGAATTATGACTACAAATGCAAATGGAAATGCCAAATAGGTCGCTTGTTGAGTAAATAATTCAATGTAGTAAAAGTTCAGAAAACTAAAAATAGTAAAATAAAATTGTCAAAAAATAGTAAAATATGCATAAAAAAGATAAAATTAATGACGGTAAGCTGCGTAGATCATACATTATTAAATTTTCACATTTTCAGAATCATAGAATAAGTAACATTGCAATAGAAAATTAACAAAACTAATAATTTTAACTCGGGTATGGTGTCATGGGCTAGATTGGACTTGAATCAGTCTAGTGTCAGTCAGACTCACCTAACTTGATTATTTTTCCATTTTTTATCTTACAGGTGTCATCAATGGAATTATTAGATCAGAGCTGACAGAGAAATAGATATTGTCAATCATTAGCTGCTTCACCATACAACACATAAGGGAATGTTTTCAAGGATTGCAGATCAGGAATCAGCCCTGGGATTGGCCCTTCTGATCCAAACAAGTTGGCTAAGTCCGTTAATACTCTGGAAGTTGAAAATTGGTCTACATCAGTCAGCATCAGTCCTAACATGGTTCAACTATAGCTTGACTCGGCCTAGAATCAGATGATCCTGTCACAGGTTGCTTTTTATTAATTTTTAAATAAAAAATCTCCACCCAACTTGATTAGAAACAGCCTGGATCAGCCAATTCTAGCATCCAGGTTATCTTTATTTATAATAAAGTAGACCTGGATCTGCCAATTTTATTTCCACCCAACTTGGATGGAATTAGCTTGAATCAGCCGATCCTGTCTGATTCAGGCCCAAGTTAGACCAAGCTAAGACAATCCTGATGACTTTATTGTCAATTTGTATTAATGTACACTGCAGTATTTGTGGCAGATGATTCTAATCTGGATCCACTTTCAATTTGATTCCGACGATTCTGCAAACCATGGAGCATTTGATATTAGCATAATCAAACTTGTGGCATCAGCATAATAATAGACATTCTCTATGCATATATGACGCAAAAACTAATACACATCAAAATGACAGAAAATAGCAACTAGAGTCTTTTAAATTTGCTGTAATAATATGCCCTTTATCCATAATATAGTTGTAACCAAATATTTGAGCAGAGGTTAACATGAAAGGATTGTATTAAGAACTTGCAGTAAACCTCAGTCCCACAAGGTAGCATGTTCCAACACTTGCCTTCTTTCATAAACCTTCATGCACCAAAAGAAGCATGGTTAGGAGATAAGAACAGTACATGAAATGCAACAGTGAGTTTACCAGAGCTTTTATTCGTATCCTATTCCCCATTCAATCTATAATATGTCTTTTGCGGGTGTTTCAAAGAAAGATCTGGATCATCTTTCCTTGAGATTTGCCATTGTTAATTCAGTATGGTGTATACCTCAAAAGCTGAAACATCCCATGGCCAGATAATTAGTATGTGGCTTCCATCATACTGCATTGGCATGAGCTGAATCCCGGGAAAGAGGCATAAAGCTTATGTTCTAACACCCAGCGGCTATGTTATAGCCTATTTGAAATGTGCAGAATAAGAGGATCTTTAAGGGCAATTTTTAGAGCTTAGCTTTCATATTGGGCTCTCTCATTCAGGTTCCCCCGTGGTTTGGACTTCCACCGGGGACTACCTCCTCAACTAGAAGCATAGTTGTCAAGATGGGAGCCAAGGCGCTTTGGCCACAGCACCTTTTGAACTACCTCATCAATTGGAAGCATATTTGTCAAAGCGGGATACCTAGGTGCCAAGGCACTTTTGCCGGGGCACCTTTTGGGGAGCCCAAAAGGCGCCTGGCAAGAATCGCAAGATCAAAATAGGAGTCGGGATCAGAGGGTAACGACTCAATCCAAATCAGTCCCATCTTGACCGATCCACCAGAACAAAAACCGATCTAGAATAAGTAAATTTTAAAAACAAAATGAATCCGATTCCCCTGGCCTAGATCTGGACCCAATAACAGTCAAATCTGGTAACTTAAAATCCTCTTTCCCAGCCCCAAAACTGTCTCAGCCTTTCACCCCAAGGCTCCGACAATCCTAATGTCTTGTAGGCCCTAGAAATAAGTTTTTTACTTTTTTATCTTCTTCTTCAAATTTTTAATGTTATATATAATTATATATTATTAAATATATTAAACATATATCTCACCCCAAATGCCTGAGGCACCTCACCTCAGATGCCTAAGGCAAGGCAAACCTCCCATTGTCTCGGGCACCTCACGCCTCGGATAACAAAACATGTAATTATATATATGATTGTGTCCAGATCTGGGCACCTCACGCCTTATATATATACACATGTATATGCATATATCAACATTTAATGATAACGTCTTGACCACCTAAGTGACGCCTAAGCAAGTGCCATGTTGCCTAAGTAGAATTGACACCCTTCAATGCCTTGAGCACCTTGTCGCCTTGACAACTATGGTTGGAAGTGCTTCTTTATTTAGTCTCTCCAAGATGACTACCATCTTGGCAGTGATATAGGGCTTATTTATCGCCTTCTCCCCCACTCTCTATCTTTTACTGTAATTATTTCATTCACATTTATTTAATGCATTGTGGTTTTTGCCACCTGCAGAGAAAAAAACAGTGAATCTTGTGCATTTGCAAAATAGTGTAAATAAACGTGAAATTCTTATTTAAACATGCTATGAGCCATTACTTTCACGTAGAGACAATAACAGTCAATTCCAACATACCCACTGGATCTTGAGCTATGTTTCAATCTTGGCAAGAAAATGGGAACAGACAAATATAACCGCTCTTGGCCTGTCATGCCAATCATAAGCTAGTTATAGAGTCAAAGTGAAACAATTTCAGTTTAACTTGGGCATTTTCCACAAAAAGAAACTAAACTGATCTTGGTGAAGTGGATCTATTCAAATCTATATTTAATCCAAATAGGCACATATATAACAAATGACTTTATGTAAGAAAACTTTCAGAGTATTCTATTCATTGGCGAGAATTCAATTCTTATAGGCAAATCGTAAATATTCAATATCCAAGTAAGATTAAAATTTTGATCATGATCTAGTGCTTTTTGGATTATCTCATATCTTGTGATTGGTATTTATCCTCACAACATCATGAGTCTTCTTAAATACTTGTTGCTACTACAGTTTAACCCATTAAAAAATAAAATGAACCAATGGGATAAGCTTGTCTCAGTTCAAAGTATCCAGTAGATATCATAATTTAGTCATTGTATACACATGAATAATTAAAAAAAACACTTCCAATATTTATAATCACACAAGATCCAAATAATCACCAATTTATTAACAATATAATAGGTATCAACAGAAATCACTACATGACATTTTCAGTTCAGTTTGCCCAATTGAACCAATCCAAGATTCAATTACCAAACAACCAAATTGAACTGACCCACTTAACCTGTCCAAGCCTTATAATATACAGTCACTGTGACACAGACCTGACTGGGGAAGAATTTTATGCTAGCATAAGGATCAACTTAAAAAAGCAACTGCAAATCCATTAAGTAGACTAATGATGTTTTATTTTAGATTGTGCTTCTTCCGAATGTTTTTAATTAACATTGTCATATGTTAGTTACAAAAGCTGAATGCATCCACGATGGTCAACAGAATAATATCCAAAGAGCATCCAGAATTGAGTCAAATTTGAGAAAAAAAATGCAGATATCCGCTTTAAGGACATCCTGCCAAAAACTTGTTTGCAGGTCAGATTTCTGAAGTCAGTCTTAGCATCAAGGTAACGTTAATGTGACATGAGGGTGATAAAAAAGTAAGCATATACCAAGTCAACATTGGGAATATCCAAGCCCCGAGCAGCTACATCAGTAGCCAATAGAATATTAAATCTTCCATCTCGAAAACCAGCAAGGGTCCTTTCCCTCTGACTCTGAGAGATATCTCCATGCAGAGCCTCACATCTATGACTTCTTTCCATAAAATAAGCCAACCGATCTGCGTCACGTTTTGTTTGAGTAAAAACTATACATTTACCACCTTTTGCATGATCCTAGAGCATCAAAATAAATAAATAAATAAAGTGACTCAAAGAGCTCAAAATGAACCAAAAGGTAATAAGTTATTAACAACATACCATTACAAGGGGACCAATAATCGATGCCTTTCCATAACTGTCTGATATGATAGAAAAGAGGGTAATGCCTTCTGGCAACTTCTGATCAGAATCACCAACCTATTAAACAATGGAACACCAATGTACAACTTACTCTTGGTTCAAGCATAACAACCAAAAAAGAACACTTCCTCGCAGTACAAACAGACTGAACCAAGAAGTGGTACAAACCTAAAACCAATAAACAGATGTAGCAGAGAAAAGACCACATATTTCTTTCCTAGTACATGAATCATATATATCATACACTAAGATCGCTGTTTCGTCCAAGAAACACTAAATTACAAGAATGTAATAAAGTAGATAACGAAACCATGCAGAGCATGTATAGATTACTTAAAATTGTCATATCTGAAACATAATAATATAAAAGTAGGACATCAAAATATGAAAATTGTTCCCCTTTTTTTAACATCTGATCAGAAGGGGAGATGAAAAAGTGTTCAAAAAGGTGTCAATGGCAATGTCATATAATAGATTTCCATACTTACAAGATCAATAGTCAGTGGATCCCTAAGAAACATTTGAGTAATATTTCTTATCCATGTTGGCATTGTTGCTGAAAACAACAATGTCTGGCGTCTGTCAGGCAAGCTTTCCATGATTTTTTCCACATCTTCTTTAAAACCAACATTAAGCATCTGGTCGGCCTCATCCAAAACAACAAATTGCACTTCTCTTAAATTTAAGGCACCTCTCTCAAGTAAATCAATTACTCGTCCAGGTGTTCCAACAACAATGTCAACACCATAATTTAGTGCTCTCATTTGCTGTCCTATGGGTGTCCCACCATAGACACAAAGTGTATACAAATTTCCAGCAGATTCTTTGAATTCTTTCTCTACTTGTTTCATTGTTTGGCAAGTTCTCTGGTTGGTGCTAGGACTATTGCCAAAGGGTTTCTTCCACACCTGCATATTCAGATAGAAGGTAGGAGTCAGAAGCAACACCCATAACTTTTTCCCCGATCAACAGCATGACTCAGATAGAAACTAGTACAGACCCGTTCTTTTTATTGAATTGGATAATCTTATCCATAATAGGAATCCCAAAAGCGAGTGTTTTTCCTGTTCCCGTCCTTGCACGAACAATCATATCATGTCCTTGCATTGCTGGCTCTAGAACATCAAGAGGCTTGCATGATAGCTATTAAAAGATTTTATGAAAAGGAGTATGTTCTAGAGAAAAATGGCAAGGTATCATAATCTAAGAATAGCAAAAAAAACTAGTTTGATTATTTCCTATGATTTAACACTGATTTGTTAAACTTCATATGCATTCATGTCCATCACTTACTGCATCACAAGGTGTCTATTGTTATCAAAGGTATCAAGATTTAAGTCAACTGCTTAGGTGACAAGGCAAGGCGGCCCTTCTCCACTGTGACACGTGCCAAAATCCCTATGTGATCACCACCACCACTGTTCAAAAGAGCAAAGAAGGCATCTTGGGTGCTGGCGGACTAGGAAGACACCAGACCAGCAAAGCCTGTTCGAGACCAGGCACATCATTTTCAAGACCAACTTTACAGGAAGGGTGGTGGCATGAGATCTCCAACAACAACAATGCCTAAAGTGCCTAGGTGGTTGTCTAAGACATCTAAGAGAAGCCAACCTAGGAGAGTGCACAGAACAGTTCAAACTGCCAAACTGGATTGAACTGACCGGTTTGGTTTGAATGGCTGATTTGGTTCAACCGGGTTGCAAATCTTAAAAACTAAACCAAATGAGAAAGTGATTAAATCAAAATATAATAAAAACATTACTGTAATGTTAATAAAAAATTATTCATATAATTTTTATGATAAATAATATTGATATTAATTATTTAGAACTAAAAATAAGTATATATAAAAATAATTAATTATTTTAAATATCTAAATAATTTTTGGCCTCAAACTGAATTTAGGAAGCTGGGCTCAGTTTGCTTTTAAAAAAAAATGATCCAACCCAAATAGAATTGTACACACCCCAAGGCAACTCCATTCTTGCCCGTTTCTCACCTTTGACAAAATAGGGTGAAACTCAACTCCTTGATCATGATAGTGTCACTCCACTTTCCCTTTTCAGCAAACCCCATCTAATGAACAAGAAGCAAATCTCAAATCCAAGGCATGGTACAGCTAGTAAGGTTCTATTCATGGTCATCATCCTCAAGAAATACTTGCTTGAGTTAACAACATAAAGTGCGCAAAGATGGATTCCTGATGGAGCAGATGTGCTTTAAAATGGATGGCTGTAGAAATCCTGGGTAAAGGAGTCGGTAGACTATGTTATCAGGGCTAGGTGGCAGTCTAAACTTTGTAAGTTTGATTAAGTAGATGAACTTTAAATGATCTGATGTTGGTAAACTATGATATTTTAATTGTTATATTCAAGCCAACTATTGTTCTGCCCTTTTTATACCCTAGATATATTTTTACCGAGTTAAAATATCACTAGATAGTAATTAGTCAAAGTATATATGATGTTAAGCAATTGCCCTAAAGCTTAACCAGACAGAACACAGAGTCAATCTACAAGTATAGCTCATCACACAAGACCACCTACGGTTGATCCCTTATAAACAGCCAGTATGAAAGTACATGCTTATATTTGGGGGATGGGGGCGTTAGCAGATCTATCCAGAAAATAGATCATCCCCAAAAGAATCAAAAAGTAGCCAATACCAGCCAACAAAGCAGAACCAAAAAACACAACACAATGCATCATAAGCAGGCCATATCAGAAAAAATAATGAAGAAAGCATCATTTTCCTGATGAATTCGTCAACAGGAATATTATCCAAAACGTTAATGGAGTGTTTAGTTGCATGAAAAATTGAGTTTTTATCACAAAACTACATTTTTGTAACAAAATTTGTTAAAAGGTGTTTGGCAATCATTACAAAAATATGCTTTTATAGAGGATTCTTAGACAAAAAACAAGATGAGACCCTTGTTTTCCCTTGCGGTTTCCCATCTTTTATAGTTACACATGGTTCCCAGTCTTTTTTTTTGTTATCATATCTTACAAAACAGACAATTTTACGTATTTAGTTATTTTATATTTTGTTTTAATTGAAAATTTTATCGTGAAAGGTTATAACAAATTATTGTGTAACCAAACACCACATAGTTGCGAAGAGATATATACAACTTAAAAAGCTATAAGGCAGCTTATGACTGCAACTACCTGAATCGTGAAAGGTGATAGTCATAAGCTGCAACTAAATTTTACGTATTTAGTTATTTTATATTTAATTTTAATTGAAAATTTTATCGTAAAAGGTTATAACAAATTATTGTGTAACCAAACACCACATAGTTGCGAAGAGATATATAAAACTTAAAAAGCTATAAGGCAGCTTATTACTGCAACTACCTGAATCGGGAAAAGCTTCGTGATCCCCCTGCGCGCCAGTGCAGAGACGATCTCCTCCGCAATGCGCAGTTTCGATATCTCCAGCCCCTCTTCCGCTCCACCGCCCTTCAGCCTCTCATCCTCCCATAAAGGAGCATCGTCCATAGCATACTCCGCGCACAACACCCTCGAACCCCGGAGACTCGACAGGCCTGCCGAGACATGGAAACCTCGGCGCCATCCGACCCAGAGCCAATCCTCCGGAAGAGATCGGCCGAGCTGACTTGAGCCAGCCTCAGAGACGGTGGCGGCTGGCGTGGGCGGCTTGAAATGGAACGCCTCGGCAGCGGCGATCAGAGCCGTCAACGCCCGCCGCGAGGCAGGAGTGGCGACGGCCGATCGCCTAAAAAGGGCGTGCATCTCTGCGACGGCAACGGAGTAGATATGGCGTGCAGGGCAGAAAGGATTATGGGTTTTAGGGGCACAGAGGAGGAAGCTCCACGAAGACGACGTGGATAAACCTCGCGTGGCCGTTTCAAGGGGGAGAAGATATTTGCCTGACTATGGTGGGCCCAGAGATGAAGGTGAGAGCCGGGTAATGTTGTTGTTTTTTTTTAAATAACTGAATAACAAATTAAATTGTTTTAAAAAACATATTTAAGACAAAATATAAAAAATAATATTAAAGTCAGATTCTAACTTTGGTGTCATTTTTTTTCACGCTCGCTCAACTGACCCGGAGATGCTCTGTTCATGTGCACAGCGAGGCAGCTCGATCTCCACAAGTGACCACCCTTCCAAAAGATGGCAGGCTCATCGTCCTTCAAACCCTAGTCTCCACGCTCAAGAGCAGAGGTTGATGCCAGTTATGGTGATTGGCAACTTTGGTGTCATTTTATATTACCTCGATTTTATAAGTTAGACTAACATACTCCGACTTTGTTTCAAGGATTCTATCATTCAAACTAATTTTATTAAATTTTAAAAGTCTTAAAAATAAAAATACTTTAGAGTTGTTTAAGAGGGTGCGCAATATTCTCCGGTCGGTCATAAAATATGAACTTGTTATAGATATCGTTAAAATTATTTAAAATTTTCCACTTGATTCTTATAATCATTGAGTAAATTTTGTAATAACTTATTTATAAAAATATATATTGAGTAATCGTTAGCTGCACTGTTTTCATTTATTTTAAAAATAGTAATTTATTTGTCTCTATTAAGTTTGAGAAATTAAATGATACAAGATCAAATTTCAATATTGATATTATTAGAAGATAGAATATCAATGACAAAATTGATATAAGTGGGCACTTTTTATCATGATTCGTGTCCTGCTTATATTTAATGCCAAACTCTGTTTGATTATTTATATTAATATCAAATTCAAAATACCTTTAAAAAAATTATAATAATCAACAAAGATCTTTTGACAAGCTTTATCACAAATATCTAACACAAGCTCAATTTTATCATGCCACAAACACTCCAATAAATTTTCTTGCATTTTCTGCCGAGGAAATTATGGCGTACAAAATCGGTTGTACTTTTTTGGCATTTATATGCACGTAACACTAACACCTCGAGATTTGAGGCTCGGAATTTTAGATTGCTCAATTTTATACCTCACTTAGCCTATATACACATCTCTCTTTCACACAGAATTTTATTGAGGACAGAACATATACAACATATCTTAAAGTATAAAATATATATCAATAAATATATAAAAATGTCAAATAAAGCAGTTTTTTACCGTAAACTACGAGGTTATTAAAAGTGAAATTAGAGTTCAAATTTCTAAAATAGGATTTTTCATTTGTTTGATCTAGCCTTTGGTTGTAGATTTGAGTATTTAAATTATTTGATTATAACGCAATTAACCTTTACATCTTAACAAAACTCTTAATATTAAGTTGTATATTTTGACTTTTTTATTTCAAACACAATAGCTTTCTAAATTGATTTATATATAAATTGTTTAGTCAAATTAAATATTTTTATCACAAACTAAAAGATCAGATCCAACAGTAACGGATTAAATCAGTTTAACGCCACCTTCCCAGTTTAAAACTGGTTAAGACACGGGGAAAAACATCCATATCAACTCTTAGTTGAAAAACAAATCTGATTTATCCCCAAAATTTAAAAGATAAACATAGTTTATCACCTGAACAATATTAGGTGGTGTTTAGTTTGACCTAATCTGAAAATATGAATGGTAATTCAAGGCCCAGAAGTCGCTGCTACTTTCATGCTCCAGTGCATCTTGTCTAAAACAGTCGATGGACTCTCATCGATATTGCCTTTTCTAAATCAAAGTTGACAAAAAATTTCACAAAATAATTCGTAGCGATAAAACGAGTTATGGGAACCACATGGTAACTTGTAACGTCTCACGCAACAACATAGAAACCCAAACAGAGTAGTTTAAGGTCAAGAAAAGCAGCCTGTTCATTTACGCTACTATGATACCACCATCAGTTTTAGTAATTGATGTTTAACAAAAAAAAGTTTTAGCAATTGATGCTATAATACTGTTTCTGGCCAGCGTCTGCTGATTTAAAAATGTAAAAACGGATACTCCTTCATGAATATCAGTGTAAAAAATAAAGCAGAATCCAAACAGTATCAGATCTGGTACACCTAGTGTGGCATGAATCTGAACCTTCACACCATGATATACATGAGCTTTAATAAATATAACCTCCGGTAAAACTTTGACCCTAGCAATATCGAAACCAGTAATATGACCAGTGAAAATAAAAAGTAATATAGTTCATGGCGTGATTACCTAACCAAACACATGGTAACCATTTCCTCATTTTGCTCCGGCGATTATCACAAAGCAAGGAGATTGTGGCCAAAATATTATCCAGATGCAGAAAATGTCAGGAGTCAAACAAAAACAGATGATGTTGTAAAAGTGATCGCAGGCAATGCAACTGAGACACCAACTAAACAATGTTTAGGGATAATATATCGGTACATGAAATATGTAGAATACATCCACAATCACAGCTGGAAGGTAGTTGCAGTGCAATAATACATAAACAGAGCACAATTTGTTCATTCAACATACTACCGATAGGTAATCCAAATACTACTGCATGCGCATGCTGATCTATAAAAGGAACTCACAAAAGTCATTAACGCTGAGTGCCAGCTACCCACTTTTGGCCTTAGTTCAAAATTACAAAGGAAAGAAGCAGTTTATAAAAAAAAGTAGGTTTTATTAGTTCATGAAGGAGGAGATAATCCTTAAACCTCAGAACCAAAACTAGCCAAATAGGCAAATACTCGGACGATGACGCAACATGATTTTAGTCGTACCATCTGCTTCAATTGCCATATTGGTAGACTGGTTCAGAAGGGGGCACCTCCTGGCCGTTGCTGATGTTGCTGTTGCCACCGCTGCTGCCGCCGCCATATTGAGGGATACCTTCAGATTGGGGGCATGCAGGTCCGGGATTAGGGTAGCTGCCGTAGTGATAATCAGGCATAGACTGAGAGTTTCCTAATGCTGAGTTATTAGAAATGTTTTCCTGATAGAAAGATGGAGATTGAGGGTTCTGAGGTACCGGGTTATCCTTACTATAGTTATACGGGGTTGATAACTGAGGATTCCCAGCTGATGCAGCATTGCCGTAGTCACTATGTTGATAAGAAGGTGATGGGTGAGGAGTCCCAGGTTTCAAATTGTTGTAGCCACCGTATTGAAACGAATTTGCAGTGTGTGTGTCATCACCTGCTGCATTACCATGGCTATTATATTGGTAAGAGGGTGGAGACTCTGTACTCTCATTTGCAGCATGGCTATACCCACCATAAGGTGAAGAAAGAGGGTTTTCAGATGACATATTGTAAGTGTTGTATGAAGGTTGAGATTGCGGACTTCCTGGCCCTGAGCTGCTGTAAGTACCATAGGATGGAGACTGATTAGGTGGTGAAAATTGAGAATTCTTAGGTGCTGCATTGTAAGTGTCATATGAAGGTTGCGACTGAGAGCTTCCTGGTAGTGAACTGTTGTAGGCGTTATAAGATTGAGACTGAAAAGGTGAGGACTGAGTATTTTCAGGTGCTGCCGGAGGTGGCCTTGGCCTTGCATATTCAGCAAAAATAACCCACCCATCCAAAAACTGCAAACAAGATGGTATAATAATCAAAATATTAGCAATGTAAAAAGAATTATATAATTAAATAAATAAACATAAAATCATTGGTATCTTTGCTTAAAGGGAAAACAATACATTGCTAATATGAGCTTATATTGACACATTGACATTTCTTTGTTGTTTCCAGCATAAGAAGGTAGCAATAAACCTGATGACTGTGAATATTGCTCCTTAAAAGTATATATGGTTCATATTTATGGTAAACCAAATTTACAGACTTACCTTGCCATCCATCCCCTTTATGCCTTCATCTGCTTCGTCTATAGTAGCATATCGTACAAAACCAAATCCCTTTGAGTACCCTGAATTCCGATCAGTAACAACTCGTGCTGCAAAACCATCATGAATGACAATCAACACTTTCACATAGCAAATTTCACAAAGATATCTGCAAATACCTTGGACTACTTGGCCAAATTTTGAGAAGGCTTCTCTTAGTCCCTCGGAAGTAGTTCGTTTACTCAATCCTATAAGTAGAGAAAAGCATCTTAACACTTCAGAAATATGTTTTTTGGTTCAATCCAATTTGCCGAATAAACCTTAGAATAAGAGGGCAAAGAAAGTGATTAAGTAAAACCTTCACGTGAATTGGACACTAAGCACACTGTTGCTTGTTGTAATATAGTACATATCATGGATCGCAGGATCGGAATCAGCCACTGGATCGGTGGGTACCGATCCGATCCAGATTGGATCGGATCGGTCCGATTCCAACCGATCTTCCGAAAGAAATTTCGATCCAGAATCGCTCTGGATCGGTTCTTCAAAGGTGCTAAAATATTAAAAAAAATTAAAATAACATGCTAGATCGGATTCCGATCCGATCTAGCATGTTTTGGGGCCGAAATCGGCCTGGATCCCCCCATAAACATCGCCGCGGCGGCCCTATGGCTGCTGCGGCTGTCTTCCCCACCCGAACGGGTCCATCGGGACCCGGTAGCTGGATCCGGTGACTTAGGTCACCCCAGACCGGTCTGGTCGACCGGTCCGACCCCCCGCCCAAGCCACCGGATCCAGGGCTACCGGGTCCCGATGAACCCAGTAGCCCTTCTCCCCCGCCCGATAGGGCTGGGAAGACAGCAGCGGCGGCCGCAGGGCCACTGAGGCAATTTTTCCGGTCGATTTTGGTGAGGAATCGCTGGAATCGTTCCAGAATCCAGCGATTTGGACGATTATGGCCCCGAATCGGACCAAATAGTCCGATTCCGACAGATATTTTATTCGGATCGGTGGTTCTGTCAAGAATCGGATCGGCCATGGCCCATCCGATCCAAGAATCGGCCGATCCCGATCCGGATCGGTCGATTCTGCAATCTATGGTACATATCCAAGATATCACCTCACAAAGATTCCCACTGATAAATGGAATTTTATTTAAACAAAGGAAAGCCTAAATTTTTCTCACTTTGTGATTGCCCCTTTAAAATAAGTTTCAAGTGTTTGTTGCCTAAAGGTAAGGCATCTGCTTAATAAATTTTACAAAGTCAAAAGCAATCCTCACTTATGCTACACACGTCCTGTAATTTAGTCAAAGTTGTTTACATCAACAAATGAATACCGGATATAATTAGAACCTTATCCAGTAAGGAACTTAATTTCCACTGTGCAAAAGAAATGTGATGTTTTCAATCATATCAAAAAATGTGACAGATGTTTTTGAAGACAGTTTCACCGATCTAGCCATGCTAGTATGCTACATGGAATAGTGAATGTATTTGACGAAACTATTACATACAAAAACAAGAATCCATGAGTACCTAGCAACTAAAATCTAAAAAGTATATAAGCCACATATGGGATTTTTTTCAAAGAAAGACCAAAAAGCCTCAATTTCTATTAACACTGTAAAGAATGAGGTAACAAAGTAAAGCCAAAAAAGTGAGAATGAAAAGACAGAATGCCCGAGGAAAGTAAGAAAGCTCAGCTACCAAGATGGAAGATGACCGGGGGTTACACAAAAAAGATCCGAAAGGAAGAAGATCCCAGAAAATAGACCCATCCAAAAATCTGCCAGAGAGAAAAAAGTCCAGTCTTCAACAAAGCTTGACATATGAAATTGTTCATGACACTGAGATGGGCAAAGCCCTCAATCTGCTCATGTACCTCTCTTCTTTCTATTTATTAAATAACATAATTTCATATATAGTCAGCAATGAGAGGTGCCCGAGACAAGGGGGGCTCACTTAGCCTCAGGCACTTGAGGTGGGTGCCTTAGGTGCCCGAGGCAAGATTTATTTTATTGAAGAACCCCTAAAACATATATTTAACATTAAAACTCTTGAAGAAGAACATAAAAAAACAAAAAACTCACTTTTAAGGCCCACAATGCATCAAGATATTGGAGCCTCGGGATGGAAGACTGTGCATTAGGGGTTTTGGGGTGAGAAAAAGAGATTTAAGTTCCCAAATCCAGCTCTCATTGGGTTCGGATCCGGGCAAGGTGAGAATGACTGAGGTGAGGCATTTTTGCCTCGTCTTGCCTCACCTCACCTCACCTCAGTGCCTACAAATTTGAGGCGAGCGCCACAAATAACATAGGTAATTCATCTTAAATAATCTCTAATTTCCCATATTCACCGGGATTGTGATTATGAAGTGAAAAGGCCTACAAGATTATCCTTAAATAATATCATAATTGAACACACAAAATTTGATCTGCGCAAAGCAATAATAGACCAATCATTATCTCCAAATGACCTGAAAATTTATAACAAAAAAACTATAACTAGAGCTGAGAGTCAAAAACCAAGAGTCCAAGCCATTAAGGTCTATAATATCCCACATAACATCATATAACTTAACATGAATCCAAAAAAATAGACTGATGAACTAAATATTTCTTTCTCCTTAGCAAAATCCAACATAGAAACATATTTTTTGTGGCACCACATTGTTGAGCTGTGATAATGGAACTATTGTAATTGTAACATAATAGAAACTCAAACAAATTGCAATAACATGAAGACCAAAGGAGTAGAGATGCAACTTAATTGTAAATGTAAGCTTGCAACTTTGTTTCCGTACTTACATATTTGCTTGCAACTTTGGCCAAAATAACTATAGAGATGCCTGGTTAGTCTGGCTTGTACGCAGATATCATAGTCTGGCTAAATATTTGCTTGTGTTTTTCTGTCAGCATACCATAGCTGAGTATGCAGATATCACATTTACAGTACGTAAATGGCACTATCCTCTTCGTGAGTGGCACTCTCTCTTAACTGGTAAGTCTGGATTGTAAGCAGGTTTTACAAAATATTGACAAAATTGAAGGGCACAATATTGACATTGATACAGATCAATAGTATAGGCTTTGGCATTAAAAATTTCTTTCATTTGATTTTTGAGTAGATGATTTAGGCTATCAAAACATTCCGGATCACCACAAGCTGCCAGATTCAGGCTTATCAAAACATTAATACGTGACAAAGCATTTCAGACAACAAAATTTTGAGGTAAACGAGATACGTCAATTCAAATACGAAGAACGATATAGACCGAACTGAGTGCATGATCAAGACTCAAAAAAAATATTAAAATTGTTTTTGATTACCGGAAACGAAGAGATTAGTGGAGGGTTCAGCCTTCGGGGGAGGGTTCGGAGGCGGCGGCGGGTTGAAGCCGGAGAAGATGGAGGACATGCGGCGGAGGCCAGAACCGGCCGCCGCAGACGCAGCAGACCTCGCAGCCGCCACCGCCCTCAGAGCCGCCGCCATGCTCTTGGGTCGCCGACTCGCCGCTCCGCCGAAGCCTAGAGTGTGCAAGGCGGAGGCGTCCGACAACGGCAAAATAGATTTTTCCGGCCTGTTTCTTCCTAAAACGGATCTGAAGGGCCGACATGCAAAAACCCTAGAACCCTGTTTATGGTTCCACGAATAATAATCGAACACGTGGCAACTAAGGTTGGGATAATCAAGGCCGTCCAAATTCTGGAGTAATATCGATCACACGATTGTCAAGGCTGGGGATGATGACTCCTGATAAATCAAATATATTACTGACAGATAACTATTTATTTAAAATATATCAAAATAGATAGATCTCAAATAAACCTTGTTATTTGATGACTATGTTCTTTATCAAAATATTTTATCGAATAACTTATATTCCAAGATAATCTAAGATGTAGCCTCTAACTTATATCAAAGATACAAACTTAACGCTACTGTTATTTTATGTTTATGAGATGTTTGGTTGCATGGTAATGGAGATTTTTATTTTAATTTTTAAAAAATTTAAGAAAACTTGTTAAAAGAGGTATTAGACAACCATGACAATTTTATGTTTTGAAAGTGATTTTCTTTTTAAATAAAAAAGAGGGTCACACTACTTTATTTTTTCTTGGTGGTCCCCTATTTTGTTTAATCATCTATGATAGTTAATCTTTTTTGTTATCACATCCCTCCAAATATGATAATTTTATGTCATGAGTTGGTTTACTTTTTATTTTACTATAATTTTTTATCATGAAAGTGTACAAAAAAACTATCATGCAACCAAACACCTCATTATGGGGTGTTTGGTTGCATGATAATTTTTTGTACACTTTCATGATAAAAATTTATATTAAAATAAAAAGTGAACCAACTCATGACATAAAATTACCATGTTTGGAGGGATGTGATTACAAAAAAGAGTAACTATCACACATGACCAAACAAAGTGGGGGATCACAAGAAAAAAGAAAGAGGTGAGACCCTCTTTTTTTGTTTAAGAAGAAAATCACTTTTAAAACATAAAATTGTCATGGTTATCAAACACCTCTTTTAACAAGTTTTCTTACAATTTTTAAAAATTAAAAAAAAACCTTCATTATCATGCAACCAAACACCCCCATTAGCCTCATACAAAAATTTATGATAAAAATATCTTATAATTTTTGTCTCTAATTTTATGTAATAATTATTGAGATTATTACAAAAGATGTTTGCCAACTATTACAAATTTTTTTTCAAGAGATTTTATTTGCAAGCTAAAAAATCTCACCTTTTTTTTATCTTATGATCCCGTCCCCACCAACATTGTTTGGTTATATATGATACTCATCTCTTTTTGTCGTTACGCCTCTTCAAACATAAATAATTTTATATCATTGTTTCGCATCTTACTTTAATATAAATTTTATCATGAAATATATAATAATTTATTATTCCGCAACCAAACACCGCGTAAATTATAAAATTATCATATTTAGTGAAATAGTGTATATCTTATAAAATGGATACTATTTATAACCAAAAAAACAAACCGGAATTAAAAGGTCTTACCTCTCTATGGGAATTCTCTGAACATTATAATGTAATCGTAGTTTTAGATATTATTTAACAAAGCTGTTTCAAAAATATAATTTGGGAGAGAAAATTTTGTTTTACATTTATAAAATTTTTACTTTCACAAATAATCTTTACGAACACATTGTTGAAATCGTATTATATATCGGTTATTTTCTGATCTTAAAATTTTAACATGTTGCCAAATTTGGAAATTGTTTCAATGGCATCGACATGATTTCTAAGACCATGTTTGATAATATTATTAGACATTTTTATTAATATAGATTTTAAAATTGATATTGATAACAATCAATAAGAGATGTTTGATTAATAATAACAATTTTAAAATTTTTAATTAAAATAAAATATATTATGTAATATAAATGTCAACTTAAATCAATTTTGATATTGATAATCTAATTTGTAAAAATATCAATATCAATATTAATATACTATTATTTTTGATACTTTAACTAAACATGCCCTAAGACCTTGTTTACTAACATTATCAAACAATTCTATCACTATTATTTTTAAAATTGATATTCATAATAATCACTCAGAGGTGTTTAACTGATAGTATCAATTTTGAAATTCATAATACAAACAAAAATATGTAATGCAATACAAGTGTTAAGTTGCATCAATTTTGATATTGATATTCCATCGTCTAGAAATATCAATACCAATATTAATATATTATCATTTTTCATACTCTAACGGAACCGGCCATGAGATAGGCGTTTAACACGAGGAAGTGATGGCATACCAATTTTAGGAATTTTCTAAAGTTGGGAATTTTTACTGTGTTTGATATATGTGTTAAATTAAAAATCATGAAGTCGTAATTAATTTTATATTCGATAAGAATGCCAATCTTATATTAATTAAATTTAATGTTATTTTTAAAGTTGGAGATGATATGTTATTTATTCAAAATTTAATATAATTGTTATCTTCAGACTAATATGTTGTTATTTTATATTGAAGGAGCGGGCTCAGTAAATTGATCAATGACATAAAATGATTATGTTCGACAAGATATAATAACAAAAAAGAGTAGATATCATATATGATCAAACAAGATAAAGGACCAAAAGATAAAAAAAGGTGAGACCCTCTTTTTTGTGTGAGAAAGAAAACTCTTTAAAAATATGTTCCTTCTGCCCCTATTTGGTGTCACCTAGCATGAGGAGTCTTATTATCGCTTTTGAGGATTGTGAGTTTCAATGATGTTTGGGATGCTGGATGTGTTGCATATATTTTTAAAACTAACCCTGGCTGCAACCTTGATGTGTCTACTTTTTTTACTCCTTGCAAGCACATCCTCCACATGGGCTAAGTATGCTCCTCCAAAACTTATCACTCTCTGAACAAGACATGAAAATTAACTGTTGAATGTATATATTTTCTTATTACTTCAAAGTTAAGCAAAATGGTACATGTACATGCACACAATATTTGATGAACATATTATTATCTTGTACTTATATGTTAAAGAAATTTTGATCTTAGATCTGACATGCATTTTATTTAAGAAGTTGAGACAATTGTTTCAAAATATTGCTATGAAATGATTGCCCTTGACGTAACTAGAACGTAGCGGAATATATAGTTACGAGATTTTGAGTTGAAATTATAATCATCACACATTTTTGTCTCCTATATATATTTTAATTGAGTGAAGATTATCATGCAAACAAATACAAATGTCAAAATGAACAAAGTATTTGAAAGAGAGTTAAAAATTTATAAAAGACAAAATACTATTGCAGTTGGAATTCTTGAATCTTGTGAAATCAAAAAAAAATAATTCTAAAAATCTTATCGTAGAATAGTACGAATTTTAGAATAGTCGATCGAGATGAGATGAATTATAAATAAAGAGTTACCATAATATTGACAATTGAACCTCGTAGAAGTTCCATAGATAAAAACAAATTGATACTTTGTGTTTGTTGAAAAACATTTGACATTGGTGATAGCATAAAAGTAAGTGATACGATGAGTTTTATATTTTTAATTGATCAAAGACCCAAGAGATAGGTGGTCGATCTCATCCTTAATTAGATGATTCATTCATCAATATGTTTAGAGTTGTGAAGTCGCAACCATGAAACGAGGGTATCTTCTGAAATACACATAAGATACTTACGTAAAATCATTAATAACACAACTCATATTGATTTAATTTTGTTTTACTAAGTATAAGTTTGAGAGAATTTGAGTCATGCAACGTGATTCAGGGTGAAATATCTATCAAAAGCATTCCTCATGTAGGTGATCTTAAATATCACTAAACGGATATTCAAACCGAATGTATGTTGGATAGTATATATAGAAGTGATCTATAGTATACTTGTTTATTTATTGTTTTTCATATTTGATTTATATATTTTGTAAGTTTTAAAGATACGAGTTACTGCATGTGTAGGAATGGATATGATATTCAATTCTTCCACAAGTAGTGGCAACATTAATTCTCTGTGTGTTTTTTATCTATTGGGACACACCCAATGGATCGAGGTAGAGATGTCGGATCATCTTTGAATGTCTCTCTTCTTATCCTTCTTATAATTAGTACCTTTCTTGGCCGACTTTAAAGTGGGTTGCATACTCCTCTTGGAAACTTATTGCTCTCTCTGCTCTTCTTCTGTACGGTTGTGAGCGTTCTCGAATCAAAATCTTATTCGCAAACACCCTCGTGCAAGATATATATGTTGACTGAGAGAAATTAAAATGTTGCCTACCGAACGTGTCATCGTATTTCTAAGAGATGGTTAATTAATTACGGTCGTCGAAACTTGATGTTAGATAGAAATAGAACTCTTAATTTCGATTATCACACGATTCGATCAAGTTATATTTTTAACTCTTTTTTATATATTTTGATTCTATTATTCATATCTTATTATTTGATTTTATCTGCATGTTGAGAAAAGACGATCCAATACACGATCGCATCGTCAAAACCCGGCGGAGGGAGTGCGCATGCACGTCGTTGCTGGAAATCTCAAGGTAAATCATAATTCAATTGCAGTCATTGACTCCGGTCTTCCATGCAAGAACACAAGCTTACAAGGGATATCTCCTCCCAATTAAGGGGGAGAGAGGACCCCAAGCTCCAGTTGATCTCCGTCCTCCGTCTTTATTCCACAATGGAAGCAGCAGCAGCAACAGCCTAATGAGGCGACGCATATGGATGTTGGTTGACACACCGGCGCAACACAGCAGCCTATTGGGAAGTACATGGCTTGACGCAGAAGCACATGTTGCCACGGCACAGAAGCCACGTTGCCAGCCACCCTCTCCGCGGCATGCCTTGGTGTAGGGGGCGTCGACGTACGTAAGAGGGTCAACTGGGCGGGTTTGGGTGACTAGACCCAATTCCAAACCCAGCCAAGCCCAGTGTCAATACAGCCCAACCCAAGCCCGTGACATCACATCATTAGTGATCTTTTATGGGTTCATAACTCACAAAGTTACGAAGAGTCTCATCTACCCCAGGGTCATCGTATCTACGAGAGGACGTTGCTGCGAGCACACCGCGTCGGTTGACAATAGAACTCTTTGTTCTAATAACTACCTATTTCAACCGGACAAGTTATACTTCTAACTCTATTTATTCGATTTTAATCATTTCATATCGTCGTGTTTTTGTTGATTTTTAAGAAGACAACCTAACAATTTAAGAGTTTTATTCTATCAGCAAATTGTTCATATGTTAGAAGCATACGTAGTTCATAAATATAACATTAATATATTTGAAAAAAATATAGTGATTAATATATACATATATTCATTTATAGATTGTTGTTCTCTCATTTGTCTCATGGCTAGTTTAATAACTAAAAAACCCTTAGTGTCAAACCTAAATATTTTGATGGAGAAAATTTTAGGAAATGACAATTTAAAACAAGTCTCGAAACTTTAACCTTTGTAAGAAAAAGCTAAATGAGGGTAAAGTAGAAAGGTGCCGCTATGTATGTGGAATGACAAATCATCTTGCAAATAAATATTTTTATCGAAAGAGGTATTCACAAAAAAGAAAAAGATATGATTCTCTTAATAATGGAAATCAAGTAAACATGATATTTAGAGATGGTGGTGCATATACTTCAGGATTTAGACTAGTTATTCTAAACCTTGAATCAAATTCAAAATTTGATTGGTGGTTGATACGGGAGCTAATATTCATGTTTGCACTAATCGTTCATGATTTTTCACATATCATGACTTAAAGTGCAAGAACTATAATGATGGGGAATAATGCTGAGGTGCAAGCTAAGTGCATGGGATTAGAAGAGTATATCTGAATTTGACTTCTAGAAAGATATTGACCCTGGACAATGTTCATCTTGTTCCTGACATTAGGTGGAATCTTATTAGTGGATCTCTTTTAGTTTAGTAAGGTTATAGATTAGTATTTGAGTCAAATAAAATTATAATAACCAAAAGTCTATCCTTTGTTGAAAAATGATTTATGTATGATGAGCTTTTTAGATTTAATGTATATTCTCCTTCTATTGATGAGAAATCAATTGTGTTCAATGTTGAATAATCTTCCATTTGACATTCTGGATTACGCCATGTGAATTATATAAGTCTATTAAAAGATTGATGCAATTAAACTTGAATTTAAAAGTTAGCATCCAAAATGAAGAAAGATGTAGTGTATGTGTTGAAGCAAAGCTACCTAGTAATGTATGTGATTCTAGTCGAATTTCAAGAGGTAGCAACAAATACTTTGTGACATTTAGGGTCCGTTTGGTTACACGTAATATTAAAATTTTAGGATATCTCTTTCATGTAATCATCTTTCCAGAAAAATTAAAATCAACATAGTTTATTTGGTAACACGTAAATTATTTTCTGAACAATCATGTTTTACTGTAATAAAAAAGAATTAGAATGCATTTTATTTCACTTTAAAATTTATTATTGAACATTTATGATTTATAAATTGTGAATATCTTTTCAAGTTAGTTATCTTTGTTAGTTCAAAAAAATAAAATTTTACATTCAATTTTATAATAAAACTAAATTCTATTTATTAAATTTACGTTTACACATAATGATATAGATCTTGAATAAAAATATTTATTTAAATAAATAAGTTTACAAAAATATTAATTATATATTTAAATAAATATTTTATTCAGTTAAATAAATCACTATATATATTTATGCATGATCACAGTCTTACATTTTTAATGGGACTGTTGTGCATAAAGCGGCATACGCCTGGTTCCCGACGGATGCCAAAATCCGTAAAATTAGGAGTCAAAGGAGTTAGTTTTACATTGACTCCAAATTTACATGCAAACAAATGAACTTAGCAAGCACATTTTCGGGAAAAGTTAGTACTTCAGCGCATTTTTTGGATAAACAAACGGATCCTTGACGATGATCTTTCAAAATATTGCTATGTTTATCTAATAAAGACGTAAGATGAAGTGATAATAGATTTTAGATTTATAAAGATGAATATGAAAATCAACAAAAAAATTAAGATACTTATATCAGATAGAGGAGGAGAATTTACCTCTCATACTCTCACTTAATTTTATCAAGAACATTGAATAAATCATGAGATAACTACTTCATATTCTCCACAACCTAATAATGTAGTATAGAGAACAAATAGAACATTGATTTATGATTTTTCAGATTTTACACTTCTCATATATTTTTATTTTTTTCTTTTTTTTTAAAATTCTTTGATTACTGACTTTTTGTAATATGAAATTGGGTAACTTTTTTGGTAAAACTTAAGAATTGTTCGTGACTTCTTAAGTTTTTAGATTTTCCTTCCTTATGAGATTTTTTAACTTTGTGGAATTTTTTATTTGCAAGTTTTTTATTTGTTTTGCCTTATGGGGTGTTTGGTTGCATGATAATTGAGGTTTTTATTTTAATTTTTAAAAATTATAATAAAATTTGTTAAAAGAGGTGTTTGACAACCATGATAATTTTATGTTTTGAAAGTGATTTTCTTCTTAAACAAAAAAAGAGGGTCTCACCTCTTTCTTTTTTCTTGTGGTCCCCCACTTTGTTTGATCACGTGTGATAGTTACTCTTTTTTGTAATCACATCCCTCCAAACATGATAATTTTATGTCATGAGTTGGTTCAGTTTTTATTTTAATACATTTTTTATCATAAAAGTGTACAAAAAATTAGCATGCAACCAAACACCCCATTAGGCTTTTAGATTTGACAATGTTCGGATTCTCAATTTTAAGCATCTTTCAGACTTTGGAGTTCTCTAGAATACCAAGTTCCAACAATTTTGTATGGAGTTCTCTGGAATTTTTGAGTTCTATCAAATTCTTATGTCTTGAAATTTATCAACTTTGTATGAAATTTTAATAGAATTGATATTCTTATTGGAATATGACAACATATGAATTGTACTAGGATTTGAAATCCCAAGTATGATTTCAACTTTTCTTGCCTGTTACATCTTATTTTGGTTGTATTTCTCAACAGTTGGCCACTCATGCATCTACATGTTGATTTCCCGTAGGGACACGAATAAACAAATACTCAACTTGTTTATTATGTTAAATAAATTTGAATGAAACACTCAATTCATTAACAAGATCATATCATTGTTTGCACTTTGATTAAACAATTGATTAATTACTTGATTATGAAGAGAGTAGAGAAGAAGACTTCAGATAAGAGACAGCGAAAAGAAGATATTGCATGGTTAATAGAAGTAAGAAAGCAGCTTAGTAAAATAAATATGATTTATGATTCTAACATAAGCTACTACTAAGTTTGTTTATTATGATTTTGTGATAAATCATAGTGGTTGTATGATTTATTGTCTTGCGATTTATGTAAATAATGAATTATGACCGTGTGTGGTATACAATGTGTTGTTCTTGATGCAACTTTGATTTTTGCGTTGTGTTTCTATGCTTCATACTGTATGTATGAAACAACCCCTTTTCATCTAGAATGAAAGATATCGTTTATTTGTTCTTCACTCAAGTTCTTCTCTCCTTGTCTCACTATTCTCAAGTATTGCGAAGGTGTTCTGAGATCATTATTGCTAAATCTTAGCAAACTTGATGTTTTGTATGGAAACCAGTTGTGCTTAAATCTCTGTATCCCAGTTAAGGAATATTTCAGCTGAGCATCGTGCCAGGATGTGCAAGATATATTGCCTTCTTGCTGCCAAGTCAGATGAGCCTGCATTGGAAAATAAGGAAAGGAGAAAAAGAAGTGTTTGCTGGCTTTCAACCATTTTGAAGAGAGACTTTTTGTTTGCATGAATTACTTTTGGTACGTATATATTGCGAATGAAACCAATAAGTCAGACAAAGTGAGAAGTTTCCCATCAAATGAGGCGGATTTGGTTACGATGTATGTCTGTATTGGATTGAATCAACAGGGACAGGGGTTTGCAACATGCTTGCTTGATGTCTCAACTTTTTCTAAAGGAAAATATAAGGTCAAATGGCATTCCTGCTGTGTTGACAAAGATTACAACATCTGGAGCATGCTTGTTTTAAGTGATTCTGTATGTTTCATGATTAAGGGACCTTCTGCTACTTAAATTTTGATATCACAATGTATCTTGGATTCCTTTGCAATGCTACTTAAATTTTGATATCACAATTTTGATATTACATTGTTTCTATTTGTGTTGTTAATTATGTGACATTCAACGGGACATTCACAGCTTATGTTCCACTGTACCAGGTTTGCACCACAAAGTGTTTTGATCTGTCTTTATAGATTTATTCTCATAAACCAAAATCGAGGTTATCAGGATGCTTATTTTTTTGTTCTCTTCCTATTCAGATTGTTACATTCTGTCACGCATTTCTGTTGGGTATCAACTCAAGACCGCGATTTTGGGATGGTTACGATATCAGAGTCAAAGACCAGTGAACCCCTCCAGTCAGTCATCACCCTCAACGTATACGCATCTCATAATCAAAAGAGTTTGCATGTGAGAGGGTGAGTTAAGTAGTCTCATGTGGGATAGAGAGGGGAGGTACTCTGTGCCTATAAGTCTAGTCTCTCCAACTCAAGATCACGGTTTTGGGATGATTAATATGATATTAGAGCCAAAGACCAGTGGGTCTCCTCCGGTCATTGGTCACCCGCAACATGGACGCGTGTCAAAGAAAAAAAAAGAAGACTTGCATAATAGAGGGCAGTTATATAATCCTATATGAGATAAGGAGGATAGATACACTTGTCCTTATTAGTCTAAGCCTTTCCAACTCAAGGCTGCAGTTTTGGGATGATTAACACAATACGATCTCTGTCTTCCATCTTATTCCGCAACAGAAGCTGCAGTTCACAGCGACCTACATGGCTTGATGCATAAGCAGTAGTTGAGGCCGCAGAAGCCACTTTGCTCGCCCTCTCCGCGGCACGCGCGGGCGCAGGCGGCGTCGAGGACGCACTTCCCTTTGAAGGTCCTGCTGACCTCCTCGCACAGCCAAGGGGCCCGCGGGGGCGAGCTGCTCGTTGTCTCTGAAGCACCTGCAGCCGGTTGCCGACCGGCCGGGAAAGAGTCAGGAAGCATTGACATGCCGCTTGCATATCATATGTACGTGTGTAGAGATTGGGGAAGAAGGAAAGGGAGGAAGATGCGCGTATAGGTACCAGATGCGCTCCCCTGGAGTGACAGCAGCAGCAGCAGCAGCAGGCAGCACGCGACGACGGCGGAAGCGCCCTTCTTGTTGTAGTCCATAGCTAGCTGAAGTGAAGGCTCGAAGGTGCCGAGGGTGAGCTAGCAAAATCAGAGGCTTTACACGGTGCGTACACAGCTTGTGGAGGCGCAAGGCACTTACCGCCGCTTGCTCCCTCTCTCTCTCTATCTCTCTATATATAGTTGACGCACAGGAAGAGCCTCCTCCCTCCTCGTGCCAGACGTAGAAGGAAGGCCAGTATTTTACTCACTGGCGTCCACTTTTCCTCCAATCCGGGCTACATCCATGAATCCCTCCACGAGAAGATTGAATGAACAAGAATGTATATGATTCGTCCGGTATTTTACTCGCTGGCATCCGCTTCTCCTCCAATCCCGGGTAGATCCATGAATCCCTCCACGAGAAGATTGAATGAACAAGGATACATATATATATATATATATGATTCTTTTACTCACTGGCATCGGTAAATGGGGATAATATGTTTCCTATCCTAGGAGGCGTTTCCCATCTTTATTTCACACGTCAGAAATTATATACAGTCAGCATATATATATATATATAGAGCGAATCTCCTTAGGTGCCCCCCTCAGCCCCTCTCACAAGAGGCTGAGGTGACAGTGATCTGACGTCTGTCATATCACTGTCTTGTCTGGTCACCTCACCCTCCTTGTGAGGGGGCTGAGGGGATCCCTTCGGGTGGGCACCCGCCCTCATATATATATAGAGGTTGTGCGCATCTCCGCGGCTCCCTCTTGGACAAGGTGCGGTAAACGGGTCCGATTCCGCAATGGAATCACCTAAATCTGATTTTGATATTCAGAATCATTATATTTTGATATCGTTCCGATTTTGATTTTATTATCGAAATCGGAACTAAATCCGCTAAATTTTGAAATACATATTAAATTTTAATTTTAATTCAAAAATAAGTCAATAATTTATATATAATTACTAAAATTTGATATAATCTTATTAAAAATTTATTTTTATAATTTTATCAATTTATATATCATATTTTATAATTAATTAAATTCAATTTAATTTATATATAATTTTTTTATTAAAATCGGATTAACAGAAACGGAATCAACGGATTCCGATTCTAATTCTGATAAATTATTGAAATATCTGATTCCGATTTCGATAATTTATAAGATGCAAAAATAAATTCTAATGGGGTGTTTGGTTGCATGATAATTTTTTGTACACTTTCATGATAAAAAATTGTATTAAAATAAGAAGTTGACCAACTCATGACATAAAGTTATCATGTTTGGAGGGATGTGATTACAAAAAAAGAGTAACCACCGCACATGACCAAATAAAGTGGGGGATCACAAGAAAAAAGAAAGAGGTGAGACCCTCTTTTTTTGTTTAAGAAGAAAATCACTTTCAAAACATAAAATTGTCATGGTTGTCAAACACCTCTTTTAACAAGTTTTCTTACAATTTTTAAAAATTAAAATAAAAATCTTAATTATCATGCAACCAAACACCCCATAAACCTGTT
Source organism: Cryptocoryne crispatula var. balansae (assembly GCA_036172225.1). Lineage (NCBI taxonomy): Eukaryota > Viridiplantae > Streptophyta > Magnoliopsida > Alismatales > Araceae > Cryptocoryne > Cryptocoryne crispatula. The sequence goes on along the minus strand of CM069921.1, from coordinate 10,070,473 downwards.
AATTTTTATCAAAATCAAATCGAAATACCAGAGTATCAAATTCCGTTTACACCCCTAGCTCAGACCGAGAGAACAGGGGGAGGCGGCGCATGAGTCAGAATCGCCGGTTTGAGAGAGCCTTACATTATTGACCATATTCACCTACCTAGCTAGATAAGAAAGGATTAATGGGTTCAGGCAAAGCATCGTACAGCTGGAAGCCCACTTTGTGGGCAATCGAACGTACCCTTGACATATATACCATGTGAATCGTAAGGTCCGTTGCACAATTATATCAATTTTTATACATAAAATTGTATTAAAATAAAATTTAAAATATGATAATTGCAACAATTATTCTCTTATACATGTTCATGCAAAATACGTTGATTGTTTTATGGAGCTAACAAACTGCACTCTCGCTGCCACCATGCTCTCTCCCGCCCAGAGGATCTCTCAACCGTCACCGATTATTATCTCATATTTATTCAACTTCATTCAAGTTTTTTTTTAAAAATAATTTGACAGCTCCTAATAAATTAACAATAATGATGATTCCTAATTTAACAGATATTAAAATAGGTAGATGTAAAACTAAATTATGCATTCGGTGATCGTGTTCTCATTAATCAATTATATACATATATACCGTTAAGCATTGTATTGTATTCTTTCAGATAAACCAATATTCAGCATCTGATTTCCATTAAAGATAACACTTTAACAACAGTGTTATTTTATTTTTCATTTTATATCATAAAATTTATGATAAAATATAATTAATAATCATGTTGCACATATTTTACTTTTGTGAAACACAGCTGGCTAGCTAGCCATTTCAAGGGCGAATTTAATTCCGGAGTGATTTTGTTGTTAATTAGGTAATTCAGTGATTGCGCCGAGATACTAAAATGCTCCAGCCACTCTCCTTTAGACAGGCATCTTTTGCGACACTTGTTTTCGCCACAAAATCGGTGTACTGGATTGACAGGTTACGGAGAAAATATTTAGGAGAAAATCTGAGGAGTTAAATAATACAAAAGCACCGTACCAGGTGAAACAATATCCCTTATAAAACGGGAAACCGTACAAAACAAACATAGTTGGAAATCAAGAAGTAGAAAATTAGTCTCACATGATTCTGTATTCATGGAGAAATTTCACACGTGAGAAAAGTTTTGAAGCAGCACATCTTTAAAACTTATTTCCGAAAGTAACGGGTCAAATATTTATTTCCAGAACTAACACATTTTTGACTGGGTTTTTTTTTTTGTTGAACAAGATACTGTAGCCATTAACCTGACACATGTCTTTACATAGCCTCGGAGTAAGAAAACAAAACCCACCTAACAAAAAGATTACGGGGTGTTTGGTTGAATGATAATTGAGGTTTTTATTTTGATTTTTAAAAATTGTAAGAAAACTTGTTAAAAGAGGTGTTTGACAACCATGACAATTTTATGTTTTGAAAGTGATTTTCTTTTTAAACAAAAAAAGAGGGTCTCACCTCTTTCTTTTTTCTTGTGGTCCCCCACTTTATTTGGTCATGTGCGGTGATTACTCTTTTTTGTAATCACATCCCTCCAAACATGATAATTTTATGTCATGAGTTGGTTTACTTTTTATTTTAATACAATTTTTTATCATGAAAGTGTACAAAAAATTATCATGCAACCAAACACCCCATAAGCCATAAAATTACGTGACCTTCTAACAAAAGAGATAGAGATGTTCGAAGAGGAAGACAAAATATTAGAGCATTTTAGGATGTTGTGTCCTCGTGCCCTCCGCAACGTAGCACCAACTCCATCAATAGCATCCACTGCACTTTTGACGTCACTCTCTATTAGGGGTGTTCATGATTTAGTTTGATTTGATTTTTGAGTATTTTTTCTCGAACCAAACCAAATCAAATTATCTTCCAAACCAAACCAACCCGAACCAAATTAGTTCGGTTTGATTTAATTTGGTTCGGTTCAAATCATATTTTACTAAGGTGTCGTAGATATATCAATATATAATTTTATTTTATTTGTTTTAAATCATATTCTATTAAAATCTTGTGTATATGTTTATAGATTACATTAATTTTACCTTAAAAACTCTTGAAACAAATTTAGTTTAACAAGAAAAGATGCATAAATACTATCTTATATATAACTTAAAATATTTAATCCAATTCGGGTTATTCGGTTTACAGGTTTGGTTTGGTTTGAAGGGTCATAGAAACTAAACCAAACCGATCGGTAGTTCAAACCGATTGGTTTGGTTTTTCGGGTTGAATCAAACAGTGAACAACCCTACTATCTATTGTCATGGTCTTTGAAGATGATGAAGTCCAAATGCAAGTTTCATGTATAGCCTAGGCTTCCAAAATTTGAGAATGATTTGCTGTAGATAAATTAGTCCTCCAGAAGACAAGCCCGCCTTCTTCATCTCTAACCATCAAATCAGTCACTCCTGCAAAAGTTGAAGTAGCACAGTCAACATTAATCTTTAAATGATTAAATTGAGAAGGAGATCGACCAAGCTGGTTCGGGATTGTTGAATAAGCATGGGGCATTCTCCATACACAAATCAACAGTATCCATGGCAAGCTGAAATATTTTGTGAGAATGATCATACTTTTGGTTAAAACAAACTTTACATCTTGCTTTTCATAAATGCCACATAATAGAAATGGCAATAACCCCAAGTCTAGATAAAAATGTATCTATCAAAATCATCCAGCTCAGCCATTGATCAACTAGAGCAACACGGGGTCTATGCCTCCAATCAATGTTATTACCAAAAGGAGATATCATTATCATCCATACATCCCTACTATGCGGGCAATTTAAAAAGAGATGTTTCGATTATTCAATTTCCAAACATCATATATTGCATAAAGGGATTAATATGAGGACTTCTTTTATGAACCTCCAAATTGGTAGGCAGATTACTAGATAAAACCTTCCAGATTACAACTTGCTCTAGATAGACTGATCAGAAGGACCAGTTGGTAAATTGTTCTCAATCAAAAATTTATATGCACATTTTAAAGTAAACAGCCCATCAAGGGTAAACCGCCAAACCAAAGTATCTCTTTCCAAATAAGAATAAATTGGAGTGGCTAAAATACACTAAGTAGTATTATCATCAAACCAACTAAGAATGGTCTGTCTGATCCCATTAACTAAAAGGTCCTTAACGAGGCTGAGAAATAATTTACCATGAAACCTAAGAATTAAAGGACCCTTGTCATGCATGAGCCAAGTATGATGCCAAGGATGGATATCTGACCCACCTTCGACCTTCCACAAGCTGGCCTTAGCCAACAAGGGTCTTGCCAAAAGCGAAAATTTCCAAACAATGGAATCAAATGGTTTAGCCCTTACCTGCCAAACATTAACATTTTTAAGATACTTGGCTTTTAAAACTCTGATCTATAAATAATCTTTTTGTGTAAGAAAATCCATAACAGTCGCATAATAGTTACTTTATTTAATATTTTCAAATTCTTTATGCCCATACTTCCCATCATTTTAGGTTGTTTAATAACTCTTCGATTTGAAAAATAAATATGCATGTTTTGAGAAGACTTACGAGCCCATCATAAATTTCTCTGAAGTTGTTCCAATTTGTTTAAAATCTTAGCTAGCAACTTAGAGACAGACATAGCATGAAGCGGGAGATGACTAATAGTTGCTTTATAAGAGTAGTCCTACCCCTGGTTGAAAGAAAATTTACCTTCCATCATGCCATCTTATTTTGGCAAACCTTGATCAAAGTGTTAGATTGAGAACTTCTTCCCCCCAATGGGTCCCAAGGAACACTCAAACGAAGGGCATCCTTAGAAGCCAGTTGAAATCTCATTAAAGCACAAATACTGGCAAAAGTGTAAGTAGGAACATTCTTACTAAAATAGATTTTTGACTTATAAAAGTTAATAGCTTGACCCGATAAAAGTTCATAATTGTTGAGAATATAGACTGAATTCCTAATTTCCTCTTATGTAGCCTTGCCACATATGATCAAATCATCAGCAAACATTACATGTGTGATCTAAGGACCTCCCCTTGTCGTTCTGACCCATGAGATCTGCTTGAGCCCGGCAGCTTGAGATAACATACAAGATAACACCTCAAAACTTAGAATATATAAATATGAAGAAAGGAGACAACCGTGTCGAATTCCTCTCTTCGAGAAAATTTGATATGAAAGATGACCATTTAGGTTAATTGAATAAGAAACCAATTGTGTACAATTCATGTTGAGATTAACCAGGTGAGAAGGAAAGCCCAAGTTGATAAGAATTGAATTGAAGAAATTTCACCTAAGTTTATCATATGCTTTATGAATATCAAGTTTAGCCATGAAATAGCCAACCTTACTGTAAGGAATCAATACATGACAGCGGAAAATTTTTGATTCCATAAAATCATGATCTTTGCCTTGATCGATGCCGAACGAGTAAAATCGGGAACCGAATATGAAGTAAAACGAGAGTACCTCATGGGATTTCTCAAATCCCTCACCATGGATGAAGAGAGGACATTCCTCCTTGCTGAAAACCGTTCAAGTGTCCGGTATCTAGCGGTATCCACACGATCTGCTTCAATAGACGAGTTCTCCCTTCCTTCGGGCCTCCAGAAACCTTCCAGATCCAAGCTTGACCATGGGAGATCGCCTTCTAGAGGAGAGAGGAGGGAGAGAGGAGGCTAGGGGCGTGCTCCAGCCCTATGGCTTGTTAGGGTTTGGCTTCATAAGCCATTTATATATAGAAGATGAAATTTTTCACAAAAACCCAAAACTTCTATAAAATTGCATCCATGCCCTAATCTTATTGACCAGATCTATTGTGTGTGACCCACTAGGCCCAATAGTCAATTTGGTTGAAGCCTTAATTAATTTAAAAGAACAATTCCTTTAAATTAAATCAAAACCGTTATCCGATAACAGTTTTTACGGCTTTCTGATCATAAAAGGGTACAAGCCACATCCTATGATCCCAAATGACTTTGGGGAGTTAAATAGCATCCATTGAGCCTTTCCATCATCAATTACCACATGGATTTAAATCCTCGTTCATACAATGTCCCGGTCGGTCAGGGGTTCGGCACTGACTGTCAACCCCTAAGTATTCCAACACTATGAAATCTTGTACTCATGAATGGATCAACTGGAAAACTCCTTTTCCAATTATCCTATCTACCTTGGCCAAGGATTTTAGAGTACTATCTATAGGACATTCTCTCTCTCCTACCGAGAGTGAACGATCCCTTATTGTCCGCTCAATTGCCTCCACCAGGTTTCCCATATACACAATCCATTAACTATATAGGACAACAATACTAAGTGATCCATCAGTCAATAGTCAAAGTACATAGTACGACTGGAAAGACATCTTTGGCGACTCAGGTCAAAGATCCAACCGTGCTATTGAGATGTAAGAATAACCTGATAGACAGTTCGGTAAGAAACCGATCAGGTTTTCTTAAATTGGTCAGTTCAGTGAACTCATTCCACTAATGAGCACCTGTGTGTGTATCTCAGTGTCCCCACACTGATGACCAATGAGATCGGTCATTCTTATCATATGAGAAGACATCACACACACTAGTCTATCCGGATTCTTGATGTCCTGTCTCAAGGATCCTATGACTAGGAACATTTAGATCACATACCTTTAGATGATCGATCTCATTATCATGATCTCATCATGATTCAATCATCATTGCATGTGATTAAGGACTTCATTACGATATACGCTTCTAATAAAAGCTAGTAACGAAGTTTTGCCTATTTAATTGAATGAGATATTCCTAGAAATGTCGAATCATATCATATATGATTGGCTTGTAGGGCATACATTTCTATCACTTTTCCCTTATCCACTTAAAATCATTTCGTACTTCTTGGATGATGATAATATTATCAATTCCTTGCCTAGCTGGAACAAAAGTTTATTGGAGTTCAGATGCAAGACTCGATAACATGGGCTTTAGTTTGTTTGCAATAACTTTAGTGAGTATCTTAAGCATAGTATTATATATACTAATGGGTCTAAAATGTTCCGGAAGATAAGCATTCTTCTTCTTGGGTATAAAAGTAATAATAGTATGATTTAATTCCTTAGGAACACAAGAAAAAGTAAACATGTGCTTAATACAAGCATGTATATCAACTTGAAGCAAGGACCAGTAGTATTGAAAAAGAGAAATAGGAGGGAAACCATCCGGTCCTGGAGATTTATCCGGCTTCATAGAAAAAGCAACATTATTAACTAGTAGTTAAACTAACACCGTTTGACTAAAATCGTGATAAAAAATCCAATTTTACATTAAAATGTTAAAGTTGGATATAAAGTCGAACTTTTGAAGTCGGACTTTAACAGAAAAGTCAAATTTTTGATATATGACTTGTGTTAGACACTAATATTTGCATGTCATTTTTTTTAAAAGTCGAAATTTTTAACTCCGACTTTAACCACGCTGGCTAAAGTCAGATTTTTTGAGTCTAATTTTAAAATGAACATATAAAAAATAAGACGTCTTAAGTCTTATTTTATCACAAAAGTCGGAATAATATATTTTAACTTTATTTTTAAAAAAAAATTGATGTATATACAACGATTTTATCATCTTACAATTTTAATTATTTTTTTATCAAAAATATTAAAACCAAATTTAAAATATCCCACTTAGTTCAAAGTCGAAGTTTAATAATTTTATTTTGACCAAAGATGTTAATTTTGCAAAATTAAAAGATAGAGTGTGGTTCTTAAAAATTAAAAAATGTTAGTTTAATAAAAAAAGGAAAAACCCGTTCCCTTCGAAGCTCTTGCTGGGGTTGTAGCACGGACGATACTCCGGCCGCGGCGGGGTATCCGTTGCTTCCGAAGCATCTCCGTGCCGCGCGCGGTTGCATATGACGTTAGATTAGATAGATAGATAATTGCGAAGCAGGGTGAGCACGGTTTGATCTGATTTGAATTATTTTTTTCAAATCGAATCGACCTCTCAAATGGAATTGAACCAAGTCGATTTCAATTCAATTTGGTTCGATTTAAATTAAAAATATATAAAAACATTTAAAGTAATTATTTTTTACATATATATAATAGTTTTCAAGTAAAAAATAATTAAAATAAATATTAATTTTATTATAAAATTTATAAAAATATCTGTTTTAGTAATATTATAATAACTTTTTATATTTTTATTAAATTAGTTTAAACAGTTTGATTTAATTTAAATCGATTTAATTTTTTAAATTCAATCTCAAATCGATTTGAACGAAATGATTCGATACCCGGTGCGTATGCCAGGAGAGACGGCAGTCGGCAGCACACGACGCCGGCGGCGGAAGCGCCCTTCTTGGTCGAGTAGTCCATATCTTAATAAACTGGACACCATCATTTATTTCAACTCACGTAAAAAATGGAATGTCTAAAAAGATCTTTCTCCCTGCGTAATCACGAATACACACCCGAGAAAAAAACGAGGAAAACATTCTATCTCCTCAGTTTGAGAGTTGAGAGTTCAGCCGTGAGTGTAAATAAAATTCGATATTCTGATAATTCGGTTTAATTTTGATAAAAAATAATGAGTTTGAAATTTACTTTTGTATCCTATAAATTATCGGAATGAATACTCGCCGGCCTGAGAAAAAAATGTGAAAAATATTTTATCTCCTCAGTTCGAGAGTTCAGTCGCGAGTGTAAATAGAATTCGATATTCCGATAACCCGATTCGATTCCGATAAAAATTAACGAATTCGAAACTTAATTTTGTGTCCTATAAATTATCGGAATCGGAATCAGATATTCCGATAATTTATCGAAATCAAAATCAAAACCAGTTAATTCCGTTTTCGTTAATTTGATTTCGATAAAAGATAAATATATATAGATAAAGTTAAATAAATTATCAATTATAATATATAAATCGTTAAAATGATAAAAATAAAATTTTAAAGAGATTATATCAAAATTTTGTAATTATGTATGAGTTATTAATTTATTTTTTAAATAAAAAATAGTATTTAATACGTATTTCAAAAAGTATCGAATTCGATAAAAATCAGAATCAGATCAAAGTAAAAATATAGTGATTATGAAATTATCGAAATCAAAACTTATACTTCTTAGTTCTTGTTCTTAGTTCTGATCAGAATCGAATTCAGATTTTGGTGATTCTGATTTGAAACTTATTCTGCTGCACCCGTTAACAGCCCTGGCCGCCGCCCATCCATCCATATTGAGAGTGACGAGATTTCCCCGGCGGCGAGCGTTTTCGCCGAAGCCGAGAAGCCGAAAGCAGTCTGCAGACTGCAGGATTATTTCCGCCTCTCCGCGGCGACGGTGGACGGAGTAAAGCCTTCTCCCGGAGGACGGAGTAAAGCCGGGATTCGGGGGAGGAAACAGTAAACCCCCATTTAATTTAATGGCGGTCTATGTCTAGATCGCCGTCGTAATTGAGGATGGGTCCGATCCGAGCAGGAGGAGGGTGTGGCTCTCTTGCCCTTTCCCTTCGCAGGGACGTCACCCACTATAAATGGGGCATGAAGCGGAGGAGTGTCGCATCGACCCACGAGCTCGGTATACCGCCCGTGTAGCCTCCTCCGACTTTCTCCTCCCTCCGTTTCTGCGAGGTGCATAAATGGAGTCCAAGAAGGGCGCTTCCGCCGCCGTGTGCTGCCTGCTGCTGCTGCTGTCACTGCTGGTCTACACATCAGGTAAGTAATCACGAGAGCACCACGGTCGACGCTTCTTCTTCTTCTTCTGCTGATCATCGCGCGCGACTCGACTCTTTTCCCCCCACTGTCGGATCGGGACCGGCGGATCACGCAGATGCCTCGGAAGCGACGACGAGCAGCCCGCCGAAGCCGAGCAAGTGGCTGTGCGAGGGGGTCAGCAAGACCTTCAAAGGGCCGTGCGGTCTCGACGGCTGCAACAGCGCGTGCGTCGGAGAGGGCCAGGACAGCGGCTTCTGCCGCGGCGACTCCTGCATCTGCGCCACGGCGTGCAGCGCTGCCCGCCGGTAGGCTGCCGGCGACCGGTGCGGCGCCGCCTCTCCTCGGCGAGCAAGCCACTTCCGTTCCGTTGTTGCGCTTGCACCGCCGCGCGCCGCCTGTCTCAATAAGAAGAGTTCGGGTTGAAAGAAACCCTCTTTCCCTCCATCAGACATAAGAAAATTTGTCCTTGATTTAAATAACGGAGAGGATTCATGAAAGTCACTAAGTGGAAAAAAATGCCATAATTAAAATAAATACGTATAAGAGACTCCGGCCAAAACTATAGGTGTCGTCAACTTGTTGAAGTTATTATAACATATCAACTTTCTTGAGCTATACTTCGTTGAGTGTACGTTGATAATAAGTTAATTCTAAATTTTCAGATCTAATCTCTCTTACTTGATAATTAAAGTAACGATCCGTATGTTTTGACTTAATTGACGACATCTATCCTACCTCAAAATCAGCCCATTCAAAATTTAATTTAAAATTTTATTACATTTTTATTTTTGGAGATGGATAATTAAAATTTTGCGATATTTACAAAGAAATTGAAAATAAAATTAACACTTAAGTCAAATCAAAAGTGACCTGGTGTGTACATATATTAATCACCAATTTTTTAAAAATTAAAGTTCACTACCCACTACACGTGCTTATCAAATAAATTAAGTATTTTTGGCACAATATATATAAGACAGTACGTAGGAAGGCAAACTAAAGGGTCCTTTTGGTACATATATACTTGAATCGAAGATAAGTCTGATTCATCCTTAAAATGTGAAGTTTGAGTTTTTTTTTTTCATCTTTCTACGTTGACTGTCCATCCTAAGAAGATTATACTTTAAATTTAAACTAAAACAAATGTCGTCTAATAAATAATTTTACGTACTATGCATGATATACGGTACTCTAAAGTAATCAATCTTAACAAGAAAGACTTCTACATTTGATCATTCATGAAAATTTTTGATTGAAATTTTATTTAAATATTAAACTCCAAGAACAATTTTTCCAAACTCATCTACTACATTTGACAAATATTTTTTTGTAAATAAATTTAATTTTTCGATAATAATGTTGTTCATTATAAGACAAATTAAGTTTCTATTATAAATATATAATTTTAAAAAAAATTAATAAAAAATGGATGATTTTACAAAAAAAAAATTTCATTAACATCTTTGTAAAACAAAAGAAATCACTTATATCTTAATCAACTTGAATGCTTGTTTACCACTAATTAACACCCTGTTTGGTAACACTATTAGGTACCTCTATTACTATCAATTTTAAAATTGATATTGATAGGAACCATTAAGTGGTGTTTGGTTAATTGTATCAATTTTAAAATTTGTAGTGCAAACAAGGCATATTATGTAATACAAGTGTCAACTTGTATTACTTTTGATATTGATACTCCAACATTTGAAAATATTAATATCAATATTGATATAGTACTAAAAATGAAACTCTAACCAAACAGGGCATAAGATGTTAGAGATGAAATTAAGAATTTGGATTTTTAGATGTTTTATCAAACAAAATTTATCACTTATATTTTATACAAATTCGTCACTTTTTTATCACTAACTAAGAGGTTAAACGTGAAATTAAGAGTTTAAATTCTTACAATAAGTCAAATCAAAGGCCATCTAGTATACTATTGGAGGCCGTGCACGATTGATCGGGGGATCGGATCCTCTATGCATCTCAATATCCACTTCAATACACACCACTTCAACAAATTTTTATATCATATTGTTTTAAACATTTTTAAAATTATGAATATAAATATTATTTAAATATTAATAAAAATAAAATATTATAAATACTTATTTTTAATTTATACTATATTATAAATTAGTTATATATTTAATTTAAATAAATATATAAAATATATTTAATGTCAATTTACATAAAATATAATGTACATGATATTTATCTAAATTTACAATTTAAAAAATTAAAATAATTTATTTACTTATACAATAAGATCATTTAAGTGGTGAGTATTGAGGTGTGAGAGACTTGATCGCCGTTGCGCTCGACTCAGTCAGAGGCAAATAAATGTCCTCTCCGTTCTTTGAATTGTGGAAATAATATTTGTTACCGTCATTTCAAGTGCGAATTTTCGGAGTGTTGTTGACAATATATAATATTGCGCTCCTCCTTTCTCATTCTTCCTAACAATATGTCCAAAGTGCACCCAAATTTTCATGTATCATTGCTGAGGAAGTATGTTAAGATCCTACTTATGTCATTGATTTTTCTGAGGTTGAGGTACAACTTAATCTGAGTTTTGAAGAGAGGTCTATCCGGATCATAGATCCCATGGTGAGGAAGCTAAGGAAGAAGACAATTCCAATCATCAAGGTGTTATGAAAGTATCACACATTTAAGGTGTCTATTCAGGAGATCAAAGAATATATGAAGTAGTCTCAACTTGAACATTTTGGTAAGTAATTTCAAATTTGGAGAAGAAAATTTAGTTTAAGAGGTGAAGGATGTAATATCCAATTTTAAAAAATGAAAATAGGGAACTTTTTTTGGTCCCCCCATCGATATCCCTCTGTCAACACCCCCCCCCTCCCCTCTAGTTGAACTCTTTCTCTCCCTCTCCCTCTCTTCATGTCAACGCCGCCACCCTCCCCTTCGTTTTGTCCCTCGTCGCTGCCAAAAGCACCGCCGTGAGACCCCCCCTGGTTGTTGCCGCTGAGTCTCCTCCTTCCTCTTCTTGCCTTCGCCATGGGTCTCCGTCCAGCCACTGCCGCTGCCGCCGTTCACCGCCGTCGGGAGCCACCTCACTGCCACGAGCCCTCCCCTATTTCTGCTGGAATCATCGCCGCGAGAAGTCTCTCTCTGCCGCCGCCATCGTCGCCCTTTTCCCCCCCCTCACCGTCGCCATCATGGACAGCATCTCCCTCACTGTCCGCTGCCGTCTTCTGCTGTAGGCCTCTCCGGTTGTCATCGAGCACCACCGCGAGCACCGTCGCGCCTTCCGTCGTGCCCACTCAAGACAGCCGGTCAAGCCCGGTTCAGCCACCCGGTCCACCTCTTCAACTGCCGGTCCAGTGCCGCCAAGCTGCCCTGGTCCAGCTGTCGAACAGCCCACTTCGGTGCTGGTTCAGAAAAAAATCCGATTTGGTGATTTATTAATTTTAGATATCAGAGAAAAGGTCAGAGAAATAACAAAAAATCCAAAAAAATTCAAAAAATTTACAGAAGCTTATAAGTAGGTTTCTCAAGTTTGTCTATTTATTTGATATCATTTTGATGATAAAATATGTATTATTTAACTTATGGACCTTAATTTGACTAGTTTAGACTTTGGACTTAAGATTAGTAATTTTTCTCAAAATCTTTGAAACCAGAAGCTTGAAAATATTATTTTGTGTAATATGGGACATGTTTAGCATGATTTTGGTCGGGTAGAAATATTTTTTATAATTTTGACCATATGTTAATTATGTATGTCACTATGTGTTAGTATAGACTTAGAATTGAAAGATAATTATGTTTAGGCTTGAAAAATCATAGGTCATCAAATTATATTTTTTGAAACTTTTTTAGCTCATATTATGGTTGATTACATCAGAACTTAAGTTGTTTAGTTTATGCCAAGCTTGATTTAGGTTAATTGTCTAATATATGTAATTAAACATTTCTAGTTCTGCTTGTTATTGCATGTGTGTAGATCATGTAAATTTTGTTCAGTTTGGTTTCAAATTGTGTATTATGTCAAGCATGATATGGTTATGTTGATATGGTCAAGTTTGGTATAGATTTGATTTAGAATATGTCAACCAAGTTGGTTAGTACAAGTCTTGTCTAGTTTATGCTAAAATAGTTTGTAATGTATGAAAAATATTAGAATGTCATGTTTATGTCTTGTGTACATGATATTAATCATGTGTGTCATGATTTGAAACTTGTTACAAATTTTTGTTACGGCATGTTATAAAGGCTTCACTAGACTATTTTAGTCAATTACCCGTGGGCAACAAGTAACTTAGATAAATCCGGCCCACCCACAGATCCCATATTATCTCAATTTTTTTCATAAGTGTCACCTTCGTCTAGGTGCACTATGGGCTAACTTAGTATATGTTACTGCTATATATATATATATATTAGAGCTAGTGAATGCAATTTGTACATGTGATGTGAAAAGTAAGACGACCAATTTCTCACTATTTGGCTGTGTTTGAAAAGAATATGAAATTTTGTTACTTATGTGTCATGTATAAATGTTAAATCATGTCATGCTAGAAAAATCAGATTTGTCTCATTTTAATTTGGTCATGTTAAAATAAATCGATGAATTATTTTTAAGTCACACTTTTTAAATAAATTATTTTTTAATCTTAAATTTGTCTACTTTACAACTTTTAATCTTATCGGTCAACTTATTCTAAATTTTCTCCTTTAATCCCTCCTGTCTACAACGTGGTGAATTATTTCATTAACAGTAACAAAATTTTAAGATAAAATATTATTTTTTAAGTTTTTTCAAAAGACATTGACAAAAAATATGATGCATGATTTTAAATTTTTTATAAATTAAATAATAAAAATAATATTGAAAAATTATTGTCAAAGAAACTAATAAAAACCATATTTTTAAATAAAAAATAACTATTTAAATTATTATTTTGATAGCAATATTTTCAAAAAAAATAATTTTTAAAAAATATTTAATTATATTTATAAAACTTAATTAGAGCAACAAATAATAGATCACTCTAGAACAAAACTAATATATAAATTATTAAGACATATAAATAAATACTAAAAATATATAACAATGTGGGATGTGATTTACCTTTGTTGTGATATATGTTGCATAAATGAGTAACAAAATAATAATAAAATATTTGAAAGATAATGATAAAATAAAATAAATATAAAGATGTTTGATGAATTGAAGGGAGAGAGAGAGAGAGAGAGAGAGAGAGAGAGAGAGAGAGAAAGAGAGCAAAATTAGAAATAAAATTAATGAATAGGTAGACTTAACGGCGTTAGCCCTGTAAAGGGCCGGAAGTCAAAAATTAAACTATTTTGGGATTAGAAAATAAGTAAAAGAGTTAATGGGACTACAAAATAAATAAGGGTATAAAAACAAGGGCGAGAGTTGATTTGGCCTTTTAATAATTATGTCTTTGGTCGCATGATAGGTGATAGTTTCTTTTTTTATATATACAATTTTGTTTGTGTGACAAAATGAAGTGTTCAACAATTGTGATGAAAAAAATATGAATTTATAGAGAGGTTCTTCTAGAATAGATGAAGGGGCAGGACATTTTTTCCTTCTTGCTATATATCCTCTCTACACCTTTGGTATACACATGCTCCACCTCAACAACACCTAGTATTCTTTGATATAATTTGGAGTCCAAGTTCCCTTCACTAGGTGGAGGGAACTCCCTCCACTCCCTCACAAACATCCTATCCCAAAGGTTAAGTTAGATGAGCCTTGTCAATTAAATTGAGGTCAAATCATCTTTGCGATGAGATGTTTGTGAAGGAAGTGGAAAGAATTTCCTCCACTAGACGGTAGAAGGAACTCGGACTCATTTAAAGTTGTATCTATCTTTACTTTACCATACTATTTTATCACAAAATGTACCTCATATGTTGATACTTTTAATAAGCCCCTAGCAAATAGAAAGCGTTGTATAAGTATGTGGTGTGCGTACGTTCTATTTATACTTGAGATGTGATGAAATGATCAACCAAAATGTATGAAATATCAATGCAAATCGAAATGTGGAGCAGATGATCATACATGCCTAAGGTGCTGTTTGGTTAGAGTATATATATTATATGTGTATATATACACGTGTGTATCAATATTAAAATTGAAATCAGTAGACAATAGTATTACATACCTTACCATGCACTTTTGTTTCGTCTTCCACGACAACACGTGTCATCATCTCGTTGAGGATGGTGAGAGTTCCTTCCACCAGGGACTAAGGTGATTGAAACACACACACACACACACACTCTCTCTCTCTCTCTATATATATATAGATATATATATGCATATATGGATTAATTAACAGGCCAGGATAGGAGATCCATAGGTAGGTTCTTCCAGATTGGGCTTAGATAGAAATGATACTCTAATCTTTCTAATGATTATGCGTTCAATTAGTTGCATGATATGATATTTTTTTATATGTGACAACTTGATAAAAAAGTGTTTGACAATGATAATAGAGATTTGATTTTATATATAACTTCTTCTTGGATAAATGAAGAGCTTGTCGAGAGATTGTTTTCTCAGAAAAGTTTTCCACATTTGACATATCCTTTCCAATTCTCAAATTAGATAGTTAATCTAGCCAAACATGATATAATTTTAAGTTGTAACTATTTTACTTTTTTATTTTATTATACTAATTTATAACTTAAATGTACCCTAAAAGTTGATACTTTACATAAACCCCTAGCAAAATAAAGCTTTGCATGTGTGGTGTGTACATGCGCTTAATTAATACATACATGAGATGTGTGACGAAAATAATCAACCAAAAAAAGTATAAAATATCCTTGCAAATCTAAATGTGGAGTGTCGACTCCAAAAACGGGTTCCGGATCGGCTTCTCAAGAGAACGTGAAAGAGATGGAATAGAATAGGGGAAAGGAGTGAATCGAAAAAACACTCGGAAAGTGGTAAAGAGTCCTCATCTCGGTCCCACACTCATATTGATCACCGAACTTTCATCTCACGGCGTCGCTCGGGCACCGGAGATGGTTCGGGTCATGTGGGAGGAGAGTGAGGAATAGATTGACTTAGAACATAAAAGAGCTGGTCGCCAAGAGCCGCGGGCTCCGCTTTATGGAATGTAAATCAAGAGATGAGTTGACCGTGTGTACCTTAGCGCGGGAGATGATATGTGTGTTAAACCTTCTTCCTCGTCGGCCGGCTGATGAGGGAGAGTCCAACCGATGCTAACTTGATCAAACTGTGCAACTTAAGACAATAAAACAAGTGAAGAGTTTGATTAGACTTGTGAGAAGTGTAGTAACTGTAGAGAGAAGATGAGAAAGAAGCAATTGGAATCGGACTCACCGGCTTCGGGGTGAGCCTTAACCCCTTTTTGTATTTTTTGTAATATAAAATTATAAAAAAATAAATAAATATGATGACAAAATGATTCTGGATGAATGATGAAGACAGAAACTTGAACGGCTCAAATCGGAGCTAAAACGTAGAAGATATCACCAATATGGCAGGACAGCGCACTGGACTGAACGTGCCCTGGGTTTAAGGGCACGGTGGGCGCACCCTAGGTGTGAGGGCGTGGTCTCCGTGCCCTTGGTTCGGTGGCGCGTTGTACTATCTGGTGCAACATCGGTGTAGAGATCACCACGGGCAGTACCGATGTCATAATTGAGTGCCATTTGTTGCAGTAGACAGAAGACTCGGAGAGGAAGAGTTCTTATGTTGATGACTTCTCCTAAATCCGCCTGTAGAAATCTGTAAAAAATCTGAAAGTGGACAGATATGGAAAAGTAAAACCTGGATATGCGCCCATGGTGCAGCAATCGCCATGGACAAACGGCAAGTCGGAATCGAATGCCATCAATTGCAAATGAAAGAGGATGAAGAGAAGAACAACTCCTCTGTTTAAGACTTTTGTAGTAGGAGCCCCAGATTTTCTACAGAAGCCGTTGAAATTCGGTTGCTGCAGAACGTACGGATCGGGCTTCTCCTTCGCTTCGGGATCGATCTCTCGATGTCGGATAGGCTTTGGACATCAAGATGGCCTTGAGAGAGAGCTTGGATGACATCAAGATGAGCTAGGCACGGGGGATTAACCTTGGGTCGTTGAGAATGACCCTCAGTTTATAGGGAATGGAAACCGGTGCAAAACATGGAAACTGGACCGACCGCGCCACCGCATTTCAAAGAAACCGGGCGCGCGTTACGTGTCTTATTGCTAAAATTCACCGAAATTTCCCAAAAATTGCTAAAAATTGACTTGATAAATGTAACGCGCCCCCGAACCGGGGGCGCGGTTAAAATAAACGATAATCATCGACGGTAACCTTCCAAAAAACTGGTTTAGAAGGTGCTAATCGAAACAATTTCCGATTTCCGAAAACGTATCGTGCACCCGCGTTTCAAAGGAAGCGGGGGTGCACAGGGCGCGCCCCTAGGTTGAGGTCGCGCCCCCAGTGTGAAGGCGTTCAGGGCGCGCCCTACCCTTTTAAGGGAGCGGGAGCACGTTACACTCTCTCCTGTACGCGTGTTCCGCGAGCCTTAACTTGCAAACGGGATGTCCAATTCGGCTCCCGTTTGTTGCGTTGGAAAGAAAGCCTTAAACCGCACCTCCTAAAGTTAGTAAACTAGCTGGCATGACTCTCGAGACATTCACACGGGGCTTTCTACCGGTTTACCCTCTCGCAAAAGGCCAAAAATTGCGGCGAAGATTCGAAAGAGCACGGTTCCGGTCGAGGAATCTCAGGTCAACTCAGGATGACTTAAAATGATGACCGAATAAGTCTGGTACGATCGAAAAGCCCAAAATCATCGAAAAATCTGAGATTAAGCCGGTGAACGTGAACCGAAACTCGGAAAAGCTGTGAAACCCTAAAATCGGCCGAAACAGCCGTATGGCCTCGGTTGATGAAAATATATGGCTATGATTGACCCGGACGACTCGAAAAGACCCGGTGATGACCGGAAAGGCCTAACGCGTGGTCCAGGATAGCCGTGTCAGTACAGATCGAAAAAGCCGTAACGAAAGCTGTCATTGACCGACGACTACCGAAATGACTTCTCGGAAACCCTGAATGCTACAGAACACATGCGAGACTCTCAAGACCTTTAATTAAGGATCATTCATGGTCGGCCATTGAGCAGGCTTCGTGATTTCATGATTCTGGCACGGCTCTCGCTTGAAGGTTACGACATTATTCCGAAAATCATCGGTCCATTCCCCGACTCACGAGGGACTCCACCAACGTCCTTAGCTCATCTCCACGAGATAATCTGGATCAGATAACGGTCAAATAATGGATATTGCCAATGGAATAGGAGTCTAAGGCTCCGAATTAGGCCAATTTGGCGTGTCTACATGGAGCAGATGATCTTACCTACCTAAATGTCGGTTTCAATTTAGTATTGAAAAAGATATCATATTGATATTGATATCGACATTTTTAAAAGTTGTAATATCAATATCAAAATTGATACAAGTTGACATTTGTATTATATAATATCTTTTTTTACAACACAATTTCAAAATTGATATAATTAACCAAACACCTTTTATTGATTATTATCAATATTAATTTTAAGATTTATAGTGATAGAGATGTCTAATAGTGTTACCAAACAGAGTACATATACATTTGGTTAGAGTATCAAAAAATCTATCAAATTTGATGATGTTATTTTCAATGGATAGAATGTACATATCAATATTAAAATGGAAACATGTCAACCCTAATATTACATTGCTTACGTTATTTCTACAATAAATTTTAAAATTGATATAGTAGCCAATCAAAGCACCTTATTAATAAATACAGATGAAGATACATACCTTTTGATTTTGAGTAGGTAATTTTCTTTGTAGAAATTTTCTCAAGGTTCAACTGGTATTCTCCACGAACTATGGTATACTGCTGGGTATACAAAAGGAGGAAGATCGTGAGAGAGTAGAACATGGTTCCAACAGGAACCATGGCCATTTATTTCTACCACACTGAAGTGATAAGTTCTTGGAACATGTATATATGTATAGAGAAAGAAATCATAAAGTTTGTGTTGTATGATTTATGATGTAATCCATGGATGAAGACAGTACCCTTGTTCAATCACATTTGTATAGTAGAGGTTATGTTGGATATATTAGGTAATCTTAACTAGCAAAAGTTGCACCTTATAGCTCTGACTTCCTCCAGAGAGATTGTCCATATCTTGCAGTTATTGATGGTAACAGGTAGATCCAATCAATTATTTGGAATCCTAAAAATGACGGATTGATATGCACAACTGGGAGAACACTAAAGAGCAACATGACTAGACATCTTGATGCACCTACCTGTCTCAACAGAGGTACCCTTGGGGTGGAAATTCATATACCAATGTTATCTAATAGGTGTTAAAAGCAGACATGAAACTGCTTGTTCCCCTACGATTAAGACCTACTCTTAATAAATTTTTATAATATGTAATTAATGTATATAGATATACATTTAAAATCATTTTATTGAAAATGTACTTAAGTACTAAATATTGTGGTGATAAATATATAATAACTTTTATGTTTAAAAAGTTATTTTTAATTTTTTTAATTTAAATTATTAATTAATAAATAAAAAATTGACCTAGATAATATATGGATCCAAAAAGTGTCTAAACTATAATGTGGGATCTATATCCATATTCCACTTAAATCAGATAAATATTATCAATTAAATTAAGCGATGGATCTCTCTAAACTAATATGTTAATGTATTTGGATATCTACGAATCAACATATCATTGTTGATAATTTATGAGGGCATGAAAAAGAGACGATATCTACTTCTTGTCCCGCATCCGTTTAAAAATGTTCCCCATTTTAGACGGATGGCCATTGCTCAATTTAAATATTTTAATTAACGATATAATTTTAAAACATGATAAGTGACATCTGATTATTTGCACAAATAATCATACAAAAATGCATTAAAAATCTAAAACATGATTTCAAAGTTGAAATAATTCAAATATGATGATTTTACATCTCTAGTTATCTACAAACTTTATTTTAATATGAATTTTTATCGTAGAAATATATATTGACATAGTATGCAACCAAATAGTTTATAAAAATAGAATAGAACACAATATTTGTCACATTTTTATGGTTGCATTTGGTTGAGATTATGAAAGAGAGTTTAATTATGAAAATATCTAATTTCACAAAATCTCAATCATAGCTTGACTTTTAGATTTCAATGATTGACTTTCATGTTTAAGGAAGAATGATATAACCAAATATATTACCTTCTCTTTCAATTTTTAAAACTATTTAGAGATAAATATAAGAATTATCAGTTATTGCAAAATCCATTGGTCGGTAAAAAGTGGGGTCAGACAAACATTTTCGATAAGTTCTTCCTCTTATAATAATAACATATGCATTTGTGGTGTTTGCTACAGTGGGCATCTATTGCCGCATTATCATTGAAAGGAAAAAATAATTTAATCAATGCACTGGAAGTGTACCGGCATTCAACGAAGTGCGAAGAAAAAAAACATAAATTTTAGGATAATATGAGTTTTATTTTGATCCACCGCACTTTGTCGAGCATGAACACATACGTTAGTATGCATACCTATATGTATTTATATTGGTCAATGACAATTTGTAATAGAAGTTGAGAAGCTGATCTTGTTCTCATCGAGATCGTAGATGACCTCCGTCCCACGCTGCTGGATCGCCCCGATGAGGGACAGGGCACCCGAGAAGTGGTTAGTCTTGAATGCCAGGCAATAGATGTGCTCTAAACTGGGGTGGTTAAAGAACAACTGTGCGAACCCTAGCTGGAGTTCGATCCCGGTGAAGTGGAGGGTGACCGTCGGAGCATCCACCGTCGTTGCATTGCCCAAGTCATAGCAGGTGTCCACGCCATCAAATCTTGGCCGCACAAGCCTATATTGGGTCATGTGGTCGCGAATGGCCGTCCTGAGGGCGGTGTAAGCTAGCTTTGGAATGTGCGACATCATGGTACCGACGTCGAAGGCTGTCTTGGCCTCCACAAAGAACCCCCTCTGGCACCGGCAGTAACCGATTGTTGACACTCATCGCCGACAACCTAACGTACAAATCATCAGGCAGTGCGGGATCCAAAATAATAGGCGTGTATACCGCAGGCGGATATGGTCCATTGCCGAGGGTTAGGTGCCCGGAATCTCTATACGTAAGGAGAGACAGTAGGAGAAGATGTTGCCCATATGTGACATCTGCTTGTTAAGCTACTGGTCATTGCGCCCGAGGTTGACTAGCCCAACGATTCTGATGAAGTTCCC
This sequence comes from Cryptocoryne crispatula var. balansae, assembly GCA_036172225.1. NCBI lineage: Eukaryota > Viridiplantae > Streptophyta > Magnoliopsida > Alismatales > Araceae > Cryptocoryne > Cryptocoryne crispatula. The sequence goes on along the minus strand of CM069921.1, from coordinate 10,049,457 downwards.
TTTATTGTTGTTGCCGTAGCCCAACTTGAAATTACCCCACCACGCAGCGCCCACCAAGGTGACCCTTTCCTTAACGAAGAAACCAGATGAGTGAGAGTCATCCGCATACCTAACCTGGTAGGTGCATTTGCTGCGGTCACAGCCATAGCCGCCGCCGTTGCCAAAGAAGCTGAATGAATGATGATTGCATGTATCATTGCACCGCACGTAGCTTAGACTGGATGATGCGGCTGGGTTGAATATCGGCTCCTCCTGCGGGTAGCAATGTATGCAGGGCTTGCACTGGATCCAACAGAGGGTGCTGCCAGTGTCAAGGAAGACATGCAACTTCCTCGCGGGGGTGCCCACGAAGATGGGGACCATGTAGCCAATGCCGCCCCACAGCACGATGTCCCCCACCGATGCACGAGCCATTGAAGCCGATTGACCCAGCCGCGCATTAACACTGGTGCTATGGTTGGCTGCATCGGTGGCCTGCAGTTGGACTCGTCCGTGCAGATGAGCTAGCCGCAGCAAGTCATGGGTCAACATTTCTGCCAATGTCGGTGGCTGCTGGCACGTTGGAGAACACGACCCATATGTGTGCACAATCTTCACCGAATGATCTCCCAGGACTGAAATTTTCAAAGCATACATCTTTTATATATATATAAATTATGTAGCTTAATAAATGAGCCAGAAGGTGGATAGTTAGGCATTGGTTTCTGGATTGGCCTTAAAAGAAGAAATATTCCCGTCTTTCTAACAATTATCCGTATACATGGTTTTTGCATGATGTGCTATTTTTTATTTTTAGAAAAAATATTGGAAAAAATGACTCTAAGTAATAAATGACTTTGATGTCAAGTCCTTAACTCCTTTGTCAGTTTTCCATTATACTCTACCGGGAGTTTACCTCTCTCTCCTTTATTTTAGCCGAATCTCTCCTGCTTTGCCTCTCCATCTTCGATACCACAGTACTAAAACCCTAAAATAAGAAAGGATGTTGACCATGACCATATATACAAATAGGTGGAGATCATAGATACATTCATTCTTATCTAATTTTGAGGGATTTGTTGAATTCCGCGAAGATATATCCGAATATATTTAAATCCAATTTTTAATTATGCCGTTCAGTTCCAATCTACTCAATGACAATGAAACTCATGGAATTGTCACCTTTGCTGTATGTAGAACAATTTCTTACACAAACTACGTAACGAGAAAGGGGTCTAGGCATTCGGGATCCAAATATCCTGAATCAAGCTCTCCACATGACATTGCCTTGGTGATTGACACATTAAAAGAACAAACTTTGGAGAATCATCCTCGAACTTAAATATATCAAAAATAGGGATGTTTGGCTGGCATGCCGTCATCCCCAAGAGGAGGTCTGCGATGTGGAAAACAACACAACTGTAGCTAACCTCATCATAGAGGGCTGCTACTACAGACACCTTACGAATTATGCTCTTACTTCAAACTTAGTTTTTGACTATGCCAATCCAACACCACATGCTTATATCAGAATCTCTACTTGTATCAACTTAGGGCTGCTACTACAGACACCTTACGAATTATGCTCTTACTTCAAACTTAGTTTTTGACTATGCCAATCCAACACCACATGCTTATATCAGAATCTCTACTTGTATCAACTTACTTAAATTTAAAATGATGTCAAATGCTAGGTTTTAGACCAAAAAATTGTTTTTATTTTATCACACTACACCACTTTATCATAAAATGTACCTCATAAATTGATAATTTACATAAAAATCTAGCAAATAGAAGTACTTTTAATTACATACGTGATGTGTAGTGTATGTACCTGCTTAATATATAGATGAGAGGTGACGAAAACGTTCAATAAAAAAAGAATGAAATATCAATTGGAGTAGATGATCTTACCCCAAAGAATTGCTACTAACCAATATGGACGAAGATACCAAAAACTTACCTTTTGATTCTGAGCAAACCATTTGCTTTGCCTAAATTCCTTCAAGGTTTAGCTGGTATTCTCTAGGAACTACGGTATGCAGCATGGAACAAAGAAGAAGGAAAATTATAATACAGAAGAACGAGTTTCCCATAGGAGCCATATTCATTTTAATTTCTGTGTACCACACCTCATGGTGTAAAGTTTGTGGAAGGGATGTCTATATATATATATAGATAGATAGATATATCATTATGTCTTGTGGGTTGTATATAATTAATTAGATATTTTCCTTGGATGAAGATTATGTGCCCTACAGGTTTAGATCATAGTTGTAAAGTAGAGGGTATGTATGATGGATACATAGAGAAGAGTGATTAGCTTAATTGGTTACACTTTGCACCTCTATCAGTGACGCTTGCTAGTGTGCTATGAGAGAGATGCCATTGTCAACTACTTAATTAAGATCATAGATGTAAAGTAGAGGGTATATATGCTCGATACATAGATAAATTGATTAGCTTAATAGGTTACACTTTGCACTTCTATCGGTGATGCTTGCTAATGTGCTATAAGAGAGATGCCATTGTCAACCACTTAATTAAGAGTAAATCTAACTCCCGCCCCTATTTTTCCAAGAGTGCTTTATGTTTTAGTCCCACCTTTCTCACTATTTATTTTGTAATCCCATTTTAAAATATTTTATAACTCTTGCCCCCATCTACCCATGAGACCGTCAAAGTTCACAAATGTGTTTATAAGTTTTCCATTTTACCCCCTTGAACATGGGTTGTGAGTTGGCAATATACATTTCAAATAAAACTATGATGTATTCTTTATCAACCTAAAGAAATGAAATATATATTTTAAATTAAATTGCGATTAACCCTTTATCAGCTAAGTGGAATAAAACACACATTTCAAATAACAGTGGAGTATGTTACAACCTAGTGAACTACCATATACATTACAGATACTGAAACAAGATTTGTATGTACCGTTTATCTTCAAATTTTTAGAAATAAAAGTTGTGATTAAATGCTAAAATATTAAATCTTAATAATTTTACATTTATTGCATTAAAATTTTATTTTATTTTTATTTTTTTATATATTATAATACAAATAAATATTTATTTTACTAAGTTTTTTAAATGTAAAAATTTAAAGAAGTGTTTAATATTATAATATATACTTGATATTCATAATGCATATACTTAATATTTATAATACATAATAATATATCATATAATAATACAAAATATGATGCATATGCATCATGTTAAAATTCCTTTATTTTAACATATGTTAGAATGGAAGTCAGTTGGGCACTCGGCAACTTCAGTAAATGAACTTAAAAAATATTCTTGAACAGTATCCGTATCACAGTAGAAGGATGGGTAAAATCGAAATAAGAATACATGTGTGATGAATAGGATTAGAAGAAATGGGAAAGAAGGTTTTGGGATCAAAAGACAAGTGCCCATTATAATGGGACTAAAAATATAAATTAAGATCCAAATGGGATCAAAAAATATATTATATGTTAAAATAATATAATACAAGTATAAATGGTAGTATAAATTAACATAATGAACAACAAGAGTAGACATGTTGATGCGCCTACCTGACTCAACAATAGTACATATACAGGTGGATAAAGTGGATGGTCCTATTTAAGAGGTATCGTCGCGGTAGATATCATATATGATATTATTTGAATGTTAAACAAAACTATAGTATAGAAAAGAATGATCCGCCATGTTTAAAATCCACTTTGCAAATTTTTTTATAATGCATAATTAATGTATATAATTATATATTTATAATTTTACATTAAATCATGTTTTAATATTCTCTAATGTTTTCATAAATATATAGTGAATTATGTTTAATAATTTAATTTTTCATATTTTATATTATCAAACTTATTAATTAAAATTTTTAACGTGATACTATTTGCATAAGAGAAAATTTATCTAATTTGGTTGCATGATTAATAGAGTTTTGTATGAATAATTTTATTATAAAACATGCTAAAACCTCTGATGGGAAACTATTAAAAATTTACGTTAATTTTTAAAAAATTTAATCATCAAAATCACTAACACTACGTAATTTCATCCAATGGAACTTGGCTTTTAGATTTTCAAGACTGACTTTCCAAAGGAAGAGAGATATAGACAAATATATTATCTTCTTTAATATTCAATTTTTAAAACCATGTAGAGATAAAATATAGAAATTATTAGTTATTATAAAATATATTGGTAGGTCGGTAAAAAGTGGAGACAGATAAACAATTTCGATAACTTACTCCTTTTATAATTCTAAATTTTCAGATCTAATATCTTTTACTTGATAATTAAAGTAATGATTCGTATGTTTTGACTTAATTGACATCTATCTTACCTCAAATCAGTTCATTAAAAAATTAGTTTTAAATATTTTATTACATTTTTATTTTTGGAGATGGATAATTAAAGTTTTGTGATATTTCAAAAGAAATTGGAAATAAAATTAACACTTTAAGTCAAATCAAAAGTCACCTGAGTGTCTGGTGCGTGCATATTAATTATCAATTTTTTAAAAATTTAAGTTCATTACCCACTACGCGTGCTTATTAAATAAATTAAGTATTTTTGGCACAATATATATAAGACAGTAGGAAGGCAAACTAAAGGGTCATTTTGGTACAAAAAAGATAAATCTGATTCATCCTTAAAATGTAGAGTTTGGATTCTTTTCACCTTTCTCGCAAATTAGATGGGTCTCATTCATCAAATCAAGAGCCCGATAATATGTTTATAAAAGAGATGGAGAGAATTATCTCTACACACGGGCGATCCCCACAAGTAACCTCTCCCCGAGAGGAAGGGCGGGTTTCAGGCAGCCCTCGAACTCCGTGTGTTGCTCTCCTGAGCAAGCAACGGGTCACGTCAACCGCGCCAAGGGCGACCGGCCCCACAGAGGGAACTTGAGCTCTAAAATGTAAGCATAAACCACTATTATTTAAATTAAATGCCTACGAGTTGACCGTCCATCTTACGTACGAAGATTATACTTTAAATTTAAACTAAAACAAATACAGTCTAATAAATAATTTTACGTACCACGCATGATATACGGTACTTTAAAGTAATCAATCTAAACAAGAAACACTTTTACATTTGATCAATCATGAATTTTACTTTTACTTTTAAAGTAATCAATCTAAACAAGAAAGACTTTTACTTTTAAATTATCATTGTTGATAATTTTTGAGAGCATGAAAAAGAGACGATATCTACTTCTTGTCCCGCATCCGTTTAAAAATGTTCCCCATTTTAGACGGATGGCCATTGCTCAATTTAAATATTTTAATTTACGATATAATTTTAAAACATGATAAGTGACATATGATTATTTGCACAAATAATCATACAAAAATGCATTAAAAATCTAAAACATGGTTTCAAAGTTGAAATAATTCAAATATGATGATTTTACATCTTTAGTTATCTACAAACTTTATTTTAATATGAATTTTTATCGTAGAAATATATATTGACATAGTATGCAACCAAATAGTTTATAAAAATAGAATAGAACACAATATTTGTCACATTTTTATGGTTGCATTTGGTTGAGATTATGAAAGAGAGTTTAATTATGAAAATATCTAATTTCACAAAATCTCAATCATAGCTTGACTTTTAGATTTCAATGATTGACTTTCATGTTTAAGGAAGAATGATATAACCAAATATATTATCTTCTCTTTCAATTTTTAAAACTATCTAGAGATAAATATAAGAATTATCAGTTATTGCAAAATCCATTGGTCGGTAAAAGGTGGGGTCAGACAAACATTTTCGATAAGTTCTTCCTCTTATAATAATAACATATGCATTTGTGGTGTTTGCTACAGTGGGCATCTATTGCCGCATTATCATTGAAAGGAAAAAAATAATTTAATCAATGCACTGGAAGTGTACCGACATTCAACGAAGTGCGAAGAAAAAGAACATAAATTTTAGGATAATATGAGTTTTATTTTGATCCACCGCACTTTGTCGAGCATGAACACATACGTTAGTATGCATACCTATATGTATTTATATTGGTCAATGACAATTTGTAATAGAAGTTGCGAAACCGATCTTGTTCTCGTCGAGATCGTAGATGACCTCCGTCCCACGCTGCTGGATCGCCCCGATGAGGAATGGGGCACCCGAGAAGTGGTTAGTCTTGAATGCCAGGCAATAGATGTGCTCTAAACTGGGGTGGTTTAAGAACAACTGTGCGAACCCTAGCTGGAGTTCGATGCCGGTGAAGTGGAGGGTGACCGTCGGAGCATCCACTGTCGTTGCATTGCCCAAGTCATAACAGGTGTCCACGCCATCAAACCTTGGTCGCACAAGCCTATACTGGGTCATGTGGTTGCGAATGGCCGTCCTGAGGGCAGTGTAAGCTAGCTCTGGAATGTGCGACAACATGGTACCGACGTCGAAGGTTGTCTTGGCCTCCACAAAGACCCTCTCCGGCACCGGCAACAACCGATTGTTGACACTCATCGCCGACAACCTAACGTACATATCATCAGGCAGTGTGGGATCCAAAATAATAGGCGTGTATACCGCAGGCGGATATGGTCCATTGCCGAGGGTCAAGTGCCCGGAATCTCTATACGTAAGGGGGAGACAGTAGGAGAAGATGTTGCCCATATGTGACATCTGCTTATTAAGTGAATGGTCGTTGCGCCCGAGGTTGACTAGCCCAGCGATTCCGATGAAGTTCCCTTTATTATTGTTGCCGCAGCCCAACTTGAAATTACCCTGCCACGCAGCACCCACCAAGGTGACCCTTTCCCTAACGAAGAAACCAGATGAGTGAGAGTCATCCGCATACCTAACCCGGTAGGTGCATTTGCCGCGGTCACAGCCGTAGCCGCTGCCGCCACCAAAGTGGATGAACGAATGATGATTGCATGTCGTATCATTGCACCACACGTAGCTTAGACTGGATGATGCGGCTGGGTCGAATATTGGCTCCTTCTGCGGGTAGCAATGTATGCAGGGCTTGCACTGGATCCAACAGAGGGTGCTGCCAGTGTCAAGGAAGACATGCAACTTCCTCGCGGGGGTGCCCACGAAGATGGGGACCATGTAGCCAATGCCACCCCACAGCACGATGTCCCCCACTGATGCACGAGCCATTGTAGCTGATTGACCCAATTGCGCATTAACACTGGTGCTATGGTTGGCTGCATTGGCAGCCTGCAGTTGGACTCGTCCGTGCAGATGAGCTAGCCGCAGCAAGTCATGGGTCAGCATTTCCGCCAATGTCGGTGGCTGCTGGCGCGTTGGAGAACACGGCCCATATGTGTGCACAATCTTCACCGAACGATCTCCCAAGACTGAAATTTTCAAAGCACACATCTTTTATATATATATATATAAATTATGTAGCTTAATAAATGAGCCAGAAGGTGGATAGTTAGGCATTGGTTTCTGGATTGGCCTTAAAAGAAGAAATATTCTCGTCTTTCTAACAATTATCCGTATACATGGTTTTTGCATGATGTGCTATTTCTTATTTTTAGAAAAAATATTGGAAAAATTGACTTTAAGTAATAAATGACTTTGATGTCAAGTCCTTAACTCCTTTGTCAGTTTCCCATTATACTCTACTGGGAGTTTACCTCTCTCTCCTTTATTTTAGCCGAATCTCTCCTCCTTTGCCTCTCCATCTTCGATACCACAGTACTAAAACCCTAAAATAAGAAAGGATGTTGACCATGACCATATATACAAATAGGTGGATATCATAGATACATTCATTCTTATCTAATTTTGACGGATTTGTTGAATTCCGTGAAGATATATTTGAATATATTTGAATCCAATTTTTAATTATGCCGTTCAGTTCCAATATACTCAATGACAATGAAAGTCATGGAATTGTCACCTTTGCTGTATGTAGAACAATTTCTTACACAAACTACGTAACGAGAAAGGGGTCTAGGCATTCGGGATCCAAATATTCTAAATCAAGCTCTCCACATGACATTGCCTTGGTGATTGACACATTGAAAGAACAAACTTTGGAGAATCATCCTCGAACTTAAATATATCAAAAATAGTGATGTTTGGCTGGCATGCCGTCATCTCCAAGAGGAGGTCTGCGATGTGGAAAACAACACAATTGTAGCTAACCTCATCATAGAGGGCTGCTACTACAGACACCTTACGAATTATGCTCTTACTTCAAACTTAGTTTTTGACTATGCCAATCCAACATCACATGCTTATATCAGAATCTCTACTTGTATCAACTTACTTAAATTTAAAATGATGTCAAATGCTAGGTTTTAGACCAAAAAATTGTTTTTATTTTATCACACTACACCACTTTATCATAAAAATGTACCTCATAAGTTGATAATTTACATAAAATCTAGCAAATAGAAGTACTTTTAATTACATACGTGATGTGTAGTGTACGTACCTGCTTAATATATAGATGAGAGGTGACAAAAATATTCAATAAAAAAGAATGAAATATCAATTGGAGTAGATGATCTTACCCCAAAGAATTGCTACTAACCAATATGGACGAAGATACCAAAAACTTACCTTTTGATTCTGAGCAAACCATTTGCTTTGCAGAAATTCCTTCGAGGTTTAGCTGGTATTCTCTAGGAACTACAGTATGCAACATGGAACAAAGAAGAAGGAAAATTATAATAGAGAAGAACGAGTTTCCCATAGGAGCCATATTCATTTTAATTTCTACGTACCACACCTCAATGTGTAAAGTTTGTGGAAGGGATGTCTATATATATAGATAGATATATCATTATGTCTTGTGGGTTGTATATAATTAATTAGATCTTTTCCTTGGATGAATATTGTGTGCCCTACAACTTTAGATCATAGTTGTAAAGTAGAGGGTATATATGATGGATACATAGATACGAGTGATTAGCTTAATAGGTTACACTTTGCACCTCTATCGGTGAAGCTTGCTAGTGTGCTATGAGAGAGATGCCATTGTCAACCACTTAAGTAAGATTGTAGTTGTAAAGTAGAGGGTATATATGCTGGATACATAGATAAGATTGATTAGCTTAATAGGTTACACTTTGCACCTCTTTTGGTGACGCTTCTAGTGTGCTATGAGAGAAATGCCATTGTCAACCACTTAAGTAAGATCATAGTTGTAAAGTAGAGGGTATATATGCTGGATACATATATAAGATTGATTAGCTTAATAGGTTACACTTTGCACCTCTATCGGTGACGCTTGCTAGTGTGCTATAAGAGAGATGCCATTGTCAACCACTTAATTAAGAGTAAATCTAACTCCCGCCCCTATTTTTCCAAGAGTGCTTTATGTTTTATTCCCACCTTTCACACTATTTATTTTGTAATCTCATTTTTAAATATTTTATAACTCTTGCCCCCATCTACCCACGAGACCGTCAAAGTTCACAAATGTGTTTATAAGTTTTCCATTTTACCCCCTTGAACATGGGTTGTGAGTTGGCTAGGGAGCAAATGCCCACATGTAGGTTAACTTAATGTTTTATTTATCACTAGAAAATTTTATGAAAAATAAGGAGACGATGTTTCATTCCACTCTTTATCGTGGCAATATACATTTCAAATAAAACTATGATATATTCTTTATCAACCTAAAGGAATGAAATATATATTTTAAATTAAATTGTGATTTACTCTTTATCGGCTAAGTGGAATAAAACACACATTTCAAATAACAGTGGAATATGTTACAACCTAGTGAACTACCACATACATTACAAATACCGAAACAAGATTTGTGTATACCATTTATCTTCAAATTTTTAGAAATAAAAGTTGTGATTAAATGCTAAAAATATTAAATCTAAATATTTGTTATATTTATTGCATTAAAAATTTTATTTTATTTTTTTTATTTTTTATATATTATATTACAAATAAATATTGATTTTACTAAGTTTTTAAATGTAAAAATTTAAATAAGTATTTAATATTATAATATATAATTGATATTCAAAATGTATATACTTAATATTTATAATATATAATAATATATCATATAATAATACAAAATATGATGCATATGCATCATGTTAAAATTCTTTTATTTTAACATATGTTAGAATGGAAGTCAGTTGGGCACTCGACAACTTCAGTAAATGAACTTAAAAACTATTCTTCTCTTGGTTGAACGGTATATGTATCATAGTAGAAGGATGGGTAAAATCGAAATAAGGATACATGTGTGACTAATAGGATTAGAAGAAATAGGAAAGAAGATTTTGGGATCAAAAGATAAGTGCCCGTTATAATAGGACTAAAAAAATAAATTAAGATCCAAATGGAATAAAAAAATATATTATATGTTAAAATAATATAATACAAGTGTAAATGATAGTATAAATTAACATAATGAACTACAAGAGTAGACATGTTGATGCTCCTACCTGACTCAACAATAGTACAAATACAGGTGGATAAAGTGGATGGTCCTATTTAAGAGGCATCGTCGCGGTGGATATCATATATGATATTATTTGAATGTTAAACAAAACTATAGTAAAGAAAAGAATGTTTCGCCATGTTTAAAATCCACTTTGCAAAAATTTTTATAATGCATAATTAATGTATATAATTATATATTTATAATTTTCATTAAATCATGTTTTAATATTCTCTGATATTTTCATAAATATATAGTAAATTATGTTTAATAATTTAATTTATCATATTTTATATTATCAAACTTATTAATTAAAATTTTTAACGTGATATTATTTGCATAAGAGAAAAATATCTAATGGGAATGTTTGGTTGCATGATTAATAGAGTTTTTATAAATAAATTTATTATAAAACATGCTAAAAGCTGTGCTCGGCAACTATTGAAAATTTATGTTAATTTTTAAAAATTTTAATCATCAATATCACTAACTCTACGTAATTTCATCCAATGGAACTTGATTTTTAGATTTTCAAGACTGACTTTTCTGTGTAAAGAAGAGAGATATAGACAAATATATTATCTTCTTTAATGTTTAATTTTTAAAGCTACGTAGAGATAAAATATATAAATTATTAGTTATTGCAAAATATATTGGTAAGTCGATAAAAATGGAGACATATAAACAATTTCGATAACTTATTCCTTTTATAATTCTAAATTTTCTGATCTAATCTCTTTTACATGATAATTAAAGTAATGATTCGTATGTTTTGACTTAATTGACATCTATCTTACCTCAAATCAGTTCATTAAAAAAATTAATTTTAAATATTTTATTACATTTTTATTTTTGGAGATGGATAATTAAAGTTTTGTGATATTTCAAAAGAAATTGAAAATAAAATTAACATTTTAAGTCAAATCAAAAGTCACTTGAGTGTCTGGTGCGTGCATATTAATTATCAATTTTTTAAAAATTCAAGTTCATTACCCACTACACGTGCTTATTAAATAAATTAAGTATTTTTGGCACAATATATAAGACAGTAGGAAGGCAAACTAAAGGGTCCTTTTGGTACGTAAAAGATAAATCTGATTCATCCTTAAAATGTAGAGTTTGGATTCTTTTCATTTTTCTCACAAATTTCTTGTCAAATTAGATGGGTCTCATTCTTCAAATCAAGAGCCCGATAATATGTTTATAAAAGAGGTGGAGGGAATTATCTCTACCCACGGGCTCGATCCCCACAAGTAACCTCCCCCCGAGAGGAAGGGCGGGTTTCTGGCGGCCCTCAAACCCCGCGCATTGCTCTCCTGAGCAACTGATCACGTCAACCGCGCCAAAGGCGGCCGGGCCCATATGGAGGGAACTTGAGCTCTAAAATGTAAGCATAAACCAATATTATTTAAATTAAATGTCTACGAGTTGACCGTCCATCTTACGTACGAAGATTATACTTTAAATTTAAACTAAAACAAATGCAGTCTAATAAATAATTTTACGTACCACGCATGATATACGGTACTTTAAAGTAATCAATCTAAACAAGAAAGACTTTTACATTTGATCAATCATGAAAAATTTTAATTTGAATTTTTATTTAGCGATTAAACTCCAAGAACAATTTTTTCAAACTCATTTTCTACACTTGGCAAATATTTTATTTTTAAATAAATTTAATCTGTAAATAATAAAGTTGCTCTTTATACGACAAATTAAGTTTGTATCATAAATATATAATTTAAAATAAGTTTTGATAAAAAAAATTGTCAATTTTACAAGCAAATATTTTATTAACGTCTTTGTAAAATAAAAGTAATCACTTATACTCTAATCAACTTGAATGTTTTTTTACCACTAATTAAGATGTTAGAGATAAAATTAAGAATTTAGATTTTTAGTTGTTCTATCAAATAAAATTAAAAATATTAAAAATAATTTAACTAATTATATAATACGATCATTTAATTAAGCGCTGCGTATTGAGGTGCGAGAGACTTGATCGCGGCTGCCCTCGACTCACTCCGTTCTTTGAATTGTCGAAACAATATTATGGGGGTGTTTGATTGCATGATAATGACGATTTTTGTTTTAATTTTTAAAAATTGTAAGAAAACTTGTTAAAAGAGGTGTTTGGTAACCATGATAATTTTATGTTTTAAAAGTGATTTTCTTCTTAAACAAAAAAAGAGGGTCTCATCACTTTCTTTTTTCTTGTGGTCCCCCACTTTGTTTGGTCATGTGTGGTAGTTACTCTTTTTTGTAATCACATCCCTCCAAACATGATAATTTTATGTCATGAGTTGGTTCACTTTTTATTTTAATATAATTTTTTATCATGAAAGTGTACAAAAAATTATCATGCAACCAAACACCCCATTAATTACAGTTGCGAATTTCCGGAGTGTCGTTGACAATGTATAATATTGTGCTCCTCCTTTCTCAGTCTCCTCTTTAATTTTTATGCGTGAAAAATATTTTTCCGTATGATGATCAGGTAGAAATTATATTGTCATTTTCTCGGTACCGGCAGCTTACGTACGAAGAAAATCCGACAGAGTTAGGATACAAAAATTATCGTATTTGGTGACATAATTTCGTATCAAGTGGAAACCGTACGTATATATATGACGTACACAGCGACAAAAAAGGGATGAAAATCGCGAGAAGGGAGAAATAAGGTCCCACCTCTTATGGGGTCGAATTCTCGTACGTACTAAATATGTATATAACTATTTAAAATATTTTAGAAAAGATTAGTAACTTAAAAACAATAAATTTAGTAACTATATGTACCATTTAATCATTATATATAAGAATTATTTAATGACCAGATAAAAAACTTTAGACAAAGACACGTAACTCTCTCTCTCTTACGGGTGACTGCCCTCCCTCCTATGCGCTCTGGTACACACAGTTGCCGGCGGACATTGCAAGGTAGATCATAAATTGCAGTTATTGAACGAAAGAAGCTCTTTGGGAAGGAGACCCTGGAGCTGATCTCTCCCTCCCTCTCTCTCTCTCTCATCTTATTCGATCGGCCGTGCACGCAAGCGCAGCGGAGGTAGCTCCACCATCGCGGCAGGCGGCGGCGAGGCGACGCTCTCATGCATGGGCACTTGGGTCGCCGGCCGGCAGCTCTCGCTAGCCCAGCTACTGGGAAGCGCACGGCTTGAGGCAGATGCAGATGAGGTCGCGGCACAAGCCAAGCTGGATGCCCTCTCCGCGGCACGCCCGGGTGCAGTCGGAGTCCAGGTGGCACTCCCCTCTGAACGTCTTGCTGACCACCTCGCACACGAACTGCGACGACGGCCGCGCGCCATTCGTCGCCCCGGCCGAAGCATCTGCGCGGCCGGTTTCAACAGGCCGGCCGGGAAGAAAGACACAGGAGAAAGGATTGGCACATGCATGCTGCTTCCATGTATACATATATACACATATATATGTGATTGCAGAGAGGGTGGGGAAGAAGGAACGAAGGAAGATGTGCGTATACACGTACCAGATGAGTAGGCCAGGAGGGACAGCAGCAGGCAGCACACGACGGCGGCGGCGGAAGCGCCCTTCTTGCTGGAGTAGCCCATATCTATCTATCTAACTGCACTGAGGTGCGACGAAGGCCGGAAGCTGCAGAGGCCGCTACACCTATACACACAGGATATACGCAGCTCGCCGAGATGTGCGTGGCACTCGCAACCGCATGCTCTTCATATATATATATATATATATATATGGTGGATCGAGAGCTTCCTCCTCATCGAAGAGTCTGGATCGCAGGCGTCTGAGTAAAGTCTCATAGCCCCGCATTCAATGAGAGTGAGATGGCCCCATTCGGATACAGGGAAGGTCAGTAAACAGGGTTTAATTTCCCTCGAATTCCGGGGATCTCTATCCCCTATGCGAGAAGATTAAACGAACAAGTTAAGGATTTCTAGCTTTCCTCCGGCATCGGGTGCTGGCTCTTCCACTCGTGCCGGACATAGATAGGAAGGCCGCTAAATAGGGTTCATGCTGTTTCCTCGAATCCCAAAATTGCTCTTTGACTTCTCCACGAGAAGATGGAATCGACGAGAGAGATATAGGTTAAAATTTATATCAAAATATATGTACATACACAAAATGTTAGTATATCAATGCAATAATTATATAAAATATCGAGTCTTCTTATCTATCTATCTATCTATCTATCTAAAGAGATAGATATGTATTTATTTATTTATCTATATATTTTTATATGTTATGATAAATGTCTTATCTATCTATTTAAAAGAATGGAACGTACTGGAGAGATAGAGAGAGAGAGAGTGAGATTCCCACCTCCCCCCCCCCCACTCTTATATAGGACGTAAAAAGGCATATAACCAGAATGTATCGTCCCATCGACTTTTCAACAAGTTTTGTTTCGGTTAACCAAACAACTAGAGATGGTTATGATTTTTCTGAAAATTAATTACACTGAAAAACATTTTCTCAAATTTTGTTTTTACTTGAAAGACCCCTTGGTATCTCGTCTATTTACTGCCCTACTCTCTCTCTCTTTCTCTCTCCTTTAATGGGATTTTTTAATAATAAATTTAACACATTTTGGTCGAAATCAAGTTATAATAACTGAACTTTATTTCACTAATTTTAAGGCCAAATTTCATCAAGCCTACTTGTTTCTAGCCGGAAGTCCATATAACTTCGCAGTTATGCTTCCTTCGGCGGGAGATTGATCGGCCTTATTTAAAGTCAAACAACATTTGTTCGTCTCGGCCAAACTCGACTTTGACTGTGTTAGATTTGTCGTTAGAATTTTTAGTTTGCTAATTTAAAAATTAAAAAAGAGAAATGTGTTACTTAGAAAAACGAGACAAACTTGATTAATACAACGTAGGTAAGACACAAATACCTGCGAGCCTTTTCTCCTTCAAGCCGCGGTAAGCGAGTCAATATATATATAGGGGTGTTTGGTTGCATGATAATGAAGATTTTTGCTTTAATTTTTAAAAATTGTAAGAAAACTTGTTAAAAGAGGTGTTTGGTAACGATGACAATTTTATGTTTTAAAAGTGATTTTCTTCTTAAACAAAAAAAGTGGGTATCATCTCTTTCTTTTTTTCTTGTGGTCCCCCCCCCACTTTGTTTGGTCATGTGTGGTAGTTACTCCTTTTTATAATCACATCTCTCCAAACATGATAATTTTATGTCATGAGTTGGCTCACTTTTTATTTTAATACAATTTTTTATCATGAAAGTGTACAAAAAATTATCATGCAACCAAACACCCCATAAGTCTCACCCGCACCAGTCCACACGTAGAGGAGTGGGTGGGCTGAAAATATTCCCATGTTTTATTATTGGTTCTTGGAAAAGTCTGAAAATTAAAAATCCGGATGGAATATATATATATATATATCCTCTATCTATCTATATCCCAGTGTACTGCGCGCGGAGGCCAACGGATACCATATCACAAGCTGATCGGAGCGATCCCGTCAACGGCCTGGTCTTCTCTCTCCCAGACTGAAGTTCCTCTCAGTTGGGTGGTGGCCGAGACATTTTCTTTTACCCTAGATATAAAACTAACTTTTATCGTAGACACAAGACATCCCATGAAATATGTGATTTGTCACCCATTTGACCCGGCCGTGAGACTTACATGAATAGAGTGAGTCTCACTGGATATTTTGTGTCAACGGTGGAAAAAATTCCCTCCACTATCCGATGGAGAGAACCCAATTCTATCTCTCCACCCCTGGACCAGGGCATCACCAGACTGGAGTCTAGGCTACCCTGTGTGTCGGAGGCTTGGTGCGGCTTATCAAGGATCGCAGGCGCCTGTAGAGGTTTGATCGCCACTGTGTTTTCTTCGACTCAGTCGGAGCCAAATGCCTTATCCCTTCGAATCGTTGGAATAAAGATTAATACAGTCATCTCAAGGGTGAACGTATATATATCCGGAGTGTTATCGACAAGGTTGCTCCTCCTTTCCTCTGAACATGGTTTACAGTAAGACAGTAAATGGGTCGAATTTCGTAGCAGAATCACTAAAATTAAATTTCAATTTCGACGAGAGTACGTTCAGATATTTTGGTTCTGATTCGATAATTTTAAAATCACTATATATGTTCTGATTCCGATCCAATTTCGAGTTCATTTTCTGAATCCGAATCGAATCTGATGATTTTTGAAATACTTATTAAATATTAATTTTTATTTAGAAATAAGTTAATAATTTACGTATAATTATTAAAATTTGATATAATCTCTTTGAAATTTTATTTTTATCATTATATCTTATGATTTATATAATTCTATTTTAATTAATTTTATTTATTTTTATCGAATTCGATTTAACTAAAATGGAATTAACTAGTTCCGATTTCAATTGCGATAAACTATTAATTGTAATATCCGATTCGGATTCGGATAATTTCAAACCTGTTAATTTTTATCGGAATAGAATCGGAATATTGAAATGTTGAATTTTATTTACACTCCCAGTTTACGTGTATCACCGAGGCTCTTTTTATGTTACAAAATATTTTCAGAGATGATGATCGGGTAGAACGTACGTAAATATTATCATTTTTGGGGTATTGGCAACTTACGAAGAAAAATCCGACAGAGGTCATAGAATACAAAATTACCGTATTTGGTGAAACTAGTTAAAAAAACGTGCTTCGCACGTGTACGCCTGAATTAAACATTTTTTAATGTAAAGTGAACCATGTAATCTACAAAACATACAAAATGAACCAAGAAGATTTATCATCCATTTAAAAGCTAAAGTTAACACCTCATTATAAAAGATGATACAATGAAAGTTTGGGAATAGAATTTGTGCACCTCATTATTATCTTTTCTCATTTTAAGACTCATTTACATTTATTTGTAAGATGACACTCAAAATGGGATGTGATTGAGGCTAACTTGTGATGTTTTGTACCCATTTAGTAAAACCCAATTTTCATCGAGAGCAAGGAGTACAACATAAATAAAGAATTACACACAATGTACCTTTCGGCAGAATAACTTAACATCATAGTTCATATAAACTCTGGCTTAACAGTAATTTCAGAAGATCTCTCTAGACTACTACCACCATAAATACAGAAAATACTATTACACTTTATCACCGTTCAACGAAATTAGTAAATGTTTGTGAAACAAACAAGATTTTTGCTTTGAAGGCTATTGAGTTTGAAAAAAATCATGATGTTTTCAGAATCAATCAAAATTCCGATAGAACCTCACCATAAAAAAATTGTGCCAAGAAGATAAAAATAAAATAAATAAATAAATGCGATTAACCCTTATGTGAATATCAAAGTTGTAATAGTTGAAAAAATACAACATTTACAAAATTCTAAATCATTACACAAAGTTTTGGAAAAGAAAGCACAAAAGGTTACAATTTCTAACATAAATTTCTTTTGTATTAAGGGAAGGCAGGCAACACTACTTGCATCTTCACCACCCTCACCTTCATTAGAACAAGACATGTTGCAGTAGTGTCAAAAATCATGTGGAGAATCATCACTCCTTTGATATAAATGACCTCACCAGAGAATCTATACAGGGAACTGCAATTAACCCTTCTATGAACATCGAAGTTGTTGTAATAGTCTAAACAATACAACCTTTACAAAATCGTAAATCATTGGGTAAAATTTTGAAAAAGAATGCACTAAGGGTTACATTACCTTGCATAAACCTCTTGATACTGACAGAAAGCAGGTAGGCACCACTTGCATCTCGACTACCTTCATCTTCATTAGAACAAGACCTGTTGCAAGAGAGTGTCGAATATCATATGGAGAATTATCACTCCTTTGGTATAAATGGCCTCGCCTGAGGAACTATACAGATAAGTGCATTTTGGCCTTACCCGAATAGGTAATTCTATCTTGAATCAACTCCCCAAGTTGCTATGCATCTTTTGTCATGAGCTTCCTCAAGAATTCTCTTCATATCATACTTAATAGACAATCTAGACAACAAATTAAACTTCATTAGAAAGCAAGTAGATAAAAAAAGTTCAAATAGATTAGAAGGATGTAGATGAACCAAGAAGTATCAAACTCTTAATATAGGTTACTCTGGTGGTAGTATTTCCCCATCCAAAACAGCTTACAACAAATGATAAAGATTATTGATTAAGTACGAATTTGATACAATTAAAGAAAAAGAAACAAAGTTTTGGCAAATGCACAATCTATTAAACATCATAATAAATCTTTTGAGGTAAACAAGCCCAAGTTAAAGGTCGGTGTCCCCCTCTCTCTCTCTCTCATACACACTCCAACGTAGTCAGGAAAGAAACACATGATTAACATTTAAGAAAAGTTTGTGCTGATCCATACTCGATGATACACACGAAAGGCTAAAGTATATTGGTAAAATGTCATGCACCATTATAAAAAAAAATAAAAAAATAAAACTTAAGTATGATAGTAGCAGTTTGACTGGTTTTAAAGCAAGATAAAGGACTCATGTTTTTCACCGTGGTTTTGAGCATCAACAAGTTACCATGGATAGATGAAGCTGAAGAACAAAGGTCAACGCTTTCTACCTGCAGAATGAATGGCTTATGCACCTAGACTTTTGCAAAAGTCAAAACCAAGCTGTGCTAAAATACATTCCTAAAAGTGTAATTCTCAATGATACCTAAGTTCACTCCTCCCATCCCTCAAGTCTCTCTCCTCCTCCCTTTATTGTGTTTTTATCCCTTAATTCTCTCTTTCCTTCACCATGTATCTCTCATTTCATTGTTGTGTCATTTTACTTCATTCTTTCAATTCAATAGTTGTAAAAAGTTCTTTGAGAAGAAATGTTATTGTGCACAGGAACATATAATATATATTTAAGCTCTCTTGTTTACTTCCTAATAGGGTGAAGAAGGGAAATGGCCTAGGCTTGTTTGATTAAAAAAAGGCTAAATGTGAATTTGGACACCAAAGCATAAAGTAAATCAAGTAAAGTGTAGTTCTTAATAAAAATGGTATGACATTTATCAACCACTATAAAATATCTAAAGAAACAAATAAATAAAAGCAAAAATTAGGAACATACCTTTGAAAACAAATTGAAGTGTTGAATAGGTGAATTTTCTCTCTGGCATTCCATCCTATGAAACACTATAATAACATGCTTTACCTTTCTAGGGCTTTTCTCTAGTTTAGATGCTAACCATACACAACTTGCAACAACCCTCTGCAAAGAAACAAAATATCTAATCACATAATCACAACATACAAGAATCGAAGTAAACAAAGTACATACATTTTATTAGCCATCCTAATTATGTTCAACATAAAAGATGTCCAACTCCAAGTATTCAAAACCAAATCTAAGCAGATAGCAACCATTCCAACCTTAATATAGAATGTATTGAGCTAGACTTGATCCAACTTTATTCCAAGAACAATGCAACGATTGCCTAGAGTGAAGGTGTGGATGATTTATAGCTCAGTGAGCAACCACTTATGATTTTAATTAAATAACAAGAAAAAACTTTCCTCTTGATTGCAAACTTCTTGAGAGCCTTTTCTAATCAATAGCTTAAAATGGGAAAGTTAAGCTAAAAAGAAGTGGATAGAAATATAGTTACCGTGACACTGAAGTGGGCAAATGACTTCTTGCAATAAAATCGGTGAAAAAGAACTTGGTTAGTCTCCATGAGAGGTTGGGGTCTAGGATGGTCAAGCCAGACAATGGGTGTTCATGGAACAAGATATAAGCAAAGAAACACGGCTACAACAATGCCAAATACACCGAGCACACATGCATTAAAATATGCAAAATGAAGTCATCCAAATGAGTAAGCAATCTAATCTACGTCAGTGGATACAATTTAAGTACGATGTCACTCTCCTAGATAATGTCACAACCATAGATACCAAGAGCAACACGTGGCTTCGTCAACTCCATTTCTCCAAGAAGGAGAATTCTTTAGTTGCTCATCCGTAAGATAAAAGGTGTCAATTGCAGTGGAAATCATTTTGAGGTTGGCAAATGAAGATACTTACTCACTGCAAACAGAATGACAAATAATTTCAAATACATGAAAAAACTCAAGGCGCATTTTGTAAAAGTCACAGAGACGTGCATATGGAGACCAAGGCAATATTTATTTTCTTTCAAAAATCATTATTAAAAGTAAAATTATTTTTGGGATCTTAAAATAAATTTTATTTTGGTTAACTTTATAAAAAATGTAAAAATAAGTAGGGTACCAGATAACTAAGATGATTTTACTACTATAATATATTCTTTTTATGAGTTTTCACCCTCTCTTCATAATTTAAAACAACAATCCATGTTACAGAACGTTTTTTTTAAATAGTTTTCCCACCCCAAAGTATCAATGATACATATTTTCTGCCAAAATCAAGTCCAATATATTCAACATAGCATCAAGAGAGTTAATCGAATGGAAAAGGATCAGCAAATTAAGTCCAGAGTGATCAGAATCAATCTCTTTGCACCAAAAGAAAAAATAATGACAAAATGAAAACTGAGCAAATTCTGTGATGGAAGTAGTAAATATAGTAGAAAAGGCACCATTTAACTGCCCCAGGTTTCCCTTGATTAGCTTAACCATTCCTCAAATAATTGAGCTCTAAAACATCTAAAGTGGATTTCCCACTTAAAAGATTAATCACACTTGAATGTTGTGGCAAAACCTATTCGCATGCAAGACAATCACCTACTCAAATAGGACAATATAAGCATGATAATTGCGAATAATTGAGAACAAACACTTACATCATATTTAAATCTTTCCTTCTTCAAGAAACCCTTAAATTTCATAACAATGTCAAAAAGATTTCATGTGAAAATCGTAGTACATAAAAAAGAGAGAGAGCTGGAAATCGGGAAAGAGGAAATATAGGGTCGCCTCACCTCTCTATAGGTTCTCAATTCTCGATAAACTTTTAGTGTGATTACAGTTGCTTGCTAGATACTGTTTCAACAAATTAGTTTGTTTAAAACATATAGTTTGACAGAGAAAGTTTTGTTTTGCATTTAGAAAGTTTACATACTTTAAAAAATACAGGACACCATCTCTCTTTGCAGTTAGATAGTCCCATACGAGAGATATAGAGAGGTGATATATTCTGTCCTCGTAAGTTTGAGCCTTTCCAGCTCAATACAACAATTTTGGAATGATTAACATGATATCAGAGCTAAAGGTCATCCCTCTCCGATCAACCGTCACTCGTAACTCAAAGCTAAAAGAACTTGCACGATTTTGAGATGGTGAGTTAGATAGTCTCATATGAGATAAAGAGAGGAGGTACTAGGAGTGTAAACAGAATTTGATATTTCGATTCGATTCGAATAAAAATTAACGAGTTTAAAATTTATTTTGTATCTTATAAGCTATCAAAATTAGAATTAGAAATTCGGGTAGTTTATTAAAATCAAAATCAGTTGATTCCATTTTCATTAATCTCATTTCAATAAAAATGTGTATATAAATTAAATTAAATTAAATTAAATATAAAATTTAATATTTAAATTGATAAAATAATAAAAATAAATTTTAAAAAATTTATTTAAAATTTTAGTATTTATATGTGAATTATTAACTTATTTTCTGGAGATTCTGATACCAAATCCAATTATGGGATGGTTAACACTTGGGACCACATCTAATTAGATGATCCCATATGGAATAGAGAAGGGAGGTACTCGTATGTTTAGAAGTCTGGTCCCTCTAATTCAATACCGTAATTTTGGGATGGTTAACACTTGTAAAATATGTTTTAAATGGGCATTTCTCCGATAAGGTTTTTCCCAAAAGTGGGATTCGCCAAAGATGTCCTTTGTCATCTTATCTATATATTTTATGCTCTGACATTCTCTCTACTATGATACTTCAGGCAGCTCATTCCAAGAGGTTAAGTGGAATCAAAATTGCCAAAGGAGGTCGGGTTATTACCCATCTTACTTTTGCGGATGATTTGATCATTTGTGGCAAGGCTGATATAAAAGAGGTTGCAATCTTTATGAATATTATGCGCGATTATCAAAATATCTTAGGTCAGGCAATAAATTTCTCCAAGTCAAAAATCTGTTTTAGTAAAAATGTACCTCTCCCACTATGTACTAGTATTTGCAATCAAATTAGCTTTCGACTTGCATCTAAAGATAATCTTTACTTGGGCTTACCGTGGGATCCTTTTGGGGGGAAAAGCTCTTTCTGATAACCTTATACAGGCCTGCCAAAATAAGTTAGCAGGTTGGAAGGTAGATCTTTTGTCTACGGCAGGTAGATCTACACTCATCACATTCACATTGGGTCATATTCCTTTGCATGGCATGTCAGTTTCAAAATTACCCTCCAGGACCCTAGGAGAGTTAGATCTTCTTCAAAGAAGATTCTGGTGGGCTTATCAATCTGAGCAAAAAAGGAAAATACATTTTATTAGTTGGCAAGTTATAAAACAACCAAAATTATTAGGCGGTATGGGCATTAAGGACTTACAAACTCTGAATCTTGCTGCTGGGATGAGGCGACTATGGAATATCTTGATCCATAGACATTGTCTATGGGTTAGACTCCTCTCGGCTAAGTACCTTAAAAGGTCTAATATTTGGCAGGTTCAAGCTAAACAGGTGGATTCTCTTGTTTGGAAATTCTTACTTATGGCCAGATCTTTTCTTTTCCCAGGTGTCTTTTGGAGGATAAGGGATGGTCTGGGGATACACCCTTGGAACCATAAGTGGGTCAGTCAAGATAGGACTCCACTTCTTCCCAAAATTCTTGGTAGGTACTTCCCAAGATTTGTCAAAGATCTTATTAAAGATGGAGCCTGGAAAACTAATCTCATTTTTCACTAGTTTGAGCATGAAACAACACTTCGTATAATTAATACCTCTATTTACTCACATCTGGAGCATGACATGCCTATTTGGCCGTTCACATCCCATGGTGCTTTTACCCTTAAATCTGCTTACGGATACCTGCATGAAGCTAATATGCCTCCAGGCTCATCAAATTTATCTTTATGGAGGAAACTTTGGCACCCTAGAGTGGCTCATTTCCTGTCTCATAGGATGATTGTTTGCTTATGGAAAATCTTAACTGATCTCTTCCTACTAATTGGAATGTCCATTGCAGGTGTAATTATATCAGTCCTACTTGCAACAATATTTGTGGGCAACGAGACAAAACTTTGGACAATCTCTTTCTTCTTTGCCCAAGAAGTAAGGCTGTTTGGATGTTTTATTCTCTTGGTAGCAAACCTGATTGGCAGTCTCGATCATTACATGTGTTGATATGCAAGTGATTGGAATGGATAATTAGTAAAGATGAATATATGACTAGACTAGGACTCACAACATTATCAATTAGATGGCATTTATGGAAGGCAAGATGCAAGTTTATTTTTCAGTCTAAGCGTGAGAGCCCGTTAAAAATCCATCAATTAATCCTGCAAACTGTTGATTTGTGTTGGTAGAACGTTACCGAAGTTTGTGCTGTAGCTAAACACTCTTGGTCCCCTCCAGCCCTGAATAGTTTAAAAATAAATGTTGATTGTGCAACCTTGTTTAATTCAAGGGCAATTAGTGTGGTGGTTCAAGATCCAGCTGGTCAGCTTATCTTTTAGGCCCTGTTTGGTAGAGGGATAAGAAGGGATAAACCTAGTTTATCCTTAATCCTCTGTTTGGTGGTTACATAAATTTTATGTTATCCTGGAATTATTTAATCCGGCTTATCCCTGAAAATGAGGTTAAAGTCATGGTTAACTCATCCTCTCTTTTCGGTGGGATAAGGCGGACGTTCGGGGATACGATACGAAGCGGCTCTCGCGGGGCGGCTGGTTCTCGGGCTCTTGCGCAGCGACTGAGGCTCCGATGAATCTGGCAGCGGCAAAGAACCTGTTCTGTTCTAATGCAAGGAAGAATGCCAAGGTCGGACGTCCCGAAGGTGCAGCTCGGCCCTCTGCCCTTCCACTCCGGCGCCGCCCGTTACCGTCTCTTTCACTCAGATCGCTGGCAAATGTGGAGCATCCTGCTAAATAAAAGCATCGCAGATCACCCAATATTATACTCGCGGCAGTGCTTCTGGCGGCAACTCCTCCCAGAACAGGGGAAGCGATGGGGCAAGGACGCAGTGGCGCGGCGACGACGAGGGAGAAAAAGAAGGGGAGGGCAGCCGCGCCGACCGGAAGAGAGGGAGAGGCGGAGGGGTGGACCGAGAGAGAGAGAGAGAGAGAGAGAGATCGATGAGGAGATTTCGTAGCCAATAGGGAAACCTCGGTGAGAGTCCAAGAGGAAGGGGGAGACCGATAATTTTTTTTTTCATATTTTCTCCCTTCTTTTTTTACCAGATATTACAACATATTTAGGGCAAAATCAGCTGAAGCCCACAGCGCCACCGGTTTTCTTCTCTCCGTGTCCGCGTTACCGATGTGCCGCAGAGATGGGAATGGGATCCCCGCTGGCGGTGCGCTGCAACATTATCTGGTCGGGTCCCGCTTAAGTTCTCCTATTTTAATCGTGTGTATAGGAGTACTTGCTTGGGTTTGATCAGCTATTGAACCAAGAGCATATTTTTTATTTTTATAAAAAGTAAAATTTGTAACATTATTAGACATGAGATGAGATTAAAAGTGTAACTATCTAGATTAAGCAACAACGAATGTCACCTTCGAGTCATTCCTTGATTTAGAACTCACAAGAGAGTTATAAATGTTTAAATAGAAACGTTTAAATAGTTAGTGACGATTATTATTTGCATTATATATTTAAAATTTATCATTATTTATATTTTAAAATTTATCTTTATTACGTGTTTAATTATATTTTAGATTTATTATATGATTACGTAAATTAATTAAGAAGATATTTATGAAAATATAATATAAGTTATTACAAAAGTATAAATATAAAAATATATCTTTATCCTCGAATTAATCTTTGTCGTACCAAACATAGAATAGGGTTATCCTCAAAATCTATCCTAACTCAAACCAAACATAATAAGAATAGGGATAATCACAAAGGGGTGACTTATCCCTATCCTCTTTATTTCTATCCCGATACCAAACGTAACCTTAATGTACTAAACTCTCATCGTCTACCTGTCCGGAGGATTTGGAAGCCGAGGCTCTTCGGGAAGCTATTTTTTTGGGCATCTTCTTCATCCAAACACAGTTATGTCATATGTGGAAAGTGATGCGAAAGCCGTGGTTGATGCCATTCTCCAACAGGGTCCTATGCTTTGGAGAGCACAAGGGTTGATTTCTGCATGCTCCAAATTGTTGAATTCAGTTTCTCACATTTCTGTTTCGTATATTAGCAGAGTATTAAATTGTCCCATATATATATATATGTATGATAGAGTGGTTAACACTTGCGACCACGTCGAATTAGAAAGTGTCATGTGAGACAGAAAGAGAAGGCCCCCTGTACTTAGAAGGGCCTCTCCAACACTCCCCGTGATCTTGGTTAACACTTGCGAGCACATCGAACGGTACACACAGTTGCTGGACTGGACATTCCAAAGTAACTCTCGTAAGTTGCAGTTATTGAACGAAGTTAATAATAAGCTTCCGGGGAGGACTCCGGAGCCGCTCTCTCTCTCTCTCTCTTCCATCTTATTCGATCAGCCGTGCGCGCAAGCGCAGCGGGCGGCGAGGCGACGCTCATGCAGCACGGACATTTTGGTCACCGGCCGGAGCAGCTAGCTAGCTACTGGCCGGAGGCCCGGAAACGCATAGCTGGACGCAGGTGCAGGTGAAGTCTTGGCACCAGGCAACCTGGAAGCCCTCTGCTTGGCACGCGGTGCAGTCGGACTCGTCGTGGCACTCCGCTCTGTAGGTCTGGACCTTGCACACGAACAGGTGGGACGGCGGCGCCGCGCTATTCATCGCCCCCGAAGCAACTGCAGCCGGTTGCGACGGGCCGGGAAAGACTCAGGAAAAAGGATTGACATATATATATATATACGCAGAGAGAGAATAGGGGAAGAGGAAGAGAGGAAGATGCGCGCATGCATATACGTACACACCAGATGCGTAGGCCAGGAGGGACAGCAGCAGCAGGAGGCAGCACACGACGGCGGCGGAAGCGCTCTTCTTGTTGGAGTAGCCCATATCTATCTATCTATCTAACTGCAGTGTGAGGTGATCAGACGAAGGCTGGAAGCTGCAGAGGCCTACCTATACACACATGTACAGGATGTACGCAGCTCGCCGAGATGTCTATGCATGCTCTTCACATGTACATATATATATATGGTGAAGAGGGAGATGGAGAGCGCATCCTCCCTCTCATAGAATTCGGGCACAGAGGAAGGCCAGCAAACAGGGTTTAATTTCCCTCTAATCCCGGGGTTCGGCGGAGCTAGAGATTTCTCTAACCCCGTTGCTGCGCTGGCTCTTCCGCTCGTCCCGGACATATAAACCCCTTCCGGTAAAAGGGGTTTATACTGTTTCCTGTCCAACGCCGGAATTGCTCTCCGGGAAGATTGAATCAACGAGAGAGGAAGATGTGATTGGTGAAGCACTGGTGCGCCGTGGCCTTCTGACGACTGGCATTGTGATGTATGGCGGAGTTACGTTAAAACTCTCTCTCTCTCTCTCTCTCTCTCTCTCTCTCTCTCTCTCTCTCTCTCTTTGTTTTCTTTTCTTAAATCATCTCCCATTCTATCCTGAAATTCAGTTTAAGGGTCCATTAGGTTTCAGGTAAAACCATAATAAAAGGAAATGTCCTTCTTGGGATATTATTTTCAAGGGAACCAAAAATTTCGTTGATTATTTGGCTGTCTGTACTTGTTTTTTTTCTTAAATGTTCCCAAATATTTCAACCACAGCATAACAGCCATAAATAATTTTATCAATATTCATATAATTAAATTATTATTTATAAAAAAATATTGATACACAAATAATTTAAGTAAATTATTTAATATAAAGTTATTTTTCATGGAAATTGAAAACATAGTTTATTATTTAGATATGAGTCAATCTTTTTGGAAAACAAGATCGATTATTTTTTTATTTTAAGTTATTTTCCTAGATTATTTTCAGAGGATATGTGTAAATCATTTTTCTAAATTTCTTGTGAAGTTTTACTATAGTATCCTTATTTATTTACTTGAATATTTATAAAGAATTACAATAAATAAAATGAAAGTGCCCTTATTCAAAATACTAAAATGAAAGTGGTTTATTCAAAATTCATATTTTGGAAATCTACAATACACTAAAATGAAAGTGTCCTTATTCAAAATACTCTCTCTCTCTCTCTCTCTCTCTCTCTCTCCCTCCGAGTGTGTGTGTGTGACCAAATGACCTCAGTTATTTTTGTACCAAAGAAACTTTGTTGTCGGTTGTTGGTTGGGACCATCTATTATATATATAATATTTCACCAAACATCAGACTAAGAAACAACACACAGAACATATATAGCGGCCAACTGGCATCAATCTGATCAAATCTAATGCAGGTGTCGTTTTAATAATCGATACCGGACAGAAGTTTCCTCACCATATAAAAATATATATATATATATATTAGGAAGTGTTTAATTAATTGTTTGGTCTTATCTTAATATGATCACATCTTCTATTACAGGGGATAAAACATGTTTCCAAAAGTATATCGTTAATGGCATCTCAGTTTTATTGAGTCCTTTGGCAACGGATTTAAAAGTCGTCCCGGATGACCGTCATTTATAAATATTTAGAGTTATAGTTAATTAATATGCTTATTTGAACGTTTTGCTTCTTTTCTTTTGACTGGGTGTGTCGGGGTTTTGTTAAGATGTTTAGTCTGACGCACGGTTTAGATCTTTACGTGTTAATTTAATTTTTAAATAGATTTACTTTATAATCTATTAGCGTAAAATTGAACTAATTCAGTTTGATCCGAAATTATAAACATTAAATCTAATTAATTCTTTTTGACCTAATTCAAACTTTACTTTATTACCACATAATATATATGTATATATCCTTTTATTTAGTCACGTAAATAATTCTTATTTTATTTAATTTTATATATATTTTATTTTGTATAGTACATATATATAGTACATATATATTTTTTATTTTATTGTTGTGGGAAGTTTGATCATTTCAAAGTAAACTGTCCAAGTAAGCATAGAAATGTGGGTGAAAATCTACACACGGAAGACAAAGGAACTAGAAAAAGAGAATTTGTTGACGCTATTGAATGTGATGCAGGTTCGACAAATTCTAATGAGTGGTGGGTTGATTCAAGAGCTACTAGGCATATTGCAAGGACTAAGAAAGGGCTTATGTCCCTAAAGAAATTAAATGCTAGGGAACAGAGGATCATGATGGAAAATGACACTTATATTGATGTGAAAGGTGTTGGTACTTATAGGCTGAATCTTGGGGATAACATTATGATACCCAAGGATGTGTTTTATGCACCTAAAATTCGGTAGAATCTTATCTCTATTCCAACATTAGTAAAAAAGGGTCTTGATGTTAGATTTTGGAATGAAGGAGTGTCAATTGAAAGGATGGAGATATATATGTAACGAGGATGTTTTTCTAAAAACATGATTTATTTTGTATTCCTGTAATTGACACTGGAAGAAATAATTCAAATGCTAGTTCTGAGTATTCCTTGTGTTATCAAACAGAATGTGATCTTTGACATTTTAGATTGGGTCATCCTGGAAAATCTAAAATAGAATTAATGGCAAGAATGAATATGTTGCCATTGTATAAGATAGAATTGTCACCTTGTGAACATTGCTTAGGTGAAAAAATGACTAAGAAGCCATTCACAATTGGACATAGATCACAAGAATTTTTATAGTTATTCCATTTAAATATCTATGGACCTCTAAGTTTGAAATCATATGATAACAAAGAATATTTCATTACATTTATAGATGATTACTCTAGGTATGCTTACGTGTATCTCATTTCTGCTAAGTCTGAGGCACTTAGTTGTTTTAAAAGATATATAGAGCATAAGTAGAAAGACAATTGGGTAAGGATATTAAGATGTTAAGAACTAATAGAGATGGAGAATATAACTAAAAGAAGTTTGAGTCATATTGCCAAGAGAATGGAATAAACGGCACGTAACAATGTCATATACACCACAACAAAATGGTGTGGTTGAAAAAAAATAGAACTTTAACAATGTGATTAGATGTATGTTATTGCATTCTACTATTCCTAAGAAATTTTGGAGAGAAGCATTACTCACAATAAGTTATATACTAAATAGAATACTGACCAAGTCTATCGAATGCACATCTTATGAATTGCGGATTGAGAGGAAACCAAATCTGAGTCATCTCAGGAAATGGGGGTCAGTATCCCGTGTTCTCATTTCAGAACAACTTAAAAATAAGTTTGAATCAAGAACGTTGAAATGTAAGTTCATAAGATATTGTGAAAAATCGAATGGCTATAGGTTCTTCTATAAGAAAAAAGGAGATCATTGAGTATAGGGATGTTAGATTCCTAAAAAATCTAGAGGAAAAGAAATCTCATAAAATTATGAAGGAATCTCTAATTGTAATAGATGATGATTATTATGATGAAAACTCTTGAAATGATATATCAATGGAAGAAGAACCTAAGATAGCATAACAATCTCAACAAAAAATAGTTGAGGGTCAAAATAATCTTATGATAGAAGGAACATATGATATACCTACAATTGACAACAAGAGAACTAGGACTCCACATATATGGATAGATGATTTTTATTTATACTCATGTGAGCCTTCATATCTAACATTAGACATTGATGAGGAAAATCATACAGATACAACAAATTACATTGATGCCATGAAATTACGCGAATCAGAATTATGGCTAGATGTAATGAAAGAATAAAGGAACTCTATAAAAATTTTTGGAGTGTGAAAACTGTGTGATTTGCCTAGGAATAGGAAGGGTATTAGTTGTAAATGGGTATTTTAAAAAAGCTTCGAGCTGAAGGGTCTATAGATAAGTATAAGGCCCGATTAGTTGCCAAGGGTTTTAATTAGAATGTATGTATTGATTTTTAGGAAACCTATTCTCCTGTGCCTAAGTTCGCATTTACAAAGATGCTATTAGCAATTGTTGCATATATTGATTTCGAATTGTACCAGCTAGATGTTAAAACTGCATTCCTCAACGAAGAGTTGGAGGAAGATAGATAAATGCGATAACCTGATGGATTTCAGGTGGAAGGAAAAGAGAATAAGGTATGTAAATTAAGAAAATCATTTTATGGATTAAAGTAATCATCTAGACAATGGTATCTTAGTTTTCATGTTGTAATTATTCAACTCGGCTTTGTTCCAAATCAATTGGATAGTTGTGTGCATGTCATGAAGAGTGGAAGCATGGTTATTATATTATCCTTGTATGTGGATGATATATTGTTCGCCGGGAATGACATAAGAAAATTGAATAATATTAAGTATGAGCTCAATGAGAAATTTGAGATGAAGGACATAGGAGAGGCGTCTTTTGTCCTTGGTGTCTAGATCGAGAGGGACAAAAAGTTTAGATTATTGTCCATAAGCTAGGAAAAGTATATATGGTACGTACTTAGAAGATTTAAGATGTAGAAAAAGTATATACGGTCCGATAAATACACCACTGGTTTATGAAAAGAAGTTAAGCAATAAGTAATGTCCCTAAGAGAGTCAAGGCTCACTTAACATGCCTTATGCTCAAACTGTTGGAAGCTTAATGTATGCAATTCTTTGTACCAAGCTTGAAATAGCATTTGTAGTAAGCTTAGTGAGCATGTATCAAAGTAATCCTGGACAAGTACATTAAGAAGCTGTTAACAGAATTATGAAGTACATAAATGGTACATTGCGCCATGGCTGGAGCGACGATGAAACAAGGGCGTGAGGGTAGGTTTTGGCTGTACGGGCGACGACATAGGGGTTGGACTGTAGACTATGGGTGCGTGAAAGTGCTATGGCGACGGTGATGCGTGCGACGCAAGTGGTCGCGACAAGCTGGTTATGCGGGAGGAGAAAAGTGAGGTAGACATGAGGGGGACCGAATCCCATGTGCACCTCCGTGTGCACCTCAATGCACACCACTTTAATAAATCATCTCATTATACATTCAAAATCATTATTTTTGAAATTATGAATATAATATATATCATGTAATATTATATTTTATGTAAATCAATATTAAATATATTTTATACGTATTTATTTGGATTAAATATATAATTAACTTATAATAGTGTATAAATTAAAAAATATTGATAATATTATATTTTTAATAATATTTAGATAATACTTATATTTATAATATTAAAAATATTGACAGAGAATTTGATCCTGACGTGTGGAGTCAGGGGCTGACAGCACGCTGGGGAAGAGAGAGAGGCGATGACGTGAGGGCAACGCGAGTGCGAGAGAGGAAAGTCAAGAGCGGTGGGAGATGAAGAGCGCAAGAGGTAGGGGTGCAAACGAGCCGAGCCAAGTCAAGTAGTATGGTGTTCAAGCTCGGCTCGTTTATTTTACACGAGTTCGAACTCGAGCTCGAGTTTTAACGAGTATGTTGAACACTTGTTCAAGCTTGGTTTGTTTATAAATTTAGTCGAGTCGAGCTCAAACTCGAGTAATAACTAAACTAAAATTCAATTCACGGTACAAACTTATTTATAAAACTGAAAATCAATAGAAAGTCATTTGTAAAACTCTAGATTTAGCTCATTTATAAACTCAATCTATGTTTAAATTCAAATTTTGAATTATTTAATATATTTAAGTGACAATATATAATTATTAATACTCATAATTTAATTTTTAAAAGTAAATATACAATATAATATTTAATCGAGCTACTCGCGAGCTTATCGAGTCGAGCAGCAGTCTGTTCAAGCTCGGCTCGTTTAATGAGTCGAGCTTTAATTTTCGTTCAAACTTATTTATTTAACATAATAAACGAGTCGAGTCGAGTTTTTATCGAATTGAACTTCAAGCTAATTGTCGAGTGTATTTGTTCCTTTGCACCCCCGGCAAGGGGGAAAGGAAATTAAAAAAAAATGGCTGTGGCCAGGGGTTGAGGAGAGAGAGGCGTTGGGGGAGATGCTTCGAGAGAGAGGTTTTGAATTTTTTTCTATTTACGTACAGGACATTACACATATAAATCTTAAAATATATATATATTGTGAAGTTTCCAGTCAAGAAACAGAACCGAAAGAGAAGAAGCGGGAATAGCAGAGACAAGGATGAAAGCTCCGGTCGAATGACCAACACAGGAGCTGCAACACTGTATATATACCATCAGACAACTGTACAGGGTTTAGTTAATTAACTAGACTAGTCAACTAACTGACTACAAACGGACGCCAACTGTACAATGTATATACAACAAATATACATGATTAATACTCCCCCTCAAGTTGGCGAAAAATTTTTTTGAACCAGCTTGCCTTGTAATTTTGTGAACTGATCAACACCTAAAGATTTTGTGAAAATATCACCAATCTGATCCTGTGTTGAAACATGATGCAATTCTATCACCTTTGATTGTAACTTTTCTCTAACAAGATGGCAATCAATATCAATATGTTTGGTTCGTTCATGAAATATAGGATTGGATGAAATATGAAGTGCAGACTGGTTATCACAGAATAAATGAGCAGGCTGAGCATTAACTTTGAATTCTATCAACAAATATAACAACCATTGAATCTCACATGTACCGGCAGCCAGCGCTCTGTACTCAGATTTTGCAGTTGAGCGTGAAACTGTAACCTGTTTTTTTGTTTTCCATGAAACCGGTGCACTTCCAATAAAAGCAACATAGCCTGTAATGGACCACCGAGTAACTGGGCATGCAGCCCAATCAGCATCTGTATAACCAATCAATTGCGTATTATTTGCTGATGGATAAAAAATCCCACAACCAGGTGAGGATTTAAGAAATCTCAACACTCTTATAGCAGCATTCCAATGAGACTGCCTCGGCTCATTCATGAATTGACTCAAGACATTAACTATATAAGCTATGTCTGGCCTAGTAACAGTCAAATAAATCAACTTTCCGACCAAACGTCTGTAAGAAGTTGGATCATCCAATATCGGAGCATCAGTAGAATGTAAAGAATGTTTCTGTTCTACCGGTGTTCTAGCAGGTTTTGACGCTAAAAGACCAGTATCTTTTAGAAGATCAAGTGTGTATTTTCGTTGATTTAGATAGATACCTGTCCTTGACCTTGATATCTCTAAGCCAAGAAAATACTTTGGACTCCCAAGATTAGAATCGAAAGCATTTGACAAATGCGTTTGAACATGCTCAATAGTTTCACTATGATTTCAAAGAATCAAGATATCATCGACATAGACCAAAACAGCGGTGAAAAAACTACCATCAGATTTAACAAACAAAGATGAATCAGCAACCGATTGAATAAAACCAAGTTGCTTAATGACAGAAGAAAGTTTATAAAACCATGTCCTGGAGGCCTGTTTTAGCCCATAAATTGATTTCTTCAACTTGCAAACAACTCTCTCCCCTTGAGGCTGAACTCCCGGAGGCAACTTCATATAAACCTCTTCAAGTAAATCTCCATTTAAAAAAGCATTATGAACATCCAATTGATGTAATTGCCATTTATTAACATTGAAAAAGAGCTAATAAAACCCGCAAAGTTGTTAACTTTGCTACAGAGCAAACGTCTCTCGTATAATCAAGTCCCTCTCGTTTGTGAAAATCCTTTTGCTACCAACCTAGCCTTATACCTTGAAATTGAACCATCCGGATTGAACTTTAACTTGTAAACCCATTTACACCCAAATTTTTTTCCCGGAGGTAAAAATGTTAATTCCCAAGTATGATTTTCGGCTAAAGTCGTAAGCTCTTTATCCATAGCTTCTTGCCATTCATGAAGTTGACAAGCCTCGATTATATGTTTCGGCTCAACCGAGCTATCTAAAGAAATAAGAAATGCAAGATAGTTATCACTAACCTTGTTTGAAATTAATACTATTCGTATCGGATATGTAACGCATTCATTATCTGCTGAATGTAAACTTTTGGCTAACAAATTTGTGTAGTAATCACGCAAATAAACTGGAGGTTTCCTAACCCTCCGATTTCTCGACATCGATTATAACTTTCAAGTTGCTCACCAACACTATCATTTGTAGAAACTTGACCGACAAATTTGTGGTTCAGTCAAAATATCATGTGCAGAAATAGGAAAAACCTGGCTATCATGCCCAGGCTGACATGTATCAAAAAATGGAAAAATATCTTCCATGAAGACAACATCTCTACTTGTAAAAACTGTGCCGGTGTCTAGATCATACACTCTATAAGCTTTCTGCATGGCAGGATAACCAAGAAACACACATTTTTTGCTTCGCGGAGAAAATTTATCAAAATTCAGATGACCGGGTTGAAGCAAAGCATAAGCAACCAAACACTTTCATTTGTTGGTAATCGGGAACCTTACCAAACAACCTCGTAAAAGGTACTTCTCCATTTAGAAGAGAAGATGGTCGTCTATTAATTATGTAAGTTGCAGCCATAACACAATCTCCCCAAAAGAACTTAGGCAAGTTAGCTTGAAAAGAAATATTTCTTGCTACTTCTAGTATATGCCTATGTTTCCTCTCTACCACTCCATTCTGCTGAGAGGTAGCAACACAAGTCTTTTCATGTAAAATACCATGCGAAGAGAGATATTCTTGCAACTCTAACGTGAGAAATTCAGAACCATTATCACTCCGGATTCTTTTGACGTCAACACTGTCTAAGTGCATAAGCAAAAAATTTAACAAAGACACAAGAACTCCGTGACTTGTACTTTATTAGAAAAACCCAAGTAAACCTGGTGAAGTCATCCACAATAGTGAAAAAAATCTAGCACCTCGTTCTTGATACGGTATGATATGGTCCCCACACATCTATATGTAAAAGCTCAAAAGGAGAACTAGTTGTACTAGTATTAAACCAAAAGGCAAACGTGTCTGCTTTACCAAGAGGACAAATTGAACAAGTAAAATTTGTATCTAATTTACGACAAATGGAACTCGTAAGCGGACAACCGAACGACAGACAAGTGTCCCAAGCGTTTATGCCGATTTCGGCGAAACACCACCGGAACGAACGACCATGCAAGAATGAAGACTTGGTGTAAAATGATATAAACCATCCTTTTCAAGGCCCTGCCCAATCATCTTCTTGGTTTGAACATCCTGTATAACAAAATGATCCTTAAAGAAAGTTACAGAACAACTTGCATCTCGGGTCAATTGACTGACAGACATGAGATTAAAACATGACTTCGGAACATGAAGAACATTAGACAATCTAATATTCTCGGTCAAGTATAATGAACCTGAACCTTCAACTGGCAGCTTTGTATTGTTAGGAAGAAGTATATTCTGACTGTGTAGATTCGAAACTGGATTAAAAGAAACAAAACCAGGGGTAATATGGGTTGATGCTCCGGAATCAAGTATCCAAGGAAGCAAACCCTTTGACATATTACCTGCCATGTTCACCTTATGCTGTTCAGACATATTCCCTGTATTGGCAGAACTCAAGAGTTTCAAAACTTGTGCATACTGGTCAGACGTTAAAGTATATCCATCATTACTAACTGTCTCTTTTGAATCAGATGGCCTGTAACTTTGTTTCTTCCCAAATTTGTAATGAGCAGGAAAACCAATTAACCGATAACATTGCTCTTTAGTATGGCCTTTAAGATGACAGTAGGTGCATTCTTCCTTTGATCTAAACTGTTTTGACTTATCAACAAACTTAGCTGCCATTGCAGAGGAATCTTGAGAAACTGGACTGATAAATGTACGTTGTGCTTCATCTTGAAGCACAAGAGAATAAGCTTTACCTACCGAAGGTAAAGGATCAAACAGCAAGATTTGACTTCTCACGTTTGAAAAAATTTCACTCAATCCCATCAAAAATTGCATTAACCGTCTCCGATTTTGTAGATGAACTGTCATTTCTGGCTCAAATTGGGCTAGCTCGTCCCAATAGCCTTTCAAGACTGTAAAATACTTTGAAACAGAATCGTTATTTTGCTTGTGAAGAGCAATAGACTGCTCTAAAGAGTAAATTCGAGGCCCATTTGAAGGAGAAAATCTCTCCTCAAGATCGGACCAAACCTGTTCCGCTGTTTCAGTGTACAAAACTGACGGAACTAGGTCTTGATGAACAGAATTAAGAATCCATGACAAGACCATACTATTCACACGAAACCAAGAATCAAAAGAATCACTGCTAGAATCAGGCTTACGGATAGTTCCGTCAACGAATCCCAATTTATTCTTTGCCGAAAGAGCAATTATCATAGCCCTTTTCCATGTAAGAAAATTGCTTCCGACCAGAGGAGAAGAAACTAAAACCACACCTGGATTATCCGAGGAGTGTAAGAAAAATGGATCTCTCACATTCTCTGCCGTTGCCATCGCACCGCTGTTTGAAGCACTACGCTGCCCAGTAGATGAAGCCATGATGCTCTGATACCATGTGAAGTTTCTGTCAAGAAACAGAACCGAAAGAGAAGAAGCGGGAATAGCAGAGACAAGGATGAAAGCTCCGGTCGAATGACCAACACAGGAGCTGCAACACTGTATATATACCATCAGACAACTGTACAGGGTTTAGTTAATTAACTAGACTAGTCAACTAACTAACTACAAACAGACGCCAGCTGTACAACAAATATACATGTTTAATATATATATATATATATATATATATATAGTTGCCTTGTACGTGGTGTGGAAGGCCAGAAGGTCTAACTACATATACCTCCAAATCTTAGAGGCTGATGAAGCAATAGTTGAAGCTTGCACGTGGGCATCCAAAGGAGGCAGGACCGACGCCAAAGCTAGCTGTTGTAGATACAATCCTTGGATCGGGGCTGCCGTAGAAGGCGTAACAATTCATCTAAAATTGCATCCACCTTAAGATGTCCTTGAGAGTGAATTTTAGTTTCGCCTAGATGTTGTAACGATGAGACCCATTTATTGGCTAAATGGGCCCTTGAAGCTGCTATTTACCTCCGTGTTTCATTTATTCCATGGTCTGCCACGGATCAGATATGTTTGGAAAGTATGCCTGGTTAGATCAATATATTATTTTTCCTTGTTAAAAGAAATTGTTGGAGCATCATTTTCTGGCACTCTAATCAAACATGGCATAAATAATTATCATTCGAGTATCGGATTGACACAAGTAAACACTTATATATTTGTATCATCAAAATTGATATTATTACTCAAATATCAATTTTAGATTCAACAATAATAAGTATATTTAATATTATTAACAAGCAAGGCTAAGATATTTGAGAAGATTATCAAACAAGAAATTATATACTCTTATGTGCGGTAAATTCGAAATCTTTTAGAGAATACGTGTGGGTGCATCTCACGAGGGAAATCAACCCCCATCTTGGTTTAGTGCTACGGATCGAATGATTGAAGTGATCTGCTGCTGTGCTCTGCTCAAGAACCTGGGCAAGGAGCTTAGAACGGCGGAGCACTCGTTGACTCCATCGCGTTGAATTCATCACCTATGTACCAAGCATCTGGCCACGACCGGCGTGCTGGCCTTTGACCAAGTCGAACTGACCCATCTCTGTGTACTTTCTCTCCCCATCATACATCTTGGTTCTCTCTCACCGCGGAGACGCCGCCTGTAATACCCCGATTATTTAAATAAAAAAGTAGTTATTATATTTATTATGAGTTGATTTATATTATTCTACTTTCCTTCTTTATCCCTTCCAAATTTCTCTCCATCCCGATAACCTTCCTAAACCGCCGCCCCCTCTCCCAATCGAACTCTACCTCTCCTCCCCAGTCCCGGTCGGACTCTCCCTCCTCCCCCTCTATTTTTTATCCCCGCGTGCAGCAGCCCCGCCTTCCACCCTCCCTCCTCTTCTCTTCTCTTCCGCGAGCGCAGCAGCAACCTCGCCTCCTTCTCCTTCTCCTTCTCTGCCGCGAGCACAGCAGCCCCCTCCTTCTCCCTCTTCTCCTTCCTTCTTCTTTCCTCTTCTCTCCTGCCCGCAGCGCCCGCGCGCGCCGGCCTGCCCACCGCCGAGCGCACAGCAACCCGCGCTCATCTCCCTCTTCTTCTTCTTCTTCTTCTTCTCTCCGGCCTGCACTCACACCCGGACGACGCCTGCGCCATCCCGCCTGCGCCCTCCTCCGGCCGCCGTCCGCCGCGACCCCCGCCGTCGACTGCGGCAGCGCCGCCCCCGCGACGCCGCCAGCCCGCCGCCCAGCCACGGCAGCCGTCACCGACGTCCGCCAGCTGCAGCCGTGCGAGCCGCACCCGCCTACCACCACCGCGCCGTCCCGCCGGCCGCGCGAGCCATCGCCGCCCCCGGCCACCTGCACCGGCGCCAACACCTTGCCACCGCGCCATCGCCACCATCCACGACGCCGCCCGCGACGCCGCCTGCACCCTCCACCGTCGCCGCCTGCGCCGCCGCGTCTACGCCCTCCGCCGTCGCCGGCCACACCCAGCCACAGCGACGCCGCCTGCACCCTCCGCCGCCCGTGGCCCCGTCAGCCTCCCGCGCGACCACCACCGCCGCACCGCCGCCGGCCCCACCTGCGCTCTCTCCGCCGTCGCCGTCCGCCATGGGCAACCGCAGCGCCGCCGCCATCGCCTGAGCCCCCCCCCGGGTGCTGCCTTCCTCCGCGCGAGCGCGCGCAGCGCCGCTGCCGACGCCAG
The DNA here is from genome assembly GCA_036172225.1 of Cryptocoryne crispatula var. balansae. Taxonomy (NCBI): domain Eukaryota; kingdom Viridiplantae; phylum Streptophyta; class Magnoliopsida; order Alismatales; family Araceae; genus Cryptocoryne; species Cryptocoryne crispatula. The sequence goes on along the minus strand of CM069921.1, from coordinate 10,010,380 downwards.
CCCCCGCCGGCGCCCGCCGGCGCAACCCCCCTCCGCGTGTGGTCCGCGCGTGCGCCCGTGCGCCCCCCCGGTGCGCCAACCCGCAACCCCCCCCCGCGAGTATCTCCCTCCCTCTCTCTCATATCGACTCTCTCTCTCTTTCTCTCTCTCTCCTATCCGATGACCATATCCTCTATTTATTCTTTGTTATTCTATTATCTCTTAAAATTAACATGTTGTCAGGATACTACCGTTCGGTTCGGTTTTTCGTCGCCGTCGTGACCGCGGCAACACACTCGTCACCCGGATCGATTCCATTGGAATTCCATGCATGGATTCGCCGTTAGTCAAGGTAGGCGTCACAAATATCCTTAGCAATCTAATATTTTGATTAAATCGTAATAATCATGTTTAGATCACTAGGATTAGAATATTGTAGTTAATGGGCTGTTTTGGATTTATTATCATGTTTAGTTAGAGTTAGATTAATTTGTCTAGATCGTGCATGTTTAGATTAATTTGAATATTCATGTATGTCAACCATCATGATAGGTTGTATATGTTTAATCTAGCTAGTTTAGTATGTTTTGCATCACGATAACCTTAATCATGTATATTCCGATTTGATAAAAAGCCGTTGTAAAGTTTAGGCATAATGTGGTTAGAATTTAGTTTATTTTCTTTTATTAGATAGATGGTTCTGTTTAAGCATGTAATTGTCATGTTTAGGTTGTAAATTGCATGATCATATTCATATGCATTAGTTTGTGATAGATTGTGGTGTGGTATGCAAATATGTGATGCATAGAACCATGGGTGTTCATCTATGTATTCCATGTTTGATTTGCCAATTTAATGTTCTGTTTCTTTAAGAGTTATTATATGCTTGCATGGTGTTGAATGTGGTTGGTGCGGTGAGCTGCAATGTGGTTGTTTTTATACTACACCGAGACTAAATTAGTGGCCCGTGAAGCGTGAGTTAGTTGAATGCAGTGCATCCTTCGATCCCAGGATACCGCGGTTTATCCCTAAGTACTCCCTGCCTAGGGGTACTATGGGATTTAGTTACTATATGTTACTTCCTACTATATGGTAAATCTGGTGCTAGTTTTGTGATGTGACTACATTTTATCAGATGGAGCATGTTATTTACTCAGACAGGTGTCTAGTTGTGTGGATTGGCATAGATGGTAGTGTTATAGATGTGTCATTGGTTTTATGTCAGGTTGTGTATGTTGTGTGCATACACAGAAGTAGTCTAAAGTGTAGGTTATGTTGGTCTAATGCATTTAGAATCTAGTCATCATGTATGGGGTAGTTGATTGATCTTGTAATAAATTAATTAAAGATATATAATTAGTTTACACCCTATGTATTAAATCGATTTGTAGGTTTATTATGTATAGAATACCATTAGAATCATTATTATAATGGGGTAGTTCGGGTGTAAGTCCTACTTGGGTACATTTGTGACTCACCCCTTCCGTTGTTAATATTTTCAGGAGTGCAGGTTTAGCGCAGCAGAAGCGTAGTGGTATTGTGGAATTCGATGAGCTAGTGGAGTATCATTCAATGTCAGTATTTAATTTGTTTGGATAGGTGTTTGTTTATGGTGTTATTATGTTGTAAAGTTTGGAATTAATTAATTGGATTGTGATTTTGGTATTATTTGGCTCCAGACCGATATCCTTTCCCGTTACGTCGCCGGATTATCTTCCGCTGTGCATGTTAAAAATCCGGGTCGTGACAGATTGGTATCAGAGCATTAACTCGGCCTGAATGTCTACTTTGACATGCCCGGGTTCTTGATATCGGTTTGGATTAGATGGAATTGATGATTGGAAGATCCTGATCTTAGATAGAGGAGTAATTTAGACTGTCTATTAGATTGAGAATCTTTTGATGGCATTGGAGTTTGATATTAGATGAGTATTTTAGATAGATTTGAATGAGCTAGATGGATAGATATTAGGTAAGTAGATTGATGTAAGAGTGATTAGTTAGTTAGTTAGATTGATAGGTAGATATGATTGGATAGATTGATGATAGATAGATATCTAGATAGGTAGTTAGATAGATAGTTTTGATCGATAGATGTGTTTAGGTAGAGGGGTAGATGAGTAGATTATAAAGAGGAGAGAATAGTTAGATTTATTGAAGGATGCAATTGTTCGATGAGTCCGATTGAATTTTCGAGGACGAAAATTTTTGTTAGGAGGGTAGATTGTAATACCCCGATTATTTAAATAAAAAAGTAGTTATTATATTTATTATGAGTTGATTTATATTATTCTACTTTCCTTCTTTATCCCTTCCAAATTTCTCTCCATCCCGATAACCTTAATCATGTATATTCCGATTTGATAAAAAGCCGTTGTAAAGTTTAGGCATAATGTGGTTAGAATTTAGTTTATTTTCTTTTATTAGATAGATGGTTCTGTTTAAGCATGTAATTGTCATGTTTAGGTTGTAAATTGCATGATCATATTCATATGCATTAGTTTGTGATAGATTGTGGTGTGGTATGCAAATATGTGATGCATAGAACCATGGGTGTTCATCTATGTATTCCATGTTTGATTTGCCAATTTAATGTTCATTTTCTTGTCGAGTTATTATATCTTGCGTGGTGTTGAATGTGGTTGGTGCGGTGGTACACGCAATGTGGTTGTTTTATACTACAGGAGACTAAATTAGTGGCCGTGGGCGGCGGAGGTTAGTTGAATGCAGTGCATCCTTCGATCCCGATCATAGCGGTTTATCCTAAGTACTCCACTGCCTAGGGGTACTATGGGATTTGGATTCTTATATGTTACTTCCTACTATATGGTAAATACGGTGCTAGTTTTGTGATGTGACTACATTTTATCAGATGGAGCATGTTATTTACTCAGACAGGTGTCTAGTTGTGTGGATTGGCATAGATGGTAGTGTTATAGATGTGTCATTGGTTTTATGTCAGGTTGTGTATGTTGTGTGCATACCTAGAAGTAGTCTAAAGTGTAGGTTATGTTGGTCTAATGCATTTAGAATCTAGTCATCATGTGGGGTAGTTGATTGATCTTGTAATAAATTAATTAAAGATATATAATTAGTTTACACCCTATGTATTAAATCTGATTTGTAGGTTTATTATGTATAGAATACCACTAGAATCATTATTATAATGGGGTAGTTCGGGTGTAAGTCTGCGGAGTGCAATTGTGACTCACCCCTTCCGTTGTTAATATTTTCGGGGTGCGGGTTTAGCGCGGCGAGAGTGGTATTGTGGAATTCGATGAGCTAGTGGAGTATCATTCAATGTCGGTATTTAATTTGTTTGGATAGGTGTTTGTTTATGGTGTTATTATGTTGTAAAGTTTGGAATTAATTAATTGGATTGTGATTTTGGTATTATTTGGCTCCAGACCGATATCCTTTCCCGTTACGTCGCCGGATTATCTTCCGCTGTGCATGTTAAAAATCCGGGTCGTGACACCGCCGCCACCGGAGACCGGTACGTGGAGCTGAGGGAGCTCCTGGCGCTGTCCCCCCTGAAGGCGGGGACGGGGAGGGTGCCCTTCCTGCCCTCGTGCTCCTTCATCAGCTCAGCCGACGCCCATTCCAGCGTCTCCGCGTGGGTCCTCCGTGACACCCTCTTCCCGCGGAAGAGGACCGATTCCACGTTCTTCTTCCCCAGACGGTCCCCCGCCACAGCCAGGAGCTTGGCGGCGTCGGAGGTGGATCGGAACAAGCAGGAGTCGCACATATTTCCCTGCTGTGTGGATCGCTTTAGAATCAGAGCAGTCGGACGGATACGTGATCACAGAAGGGCCCGAAGTTTACCTGAACGCGGACGTAGTTGGTTGTTCTGTGATCTCCGAAGGCCATCGATACCGCCTGATCCACCTGCGCACGTTAGGTAAATATTTTAATTCGCATTTCCCAGATATATATCAAAATATAGGCATCAAAATGACCAGAGACTAAGTCCATTTGATGCCGTCTAGAAATTCATCGATTAGACGATCCCCAAATACTTGGCCAAAAGATGGAGTTTACCGTGCTGCCTTGGGAAATTGGAAAGAATCAGAAAGCGCAGAGCGGATGGCGGCCGTACCATATCCGACGCGCTGGCTTCGGCGATCCCAACGAGGTCCGAGGTTGCAGGAGCCGCTCCCCGCCGACTAGCGGCGTGCCCCGTTCCGGACTCCCCGTTGCCGAGGGAGACAACAAACAGGTCCTCGACGCCAGCGGCGAAGGGGAAACCCGAACGGTTGTTCAGCACGTGCGTGATCGCTGCAGCTGTGGGGTTTCCCGCCGCCGCGCCGCCGTCTACGGCGGCAACAACCGTCCCGCCGTCTACCGAGCGGACCTTGGCGCCTCCAGCCGTGGCGGCACATACGTCGCGAACAGGGAAGTCGAAGCTGTCCGCCTCGGCGGCATCAGCACGGGAGAACAGGAAGGGCGCCCCCGTGGTCATGTCGTAACAGGGGATGAGGATCGGCTTGACGGCGTCGCGCAGCGTCAGCGCCCCGAAGGCCTGGCTTAGCGCCCGATCGCGGCGCGGGGCCGAGTTATCCTTCAGGAACAGTCCCGCCAGGCCCGCCTTCTTCTTCCTCGCCGGCTGGAGCACGCGGCGGTGGCGAACTAGAAAATCGAAGGCCTCGGAGGCGGAGAACAGGGGCCGCCTGTTGGCGCCTCCGACGAAGAGGAGGGCGACGAGGACCCCGCCGGCTCCGGATCCTGCGGCGACATCGAAGAAATCGGAGATCTGCACAGCCGGATTGCCGGTGAGCTTCCTGAGAGAAGATTCCAGGCGGACGAGGGACGCAGCGGCGAGGAGGCCGTCGGTTGCTCCGCCGGAGTCGATCGAGAGGATCCGGACCCTTCCGCCGCCGGCTGGCGAGAATTGCGATGCCGTGGCTGCGGGGTGGAGGACGAGCTTGGGATCGTCGCAGCCGAAGAGGAATTTGGACTCGAGGATGGAGAAGATCTCGTGGCTGATCTTGTTTTCGTCGAGCTCCGCCGTCGACATTGCTGACTTCTCTTGTTCTATGTGCAGAGGGGGGGGGGCAGGAGACGCCGACTGCTTTCTGGAGGGAACGAAGGGGAATGGGGTGGGACGCTTATATACAGCGCCCGGATGCAAACGTGGCAGCTGGTGAGTGGTTGTCGAGATAGTGGGCCCGCCGACGAGGGGGATACTCATCCCACGATCCTTCCGCCTCCATATCCGTCCCCGGGAAAATAACATTTAAAACCTTCGAACTTCGAAAATTTTGTGACAGGCATGTTCTTTCCGGATACGCTATGATACGCTGATAACACATTTTACAGGAGTTCGGTTTTGAAGAACTCTATCATTTTTTATCGAAAATGGTGTTGATTCGGCCATAAACTCTTATTTTTTTAGAAAAAAAAACTGATACACGACATTTTAGAACAAAAGTAGTGAATCTCTTAGAAGCTTTCTATAGCCGTCGGAAGTCAAGTTTTCTTGTCGTACAAAACTGAAGTCGATTCAAACTTTACTTTTAAGCCTCTCTTCTACGGCTGTCATTTTTCTTCTTCTTCTAGAGATATATGTTTTCGTTTTACCCATTTCCTGTGAAACTCAACAGACATAAGTACTCATAGTTGTCAAGGAGAACTGAAATGCTCACCCCGTAATCACAGAACTTGGGGGGCGGGGGGGAGAATGAACCAAGCACTGGAGTCAGAACGGCGACCGCCGCCGCGGGCGACGGCGGCGAGACCGCACCTCGGGGCCCCGCCCGCCGTCGGAGACGCTCCACCGGCCGACGGCGGCGTACGGCGGAGACGGCTACCGGCCACCACGAAACCCCATCGCCGCCGTCCGTTGTCTGGGCTCTCCGCCAGATGTTACCAGGCGGCATCTGATCTGATGCACACGTGGGGACGGCCGGCCCGCTGCGTGACCGGAACCCGCTTAATTTAGTTCGCGCATTTCGTCGAACAACCGACAACATGCTTCGGATGAGGCGAATAATCATTCGCTTAATCTCACCACTACTTGGCGCGAAGGAAAGGACTCTCTCGATCTCGATCGATCGAACATCCTCCACACCCACACCGATGCATTTTCTATGTATTTTTATTGTATTTCTTGTCAAACTTATCTCCTTCGAAGGGGAATTTGAGATGGAGCAACGTTGCTTTGCCTTACGTGACCAACTTTTCTCCCCGGAAAAGGAATATTTTTTGTAATAGAATTTGTTCAAAAATTTAGATAGCGTCGACATCTGTTATAAAAAAGAAAATATTGATGGCGACAATTTTTATGATAAGATTCTGTTCATCGATCCCTATTAAACTCATTTTCCGAGACGCGTGCGGCGGCCGCTGCCTCGACCCTTCCGGTTGATTTATTTTCGATCAGGCACGCCACGCAACTCCGTGCGGTCGTTAAAATATTCAAACGGTGCCCCCCGGCTGCTTGTAAAGACATACATACACACACATATATATATATATATGCATACATAAATAAAATGTCATACATAGCATTAATATTAATGGGCGCCGTGTACGAAGGTGCCGCCGAGACATGTTAAAGGCATAGAGGTAGGTGTTTGCTTCCCCCCTGCGAAGCATTCGACGGCAGGATCTTGTCTTTTCAAGCGCCGCAAGCAAACCTCAATAAATGTAAGCTCTTCTTTTCTGTGGGCGAGGAAGCACAACGCATCTCTATCTCTCTCTCCATCTTGCAAGCATATATGTACGTATATATACTAGTCAAAATAACATGGTTCGCACGTGTATGGTTAAATTATTTTTTTAGGTAAGTATACAAATATAATAAATAAGAATTACAAAGTCAATAAAATGTGACAAATATTCTGGCCAAACAAAATGTAAATACTATCAAGTTAATTAATAGCAAATGTATACAACTTAATCGGAACAACGGTCAGCTAATTTTGTTTGCAACACTATGCTCAACACTTAGACGACACCAACAATCATCTCCGACTCTCTTCCCACCTCCAAAGATGGAAAACCTCCACCGCCCACATCTTTTATTCTTAGTTGAAGAAGAATAAAAAGATGTATTTATGTCAAGGTCTTTTACCGTCATTAAAGGCATTTTTATTCATGACAAAGATTAAATATAATTTTTTAATTCTTAATCAAGCAAGGCACTTGCTGTCCGAGCCATCCCGAGGGGGGTGGATTTAGTGGGGATCGAGCGCGCTTGATCCCTCGCCGCGCGCTGCGCAGTGCGAGCCCAGCGCCGTTGCACCATCTGTCCAAAAAAAAAGACATTCAAATTTCTAAAAGTTTTTGACAAAAATGACTAAGAAAATTATCATAAAACATATCCCAAACTATTAAGTATCTATATTTTTAACAATTTGACATCCCATAAAAAACAAAAAATAAATGTGCATAATAACATGCTTGAGGATAACATACTTTACTGGACAGCTAGACTTCACGACCAACCCTTTGTCAATTAATGTCTTCATGCAACTCCACCCGGTGTACCAGTCCCTTAGTGAGCTTCCAAGATGACCAGGTCTAGCCTGTCCCTTCTCTCGTCTGCTGGCAATTGGGCAAATACAATGCTAGTATTGACTCTCTCTTAAACGGAGAATGATCATTAAAAACTTCAACGTGAAGAATATGACTTATCACCTTATTGACGTTTGTGAAAGACCACTTGCTTCTGCCTCATCAATAAGTTCATGTTTATTCGTAAAGTCACTACCCTTTACAAACCCCTTGAGAAAGAGCGAATATTAAATCCCAAGAACATCAAATGATGAGGGAAGCGAATGTTGTCTGTAAGAACCATAAAATGACATATATATATTGTTTGGGACCCCTGGTTTTCTTTCCTGCAGAAGAACAGGGACATAGAAATTAGAAACCAAGTGACATGTGCACCTTGACACAACTATGATTTACCCTTTTCATCGACTTTCTCATACTTCTATGAGTATAGTTCCTCCGGAAAGGCCCCATGCATGCCATTTTCCAACACCCCTGTAAGAAAAAGCATAAACATATACATGTTTAGTTTTGGGTACAAATTCCAAGAGCCAAGAAACGTGCATTATGTGTGGAGCTCTTCAATGATTGTTTCAATACCCATCACTGCGTACATATAAATAAACACTAACATCATAGTTCATTCTTAAATCACACATGCAACCAAGTAATTATAAATTGAGAACATAGAAACATATAAAAAAGGGCTGACGTTTTAAAGAAGATATAACAGAGAAATATTTGCATTCTCTTCATCCGTGAAAACCCGAGGAACTCCTGCACAATGGAGATACCATTAATGCATTTAAGGTCACATTCTGCATCTCAAGGGTAAAGTATGTGAATTAGATCATAAGGCAGTTTTAAGATGAAACACCTTACAAGAGGACCACCAGTCAACAAAATTGGGTAGTAGGTCATAATGTAGCATTGATCGCTCTAGTATTGAAATTATCATTTTTGCTTCTACACTAAGTGGTATATTCTTGCCCAGACATTTACAAGTTGCTATAAAAGCTAATCAAGGATTATGCATTGAATGAACTAATATAAACAGCCAAAGTTAGTGGGTACAAGATATAGTGACAAAGAACTTTGAACACTTATCTCGAAGTCTTCTTAATCAAGAGAGAGAGAGAGAGAGAGAGAGAGAGAGAGAGAGAGAGAGAGAGAGAGAGAGAGTACTTGCTCTTTATGTGCCCTTTTCCAATATGCTAACATATCTCTAGCAAATTTTCTTGTACGAACACATGCACACTTACTCATCAATTTAAGTGATCTGGCAATTTTGAACTTCACATGTCACAGTCACCAGTATTATTTATTAGAACAAAAGTTCACAAAGCATCTAACAGGTGCAGTAATCAAACGATTATTTCAATCAATAGAAAAAGGACAAAGAAATTAAGATTTCAAAGTGTTAAGTAAAGTACCTCTCTTCAGCAATTTTCAAAGAGCCGTTTGGCATCTGCTAAGTGTTTCCTGTGAAAATTGTTAAACACTCAATGATACCTTGGTACGTCTCTTCTAGCAATGTTCCTCCATATCTTGCCTATCTTCTCTATCGCTTCTCTCTCAAAAAGAGAAGGATCCTTCTTGACTGTTTGCTTTTTGGGAAGACTACGCTCAATAATCTGTGGTATAAATTAAATTAAGTTACATTAACAAAATGATGTAGAGTGCAACTAAAAAACAGTAAACAAGAAAAACAAAGATTGTAGTAATGCACTAACCTCATAAGATTCACCCTTTTTCAAGACCTTCACATAGTAAACTTGCAAAGCCCTAGCTTCAAACATTATCAAACATCACATACGACCTGCAGCTCTCTCTGGAATACCAGATGGATCTAATCCAGTATCTGACACTTAAGGCCAAAATTCTAGGAGGAGTTAGAAGAAGATAAAGCCTTCAGCCTTGCCTGAAGTGAATCGTACTGAGGTTGATGCTCACTCATCCCTCCTGGGTTTAAAGATGCAACTTTCACCTGCCGGGAGGAGCGGAGGTGATATCCTCATGCTTGCCAATGGTCCTATAAAATTTGGGAAGACATTCTTGTAGAAGGAGAAGGCAAACGGGACCCTTCATTTCTTTTCCCTCCGATTTCTCTGGCCGCCAGAGGCTAACTCCAAATTGACGCTCACTGATCGCCGACGGCTGATGAACAGGGCTCCGGAGGTGCGGGAAGAGCTGCCGGCTCAAGTGGACTATTTACCTCCGAACGGTCATCAAGAGGGGCAAGTTCAGCGAGTAGGAGGAGCAGACCATAATCCAATTCCACGCTCTGCTTGGCAACAGGTTCTCTGCCGCTGCCGCCGTCTTCCCCCTCCTCTTCCTCATTCTTCTTCTTCTTCTTCTTCTTTGTAGGTGGTCGGCAATCGCGTCACACCTGCCGAAGAAGACGGACAACGAGATCAAGAACTTCTGGAACACCCACATGAAGAAGCATCTAGCGAAGATGGGCATCGACCCTGTCACAAGCCCCGCAGCGACGGCCCCGCCGCATCGGCCCACGGTGGTCCCGCCGCCGCCAAGAGCGTCGCCAACCTTAGCCACATGGTGCAGTGGGAGAGTGCCCGCCTCGAGGCCGAGGCCCGTCTCATGCGAGAATCCAAGCTCCAACGCTCCTCCACCTCCGCCTCCGCCGGCCTCGTCCCGGCGGCCAGCCCCATCGCTTCTCGCTCCTCGTCCTCCTCCACACCCCCCTTCCCGTTGCCTCCACCAAGCTCGGCTACCTCAGCGCCCGCCGAGCTTCACAACATGATAATGTCCTCGCCGTCTTCCTCTTCGCTGCCAGCCCCGTGCAACTTCGACCCGCCCATGCCGTGGCAAGGGCGGTATTGGATCCCGCCGCCGTCTAGGGTTGCCAGAGGCGGCGCCGCCAACAGCTCACAAGCCGGCGGGCAGCCACAGGTCGACTTGGAATCACCCACATCTACCCTAACCTACTCCAAGAACCTTCTGCCCGATGGCTACTCCGCCGGTCGCCCGGATCATGGCCCCTCGGCAGCGCCACATCGAGACAAGATTGGAGGTGAGGAGGCGGTTGGCTGGAGGCACTTCCCAGTGACGATGGTGGAGTTGTTCGATCCCAGGGAAAGAATAGACGACCACGACGAAAAATCGTGAAATGGGTGAGGGGAAGATGATAGAAATGTATGCCCTACAAGCCAATCATATATGATATGATTCGACATTTCTAGAAATATCTCATTCAATTAATTAGGCAAATCTTCATTATAAGCTCTTATTAGAAGCGAATATCATAATGAAGTCCTTGATCAAATACAATGATGATTAAATCATGATGAGATCATGATAATGAGATTGATCATCTAGAGGTATTTGATCTAAATGTTCCTAGTCATAGGATACTTGAGACGGGACATCAAGGATCCGGATAGACTAGTGTATGTGATGTCTTCTCATGTGATGAGGACGACCGATCTCATTGGTCATTAGTGTGGAGACACGGAGATACACATACAGGTGCTCATTAGTTGAATGAGTTCACCGAATCGACCGAATTAGAAACCCCGAATGGTATCTTACCGAACCGTCTATCGGGTTTTCTATCATCACGGTTGCATGGTTGGACCTTTGACCTGAGTCGCCAAAGATGCCTTGTTGGGTGGAACTTGTGCTTTGACCATTGACTTATGGATCACAATTTAGATGGTCCTATATAGCGATGGATCGGGTACAAGGAAAATCCGATGGAGGCAATTGAGCGGACAACAAGGGATCATCCACTCTCGGTAAGTGAGAGTGAATGTCCTATGGGATAGTACTCTAAATCCCTGGCCAGGGGAGATAGGATAATTGGAAAAGGAGGTTTCCAATTGATCCAATTCCGAGTACAGGATCCTATAGAGTCGGTACACTAAGGTGTTGACGGTCCGATGCCGTACTCCTTTCCGACCGGGACATTGGATGGATGAGGGCTTATATCCATGTGGTAACTGATGATGGAAAGGCTCAATGGAGATGAGATTATCCCCATAGCCATTTGGGATCATGGGATGTGGCTTGTACCCTTCATGATCGGTAGGCCGATTAATTTGTTATCGGATAACGGATTTAATTAGAATTAAATAGAATTGTTCTATTTTATTTAGGCCTCAACCAAATAGGTTATTGGGCCTAGTGGGTCACACACAAAAGGACTTATCCACAAGTACAGGGCAAGGACGTAATTTATAGAGATTTTGGGTTTTTATGAAAAATTCCATAATTCTCTATAAATACAAATGGTTTCAGCCAAACCCCATCAAGCCAAGGGTGAAAACCACGTCCCAAGCCTCCTCCCAACCTCCTCCTCTCTCTAGAAGGTGTCCATGGTCGATGGAGCTCCGTTCGGGAAGAGTTCTCGAGGCCGGCGCGAAGGGAGAACCTGCTGTGGATGAAGTTCGTGTGGATACTGCTGGAGACCGGACACTTGAACGGTTTGTAGAGCTTGAGAAGCTCATCTCCTTCCTCTCCATGGGATTATATGAATCCCTATCAGGTATATTCGAACCCGATTTGATCGGTTTTCGATTTTCGTCGTTCGGTTCTGATTGAGACGGATTCTAAAGGAACCCATAGGAATCGTCGCTTCCGCTGCACCAAATTTTAATGGACGATTCCTTACAGAAGAAAGATCGCAACGTCGTCGGCGAGCGATGCCGATGGGAGGTTCGTTCGACGGCTTGTCGGCGGTGGGAGCGGAGGCGAAGAATTGGGAAGGTTGGGACGGCGGCGACGACGAAAAATAGCGAATGGTAAAATCGGATTGTTGAAAATAATAGGGGGAAAATCGGACGGTGGAACGTGGGAGGACGAAAATAACCCATCGCCACTTCTATATACTAAGTTAGATATATGTGTGTGTGTGTGTGTTAAATAAAGGGAGGGAGCCAATAATGAGTGAATAACAAATTTGGTACGGCACCACCCAGAGCTGCTGACTAGTTTTAGTTGTTCTTCGGGTGGTGCAGTGTACTGGAGAAGCTTCCTGGTGTAGGAGGCCCGTTGACTCTATTCTAGTAGACACACGTGTAGTTGTTTCTCTTTCTTCTAACATGTTAAAATATAAAGATTTCCACATTTGAGCTTCTGAAATTATTTATATTTTTTGTTTCTAACTTTGAGTTTCTGAAATTATTTATATTCTTTGTCTTTCATAACCCAGAGCTTGAGATGCTCTGAATTTACATTACATATGTGTAAATTTGTGGTTAAAGTCAGAGTTGTCTAATTCGAGTTATGTAATACTTTAGAGTCTGTTTGGCACCAAAATTTTTTGGGGATAAACCAGGTTTATCCTAAAAACCGGATTTATCTTCAAGTTATCCTCATACCAAACATGGCCTTAATGTTCTCTTTCTCTAGAGTCGGAGTGGGGATTAGCTTTTGATTAGCATCAGATGTAAACTAATTTTTATTTTAACAAATTAACCATAAAGTCAGACTCACATAGTTTGATTATCTAAGTCGGACTCACGTTACCTGACTTTAAGTCAATGTGTTCTATTTTACTGAAAGAAAGTTTTATGGTGATATCTTTATAATTTTAATGACAAATTGTGTTATTTAAAAAAATATTGAAAGATCCACTTTTTAAGCCCTACCTAACACCCTGTTTGGTAACACTATTAAGTACCTCTATCACTAGGAACCATTAAGAAGTGTTTGACTAATTGTATCAATTTTAAAATTTATAGTACAAACAAAACATATTATGTAATACAAGTGTCAACTTGTATTAATTTTGATATTGATACTCTAACATTTGAAAATATTAATATCAATATTGATATAATACCAGAAATGAAACTCTAACCAACCAGGGCATAAAAGGGGTAGGTCAAGATGACAAAGTTTATTCTAGTTGCACCCCTGTACTTGTACCTATTACAAACTGGGGCGACTCATAATGTAGAGAGCATGTAATCTGGGAATAAAATGGAGCTTGAAAGGGCAGGGGAGAGGTAGGGCCCAAAATTCTGTTGTCTTTTTTTTCTTCCATTCCGATTCAAATAAATGTTAAGTGATCGTTATTAAATTAGAATCATGACATTCAAATTTTCTAATAATTGGGGACGTAGTTATGGGAGAAATCTGTTATTTTTTAAATTTATGTTATTATTATTTTGAAATAACATGTCAAAAAAACACTTTTATTTTATTTTTTAACACTTATGTATCACAGTTTTAATAACCTACATAATTTTGTTTATCATAACATGATTTCTTATCAAGACCGGGTAAACAAAAAAAAATCGCCACTTTTAATTTCGATTCTAGTCACTTAAAATATACAGTGATACGTTGCGAACTTGTTAATTGTTACGGACATCAGCCCAAATTATCCGGTCATCTTTCACAGAAGGCAGGAAGACCGCATTATAAATCTGTTACGTACGGAAGGAGTTCCGTTCCGAACTTCTCTCCTTCCTTCCGAGGCTGAGGTCTCTCTCTTGTGTGGCAACCGACAGTGAGTGAGATTGGCCCGCTGGTTGACGGCACAAAACTGTTTAAACCGAGAAATCAAACCGAACTAGTTCGTTCGGTTCAGTTTAGACCCCTTTCGTTTTGGTTCGATTCGAAAAATCTCCAAATCAATTTAAATCAAACTAAATCGTTTAAATTGATTTAATAAAAAATATATAAGTATTATAATACTAATAAAAATAATATTTTTATAATTTTTAATAAATTAGTATTTACCTTTATTATTTTTAACTTAAAAATTAGTATATATGTGTAAAAAATAATTGATTTAAATATCTTTATTTATTTTCGATTTAACCCGAACCGAACTAAATTGATTCGATTCGGAAAAAATGATCCAAATCGGAACAAACCGAACCGTGCCCACCCCTAGTTTACGGTTGAGTGGATTACACGAGCTAAAGATTTTAAGCCGCGGCCTTTAAGCGAGCCAACATACGAGCTGAAGTATACGGACATGGGCTAAGGTGAGTCGAAGGATCTTTCACTTTCTATATCAAAAATATTATTTTTACTTATTAAAATATATTTTAATTATTTTATTAACAATGTTATAATGTTATTTTTATTAATTAAATTTATCAAATTTAATAAGTATCTATTTATAAATATAAAGTTGAGCCGGATAAGACAAGTTAATATGTTTTATTGGTCGATCGGACTGACCCGAACAATATAATATGAGCCGAGTCAAACTAGCTAGGCTGCTATATTTTGGACCAGTCTGACCTGCGGCCGGGCCCAGCCCGGTCCATTGACACCCTATCTCTGCTGCGATTCTCTCGGCTTATTTAATAACTTGTTGTAATATTACGTACGACCATAGAAATTGTTATTTGTTATCTTTGTGATCTAATACACGCCTGGACTTGGTTTCACAGACTCGGCCGAATTGGCTCGAAACTAATATTTTTAAATACCTTAAATTTGAGTTAATATCTTAAACACATAAAAAACATTTCCAGCGATAGATATTTGGATATAAGTTCGAAGGGAATCAAGCTGAATTAATTAAAAAGGTTTGATGCGATATGGCTTGAAAGGGTCATTTGGTTCGGTCTGGGCTTTAAAAAAAAATGTTCTGAACTCAAATCAAATCGGCCTGAGAGAACACGTGTAGGGTCAACTAGCCAATAAGCTCCCCCTCTCTCTCTCTCTCCTACACATGTTGAGAGAAATATCACTTAAAATCAATCATATTATACGAAACTGCATGAGTGACATTTGAAAGCTCTCTTTAGCCTATCTTCCATTTAGGGTTCGGAGTCTTTCCTGTGTACTCTTCTTTTTTATTATTCCTTTTGATTTTTGTAACTTAGACAGGCCGTGGAGGCCGAGAAGGAAGATGATCGGGACCTATATATATTTATATATATAGATATGAATTTTGCTTGGACTGGGAGACCCCTCGTGTCACCAGTGTTTGGCCCTCTCCGGTTGGGGGTCTCTCTCTCATCTCCCACTCTTGATCACTTGTCCTGATCGCTTGTCCCTCTCTAGTTCGATCTTGATTCGATGTCCTTGGATTCTGGTCAGCACATTGTAGTAGGGTATTTGGGTACATGATAAGTTAAGTTTTGATTATAATTTCGTATTTTTACAGCAAAATTTGTTTAAAAAAGTGCTCGAAAATCATTACAACCTTATGTTTCTTGAGCTATACGATATTCATCCTTTTTGTTATTTTATGTCCTGTTTTGTGATGGTATTAGGTACCTATGTCACTATCAATTTTAAAATTGATATTAATAAGAATCATTAAGAAGTGTTTGGTTAATTGTATCAATTTTAAAATTTGTAGTGCAAACAAAGTATATTATGTAATACAAGTGTCCACTTGTATTACTTTTGATATTGATACTCCAACATTTGAAAATATTAATATCAATATTGATATAGTATCAAAAATAAAACTCTAACCAAACAGGGCATTAGTTTTTCAAACATGATAATCTTATGTCGTCACATTTTATTTTAATGCAGCCTTTTATCAAGGAGTTAAAAATTTATCATGCAACCAGACACCGTGCTTTATTAAGTGTTTGTTCGAGCGAAGCTTCATGTTCGATTCTGCTTAATTTCCTATTTTACGAGTACATAGAAACAGCTTTCTTGTGCTTTTTAATGGTATGCACAAGAGAATATCCGTATTTTTAAGGCCGTTTGGTAAGAGATTAATTGATTAAATTTTAGGAGAAAAATTGAAACTGGCTTTTCCCCCACCTAGTCCCTTGTACCCAAAGATGCAGAAAGGGAACAAATGTAATTAGCAAGTTGGCAACTCTACTCGATATTGTTGAAGGTAGGGGTGAGCATTATTCGGTTTAAACCGAAAAACCAAACTGAACCAATGGATTCGGTTCGGTTCGGTTCGGTTCGGGTTGGGAGACGTAAGTAAACGGTTTATCAAACCAAACCGAACCATTTAAGTTAAATGGTTTGGTTCGGTTTGTCTTCCCGTATAAACCGGACCAAACCGTTAAACCGAATGTCTACAATACCCTCATTCTCTTTCTCATTTTTGATTTAGTATTTAAGTAATATATTAAAATATGCAAGGGAAAAAATGGTAAAGAACCTATTTCTAACCCTCCGTCGACGATCGTCGACTAAGAAGCCAAGTCTCTCCGCGAATCGCAACGTCGCCGGTCGCCCCGATTCGGAATCCCTAAAATTCCCCCCTCGGCCTCGGCTACTAGCTCTTGCAGGCTTGCGGCACCGGCGCTCAATCTCCCGGGTCTCCCCTCCGGCTCCCGCTGGCCGCTGGCATCTCCGTCTTCGTGACTCTGTCTGCCGTCTGGACTCTGGCGTCACTGTCAGCCTGTTGAGTGTTGCCCTTGCCCCTGCGTCGCCGTCGCACCTGGCCGCGGCAGCCGGCAAGCCGCCTGCGTCAGCATCGCGCTTGCGTCGCCGTCGCGCCTGGATCGCAGCAGCTTCTGGTCCTGGATCGCAGCGCTTGCATCTGTGTCTCTCCCTCCAGACGTTGTGGTGAGTTCTTCCTGCTTACCAACATCTCTCTCTCTCGACTCTCTCCCTCCCAGCGTTGCACATTGATGACCGCTGAGCCCCTCTCCTCTGTTTGGAACATTGGACCAGCAAGCAACAACTGCCAACCCGTCACAACAGCAGAACACTGAACACATCACAAACTGGACCGTATAGCAGGCAAGCCAGCAAGCCCCATCCGTGCGGGTCAAGGCGTGAAGGTAACATTATTTTTGTGTGTCATTTGGCCCATTTCAATACTATTTTAAGATAGGGACATGGCTGACTGGCTTAAATTTGTGTTAGTTTGAGATTGATTAAAAGTTTTAAACATTGGTTAGGTTACGATTACGATTTACGACGGCATCAACAAGTGAATCAGTCAATGTACAATTTTATTACTTAGTCTATATTTTCTTTAAAACTTGGTTATTTAGCTTGTCATGTTTATGGTTCTTTATATTACTTGTTAGATGTCACAAAGCAGCGAGAATCCACTTCCAATTACTCTACAAGATAGTGGTTCAGATCCTAATACTTCCAATCATCAAAATGTGACAAGTTCTAGATTACTTCCGAAATGCAATGTTGTTAAAAAACGAGCAGATGTATGGGATCATTTCTCTAGACTTGACAAAGATGAGAATGGGCAAGAAAAATGCAACTGCAATTATTGTGGTTTTGTTTACAATTGTGACCCCAAAGTTTGCGGTACTAGTACACTTAGGAGTCATTTGACAATGAGATGCAAAAAATATCCACATAGTAGGGTCAACATACTTGGTGGTGCACAAAGTCAACTTATTTTCCACTCATCTACAAATGAAGTTGGAGAGAATGTCTCATCTAACACTTTAGTGCATTGGAAGTTTGATCAAGAATTTATCAGAAAAGCTTTAGCACGTATGATAATCATAGATGAACTTCCATTCAAATATGTTGAAGGAGATGGCTTTAAATTTTTTGTTAATGCTGCATAACCTAGATTTCTTATTCCATCAAGACATACTATTGCTAGAGATTGTTATGCTTTGTTTGTGGAAGAAATGCAAAAATTGAAGTGTTTTCTAGCATCTGATTGTAAAAGAGTTTGTATTACTACGGATACATGGACATCTTTGCAAAGGATAAACTATATGTGTGTCACTGCACATTTTATTGATAATGATTGGAATTTACACAAAAGAATTCTCAATTTTTGTCCTATATCTAGTCATAATGGTGATGCTATTGGGAAAGCACTTGAAAAATGTTTAAGTCATTGGGAAATTGAGAAAGTCATGACTATTACAGTTGATAATGCATCTTCCAATGACACTGCAATTGCATATTTAAAGAGAAGAATCAATAATTGGAGTGGATGTGTTTTAAAGGGAGAATTTCTTCATGTTAGATGTATTTCACATATCATGAATTTAGTTGCCAATGATGGTTTGAAACTTGCAAATGATTCAGTTGCTCGTGTTCGTAATGCTATACAATATGTAAGACAATCCCTTGCCCGATTACAAAAATTTAAATGTTGTGTTGAGGAGGAAAAAATTTCATGCAAAAGTTTGTTATGTTTAGATGTTCCAACTAGATGGAATTCTACATATCTCATGCTTGAAACAGCTCAAAAATTCCAAAGGGCATTTGAAAATTTTGAAGAACATGATCCGTTCTTTAGTAGTGAACTCTTTGAAGGAGAAGGTTTGGGGGTTCCAAGAAATGATGATTGGGAGAAAATTAGTAACTTAACAAGGTTATTAGAGAGCTTTTATGACCTAACTTTGAGAGTTTCAGGTACACTTTATGTTACATCTAATACATATTTTCCTGAAATCAATGGAGTTGAATGTTTGTTAAAAGAATGGTGTGAAAGTGGTAATGCTAAATTTTGTGACATGGCTTTGAAAATGAAGCAAAAATGTGACAAATACTGGGAAAATCCTAAGAAATTAAACATTATGGTTTTCATTGCTGTGATTCTTGACCCACGATACAAACTTGAATTTGTGGAGCTCGGTATTTCACAAATGTATGCAGAAGAAAAGACATTGATAATGAAAAGAAATTTAAAAATAGCTCTCTAATCTTTGTTTGAAGAATACAAGTGTGTTAATTCAGCATCAAGTAGTTTGCAAAGATCAGTTGAAAGAGTTCAACTTGGTGGTTCAACTTCAAGCTCCAGTCTTCAAGAATCTGACCAATCCACACAGAAGATGAAGACACTTATCAAACATAAATTCAAGCAACAAAGGGCTGAAAAGAGTCTGGGGATGTAAAATCTAAGTTAGATAAATATTTAGATGAGGATTTAGAAGATGATACTGATGACTCTTTTGATATCTTGAATTGGTGGAAGCTTAATAGTGCAAGATATCCAACTCTTTCACTTGTGGCAAAAGATGTGTTGGCAATTCCAGTGTCTACTGTTGCATCAGAGTCAGCATTTAGTACTGGAGGGCATGTTTTGGATCCGTTTAGGAGTTCATTGTCTCCCAAGATTGTTGAAGCTCTTATTTGCACCCAAGATTGGCTCCGATCTTCAAAAGAAATGAGAAACATAGAGGAGAAGTTAGATGACATTGAGAAATTGGACAACGGTATGTTATCATCTTTATTACCTTTTCTCATTAATTATCACTTGTTTCATTTAAATATTAATGTTTACTGTTTTAATTTTCAGATTTTGCAAGTTTTACTGCTGCACCAAATGTGATTGATATATAATTTCTATGGTTTTGTCGGCGATGGTACGAAGTGAGTATTTTTCAAAATATGAATTGAATCAATGTCTTATCTACTCATCTTATTTTGGTTTTGTTTTTTAGGAGCTTAAAAGTTATATTGGTGATGGCATGACCTATGACAATTTAGCCTCTACATCCTCTTCCACAATAACGGCTGGTTTTTCTTGTTAGTTTTTTCCTTGTTATTTTCCATTTGAATAGACTTTATCTTCGTGATAAAGTTTTTTATGTTACTTTGTTTTCAGGTTGGTGAAGTAGATTGGGAAAACATGAGACTGGAGACGGGAATCAATGAATTATCCAAGAGCAACTTATTTTTATGTTAAATTCTGTGTTTGTGATAAATGTTTGGAGAGATTTAAACAGTTTTTTGTATTTTAAAGGTGTGTGATTTTCTAGCAAACATGAAATATGTATGCGAATGATTTGTGGTTTTGTTTGATTTGTAGGTTTTTTAAAATTTAGATTGTTATTGATCTACATTGATGGATCATTTATGGTCTATTTAGCATTTGACGGATTTTTTCTATCTTACGGTTATTGTGCTATTATGTTCCATGTTGTTTTAAATTTTAATTCAAAATAAATTTTGTCACCGTACAGACTATGTTAGAGTGCAAATTAAACGTTATTTCTTAAAAAGTCATGTGCACACATGAGTTAAAAGTACTTCCGTTTAAAATTAGAAAATGTCTATGAAATAAAGTAGAACATGTCCATTAAAGGCCCAAACTGAAGACCAAACTGAACCAAACCGATTCTAGTTCGGTTTGGTTTGGTTCGGTTTGGAGATTTTGCGGTTTGGTTCGGTTCGGTTTCACAACCTAATTCGGTTTGGTTTGGTTTCCGAAAAAAAACTCAAAAAATCAAACCAAACCAGACCATGCTCACCCCTAGTTGAAGGGTTTTATCTCATATTGGCCATCGGAGGAATATTCTGTCTTCTTGGACTTGGGTCTCCTTAGAGCACGTGTATTTTTGAAATTTCACATGGTATAAGAGTTGAAGTTCTGTTCTTCGGTGGATTTGCTCACGTGTCCTTCGGTGATTAGGCTGTGGACCTGGGTCTCCTTAGCACACGTGCGTTTTTTTAATTTCACAAATATATATGTGCAGCCCATATTTATGCATACCCTTAAATATTAAAATGGTTGCTCGGAAGTAATCCGACTGCATAGTTAGCAAGGATTAGGGGTGGCAATGGGCCGGGCCAGCCCACAGGTTCGCGGGTCGGGCCGGCTGCGGGTCATTTGACGGGCCAAAGATTTTGGCCCGCGAGTTTTAGTCGAGCCGACATACGGGCCGAAGCGGGCCGACACAGGCTAAAACAGGCCAAATAACTTTTAATTTTTTATGTCAAAAACATCATTTTTACTTATTAAAAATATATTTTAATTAAATTATTATTAATTTTATAATGTTATCTTAAATAATTAAATTTATCATATTTTAAAAATATTTATTTATAAAATATATAGTTGGGCTGGGCCGGGCCGGGTCGGGCCAAGTCAATAATTTTTGCTGGTCGGGTCGGGCTGGGCCAACAATGTAATGCGGGCCGGGTTGGGCCGGGCTAATATATTTTGGACCGGGCCCTAAGCAGGCTGACCTCGAGCCGGGCCGGGCCCGGCCCATTGACACCCCCCGGCAAGGATTCATCATTTTATAAACAGATTCATCGAAGTGGTTTTGTTCGATCTTTTTAATGGTATATATAACAGGGAGAAATTATATACTCTTCCGATTAATAAGTTTAGTTTTTTATAATTTTTTCTCTTATGTATGCATGTGCGATTTATTCATATACAAGTAATGCATTCCATCTGTGTTTCCACACCATGCCATTTCACTAATAAGAGTCTATAAATACATGTGACTCTATTTGGTTGCCTGAAAAAGAAAAGACACCGAAAAAAATTTACTAAATTAATTACCCTGGTGGTTTACTCTTTACCTCTCCAAGAGTATACATACAGAGACATCATCTAATCATAATATGGCGGTTTACTTTTCAATGATTGAAAATATTTGTGGCTACTTTTCGAAGGCTGCGCAAAGACATAATCTAAAGGGGGTGTTTGGTTGCATGACAATGGAGATTTTTATTTTAATTTTTAAAAATTATAAGAAAATTTGTTAAAGGAGGTGTTTGACAATCTTGACAGCTTTATGTTTTGAAAGTGATTTTCTTCTTAAAAAAAAAGAGGTTCTCACCTCTTCCTTTTTTCTTGTGGTCCCCACTTTGTTTGGTCATGAATGATAGTTACTCTTTTTTGTTATCACATCCCTCCAAACATAATAATTTTACGTCACGAGTTGGTTCACTTTTTATTTTAATATAATTTTTTATCGTGAAAATGTACAAAAAATTATCATGCAACCAAACACCCCATAGTGATAAAATTCTCGCCTCCACTTCGACCACTTATCTGAATGCCTTTCTAAACATTTTACTTATTATCGGGGCTAAAATGGTGATGCTCGATTTATCATGTTATTTTAAGTATTTTTTGTGATCATTTCTCGGTTGTGCTGTTCTGATTTGTTTTGTCGCCTTCGCAAACCATCTACTTAGTCACAGTTGTATTTATGATTTTTTTTTTTGAAACCCAGATAAAAACCCGTAGATAAAAGAGTTAACCAGTTCCCTCACCGTGTAACGGTGAGTCCGTACATAGTTGATCAACTACAGAAGACGGAAGGTCCGCTGAGCCGGCGGATAGCTTACCGCCCGTCGATGAAAATAGAAACGACCTTGCCAGAAGGTGCGCCGCTGCATTAGCGAACCTAGGGCAAAAAGCGATAGAGAGCAGGGACGACTGGAGTCTTCGACGGCATTTCCGGATGAAGGTTTGGGGCTTCCAGAGGTCAGAGCCCGAACTGCAGATGGCGTTAACCACCGCAAGTGAGTCGCTTTCGACAATAATCCGCTTCCCCCGAAGATTTCCCAAGAACAAGCTTCTCGGTGATGGCTTCAGCCTTCAAGGACCCGCGCATCAAGAAACAAGAGGTACAAGCTCTCCAAGCCACAAGAATACCTTTGGAATCTCTCGGCTATAAGCCCCAAAGCACCACCCTCTCCGTTGGAAGCCGCATCGACATTGACCTTGATGGCATCTTCCGGAGGTGGAGACCAGACGGATCGAGGTAACTTTGAAATAATATTTGCTTGAGCTAGATAAAAGGCGCCTTCCTAGATGCAAATTTTGATAATCCACATAGGATTTTTGCAAATCACTCCGATGGTGGTCGCACATCGAGCCTTCCATATTTGCCACATGATCGATAAGCCCAAAACTCCCGTAAAAATGTCTCGTCATTCATGGGGTTAATAATCCATTCTAAAATGTGTAAGCAACGCCGTTAAACCCTTGATGAAACCAATTGACATTAAAACCAAGGACCGAGCCAAACCATACAAATTGCCGCGGGGGCAAACGAACATAAGGTGATCAAGGCTTTCACACTCGGGTATGCGTATATAGCGCAGTATCATCCAACTTGGTACATCTCTTAGTTGATGGCTTGGCTCGTAGGCAGAGAATTTACCATGCCCTTCCGTATAAATATGATGAGCTTTTGAGGACAAATCTTGCTAATCTTCGGATGCCAAAGTGCTTTCCAAATTCTCGATATCGTATGGTCCCGGGGGGATTTCAAGGGTCCCGAAGAAATCAGTAGGCCGATTTGGTGCTAAGAACCCCATTTGGGGTGAAAGGCCAAATAATGCCTTCTGTGTTCCTCATCATTGTGGATCGGGGTTCTCAAAATTCTAGTCACAGTAATAGGCTCAAAATAGTGATTCAACAAATTTCTGTTCCAGTCCCCATTAGATATAAGATCCTTCACATGCTTGGGAAGGGAGGATATATTATCTTTAGAGATAGGTGGCCCTTCCCTATCCACAATCCAAATACGGTTCCAGATGTCAATCATAGAGCAGGTCTTAACCTTCCAAATGCAAACTCTGGAAAGATGAGACCTCGCCCTCAAAATATTCTTCCAGGTGTCAGAATTTTGGGATTTGGGAGTGACATCCCAGAAATTATCGAATTTAAGGTACTTTGAATGCATGACCCGAACCCATAGCTTGTGTTTCTCCTGAAGGAAGGACCAGGCTAACTTGAGCATAAGAGCCCCATTCATAGTAGCATAATCCCTAATGCCTAAACCCCCACCCAACTTAGGTCTTTTGATGGAATTCCAGCTACGATAATGAATTTTCTTCTTGCCATCGTGGGAATGGGCCCACCAAAAGGCATTCTGGCAGCTATCTAACTTCTTAATAACCCCCATAGGTAGTCTTTTAATAGACATAACATGAATGGGAAGTTGATTTAAGGTGGACTTGATGAGCATGGTACGACCAGCCGTGGACAGGCAATTGATTTTCCAACCTGCCAGTTTCCTCTGGCAGTTTTCCATCAACCAAGAGAAATGGTTAATTCTGTTGTCTGAAATGCCCATAGGGATCCCCAGATATTTCTCTAAAGGTGTAGCTTTAGAAAACCCAGAAATATTGCAAATATAATCTTGAACTTCAGGAGCAACATTTCTACTAAAAGTGATACTAGACTTGGAAAAATTTATAGCTTGACCTGATGCAAGTTGGTACTCCTCCAGAAAGGAAAGCATACTTTTGACTTCTTCAACTTTGGCCTCGCCACAAATGATGATATCATCAGCAAACATAAGATGAGATATTTTTGGTCCACCTCTGTTGAGAGAAATCCCAAGAAATTTGCCTTGTTCCATAGCCGACTTGATCATATAAGAAAGGGCTTCGGCACAAAGTATGTATAGGTAAGGAGATAGGGGGCATCCCTGTCGGATCCCCCTAGTAGGTTTGATGGTAGCAGAAGCTTGCCCATTCAAATTGACTGAAAATGTAATGTAGTGCACATCATAATAATGTTGATAATAGATCTTGGAAACCCAAAATTAATAAGCATTTGCTCTAAAAAGGACCAGGTTAAACTGTCATACGCCTTGTAATGTCAAGTTTGACCATGAACTGCCCAGTTTTTCCCGTCTTGTGCTTGAAAGCTTTTAAAATTTCTTGAACAATAATAATATTGTCAAGCCCTATCCTTCCGGGGACAAAAGCCACTTGATTTTCAGTAATTAAAGAAGGAAGAAACTCCTTGATCCTACTAGCAAGAAGCTTAGTGAGAATCTTTAATAAGACATTGCACAAACTGATCGGCCGATAATGCTCAGGAGCAATGGGGTCCTCCCTTTTAGGAATAAGAGTTATTGAAGTATGGTTCAGTCCCGGGGGCATAGTGCAAGTAGTAAACATGTGATTGACCAAGGAAACAATATCCTCCTCAATAGAGTTCCACATGATTTGAAAGAAACCCGGAGATAGCCCATCAGGACCTGGAGCTTTGTCAGGTTTCATACTGAAAAGAGCCCTTTCGATCTCTCGAGGAGATGGAATCCGGGCTAGTGTATCACCTCGCTCCAAGGACAATTTTATTTAAAATCATACCATGACAAAGTTGCTGGTGGGATCTCACATGAACAGAAAAAATAGACTTGAAATAAGATACAAAAATCATTTGGATGTCTTCCCACTTTTGGGACCAGCGGCTGTCAAGGGTGTAAACACCAGATATCTTGTTTCCTCTTCTCCTGTGGACAACCTTCCTGTGGAAAAATTTAGTACATTTGTCCCCAAGGTTGTGCCAATGCACTTTGGCCCTTTGCTTCCAATAAGCATGGTTAAAATTTTCCAAACAATTGAGCTTTTCATTAAGTTCACCTTCAGAATTGATGAGCTGTTGGCTAATCGGGAGCAGATAAAGCAACTGCTCGGTTCTTATCAATTGATCTGCAATTGAATATTTCCGAAGGTCTTCTTTTTCCAAATCAGCAGGTTTTTCCTGATCACACCAATTTTGGCGATGTAATTGGAAGTAAGCTTAGGCCCCTGGTTCCAAGCTTTGGAAGCCTCCTGATAGAAATCCTTGTGACTGAACCAGGCAGATTCCACTTTAAAAACTCTTTTTCTAGCCCTCTCAATAGGATTAGTATTTAGCAGAAGAGGTGTGTGGTCACTAAAATAGGTAGGGAGGGTACTGACTTTGGCCATTTGATACATGTTGATCCAATCCTTTGAGGCTAGGCATCGATCAAGCTTCTCCCTGATGTGGGAATTAAACTCGTCTCTCTCGTTTGTCCAAGTATAGGCAGGTGTCCCTCAATTCTAACATCCACCAAACCATTCTTTTCGATGAAGTTTTCGAAAGCCAACATGTGGGAAGGAATAGGTTTAGCACCACCCCATTTTTCATATTTATGACGAATGCAATTCCTACCCCCATAAGGCAAGTTGGAGCATTGAATTGTCTAATGAAGGTTGACATCCGTTCCCACATTGATTGTCTCTCACCATGCTTATTTGGGGCATACGTAGTAATGAGTAAAAAGTTTGACTTGTGCTCAAAATCGCAACTATACTACCTATCCAGTATTGCATTTAACCAAAATCAATGTCGACTTTTGTTTGTCCACCAAATCCACATGCCACCTCGCCCGTCCCGAAGGCGGAACCACCAGAACTTAGAAATATTTCTACAAGAAAGAAATCATAACCGTGAGCATAATTACATTTTGATTCTCGCAATGAAAAATATCCGGCTTGATTGAATGGGTCAGCCTATCAATGTACTGGACTGTCGGGCTCCCATTCCCACCCCGACAGTTCCAGGCAATAATCTTCATTTGGGACTTGGCAGCTTGTTTGGGCCAGCTGCGTCTGCCCTAGAATCTTCACAAGATGCTTCCTCTGTAGCTCTTGAAGAACCAGCAAGCTTGCTGTTGATATTCAATTCTGCCATATGTAATTTCCTTCTAGACCGTTTCTTATTCTTGTCAGGTGGGCTTGGTCTCTTTCCTGTCCCCGGTATAGTTCCCTTGTCCTGTAGTAAATATTTTGGGTCCGGGCTAGAAAAGGTGAAGGTATTTGGTAAGTTGTTTAGAAGGGTTTCAAAACGTGAAGTTTGACCCGAGGGTCTTTTAATATCCCATGGTTGCAACATGGAATTTGGCCACCCGATGGGACTAGTTTGGCTACTATGGATTTGTAAATAGTTGAAAGTGCTTGTCGTTTTCTGTGGTGGTTGCAATTTTGTCTCTGGCTCCCGTATCTCTGGCATTAAAGAGGCAGCAGTGGTGCTTTGACAATTTTTGTACTTGTTGACTTTTCTCCCCGTCGTTGACCATTTCGCTAGTACATAGCAATGTAGTAGTGGCATTTAAGAAATGTTTTTGCTGGTAGGGAGACGGTAAGCAGCAATGGGGCACCTTGCTTTGAGATGACGTGCTAAATGTACTACACTGTTTTCCAGCACCCTGGCTCTCATCTGCCTGTAGCTCAATTGAAGGCATCGAATTAATAATATGGGGTATTTTTGGTCTGATGCCTCCACAAGCATCTCTTCCATCTACCGTAAGCCATTCACCAAACTTGAAAGTTAATTGAGCCTTAAAATTCTCTTGAACATGTATAGGGAGATTAGGAGTGATGAGCGATCTTAAGTTGCAAAGCTTTTCACATTTGCCATGTTCATGGCCAAGTAAACCACAGAAATAACAAACGTACCACTCTTTCAAACGCTAATTCAAAATCTTTAACACGCCATCCGGGAGCAACACAAACTTTCGTTGGTAAATCGGTCATTTATATTGAGAGATACTTTGATTCCGGCAAATGAGCTCCAAGCATCTATAATCTCTTGAGCCGGAACAAAGGGATTTCCCACTTGAGCCGCCAAGTGCATAACAAAATCTTTCTCGAAGATATTCTTGAGGTAGATCATAGATTCTCATCCATAAATCCACGTAACTTGTGGAATATTCCGAGGGTGCCGTAAATGGTCTACCCTTTTCAACCTAACTAAATCATTACTAAAAAACCAGGGAGTCCTCCCCGCAGATTTTGTTAACTTCTTCTTCATTCTCGGGACTACCAAAAGGAATGCACCGTTTGGATAATCTAGGAGAAACCATGGGTTTGAAGGGTTCCACATTTTCCTAACCCATTCCTTGAATCCAAATGGTCGAACTCGGAGGGGGACAACGTAGTTACCAAGGATCTCTTCCATCTCATATCATCCACAGGAAAATCTTGTATAGCCACAGTGCTTCGGTTGCTTAGAAGGTGTAAGAAGTTTCGGAATTTGTTAACTATTGCTTCATCTTCGTCTTCTCGAAACAGCTTCTTTTCTTCCATGATGAAGCAGGCTCCGGTGAGGGGACGGACCGAATGCCACAAGTTAGAAGGGGACGGGGGAAGAGGAAAGAGGACACGCTAACCTGGCAAAAGCTGCGCCAGCCCACCGTCCAGGTAGAAGAAACAAGAGCACACGAACTGTGAACACACGAGCAAAATGGAAGACTTAAAACGGAAGCTTCGGCTCAGAGAAGAGAAAACTTGCTCAGCAGGCGAGTACAACCGGTAATGGCACACCAAGAAGATCTCCTCAGCGCGAGAAATTGCTATGAAGATGAAGTTGGTAAGAGATGATCCGCCTGGAGGGTGGCGAAAATAAATCCGAGGCGAAACCTCGTAGCTTCCTGGACACCAACCGCCCAGCTGTTGGGAACGAGTCTTATGATTAAGACTATTAATTTGAACGATATCCACATCTATACATTGTGATCATTCGATCTCATGGCAGTCATTAAAATCTTAGAGAGTTCAAATCTTAACTTCTGGACCGTCAATCCATCTCGTTTATGTTAATCATCTCCTTTATCTGACTATTTTCGAACGCTTTGATAAAGACCTCCAGTATTGTTGTGGTACGTTGTTTATTTCTCTGTCTCGATCTCTCTTGTATGTCTTAGTTTTTCTTATTGTTGCAATGTGGGTGTTGTACTGCAGTTTTATTATGAACATAAATTAACGGGTGTTCTCTGATAAAAAAAAATGGTAGATTTGCGCAACGTTGATTAATCACCCTCGTTCCATCCAAGCCTTGAAAATGTATTAATTAAGGATTCGAGACAATACAATATCACTCTTTTTGTTGGGGCTTTGTTGACACATTTGCGGGCATGCCAATTTATCACCTATTTCGACTTTTCTCGTAAACTACTGATTAATGACCTACATATGTATCCTAACAATTAATTAAGGAACGTGAAAAATAAGAAGCATGCACCCTCTCAACAGAAATTATGAAGTTTAACTACAGTTTAAACTCTTGAATCAAACACACTGCTACAAGAAAGTATATATATATATATATATAATAGGGGTGAAAAGCCTAATCCAACAATTCGAAATTCCTGTTAAATTTAGATTTGATGGCTTCTAAATCTATGTGGTTGTATCTTATAATCAAACTACTGAATCTAACACTTTGACAGCTCGCCAGCATCAGATGTAGTCCAGTTTTGTATTTATTTTCTGATTTGGATAAAACTAAAATATTATAATAAAAATAAAATAGAAAAATTATGGCATGTAAAGTGATTACAAAACTAAAATAAAATTAATTAAATTAATCTTGTCTAAACTTTGTAGGTACATGAGCTTCATTAGCTTGTTTCAAAAAAAAAGTACATGTACTTTATATTTCAAAAATCACCAAAATAAGAATAATATGTCTAATTTAATCAGAACCAGATTCAAAATACGTACATTGATCCTTAGGATAATCAAACTCTAAAATAGATAACATTTCTTGTCACCAAATCCAGCAAGTTGCAGCCCTATGTATATATGTTGAGACCAGCAATGTACAAAGATCAACCCACGGCTGGCATAAAGAAAACTAAATTAGTGATATATACAAATATATATATAGCGTCAGGTATGTATAAAACTCTTGAGTGGTTACCGAATAACGGCCGACCCACCTTAGGTGGGTTGGCATCCACGTCTGCATGGGTTGCAGCGTCCTCGCGTTCGAGCGACACGTCGTTTTGTCTGCCGCTCGAACGCCGTCTATCTCAGGGGGGGACCGACGATCCAGGTGACGATCGAGCGCTGGGGTTCGATCATTCGTCGACGCATTGTGCTGTGCATGCTTTGGCCACTCAGCCATCCCACCAAAAAAAAAAGGTTACCAAATAACGGGCCAATTTGGGTCTTATCAAGCAGGCCCATCGGAGCCCATTGGGCTTGCTTGTGATTATATGTCTTCCGCGCCTAATATATGTGAGGACTGAGGATTTTGGGCATATTATACTTGGCATTAATTCCATTATTTTTGTTACGATAAACACAAAACGCGGGAAAGATACTGATCTGCTCAACAGAAATAATAGGAGTGATGAAATATTTAATAATTATGATTTTTATATTTTACATATTGACAGCAATCAGAAATTGAGAGGCCGAAAAATTAAAGTGTAGTTATTGTACGTAGTCTAAACCAAAAGCGGTGAGTTAGATGCATTTAGATGAGAATATCCGTTGTAATATATTTTAATAATTGAAATATTCTCTATAATGTAACCAAGTGCAACCTTAACCCAAGTGGTAGGTTGATCCGGCATGAAGTAATTCACGGATAAAACTAATTTATGTATCATTGTCCAAAATATGTACTTTTTATAAATGAGACTGAAAATATACAGTGTAAGCGAGTTCAATATAATTCGTTATATTTTGTAAATACCAAAATCAAGTCAAAAGGACATCCGAATTTATTGATACCAAACTCCTATATATATATATATATATAGTTTCCCTTTCATGGTTGTTGCAAACAGACTGACAGGGAGAATGAGATAAGGATATATCAGACCAAAGGGAGAGATTCTTCAACTAAACAAGACTATAATTTTTAGACACTTAGAATGATAAAATTTTATATTAAAATAAAATCTAAGATAGTTGTAAGCATAAAAATTAAATTTGACTTCTCTGGGGAGATATGATATATAACAAGAAGAGTTTGAGCTTATGTATAACTATATAAAGGGTGAGGGACTGCAACCGAACATGGCCTCACATTTATTTATTTTTTCGTGTAGGAAGGAATCTTTATAAAAGACAAAGTTTGTTATAAAAATCATGTTTCTGTAACAGAAACTCATTTCTTTGTGCAACCAAGCATCCCGTGAAGGGTTATGTGCTGCGTACACAACCAGATAGATGCATGCCATTCAAAATAGAGAAGATGTAACCGAAACTCAACTTGAATATTCTCACGAAGCTCGATCACGTTTCGATGAGTATGTAGTTTTCTTCTCTCTCTCTCTCTCTCTCTCTCTCTCTCTCTCTCTAATCAAAATCCTTATTCAACTTCTTTGTTTTCTTTAATAAAAAAAAGTCAACATATGTAAGAGCTGTTTGATCGCGCAAAGGGCTTGTGATCATGAATTTCATTTCTAACAAGAACACCCTCACCTAACTCAACGTCTCCAGAAGGATGTTTTAATGGTGACCTTAATTAATCGGGTGTCAAACTTTGTCGGCAAACAATAATAATTTCTTTGGCTTCCACTCACTACGCAACCCACCCCTCTCCCTCCCTCTCTCTCTCCGGCTCATGTTGTTATTGCAGTTCTTTATGACTCTCTCTCCCTCTCTCTCTCCGTAGGAGGATAAGACGCTGCTCATTTATTTTCCTACTCCTTCCTATCCGGATCGGTTTGACTTTTCCGACACTGGTCAGAGTCAACCCGTTCATTTGACCCTCCCCCCGTCTTGTCCCAAAACCGCAGCTTCGCGGGTTACGACGTGCGTCTGGCTCCTCCGGACTGAGCTGAACCGCACCTTGCAGTGTCCCGAGCCTCTTACCGGTGGTCGAGGGAGCTCCCGCACGGCTCCAATGGGCGCCCATAATTTCACCACCAACAAAACAACAAGCTGGGCGGATCACCTTGATCTGTTTAATTTGGAGGAGACCCTTGTCGTCTCCATTAATCAAGATACTTCACCGTGCTTCTCCCCGTTTATTAATTAACATTCGAGCACCAATCTTTTCTACCACACGATAGGAGACGATTTTATGTATATGGCAATAGGAGACGATTTTATGTAAATGTATACATAAATACCAATTTTCTTACTTATTTTCTACCGTCGGCAAATATGTCGTCATCAAAATCAATCGACTTAATTAATATCATTTATAATACTCTAATCGAACAGCTATTTAAAAAACAAAAAGAGACCTTCGTTTCTCAAAAGATAGCATCATCTGATATCTTATCTTATTGCACGTACTAAATCAGATAGATGATTATACAAACATATATATATATATATATGAAAATGGAGAAATAATCCTCATTACTTCTCCTTATTCTTCACTTCATCACGGCATCGTCTAGGTTGGGGTTTACAGCGGGGGGGGCTTCTGATCTTTCTAAGAGTCCTTGATGTAGAGGACGTGTCTGGGCTCCGCAACTTTCTTGATGGTGCCGAGAACGGGAGCCAACCAGCACCGGGAGCTTTCCTCCCAGTAGAAGAACCCCCGGCAGTCGCAGTCGGTGCTGCACCGCCGCCGGCAGTCCTCCATCGTCCTCGCCGTCCCCTCGCCGTCGGAGTACCGCGTCACGAAGCTCTCGACTCCGCCCACCTTGTAGTACCGCGGGCTTGCGCCGGGCCCGCAGGCCCCCGGGGGCGGCGGCGGCGCGCAGCCCCCCCGCGACCACGGCCTCGTCCCCGCCGCGCCGGGGCACCCCACGCACCTATCGCCGTCGCACAGGCCGAGGGGCCAGCACCTGCCGGGCTTGAAGCACTGGTCGGGGGTGCTCGGCCCTGCCGTGAACAGGGTAAAGACCTTCCGCCACGCCAGGGAGTCCGCCGGCTCGTCGTAGGTGTAGACGATCACGTCGCCGTCCGGGGTCAGCCGCAGCAGCGACAGGGTGCTGTTGTACTTGGTCCGCGCCAGGAGGAATCCGAAGCGAAGCTCGTAGCCCGCGCCGCCCTTGGTCCTGTCGGCGGTGAACTTGACGGCGACGGCGCCGCCGGGAGGGCGGCGGTACCCGTCGCGGGCGTCCCTGGAGCGGTTGTAGTAGACCAGGGGCCTGGGGGAGGCGGCGACGTAAAGGATGGGCTCGCCGTTGTCGACCCCCAGGCTGTAGCGACCGGGGGACCCGTCGGCCGCGGACGTCCGGCTAACGAGCTTCGCGGCGCCGCGGCAGGGGAGGGACTGCCCCACCAGGAGGGTGTCGGTGGGGTAGTCGAAGCTCTGCCAGTGGTACCCCCCCTTCCCGTCGTACAGGACCATGTTGCCGTTGGGGAGGATCCGGATGCCCACGACGCCCCTGTTGGCGGTGCCGCTGGTCCACACCACCGTGCCGTCGGCGTCGGCCAGGACGAGGTCGCCGTCGGCGCCGAGGGAGACGGTGGCGTTGTCGCGCACCGGGCGGCCGCGGTTGGCCTCCCACACCCACCGGCGGATGGCGTACCGGGGGACGGCCATGCGGATGGCCAGGGTGTAGGCGTTGGGAGTGGTGTTGTAGAAGACGAGCTGGAAGGGGGCGCCGAGGACCGGGAGGGCGCGGAAGTCGGAAAAGTACTCGGAGGTGCGCTCGGCGAAGTCGCCTTCATTCACGTATCTGAACTGCGCCTCGGGGGGCACCCTAGCTAGGGCGACACGCGGGCCGGACAGGGAAACGAGGAAGAAGATGAAGAAGAAGAAAAAGAAGAAGAAAGGGTTTGGAGTCGCCATGGACGAGAGCCGATTGGAGTTGCGCGCAGTAGAGTCAGAGATGGGAGGATATAAACCCTGGTGAGCTTGGGGTCGGGGGATTTTATACACATGAACTTGAACTAGCTAGCTGATTTATACGCCGCTGAGTCGGACCATAGATTTTTTCGACATGACTCCTGCTGTTCTCTTCCTTCCAGAAGGGCGCCGCCGCCGCAGGATCCGACGTACCGAGCTGGTCAGACGTCGGAAGAGGTTAGGTGAGTCAACGTGCTAGGGCAGCCTCGTCTGCATACCTTATCGTTTGAGTCCGGATCCCCTCAGGAGGGCTCCTGAGGGGATCCGGTCAGCCCCTCTCACATGGGGGGCTGACAAGATGTGATTTGACCTCCTCAAATCACATCTTGTCAATGTCTTGTCAGCCCCCAATGTGAGGGGGCTGACCGGATCCCCTCAGGAGCCCTCCTGAGGGGATCCGGACTTTTATCGTTTTGGTCCGTACCCGCGGGAGAGATAACTATCAAAACGAGAGTCTCTCCTACTCTAAATTCGTCGCTATATAATAAGCATTGAGACGACGGTTTTAAGATGCTCGTAAATTAGACTGTATTAAATTCGTCGTGAATAATCGTCGGAAATGACTCATCCCTGTCGGTTGGAGTATTAAAAATGGTATTATATTAATTATAGTACTAATATTTGTAGAAGATATATGGTGTATCGATATCAAAGTTGACGCATTTAATCACTTGAATCATGGATTATGTTTTATTTATATCAGGAGCTTTAATATTGATATTGAGGGATCGAATAATATTTTTTAACAAAGATTTTACAATTGAGGATGATAAATAATGCAACACGGCCATATATATATCACCAACACAGCCTTACAAAAACATGTCACAACAGGAATGCCAGTGTCCATGGTTTATTTGGTTTCGACTTTTTTTTTTCAACTCAAACACAAACAAGGATATATATCGACACAAACAAAACAAAATCGGAGGTAATTTAGTTTTCAAATAGAATATAAGTAACTAATTGTATATACTTAAATAACAATGTATAAGTTAAAAAATTACATATCGAGTATACAAATATACATAATACTATTTATTGAATTTATAATTTATTTTTAAAATAATTTGAGTGAATTTGAGTTATCGTTTTGATTTGGTCCGGCATATTCATGAAACCTAAGTTGACCATGTAATCAGTTCAACTCAAACAGAAATAAATCAAAAGTGTTATGCTCGGATCTCTTCGAACAGACCATGGATGGGTCCCATGTAAGGATCATCCGGACTCAAAGTGTTAGGTTGAGTCCAATTCATCGGGTTCTGAGCCTATTATTGACCACTCTTAACCAAACGCATGCTAACTATTCAACCAATTATATTAATGGACCCCTAATTAAGTAGTAGAACCATACTCAAATTTCGTTCCAAACTCGCTAGCTAGATCATTTAACGGCTTCTTGGTACAAGATCAATTTGGCTTTGTCCCAGAAATAATACTCTCCCACCCAAATGGAGGGGTTCACGAGTTGGTTGATTTGGTTCAAAGTATATAATCAAAAAAATTTATATTAAAAAAGATAGTTTTATGTTAAAACTATATGCTCTTAAAAATATATATTTAACGATTATTATTATTATTATCACTATCTATTTTAAGATATTTAATTTAATTCAACTTAACAGCTTAATTCGATCTTCCCAAACCACGCCTGGTTGAGCCTGTGGGCATTGAATTGCATCCACAGAGCGAGCGAGCGAGACGATTGATCTTGGGCGCTGGTTTAATTTGGACCCCAAAAGGATGACCTTGTAGTTTTCGTCTCCAGATTATCCCAATATATGCATGCATGGTCTCTCCCCGTGTGAAGGGGAGGGACCCCAATATATCGCACGTCGTCAATTATGAATAAAGAATATAGTAGGTTAATTACGCGCAGGCTTAAATATTCTAATTATTCAAATAATGTGCAATGCCGATCGATTAGGCATTTGCTTACTCTTCTACGAGAGAGAGAGAGAGAGAGAAGAAGAAGAAGAAGAATTTATCATTTATCTAAACAATATTTAGTTAGAATTTTGCAGAAGAGTGTACTCGATTAGATTAGCGTAGAATATGGCATTTAGATTCTTGTTTCGATTTTGATGATGAAAGAGGTGGAAACCAAAATAATAATAATAATAATAATATCATAGTTAATGTTAAAGTATTTTAATCACTAGCGGTCACCTACTTAATTTCCAAATTTAACCAAACACATTAGGCTCTTGTTTTAAGATCCAATAAAAAGAACTTATTTTCAAAGAAGTAATTTTGAAACAAGAGAGATACAATAAAACAAACAAGACCTTATCGGCCAGATTTTAAGTTCCCAGATATGTTGGTGACTATAGACAATTTAATATTTAATAAAGCACAAGACTTGCTCGCTCGAAGCGTTGTTCTAAATCGTTTCAGGCATCAGTAGTTAGTCAGATCAAATCTTAACATTTCTTTTTTAGTTTTAGGTGCTACAAATAAATTTATTTTAAAATTAGTTATTGCTATATTTTCTTTTTCATTCCGCCATCAAAGTTTTTTTTTTTTGAAGGCGTTGCCGAGGTGGCCATAAAGAATTTATTTCTCCTAATTAAAGCGAAATATGGATTTATTTCTACGATTCTAATAATTTCACTTACTCCACCTACTTTGCGTTCTTCTATATTGACCCAAGAATTCATTAGTAATTTCCAAATTATTACCCATCAGTGGAAATTAAGGTCAACCTATACCTATTTTCGTCATTCATAAGATTTTTGTGTATTCCGGCCCATTGTCTCTGAAAACATAACAGCCTGTTTGATAGCAGCATTAAACAACCCTACCATTATTAAATTTGAAATTGATATTAATATAGATTGTGGTGGTCAACGATTAATATCAATTTTTAAATTTTTAATACAAAAAACTATTAACGGTGATACAAGTGTTGACCACTTTAATTATCCTCTAGAAAATCCAATTGAAAGCTGACATATTAACATTTTTAATACTCTAATCAAACATATCATAATGAATTAAAAATGCGGTCATTCGTTTCATATGTTTACATCTCAATTGCTATATAAAGTTGTAAATTAATATCATATAGGGGATTATTTCTGATTCTCATATTTAGCACAGACTTCTTCTCAAGTATTGGATACAAATGTTTGTGAGTTTTTTTTATATATTTAATGTTATATAGCACTCTTGTTGACGATGTGTCCCGTGCCAATATCAAAATTAATGAATACAGCTGTATGAATTCTAATTAATATTGCAACCAAACCAAACAGGCCCTAGGGTACGTATAAAAGCTATGTATTTTTAGTTTCATATTTTACAAGTGACTTGAAAAATAAAAATATGTTATACTTTTTCAGTTTATTACAAAAAATCTGGCATTAATTGTTTATGCATGACACATACGCAGCTTTCTATGTTTTGCCCAACCTTCAAGTTCATTCAGAAATACCAGTATATATATACAAGGGATCGATGCATAACCCGCTTTGGAGTTGAAGCTCATACATACACGATATAATCCAGGTATATCTTTGACCACCATAGCCATAGGGTCGCCTATTTTCTTATACAAACAATGCCGGTCTTCTTCGTGCGGTTAAACCAAAATAATACACAGGTGAAACTCTCAAACAAGCGCTTGTTCGATCAAGAATAAACAAACCAAAACAGGTGACGGTCAACAAACAAACTGCACATAATTAATACAGAAGACTTATATATAAGAAAGACATATTATACAGATATTACGTACTGAACACCAAAAAGAAACGTAAGTGTAACATTGAACGAAAACTTCTTTTTTAAGCCCAGTTGAACATATCCACTTAGATAAAAAGAGACCTGCATGCTAAGATATATTGATGGTCAATTAACAGGGGCTTGAACTCTTTATAGAGTGGACATTAATTTGTAACGAGACTAGTAGAAGATCACATCATAACGTATAGATATCAGCCACACTAGTGGTCCGACAATTGAGATCATAATTACATAGATGGCATCGGCAGATGTCAAAATAGAAAAGAAAGCAAGTAAGAATTAAGTATGAAGAAAAATGTAGATAAGTCAGATGGGCACCCCACCACACCGCTAAAAAGATAAACGCAAGTGTCAAACTAACATAGAAAACTAACCCAAATAACGGAACACTAGAAGGATCAGAGGGACCATGGAAGGTTACAAGGAGTGGGTGAAGAAGGTGAACAACGTACACAACAAAAGATGGGGATCCCACAAAATAGAGCGATTAATTTCTTTGGAGAAAGATGGATGGGTTAAAAAGGAAAGCAAGATAAAAAGAAGATCAGGGGAGATAGAGAAGAGAAATAATATGGTCAGCGGAGGGGAGATTACCAGGGAACTCCCCGTTTAGAAACCGCGGAAAATTAATTAGGACCACCTTTCCATCGCCGAGTCAAAGCGCCACTCAGAAGTTAGGGTTTCTGACCCGCTCCGGCGCGAGCCTCCCGCTCCCAGCTTTCGACCTGCGCCGTGGAATCGGCTCGCTCGGCCATCAGAAGCCTCATCTCCGCCGGACTGAAGGGAGGAGGCAACGCGCAGGGCCCGGCACCCCGAGGCGCCTTCACCGTCGACTGCTCCATGAACTCCCCGGCGAGGCCCTTGTGCCGGGAAACCATGGCCTCCGGGAGGAGCTCGACGGCGCCCGGCGGCTTCGTGGGCCTGAAGGTCTGCAGTGATAAAGCCATCACATTCAACATTAATCCAGGATGAGTTTTACATTTTACATCAATCCCCTTGTTGTATTTTTCAATTCATTGTAATACACATTCTGTAATTGAGTCACACTTTTGTCCGTGTACACAGAGTATATATAAATGAAAACTAACAGAGGGGAGCACATTCGTTCCCGCTCATTCTCTCACAGACTCATTCTCATCTCTACTACTCTGCTTCTCAGATCTGGTTTTCTTCTCACGGTGTCTCAAGAGTTTCTGCAGATCCTTGCTCTATCTTGGTATCAGAGCCTCGTCGCTATGGAAGGTTCGTCAACTGTTTCCCCAATGAGTGGAAATCAAGCCTCATTTTCGGCAAATGTCGATGCATCAGGTTTTTCTGCTAGTTTCCCTTTCTCCAACCCTAGTCTCTTTGCTTATTCGAATGTGTCCCATTGTGTCTCGGTCAAGCTGCAAATGATAATTATATGATTTGGAGAGCCCGAGTTCATCCGTTTCTAGAGACATATAACCTAATGGGACTCGTGGATGGTTCAATCCTTGTCCTCCACCTCTTGTATCGAATCCGTACGGATCTATGGTAAGTTCCAAATCCAAATATCAGAATCTGGAAGCAGTATGATAGTTTAGTTAAATCTGTCCTGATTTCGTCCATGTCTGAGTCTGTTTTGCCGTTGATTGTGGGTCATGACACATCGTACGGCATATGGAAGGCAATTTACGCAACTTATGCTAATACTTCTAAGGCACGTATTCTTCAATTGAAGGCACGAGTTACAACTTGATTGAAAAAGGTGCAATGAAAATGATTGATTATATTCAAAAAGCCAAAAATCTTGCCAACTCTCTTGCTATGGCAATGGAACCCATCTCTACAGGAGATTTACTTCTGT
This sequence comes from Cryptocoryne crispatula var. balansae, assembly GCA_036172225.1. Classification (NCBI taxonomy): domain Eukaryota; kingdom Viridiplantae; phylum Streptophyta; class Magnoliopsida; order Alismatales; family Araceae; genus Cryptocoryne; species Cryptocoryne crispatula. The sequence goes on along the minus strand of CM069921.1, from coordinate 9,971,408 downwards.
ATATTCTTGGTGGCTTGGGTCCAGAGTATGATCCATTCATTACCTCTGTCACCACTCGAATGGATGCAGATTCTCTTTCTATAGATGACTTACAAGGCCTACTATTAAATCAGGAATTATTAGTTCTGAAACGTCATCAGCAGGTTGCTGAGATTAATGCTAACTTGGCTAGGGTACAATTAAACAATACACAGCAGCAACAATTTATGAATTTCAGAGGTGGTTCTGGAAGAGGACGTGGTTATAGGGGAAGAACAGGTGGTAGATTTCGAAATGACAGAAATCAGAACAATTCAGGTGGTAATCAGAATAATGTTACTAACAATATTGACAGGGGTCAAAATAACTCAAATCGAGAGGCCTATCAATATCACATCGGTTGTGTGAGAAAAGAGGGCATACGCCTTACAGTCTTTGGAATCGATATGACTTCGCAGCTTAGAAATTTCTATAATGAACGATCAAGCAGTTCAAACAACAATCAGACGTACACTTTGCAAACTTGGTAACCAACGGAAATACTCAGTCTTATGCTGTCTCAGATTCAACCTGGTATCCTGATAGTGGAGCAAATAATCACATGACACCAGAAATTGGGCTATTAAGAAATCCAGTTCCATATAATGGTATGGACAAAGTGCAAGTGGGAAATGGTGAAGGGTTAAACATTTCTCATGTGGGGAATGCGGGTTTTAAGTCCTTTCATCTTTAGAAATGTTTTTCATGTCCCTCATTTATCTAAGAACTTGCTTGTCGGTGTCTCGATTTGCCAAGGATAATAATGTATGATTTGAATGTTGTCCTTCATATTATCTTATCAAGGAGCTCAAGAGCGGGAAGATACTACACAAAGCCAGCAGTTCTAATGGTCTTTATGCTATGGACATGGAGGAATCTTCTTCACCAATGGCATTATCGAGCTACTTCTATTGCAACATGGCATCAACGGCAGGTCATCCGGCTCTTAAAGCTTGATTTGTCATATACTTAAAACTCTTGGCAGTTCATATACTTCGGATAGTTCATTTTTTTGTTCCCCTTTGTGCGTTAGCAAAGAGTCATCAGCTTCATTTCCCTTTGTCTACACATGTGTCTACGAGTCCTCTTGAGTTAGTCACCTCGATGTATGGGGACCTTCCCCTCATCTTAGTAATAATGGTCATGATTTTATGTCTCGTTTATTGATCATTAAATCGGTATTCTTTGGCTTTTTCCTATTTCAACAAAGAGTGAAGTTTTTAAGTTTGTCTTTGTTCACTTCAGAATCAAGTTGAGAATACTTTTTCAACTAAAATAAAATACTTTCAAAGTGATTGGGGTGGTGAGTTCCGTACACTAAAAGACTTTTTCTCCTCACATGGTATAGTTCATAGATTGGCATGCCCTTATACACACAATCAGAATGGTATCTCTGAGCGCAAGCATAGACACATCATTGAAACAACTCTAGCCTTATTGAGCGATGGGGAGTCTGCCTTACTCTTTTGGGATGAGGCAGCCACATGTGCGATCTACCTTATTAATCGGTTACCTACTATGGTTTTGAAGAACATATCACCATATGGCTTGTTTGGGAAGAAACCTGCATATGATTTTCTAAAACCTTTTGGGTGTGCTTGTTATCCTCACTTAAGACCCTATAATCAACACAAGTTCACTTTTCGGTCCGAGTGTTGTGTCTTCCTTGGTTACAGCCCTGATCACAAAGGATATAAGTGTTTTTTACCCAGGATAAATCGAATATATGTTGCTAGAAATGTTGTCTTTGATGAGAATACATTTCCATACAAAGTTCTCACTATGCAACCTACTGAAACTCCTACACGGTTGTGGTTTCCTTGCCTATTCCTGTTAGTAACAACACACCGTCAATACATGCTACTGATCCTCTTCAGTCATCGATCCTTTCTTCTAAGGATCCTGTTATTTTGAGCACTATCTCTGATAGTAGTTCAACCAGAAATTCTGATGCACAAGGGTCTCCTATTACACCACAGTCTGTTTCACCAAGTTCTTCTTCAAGCAGTCCTGTGCCAGTTGATGATTCTGATAGACCAAAGAAGTTCAGATCTCTAAAACAGATTCTAGCGCAACTTTGATGTTGTTGTCTCCACTAAACGCAGTCAAAATATGCCTTAGTTGTGACGAGACCAGTCGATGTTGAACCCACATGCTTCGGTATAGCTAACAAAGTCTGTTTGGAGAGAAGCTATGTCTAAGGAATTCTCCGCTCTCGGCAAAATGGCACTTGGTCTTTAGTTCCTCTTCCACTTAATGCTAATGTTGTGGGTTGTAAATGGATATACAAAATTAAAAGAAGTGGCATGATGGGACCATAGCTAGATATAAGGCAAGACTTGTTGCTAAGGGCTATACTCAAGAGCATGGCATTGACTTTCAAGAGACTTTTAGTCTGTTGTCAAACCCACCACAATTCGAATCATGTTATCTATGGTTGTTTCTTATAATTGGATAGTTCAGCAACTTGATGTTAATAATGCATTCTTGCATGGACTTCTTGAAGAGGACATTTATATGGAACAACCTCAAGGGTTTGTAGACATGGCACACTCCAATTTTGTATGCAAATTACACAAGGCATTATATGGCTTAAAGCAAGCTCCTCGGGCTTGCGTTTTCAAACTCTACTCTCATTTGGTAAGTATTGGGTCTCAAGCCTCAAAGTGTGATCTCTCACTTTTCATTTCTCACAAGAATGAGGTTATCATCTACCTATTAGTCTACGTTGATGATATTCTTATAACTGGGAACCAGCCTTCATCTGTCTGACGTTATTGACAACATAGCTCATATTTTTTCGCTTAAAGATCTTGGTCCTTTGCATCTATTTTTGGGCATTCGGGTTATCCAGGACAGTTGATGGCATACATTTAAATCAAAAGCAATACATTGGACATTTTAGAGAAGGCTAATCTCATTGATTGCAAACCTTTGGCTACTCCAATGGCTGCAAAGTATGGTCTCCCAGCAAGATGGAATTCCATTAGATGATCCTTCTATGTACCGCAGTATTGTGGGATCACTCCAATATGTAACACTCACACGACCTGACATTGCCTTTGTTGTAAACAAGGCATGTCAGTTTTTGTCATGCTCGACTGATCTGCACATGGCTATGGTAAAAAGGATTCTTCGGTATTTGAAGTCCACTTATGATTTTGGGTTTTCTTTCACTCGGTCTAATTTTTGCCTTCAAGTATTTTCTGATTCTGACTGGGCAGGATGCCCTGATGATAGGCGTTCAACATCGGCTTTGGAATTTATTTAGGTGACAATTTGATTTCACAGTGCTGCAAAAAAACAACACACGGTGGCAAGATCAAGCACGGAAGGCAGAAATGCGCTCAATGGCACTAGCTGTAACTGAGTTACTTTGGGTTGTTCAACTACTTAAAGAATTCAAGGTTCCTGTTCCAAATATTCCCACCATTTGGTGTGACAACATCTCCACTATCTACCTTACTGCTAACCCCATGTTTAAGGCACGCACTCGACATGTTGAGGTTGACTTTCATTTCATCCGTCAACTAGTCTCTACAAAACAACTTGTGGTTAATCACATTGCAACTCGAAACCGAGTGACGGATATCTTTACAAAGCCACTCTGTACCTGAGATGTTTTCAGCATTACGGAGCAAATTGAACGTGGGAACCCCGCTCAATTTGAGGGGGCGTGATAAAGCCATCACATTCAACATTAATCCAGGATGAGTTTTACATTTTACATCAATCCCCTTGTTGTATTTTTCAATTCATTGTAATACACATTCTGTAATTGAGTCACACTTTTGTCCGTGTACACAGAGTATATATAAATGAAAACTAACAGAGGGGAGCACATTCGTTCCCGCTCATTCTCTCACAGACTCATTCTCATCTCTACTACTCTGCTTCTCAGATCTGGTTTTCTTCTCACGGTGTCTCAAGAGTTTCTGCAGATCCTTGCTCTATCTTGCAGCGACGCGTACTGGTTCAGCAGGTGGAACATGTAGTCGTAGACGCTGTCCATCTTCAGCTCCTCCTGGACGAAGCCGCTCCCTCTCTTCCCCATTTCCTGCGCCTGCTGTATCGATTAATTCAGGCGTGTCCATAATACGTCACAAGCCACCGATTAAAATCTAATCAGACCTCAGTCTCAGGGCGTGCGCATATGCATCTGCCCTTCTGCCCATCTAGCACCATGTTAGGTGAGGTAGTCCTGGGAATCGAAGAGAAAATTCTCATATTTATTTAGATTCTAATTATTTTAAATGTTAAGTTTTGAGATTGTCAACTTGATATCAAAATAAATAATATTTTAGAATTTTGTCCCTCTGATCTTACTTTTATATTAGTTCGATAATATATTTCGATTGTAGGAAAGTTTTTTGACTAACATGTTTTATTTTTTACTTTTAAAATTAACATATTTAAAATTTAAATTACAGATCTAACATATTATCATCAAAATTGAGTGGTACAGATCTAACATATTATCATCAAAATTGAGTGGTAGAAACTCTATTTTAAATAACACCGACAAAAAAATGCAACCGTTGAGTTATATGAAAGTTGACTTTCAACAACGAATAAGTCAGGTTGTTGAAACTCGATTTTAAATTTTTTAAAATAAAATCTAGTTATTACATAATTTAAATTTAATTTTCAGTGTGTTAATTTTAAAATTTTTAAAACAAATATGTTAGTTAAAAAGAACTCCCTGGCGCTGACGGAGGGGATAAGTGTTAAATATGGGAATAAGTTTAATCTCGATTATTTCAATATCTAGGTTTCGGAATTCTCCACTCACTATCTACCATTCTGGCGATCTAGTGAACACCACGACGAGAGAGAGAGAGAGAGACCTAACCTTCTCCTGATGGCTGTTCCCCCAGTCGACGGCGAACTTGACCGACGGGCACTTGTCGTCGCTCCTCACAGGCCAGTAATGGCGCAGCGGCAAGACGCCCCTGGAGAAGAAGTCGTGGTAGCGCGGCGTCACCACCAGCGCGACGGAGTCGCAGGCCAGGATGTACTTCTCGCTGACGGACCAGGTGTTGCCTTCGATATAAATCTTGTACCTGTGCATGGAGATCAGATCGTTCGATTATATATATATATATAGATATGCATACCCACCCGAGTTCGGATCGCCTCAGGACCCCTCCTGAGGCGAGCCCCTCAGTCGCCAACCGCGTGAGGCCACGTTTTGTCTAGATAAATGCACCGGACCGCTGTCGAAAGGTAGCCAACCCGTTAACGGTGCCGTTTCTCACTCCTGGTATCCTTCCGTGGCCTCATCATTAATGATGATGTGATTAAAAAATTCAATGTAAAGTAGCGCGCTGTCTCACCGTTTGAACAGCTTTCTCCTTCTTGACTACCTAGGCAGGTGATAGTTCTATTTTTGAATAAATTTTATTTATTTTTATATGACAGTAACTACGTTTCCCTACTTAATGAAAAAGAATTTAATGGAGAAAATCAAACTATATGCATGATTGAGCTTATTTAGGAATTAAATATTATTATTATAAAATCATCATTTAATATCATATTGTTAACTAAATAAAATGGTTAGACATAGCTAACATAATTTTATCTAGGCACTCTTTGCAAAAGAGAAAATTACATTCTATCCGTTTTTATTCATAAAATATGTCTGCAGTTGTTTATTTTCACCTATACGAAATATCTAATATGTCTACTGATTAGATCAATATAAATATATATCTAATATATCAAATAAGTAAAAATTAATATAATATATAAATTGATAAATTGATAAAAATAAAGTTTTAAAATATTATATCAAAAATTACTAATTATATGTGAATTATTAATAAATTTTTGTATAAAAATTAATAATTAATATTAACCATTTACATAGCCCTCTCAACCCATTTTTCAGAAGTTACTAACCCTCTCCATATATTACTAACCATTTACATAGCCCCCTGAACACATTTTTTAAGCTACTAACCCTTCCATATGCTACTAACCCTTTACACGGTCCTAAAGTCATTTTTCTAACTTACTACTCTCTCGTATAGCTACTAACCCTTTACATGGCTCCATTTCTGGTCCCTATCTTACTAACCCTTCCGTATGTTACTAACCCCACATATTGAACCCATTTTCCGAAGGTACAACCTCTTACATATGTTACTTAACTCCTACCCCCGAACCCATTTTTCGGAGCTACTAACCCTTTCCATATGTTACTAACTCCTTACATGGCCCCCAACCGATTTCAGAGGTTACTAACCCTCTTCATTAGTTACTTTACATGGCCTCGAACCCATTTTCGTAGGATTAACCCTCTCCAGTTACTAACCCTTGAGCATGTCAACCCATTTTTCCGGGTTAATGAATTCTTCCATATGTACTAACCCTTTACATTTCAACCCATTTTTCGGGTTACTAACCCTCTCGTATGTTACTAACCCTTTACATGGCCTCATTTTCTAATCTCATTAACCCTCTCCGCATGTTACACCCTTTACATGGCTCCCTAAACCCATTTTTCTGAACTTCTACTAACCCTCTCCGTATGTTACTAACCCTTACATTCGAACTCCATCTTTTGTAACTTACTAACCCTCTCCGTATGTTACTAACCCTTTACATGGCCCCCCCGAACCTATTTTTCCGAGTGAACCCTCTCCATATGCTACTAACCCTTTACATAGCCTCGAACCCATTTTTTCGGAAGTTACTAACCATCTTCCATACTTAACCTTTATACGGCCCTCTGCCATTTTTCAACTTACTAACCTTTTCTCCGTATGTTACTAACCCTTTACATACCTCGAACCAATTTTCGTAACTTAATTTCATCCGTATGTTACTAACCCTTACAGATTCGAACCCATTTTTTTTTCAGGTTACTTAACCCTCTACATATGTTACTAATTCGGAAAAATGGGTTCGGGGGCCATGTAAAGGTTAGTAAATATTACCTGAGAGGGTTAGTAAGTTCTGAAAAATGGGTTCAGGGAGCCATGTAAAGGGTTAGTAACATACGGAGAGGGTTAGTAAGTTCTGAAAAATGGCTTTAGGGGGCCATGTAAAGGGTTAGTAACATACGGAGAGGGTTAGTAACTTCCGATAAATGGGTTCAGGGGGCCATGTAAAGGGTTAGTAACATACGGAGAGGGTTAGTAAGTTCTGAAAAATGGGTTTAGGGAGCAATGTAAAGGGTTAGTAACATACGGAGAGGGTTAGTAAGTTTTGAAAACTGGCTCTACGGGGCCATGTAAAGGGTTAGTAACATATGGAGAGGGTTAGTAACTTCCGAAAAATGGGTTCAGGGGGCTATGTAAAGGGTTAGTAACTAATGGAGAGGGTTAGTAACCTCTCAAAAATTGGTTCAGGGGGCCATGTAAAGGGTTAGTAACATATGGAGAGGGTTAGTAACTTCCGAAAAATGGGTTCAGGGGGCTTTGTAAAGAGTTAGTAACATATGGAAAGGGTTAGTAACTTCGGAAAAATGGGTTCAGGGGGCCATGTAAAGGGTTAGTAACATACGGAGAGGGTTAGTAATTTCTGAATAATGGCTTTAGGGGACCATGTAAAGGGTTAGTAACATATGGAGAGGGTTAGTAACTTCCGAAAAATGGGTTCAGGGGGCTATGTAAAGGGTTAGTAACTAATGGAGAGGGTTAGTAACCTCTCAAAAATCGGTTCAGGGGGCCATGTAAAGGGTTAGTAACATATGGAGAGGATTAGTAACTTCCGAAAAATTGGTTCATGGGGCTATGTAAAGGGTTAGTAACATATGTAGAGGGTTAGTAACTTCGGAAAAATGGGTTCAGGGGGCCATGTAAAGGGTTAGTAACATACGGAGAGGGTTAGTAAGTTCTGAAAAATGGGTTCAGTGGGCCATGTAAAGGGTTAGTAACATACGGAGAGGGTTAGTAAGTTCTGAAAAATGGCTTTAGGGGACCATGTAAAGGGTTAGTAACATATGGAGAGGGTTAGTAACTTCCGAAAAATGGGTTCAGGGGGCTATGTAAAGGGTTAGTAATATATAGAGAGGGTTAGTAACTTCTGAAAAATGGGTTGAGAGGGCTATGTAAATGGTTAATATTAAATATTAATTTTTATACAAAAATTTATTAATAATTCACATATAATTAGTAATTTTTGATATAATATTTTAAAACTTTATTTTTATCAATTTATCAATTTATATATTATATTAATTATTACTTATTTGATATATTAGATATATATTTATATTGACCTAATCAGTAGACATATTAGATATTTCGTATGGGTGAAAATAAACAACTGCAGACATATTTTATGAAAAAAAACGGATAGAATGTAATTTTCTCTTTTGCAAAGAGTGCCTAGATAAAATTATGTTAGCTATGTCTAACCATTTTATTTATTTAACAATATGATATTAAATGATGATTTTATAATAATAATATTTAATTCCTAAATAAGCTCAATCATGCATATAGTTTGATTTTCTCCATTAAATTCTTTTTCATTAAGAAGGGAAACGTAGTTACTGTCATATAAAAATAAATAAAATTTATTCAAAAATAGAACTGTCACCTGCCTGGGTAGTCAAGAAGGAGGGGTCCTGAGGCGATCCGAACTCATACGCACCCACACGGTCAGCAACTAACGATGACGACGATTATTTAATGTCTATTATATCACATATTTAATAAATTATTATTTTATGTATTAAATTTTTGTGAGTGACATGAAAAAAAAAACTCTCTGTCAAGAGCACCCCCTCGAGGCGATCTCAACTCTTCAGATTGTGGGGGCTGATCTTCTCACCTGTGCTTGCACAGGTCGGCTAGGCCCGAGTTCCCGAACCCCTGATTGATCTCGGTGCCCCAGTCTTGGGCGTAGAGACGGGCGCCCCAGTCGTGGGCGGCGGAGACGTTGCAGCGGAGAAAGTCCCGCCGCCCGCCGGCCGACGTCGAGGGGTTCCCCTTCCAAAAGGCATGCGGCTCCCGGTCGACCCAGTTCAACCTCCCGTTCGCCCCCTTCAGATCCTCGATCAGGAGTTCCCATGGCTTTACGTTGATCTCCGGCCTGGACGAATTAACGCAAGCATAGACATAGACATATACATATATATCAACGTCGATCTGCTTCCGGCCTGCACGAGATGCAATTGACAATTCGCGGACGATTGATACCATCCCCAGAAGGACCAGTCGGGGAAGACGATGTCGGCGGTCGAGTCATCTCCGCAGTAGCCGAAAACCGGCGGCGCCGTCGTGCCCGCCCGGTCCCCTGGATACGCCGCCTTCGACACCGCCGGCTGGTCGGCGCAGTCGAACATGAGCTCCAGGTCGGGCACCCCGCCGGGGTACCTCCGCAGCAGCTGGAGGATCCCCCACTGGGTGAACAGGTCCCGGGTCTGGAACGTCCGCCGGCCGTAGCTCTCCACGAACGCCCGCCCCACCCCCGAGCACCACCAGCCGGAAGCTGGCTGTAATACCCCAATTTGTGAATATGTTAAAAGATTAAATCAGTGGACTACCAACAACACCGGTTAACCATTTTTCGGAGGTTGAGTTGAAAGAACTCCGAAGTTAAGAGTGCTCTGTTAGGAGTAAGCCAAGGATGGGTGACCTCCTGGGAAGGCTCTTAATTAGCACGATTGTTGGGCCAAAATTAATTTAATCGGTCCGTTACATATGGTATCAGAAGCATGACCACCGGAAGGTCCGTGTGACTCGCCTGGGTATGTGATGTGTGTGAACTTGACGAGGGTGTCAAGTCTTTAAGGGGGTAGATTGTAATACCCCAATTTGTGAATATGTTAAAAGATTAAATCAGTGGACTACCAACAACACCGGTTAACCATTTTTCGGAGGTTGAGTTGAAAGAACTCCGAAGTTAAGCGTGCTCTGTTGGGAGTAAGCCAAGGATGGGTGACCTCCTGGGAAGGCTCTTAATTAGCACGATTGTTGGGCTAGTCAACTAATTTAATCGATCGTTACACTGGCGCTCCCCTTCGCCCGCTCCACCATCTCTCTCGTGACGCCGCTGACCGCCCACGGCCTGAGGTCCTCGTGTATCCACCGGAAGTAGGCCGGGCATGCCGCTGATGTCGGCGGCGCCTCCCCGACGTCCGGCTGTGGAGACGGCCGGCAGGATAGGGGGGCAGTACTAGAGTTAAGAGCAAGGCCCGTCGCAGCACGCCGCTGATCGGCCCGTGCCGTCGTCGCAGATGGCCAGCTGCCGCCGCCGCCGCCGCCGACGATCGTCTGCGTATCGAGAGAGACAGACATACACGAAGGGTGGTCATCCACGTCGTGCGATGCACGCTGACCGAAAGAAGGAGGCGTTCTCCATAGTAGTTACCGCGTTGATCCAGGTGACGGAGACGAGGGCGCCGAGGAGCAGAAAGAGGAGCAAGGGGACGAGGCAGACGGCGGTCTGCGGTGGCGACGCCGCGCAATCGGCAGCCGAACGATCGCCCCTCTCCGCAGGCTTGCCGGGGTTGCAGAGGCGCCATATGCGGAAGGGTGAGGTCGAGCCCTCCGGCGCCATGGCTCTCCGCAGAACGGATAGAGGAGGGAGAGGGGGGGGTACGACCGGGAAGTCGTCGATAGAATGTTAGCTCTACGTGAAAGAAGTTAAAAAGATCGAGTACCCAGAATAAATAAAAAGGGATTTTTACGTGTCGGTCACTCTTCTTAACAATTATTTATATTCTTAAGTATATATCCCCAATCCCCAGGATTAGAATAACGAAAAATCGAAATGTCAAAAGGGGCCTTTACGTATAAGTTCATAAAACTTTTCTTAATTTAGCCATGCCTTCTATTCCCATTTTATTTATTTAAAAAATTTCTCTCTGATATTTTTTTTGTTCCAAAATTAATCCTGGCCAGTATATATTCTTAGCCGAATCATGAATCGGGGGCCGTTTGGTTGCATGTAAAATTTTCCACACGGACTTTTCGTGAAAAGTTCGGTGGAATTTTTATTTATTTGCGTGTAATTATCATTTATCAATGTCAATGTAAAATATTTTATTTTTACTAACTGAAATTTGGCATCTTCCAAAATGCAGCGTAGGTCGCGCGCTTGCCACGTGACCACAACATGTATTTACAAGGCTACGTGAAGATTATTGAAAGAGCCATCGGTAGAATATTTATTACATTTACATTTTTAACTTTAAATTTAGTTTTATATCCTTAAATTTAAGTATTTGGGAATTTATTTATTTATAAAACTTTTTTTAATATATAGCTCTTCCAACAGGAGATTGCGAACAGACCTGCATCGTGTCAACGGTGACTACGTATTCAATTACGTAATTTGTCAATAATTAATTAATGCCACTTAAATCTTAGAGATTCAGTAATTAATTACTACTAAGTGGTTTGATATAATTTTTATTTTCAGACAAATTAAGAAAGCATAAGGCGTTTCTTTAACAAGATAAGGGATTACACAGGTGAAATTAAGATTTTGCTAACAGAGTTGGGACTAACTAAATCATCACCTCTACATATTATATAGTTTAAAATTGACTCCCCTGGTGATATACTCCATTATTTTCATGCTGAACTGGGAAACATAGACGTATGTACGTATAAATATAAGTACCTTCAATTGACTTCAATTGATATGTGTAAAGTAGAATTCAAAACGCTATGTTCTACTTAATACTAAATTTAGTTCTTAATTTTTTTTTTCACCTGGATATATATATATAAGTTGAATGAATGTTTAATTCAACATAAATTGGTTATTATGAAGACAAAACTGTTAAAAATTGTACCACCTGTACATTTTCATTTTTACATTTTTACATTGCTGCATTATTGTACACTGTACACGTGGCAGTTGCCCACTCTTGTAACACATATATATGTGATCAAATGAGACCGAAGGAAGATCAGTAGACCATTTTCCTCCATTTCCTTGTAACACATATATATTGATGTAATATAAATGTCAACTCGTATCAATTTTGATATTGATATTCTAATTTTCAAAAATATCAATATCAATATTAATATAGTATCATTTTTAATATTCTAACCAAACAGATCATAAACTATCAATCATTAAAAAAGCAGAACCGCAATATAATAGTAGGATTTTGTAACCCCAACTTTCATTTCGAGTGAAAAGTTACATTTCAGAACTCCGAGCAAAATTTAAAATTCTCAAGGAAAATTAGATACAGCTCCTCTGAGAATAAATTATGTAATATGTTAATTTTAAAATGTGTTGGTCTAAAGAGAAAAACCCAAAAGCTAGACTACCTACCTGTGCTTGCACTGGCCGGCCAGGTCCGAGGTCTTGAAACCCCGAGTCCTCTTGCCGTCCCACTACTAGATGTAGAGCCGGGTGTTCCAATCCCGCCCGCCAGACAGGTTGCAACGGAGGAGGTCTTGCCGGCCGGCGGACACCCAAGGACTCCCCTTCCAGTACGCGTAAGGCTCCCTGCCTGACCGCCTCAGCCTCCCGTTACCTTCCTTCAACTCCTCCATCAGCGGCCCCCTTGGCTTGATGTTGACCCCGGGCATGCGGTTGATGCATCAGCTAGCTTCCCTGTATTAGCAATGCTGATAATTTTTAATGTGCGAGTTTAGATCATCTCAATTTTTCGGTGGAGAGCATTTTTACAGTTCCTGATGAAAACATATGATGTTGTGGAAGATGAAACAGAAGTATGTTTTAACGAGGACATAAAGTGGATATGTAAGTTGTCCATAGAGGATCTTTAGAATTTCAGCAGCAAGTCTATAATCTTGATAACTATTTAGTATAGGGCAATAGTGGCAATGTATTTTTTGTATCCCAATAACAAATCCTTAATGACTCAATGGTGAAAAGTCAAAACGATGTCGCATCATCTTTTAAAAACATACTTCTATATTCACCCGTTCATCACGTCGTCGAGGACTGCGAAAACTTTCTCCACCAATGCATTGAGGTGATCGAAACTCTTAATCTTCTGGGAGAGCATATCGCCTTAGTCCTCGAGTGGAGGGACTTGTCTCAGTCCCCAATCAGAAACTGCCACATACTCCCGCCACTTAAGTGGCGATTCAAAACCTGATTCGATGAACCACTATCAAAAAGGGTTGAACCGCTACCGACATCTTACTAACTCACTATCCGTCGGTAACAAGTTAGTAAGGCGTTGGTAGCGGTTCAGTCTTTTTCGGTAACGATTCAACAATGGTTCAATAACATAACTTGAAAGTCATGAACCCGCTACTGAAAAGAGGGTTGAACCGTTACCGACGCTTTGATAACTCACTACCCATCGGTAAACAAGTTAGTAAGGGTACCGGTAGCGGTTCAACCCTTTTTTACAGCAGTTCAGCAAATCAATTTTTAAACCGCCACTTAAGTGGTGGGAGTATGTGGCCGTTTATGATCGGGGACTAAGGCAAGTCCCTCCACCTGGGGACTGAGGCGATCCGTTTTCATCTTCCGGGGTAGAGTAATGACTCGAGACATCACCAGCCCCAGAACGACAAGTCGGGGACGACGATGCGGAGGGAGGTGTCATCCGCGCAGTATCCGAAGACCGGTGGCGCCGTCGTGTTCTCCCCGGTCGTCGGGGGTGCGCCGCCTTGTTCACCATGGGGCAGTCGTCGCAGTCGAACAGGAGATCTAGGTCGGGGACCCCGCAGGGATAGAGGCGCAGCAGCTGCAGGATGGACCATTGGGAGAAGAGGTCCCGCATCTGGAATGTCCTCCGCCCGTACTTCTCTATGTACGTGTTGCCGCCGAGCACCACCAGCCGGAAGCTGTCGTACGTTACAGTTAGAATAGTGCCATATTGGCTAGGTAGGGGAGGTACCCATGCTTAAAATGCCTAGATCACTCTAACTCAGAGCCGCGATTTTGGGTTAGTTATAACATGGTATCAGAGTCAAAAACTGTGGACTCCCCCTCCGTCGACCGTCACCCGTAAACAGTGTACACGTGTCAAAGTCAGAAGAGCTTGCACGTGAGCAGTCGAGTTAAAATAGTACCATATTGGCTAGGTAGGAGAAGTACCCATGCTTAAAAAACCTGAGCCACTCTAACTCAAAGCCGCTGTTTTGGATTGGTTAACAGCTACCGCCCACTCCACCGTCTCTCTCGTGATCCCAATGACCGCCCACGGCCTGAGGTCCTTGCGGATCCACCGGAAATAGAGCGGGCATCGATCCTGCGACGGTGTAGGCAGCATTGATTGGGTCGACGCCGGCGGCGAGGAGTAGGAGAGGGCGGCATGCGAGAGGGTAGAACAGAGCTACCTGCCAGCCGCCACGGCTGGAAGCGATCGAGAACTAGACAGACGATCAAGGAAAGAGTTCGAGCAAGCTTTGAAGGGGGTGGCCGTGCATACGACTGAGGAGATGGCATATGCACTTAGCCATGCGTTGTTCCAGGTGACGAAGGCGCAGAAGAGGAGGAGGAAGAAGAAGACGAGATATCCTGCAACTTTTCTGGTATATCCATGGAGGGCGGCTAGACAGACTGGTAAATTGGTAGTCATCCCTTCTTCCCTACTAGAATCGGCCCCCTTCATTTAACTATATATGTATTTGTGTATACATTTATGTTGAATGTATCCGGACGGATCAGAAAGAAAATCTTGTAAATTCGCACCTTAAAAGACTTTCCTGCGGCATATGCGTCTGATTTATAGCTGACGACGTGCGGCATGAAGCAAAAAAAATCAAGATGATAAATTATGAAGGTTGAACGGCACAGCTACGTACTCGACATAAATCAGGGTAGAAGAAATCAAACGCCAGCATATATGCTAGGATCAACAATTTAAATCCGTTACTTCGATCATTAAGATCATATTGTTTGGTAACACTCAACTTTGAAATTGATGTTGATAGGAATTAATCATGGCGAGATATTTGGGTGATAATATCAATTTTAAACTTTGCAACACCAAGAAAGCATGATAAAGAATACAAACCTCAACTTATATCAATTTTGGTGTGGATACTCTAATCTTTAGAAATATTAATATCAAATTTGATATAGTATTATTTTCTTGATACTCAAACATCCAAGCAGGTCAAAAACTATTATTTTTATAACCTGATAATTGAACTCTTGATACTAATTAATATGAGTTAGATTCTCTTTATAAGTTGAGGAGAACTCCAACCTTTTTAAAGATTAAGACTCAAGTATTTAAGTGAAGAAAAATATGAGTCCTCACTTATCACAAAAAAAAGGGTTATTGGGACCGCTTTAGAGGCATGGCAGGCCCATCCCTAAAAAAACTGTTGCTAAAGGTATTGGCGTCGCTAAAAACATTATTCAAGACATCTCAACTGTCGCTAATAACTTATGGGTCGAGTCATCCCAAATAAGTTATTGGCACGCGGCTATATAATTATAAGTCATCGTCAATAATATGTAATATTAAACATTTTATTTTTTTAAAAAATATGTTCAAAATCTCATGTACATCTATATTTACAACCTATTATCATATAACAACATTTATACATTGCATACAATTCCAATACAACCTGTAGTTGATACAATCCATACAAACTTTTTTTTTCATTTATACCCTCTTGCTCAAGTCATACAACCGGTTAAATAAACATAGCATAAAATCTTATAACATGTTACCATATAGATGCGAAACTTCAAATTAATACAACGTGTTATGGTACAATCAAATTTCTACAATGCATACAATTCTTGTACGACCTTTAATTCAATTCATACGTACAATACTTCTTTCATTAATCAATCAAAATTTATCTCCGAAATAATGACAAGTCTTGCAACTTGGATTAAAATAACTATATTACCATATCGACATGGTCCTGACCCAGATACCACGACTAAGTACTTGTTTTAAATTGAATTTTTTATTATGACCCCAGTTGATCGGGTCCCCTTTTTGGCTGACCCGGGTCCTTTTTTAGGCTGACCAACTCGCATGTGACCCCAACCCAGCATATCTTGATTTACTTCAAATAGTACAGCCTATTATCATATATAACAAAATTTATACAATGCATTTAATTTCAATACAACATGTAGTTGATACAATCCATACAAACCTTTCTTTTCATCTATACATACATCATGTTAAAGTCATATGACCTCTTAAATAAACATAGCAAACTTATATGTTCGAGTCTCTATCTATGTTGTTCAACTATTTAAACACTTATATATATTGAACTATTTGTGGTTATATTTGAGTTTGTTGCAATTGATGACTCCTAATAGAATTTTAATTTTTTTAACATCATCTTGTGCCTTTTTTCTTTTAGATATAAAAATATTGTATTTGTACTCTGTTGTGCTATGAATATAATTAATGTCGTTTGTCCAAAAAAACATGGCCTTCAATCTTTTATGGGGTGTTTGGTTGCATGATAATGAATATTTTTGTTTTAATTTTTAAAAATTGTAAGAAAACTTGTTAAAAGAGGTGTTTGGTAACCATGACAATTTTATGTTTTAAAAGTGATTTTCTTCTTAAACAAAAAAAGAGGGTCTCACCTTTTTTTTCTTGTGGTCCCCCACTTTGTTTGGTCATGTGTGGTAGTTACTTTTTTTTGTAATCACATCCCTCCAAACATGATAATTTTATGTCATGGGTTGGTTCTCTTTTTATTTTAATACAATTTTTTATCATGAAAGTGTACAAAAAATTATCATGCAACCAAACACCCCATTAACTTGTTATCATAGATACAAAACTTCATATATGTACAACCTGTCATGGTACAATCAAATTCATACAATGCATACAATTCTTGTACGACCTTTAATTGAATTCATGCAATTAATACATACAATATGTACTTCTTTCATTAATCAATCAAAATTATCCCAAATTAACGACAAGTCTGTTAACCAGCATTAAATGACTATATCACTATTAATTTAGAAATAGATATTAATATAAATCAATAAATTTTGTTTAACTATTAATATCAATTTCAAATTTTGTAATAGATACATGAATCGTGATACAGGTATCTGCCCATGTCAATTTTGTTATTGACACACTATCCTCTAGAAATAATATATAGAAACCAAAATTGACTTAGTATTATTTTTAATAAGCTGACCAAACATCAAACGGGGGGCATAAACTTGTACTTGACGAATCCTATATATATGCTTAGATATGAAAGTAGAAAAGTAAATTATTTTTGTCTGGAAGATGACACGAAATCTACTGTGTCTGGGATGGCATTAGATTATATAGAATATTGGTTTTTGAACAGGACGATCCTTTGACTTAACTTTACTCTGATATCTCTTAACTTCCCAAGATTTAATCTCTCTCTCTCTCAATCTATATATATATATATATATATATCTGAAATGTATTTCTTTGAGCAATTTTGATAATAGCAAGTACATACAGCATTGCCTGGATCACAAAAAGGGAGATTTTCTGAGCTCTCTCCCACCACAGAATTTCACGAAGGGCATATAATCTCCCCAGTCGGTAGCCTTATCATGATTCAGCCATACGCATGACGCCACGTGTCCCATCAGAACTTGTCTTCCACCCTCCTCCTCATATCGTCCCCTGGGGCTGCGCCGTAGCCCCTGCGTCGTCCGATATCAACCTGCAGGGAGCTCATCCGGGGAGGAGAGCAAGAGAAAGGGGACCCGATCGATCGATCGATCTGGTGCAGCAGCAGCAGCAGCAGCAGGAGCAGATAGCGGCGAGATGGCAGCCACCGTCATGTCCTCTCTGTCTCTGAAGCCCTCCCCCGCCGTGGGGCGGACGCCGGCGAGGGGCCTCCCTTCCCTCGCCAGGCCGTCCTCCTCCCTCCGTGTCCAGGCCAGCGGCAAGAAGATCAAGACCAACAAGCCTTTCGGTAATTAACGCACCTCGATTGATTGATTGATTGATTGATTCCCATTTCCCCCCAGATCCGGACGAAGATAATCCACCCCTCCCCCTCCCACTTTTTCCTGGTTCGTATCTTCTTTCCGCCATGGCTAGAGAGGACCTGAGCTCTCTCTTGCTTGTCAGGCATCGGCGGCGGAATGGACTACAAGGAGGGCGTCGATGCGTCGGGCAGGAAGGCCAAGGTACGTAATAAACACTAGCTGAAACCCCGCGGTAATTAATTAATCAAAAGCTGTGCACATTATTTCATCGAGCGTACGTCGACCGTGAATATATACATGGGCGTGAAGTGAAAAGCTCTCTCTGGTCTCATGTCATGGCCCGCATGCATGCGTGTGTCTGTGTGTTCGCAGGGCAAGGGCGTCTATCAGTTCGTCGACAAGTACGGCGCCAACGTCGATGGATACAGGTATATATAGATATGATCTGACTGGCCTCCTCCTCTTCTGGTGTGTGTATGTGTGTGTTTCGTTGCAGAGCAGACTGTTTTTATAATAAAAATACATTTTTACGATAAAATTGTTTTAAATTATTTTTTCCACTTATTATAAATTTATATTTCTTAAAGAGATTTTCGTCCTGAACGACAAAAGATGTGAGATTAATCTTTTCCATTTTTTTTGTTTTATGGTTGCCTTGTATCGCTTCTGATCACCTCTTTTTGGTCATATGTACGTAGTTCTCACACTTCTTGTCAATAATCATATATATATATATATCCATGTTTGGCATTGCTTAACTTACATATTATTTTAATATTTTTTTTATCAAAAAATGGTTGTGTAATTACCACATACTTTATGATCAGTCCCCCTCCTATCTCTCTCTCTCTCATACCTGGTTATGTATATATTCTGCAGCCCCATCTTCTCGCCGGAGGAGTGGTCGCCCAGCGGAGATGTTTACGTCGGAGGTAAGAACTAAAAGGCCTCATTTTTAACGTGATCTCCGATGCGATCTGTCATCGGAGGTTTGTATATATAGATCGACAAACTTCCGTTCGATGCTTCGTTTTTAACGCCGAGGGGTTGAACTGACGGAATCATTTAATCCTTGCGATGGGGGCGATTCCACAGGGACCACCGGCCTGCTGATCTGGGCGGTGACGCTCGCCGGGCTGCTGGCCGGCGGCGCCCTCCTCGTCTACAACACCAGCGCCCTGGCTCAGTGAAATTAAGATCAGGTGGATGATATTAATTGATATAACCCCATGCATGCATGCATGTAAACCTTCTGCTTGTAATCGTATAAACTGGATTGGGTGCAATGTACTCTTTCTTTCCCAACAGCAGAGATATTGTCTTCTGTACGTAGATGTCTGATCTTGATCAGCGCACCGTGCACGATTCCTACGGTTGTGGCACTGCAATGGGCCGGCATCTCCTCTAAAGTACGTGATATACTGGTTTTTTAGACAAGATGTGAAATTCTAAAAATGTACGCGCGCTTAGAGATTCAAGTTCAGCCTATGATAAAGACATAGAATATTTCTCCGATGATCAATATGAGATAAAATTCTTCGACGCAAGATCGTGGGATTGGTGGATGAGATATATCAGGTGTGGTTTTCGGAGCGTCGGACGTTGCTGTAGATACGCAGGGTGTTTGGTTGAAGGGTGCAATGGGTGTTTCTATGATTAAGAACAGATTTTTATAACAAATTTACTCAAAACGAAAAAAAACTCTCTGTGATAATAATCATGATCAAGACATAATTCTTAGAGCTTTTTTTCTTAGATCAAAAAGAGGTGAGATATTTCTCTTCCGTGGCCTCCATATTTTTTAGTTCTACATGATATAGACTTGCCACTTTGGTTATCGTATTTGCCCCCAAACATGATAATATCTTATATTTATTGCTACCATAGATTTATTTCAATAATGTAAATTTATGACAAAAAACATATGAAAAATATTTTATAACAAAATAATCAAATAATGTTATTAGTATCCAATGTTCATTTATCTCGCAGTGCTGCAGTGGAATCTGCATTCTTTTAGATGATGTTTGGTACGAGGATAACCGGGGGATAAACTTGATTTATTCTCTAAATTTTGGAAATAAATCATGTTTATCCTCAAAAAAAATTGGTGTCAAATGGGCCCTTTTAATGATTAATTAAGTGTGTCAAGCTAAGGACAAATTCTTTGGAAAAGGTTTTGGACACCATGAGAATATCATTATAAAATATGCAAGCTTGAAATAATTCAAGACCCCTAAAGAGCTAGGGTATATTTTCTACTGACCAAGTCTCGGATACATTTCTTGAAAAGTGGCTCCCATAGACGACCTTAGTTCTTTCTTGCATATGGTATCTAATTTGAACAGATGGCTAGAACCTAGACTACTTCAACAAAACAATCTATTCATTCCGAGCTTTTGGTAGTCTATTAATTTAATATTTAACATATTCTTAAATCCAAGTGTTGAAGAGTTTTATCCTATATTGACGACCAGAGGAATATTCCATGTCTTTATCATAGCATGGACCTGGGTGTCCTTAGCACACGTGCGTTTTTGAAATTTCACATAGTATCAGAGCTGGTCAGGCTATAGGCTCTGTCCTCCGGTGGATTTGCTCCTGTTTTTGCTCGACTATGTCCCGTGTATTCCTATCGTGGCTCTGACGGTGGTGGCTGGCCGAGAGGGGGAGTGTTGAAGGGTTTTATCCCATATTGGCCACCGGAGGAATATTCCATGCCTTTATCATAGCTTAAACCTGGGTGTCCTTAGCGCACGTGCGTTTTTGAAATTTCACACCAAGAATCACAATCTGTCCTCCCCCCTCCTTTGAAGACTTGATATCTTTGTCAATATCATAAATATGAGACATATTATAGTAACTGAATTAAGGATGTCCACTATTTGCTTCAACTACATAACTTAAGTCAAATTAATAGTTTGATTTGAACTACGGATCATTGACTTGATTTGATTTTTAAGAATTTTCAAACCGTACTAGTGAACTAGATAAATCATATTACATTAAATATTTATTTTAAGTTATATTAAAAATATTTACAGATAGGTTCTTAAAAAATAAATTTTGAAATTTTTTCAATACTTTTTAACATAACATTAATAAAATATGTAAAAATATACACTGAATTTTGATAAAATTTAATTTGAAATAAAATAAAATAAAATCAGGCATCGCCATATATGCTAAGTTAATAAAAATATGGTTTGAATTGAAACAAATCAAAGCAAACCGAAAAAAAGTGAGTTTGATTTAGTTTAGTTTGAGAAAAAAAATCTCAAAAATCAAACACCACCGTGAACACTCCTAGAAACGAAATATCACATGATTCTCTTCAAAATAATATAAATGTTTGCGAAATTGTAAAACTATATCTCAATTTGTAAGATATATATATATATAAGTAAGCTTCTCTAATAAAAAAATGAGGGAACGGTTTTTCTCCTAGCTTCCTCCCGAACTAAGAACAATCGTGTACTTACATATATACTGACCCTTGATTAAGCTAACCCTGGTAATACTAAGAAGCTAGGACTCGGCCAACGAACAAAGAGTTGTCTCCATTCATAAAAATAAAGAGAGATCAAAAATATAATATAACTGGACAAGTTTTATGGAGTTAAAATTAAAACTACTCCAACAATTTATACAACATTATTTTAAAGCCGAAATCAGGGAGATTGATATCAAATTAATGCTATCGATGTTAAGATCGATACTGATTAAATGTCTTTTTTTATGGACACTGGCCCAGTGGCCGAATACTGATTAAATGTCATATTCATGTTATTCTAGATATATATAATATAGGATTCTGAAAAAAAAAATAGAATTTTGACTTGCAGCGCAGAAGGGCTCCGGTGGACCGTTATCCGGGGTCAAATCTGCAACTAAACCCAAAAGACCGTTGACTTTTTCACAACAGAAAAGTCAATATAACTCTTTCACCAGCTCATCTGCCCAAGACCGTTGACTTTTTTCACACGGAAAGTCAATAATACTCTTCAACCAGCTCTTCCGTAGATCTGCCGTCGGCGGAGCGGAGAGCGACGTCGGAATCTCCCGAACGACTGCGATGGCGTCTTCTTCGGTCTCCTCCTCCCCCTCCTTGCCCGACTGGTCAAAGCTTCCGGCCGAGATCCTGGGCGAGATCTTGGAGCGCCTGGCGGTGGAGGACTGCGTCCGAGCTCGCGCAGTCTGCTGGCCATGGCGGTCGGCGCCCCGGATAACCGCCGGCCCGTCGATGTCGCCGTCTCTCTGGTTGCTACCCACAGCAGTAAGGAATCGATTCATCAGCCGCCGCGGAGATCCGCCGTCGCAGGACTTCTTCACCTTCCCAGGTAACAAGAAGCACCGGATTCCCGTCGCCGAGCTCCGCGACCGCCGCTGCATCGGCTCCTCGCACGGCTGGCTGGTGGTCGTCGACTACCAGGCGGATCTGCGCCTCGTGAATCCGCTCAGCGGCGCCATGCGCCGCCTACCGCCCTTCAAGAGGTACCACGAAATCTACCGCGCCGGAGGCGAGGGCGACGACCTTGACGTCGACGACGATTATTGTATGGCATCCTCGTTCGTGAGATACGCCGTGGACTGGTACTTCGTCAAAGCCGTGGTGGCGTTGGGTCCTCCTCCTCCTCATCCGCCTGCTCGGCCGTCACCGGACGGCTTCACGGTGGTGATGATATACGGCAATTGCCGGAAGCTGGCCTTCACTAAAGAAGGGGACGACTTCTGGACGGAACTGGAGACCCCTTTCGACGGCTTCGCCGACGCCGCCTTCCACGGCAAGAGAGTCTTCGCCGTGACTGACGCCGGTCGCGCCATCGCCGTCGATCTCCTCTCCGATACTTCCGATTACCCGGTGGTGACCTGCGTGGTGTCCGAGGAAACGGTGTACAGAGGGAACTCCTGGGAGAGGACTTACCGGTACCTGGCAACGGGCCGGCCGCCGTCCGGAAAGGTGTTCCTGATCCGGAGGACAACCGATTCGGAGATCACGACGGGCTTCGACGTCCGCGAGCTGGACGCCGACGGCGGTCGGCGGTGGAGGAGGGTGGAGGATCTGGGGAACTCGGCCGTCTTTGCGGGTGGCGTCTTCTCCGCTCTCTGCGTCGACGGCGGCGGCTCGCCGGAGCTGGAGGGAAACTGCATCTACTTCGCCGGCGACGCTGGGAAACATGACGTGGAGGTGCTGCACCTGGGGACAGGACGGTTGAAGGTGCTCAATCTTGAGGAGGAAGCTGCAGCCAAGACATCGACACCCATCTGGTTCACCCCGAATCCCTATCAACTCAGCTCTAGCTGATTAATTGTTCAGCACCAGTTGCATTTGGATCCCCATGGAACATCTGTCTTGCCATTCTTTCTTACATTGATCAACACTCTGTTTCTAATTTCTACTAGTTTTCGAACATGTTCTTCTGGTGCTCTCTTTTTTTTTTAGCTCATCATGCTGATCCGCATTCGACAGCAATAATAATGAGTTATGATAATCTCATTCTCTAGGTGAACGGAACAATCTTAGACCCGTTCAAAGATGGTCATGACTCTGGTCATTTAAAAGATAAATAGTTCGGTAATGATTCGATGACTGTTATCAAAAATGACTCAATGATCATTGACATCTTACTTACTCACTAACGGCCGATAACGAGTTATATTAAATTGAGCAATAGATTAGTAAAACGTAAATATTAGATCGACGTTAACTCACTGACTCGTTATTGAAAAATGCTAAACTGTTATCGATGGTATATTAACTTATTATCGATTTTAATACAATTCGTTATCGACGATTGTAGTTCGGCTTTTACTGTCGTTGAACTATTATTAAATTGTCACTTAAATGACATAGAGTTGTGACCATTTTTGATCAGAGATTGAAATTATTCCATCCACCGGAGGAAAAAGAGGTGATCCAAACTCAATAAGTATACATTTTAGTCTCGACCCCGTTCAAGTCCTGCTGACCCGGTCGGCTTGTTCTCAACGCCATGGTATATGGGGTCGGCGACTCAATCAGCCGGGTCGGCCGACCCAGTTGGTTTTTGAGTCGACCGACCCCGACCCGGCCCCACGACCCTGACTCGATTAATATATCTAAATAAAAATTTTTATTATTTTTTTCGACCCCGGCCCGACCCGGGTCGCGACCCCAACCGACTTGAGTCAGTTTTAGACCCGACCGGACTCGGTCCCGACTCCCAACCCCGCCTTCGACTCACGCCCAACCTTCGACGAGCTGTTTCTCGATACGAAATTCAAATTTTAGTTACAAAATAGAATAAGATGTTTGTTTGGTTTGCCGAGCGTGCATGGAAGAAAAATGTATGATAAAATGCAATCTCGGGTCCGTCTTAGCGGACCGCCCTAAATAGTTGATCCGGACTTCAAAATATTCTTACACCTAATCCACTCGTGGAAATATTTATGACTTCCGCCCTGTTTTCATACGATTACAAATTTTTTTTCTCCTTCTTTTTAACACTTTAATACTTTGCGTTAAAATTTGTAGTTTAGATTGTTCGAATTAAACGACGGATCAAGTGAACTTTCGGGCTATTTTCTAATTTATTATACCCATGCTTAAAATAAATACAAATTTGTATCTGACATGTTATATGTCTAAAAATAAAAAATGTATATAATTTAAGAACAAGTTGAACAAAATGTAATTTTTTAACAGAGTATGGCACGAAAACTTAAAATAATAATGTATCTAATTTTTTTTATCAATCTGACAAGATGATATTATACGATGAATTTAAGTACTAGTTTTAACGTAATCTCCAAATGTCTGCATCATATATACATATAATTTCATTAAATCTTATTAAATTTAAAAACTAGATATCATATTTAGAATAAGTAAATTTCATTTACTTTTTTATTAATTTAATAATATTGAGGAAAGCAATTTTGATGGCAGCAGAACAGTAAGTTAACGCAGGAGAAGGTGACAGAATGAAATTAGAGCTATAAAAATTGAAACGGCTGGAGTGAATGTTAAATATATTGGGTCAATGGACCGTCAGTTAAGTTGATTTTCAGATCTAGAATCAATTTTCCCTAAAATAAATATTATTCCATATGTTCTCGAGCATGATCTGGGACGTTCTTAAGACTGGGCAATTCTTGAAATAAATTTGTGAAAAGCATAATAACGATTTTCATCGTCCACTTAGTTTTTATAAAAATAAAAATACAATAAACATTGGTTTTAAATGTTTAATAAATAAAAAACATGTAATATAATTATAGGTTGAAGATATGGGTACTAAAATTTACATTTAAGCTATTTCAAATACTATATAGAAAATGAGATCAACTACAAGTATAAATATGTCGATTTTTAAATAGCTACACTTTTACAAAAACAGATACCATAAAATTAGGACATAAACTAATAGCATTAAAATTAAAACATGTATGGTAGATAACAAAGTTTAATTTGGTATATAAAATGAAGTATCCCCATGTATACTTTGTTTTGTAACCATGTAATACAATCTAAATTATAATATAATCTTGTTTATGTTTTGTTAGACAATGAATGCCAATGTCTTAATTAATTTAATCTTATCATGAATACCAAGTAATGTTAACTTATATGTTATAAAATAATATATAAAAATATTTCACACTATAATAAATATATAAGGAAGAATAAAAAACTCATCTCACCTAAAAAGATGGAGTTGTTATACAAAGAAATAAGTAGACTAAGAAAATTTAAGCCATGTAATTAATTCTCTCTGCCAAACAACTTGCCAAGAAAAAGTGAAATAAGAGACTTCACTTTCTTTTTCTTCTTCCAAAATAGCTCTTAATATTCAGTTCCACTTTATAAATAAAAAAATCTGACTCATCAGTACATAAATACATATATTTATGATTCATCAGGAAATACATTAACATGTTCATGTGAAAATAGTTGGGTGTATAACTATTAAGTGGCTAACTGATCATGTTAAAATGATTTGGCTTAATTAGTAGGCTACCAAAATTATTAAAGTGAATTATTACCAGGAAGTTAACAAATTTTATTGTACTAACATCATAGCGAGGAAGTTTTATAGTGCTAAAAATAGCTCTTGCAGGAGAATGGCATGGTTTTTTTTAAAAAAAAAGTGATTTTATTCACTACCAACTAATTTAAATCTTTTGTTTTCTACTAAAAATTCCTAAATATGTAAACAAGTTTGAACTTCATAGATGAGTCTATAAAATTATTTAACCCATAAAGATAAAACAATAAGCATATTTCAGTGGGTTGCCTTGTTAGATATACTAAAGCAGATTCGGATTCGCAGATCCGATTCTTTATAGAATCTGAAGACTTCTTTAACTAAGATCTGAATCTATCATCAACTTGATAATCCTAATCTAAATCACATCCAAACATGATACAAGATCCAAAACCAAGCTAGGTCCGGATCCACTTAAATCTACCGAATCCGGACTTATCAGAGGCGAAATCGTAAAAAGCGATCCATCCTAGGCGGGGGCGGCGCCGTCCGGCGAGGACGAGGAGAGGCCGGCAGAGAAGCCCTGGGAACACCCGCCGTCGCCGGCAGCGCTGCGATCACGACTTGGTCATCTTCCTCGGTCCCCTGTGTTTGTGCAGGCGTCTCTGGTGGAACGGGTTCTGGCTCGGATACTGGCTGTCTTCTTCTCCTCTACCTCTCCGTCGCCCCGGGATGGAGAAGCCCCCCGCCGCTTGCGCCCTGGAGTGGAGCGTGGAGCTGGAGAAGGGCCTTCGATCCAAAAGGCCAGGTCGGTATCGAAAAGAAAACGCCTTTCTCTCCCTTATCTCTCTAAGGAGTTAAGTTATTGCTGTTCACGTTCCTTCTGGATACTTGGGCTCTTCTCTTTTCACTTGGTCGCTTTTCTCGACAAACACGATTGCTTTGTTATTCTGTGCACCTGCAAGCTGCGAAGGTGAAGTGCTGTTTCGTCTAGTTATCTGTTGAATGGGCAGTCTACGTTGTCTTGTGGGGTAGAGTTCATGTTGTTTAACCATCTTTGTTTCGCGATGTGTTGTTGTTCTTTGTCGCCCTGCGACTTGCTTTGGCTGATTACGTCAAAATCATTTATGTTTTGATTCTGTAATATGGTTGTGCTTATTCTGACGTACATGCCTACCTGGTACAGGGCAGCCCGTCGAGGTGATAGAGAGGATTGGATCTAAACTTCTTAAGTGGAGCAAGGAATCATTAATGCCCATGTCTGGTTCAAAAATATATGGGTTGGTACCTGGGGAAGAGAAAAGCTTCGCCAACACGATTATCTTGCGGCTTGCTGATGCCTTTAAGTCTGGGGATAACTGTATCAGGGCTTGCATCCTGAAGGTTTTTCTTCTGCAGTTGAGTCAGATTAAAGAGAAGGGAAGGAATTATGATGGCCTTCTATCAAAGCAGAGGTTGCCCAACTACTTAGAACTGTTGAAAAAAGTGAAATCTGTTTTTGACACTGGTGATGCCAAAGCAAGAGCGTTGTCCTTGCATCTTTTTGGGTGTTGGGCTCCTCTAACATGTGATAATGCTGGTGTACGATATATATTACTATCCAGCTTGAGATCAGGTCATGCTTTGGAGGTATTCTATATATTCCCGAAAATTTAATGGCACCAGTTAAAACAGTTCCCAGTATTTTTTCCTGATACCAATATTGTGCTAAACATTTCAGGTGAGAGCATCTCTTTTTGCTTCTGGCTGTCTATGTCGACTATCTGATGACTTTGCATGCATTGTTATGGGCATTTTGGTTGATATTATCCACTCAGGAACTTCAACAGCTAGCATAATGTTGGCAGCAGCACATGCTTTTGGTGAACTTCAAAGCTCCTTGTTGATTATAAATAGAGCTTTCTGGGTACTTCTGAGTTCTCTGTATAAGCTAACATATTCTTCTATCGTCCATAGTTGTTTTGTTTAGAACTTATATACACCTGAAAATTTTCACCATTTTAATTGCTTTGACATCTACTTTTAGCGATCTTGAAAATAGTGTAGCCAGTGAAGTATGGGGATTTATGTAGAGGAAAGGAATTGTGAGTGGTTCATGGCATTGATGAAAAGTAGTGTAATATACAAGGGTAATTGAATATATAAGGGGATGTGATATTCATTTGAATAATGAAATCTTTTAATGCATGTTTCTTGTATATATGCCTTTTTTCTATTTGAATTGGATTCTGGAGTTTCTCAAGTCGATACGGATTGGAGAGATTATCTTTTAATCATGGATTCATAAATGCCTTGGGGACTTTTCCTGGATATACCAACCTTGTTTTTTATGGTCATATAATAGCTGGGTTATATGTGTAACAGTTAAAGATTAGGGGCATTTATTAGCACATATATATTGGACATAATTGTGGAGACTCTTCTTTTGTTTTAAAGTTTCCTTCCATGAAATGCAATTTTAAGTAAAAGAAAAGTTCAACTACTTCTCTTTCAACCATCCCCTTCAATCCATGGTACATCTGCTGGCTATAATTGATGATTTCTGGCCATCCCATTTCCTAATGGTGAGGGCAATGGCCTCCACCTGAACCTTCCCCGCTCCATGCGAGCCGGATCTGCCAATTTAATTTGGTGGATCTTGGCTTATCGCGTCTAAAAACCCAATATGAGCTGGATCCACTATCTTAAGTTGTTGGATCTGGTCATTTTGGGACCCACAGACCCAACCTGAGCTGGATCAGACCCATATCATGACTACAGACCCGACCTGATACAAGTCACCTTCCCTGTTCGATAGTGTGGGGAGGGTGCAGGTGGCGGCAGTGTCCCTCCACCATTGGGATCGGCCTCAGATCTGCTGTACACGTCAATCCTGACGATTTTAGCCTGATCCTGGCAGAAATCAATGCCAGGATTTGGCTCCCCTTGTGTATCCAGTCGGCACCTGCTGATCCCAATCTGGGATTGACTGATCCTTTAAACTTTCCTTCAAAAGGCAATGGGTTCAGGCAATGTTGATTCTCCATGCCTTCAATTTCTGCTAATTTACACTCTGTCAGTTTGTCTTCTCCTGCTTGACCAAGTAGTTTATCCATTTCATGGTGACCTTTTCATCTATTCATGTGACCCTGATGGCATGGCTCGTAAACTTTAATTTATATAAATTGAATTTATATAATAATCAGTGAAGATTTTGATTGTGTCAAATGTTCCTTCTATGCTTTTTGTTTAACCTTATCCAGATGGGCAAGAAGCTGGTGTTAGATGCAAGGAAGGGGGATTATATTGCTGAAATGCTTTTCTCTTTGTCAAAGCTTGCGGTGAAGTCTCCTACCTTGATTCCCGAGCAGGTATCTTATTTATTCTCTCAAAAAGATCAAGAAAACAACACACAACATTATTTTTATCTTTTTCCATTTCTTTCTTGTGCATGAAATAAGGTAGGAATTTAAATTTCTTATTGCTCGGAAGTTGTGCCTAGTTTGACGAATTATTATTTATTTATGGAGAGAAATGGGTGTAGAATCAAGGAATGACACATTTATGTATAAAACATAGGGAATGTTCTGTTAATTCAGTATTTACAAGTCAAGTTCTTTTGTAACTTAGGTCCTTTGTCATTACTAGATAGTCATGTTTTAGTCAGATTAATGTCTCCTCCATTTATTAGTTTCTTACCTCATTGGTTTGTGCAGGTAGAGGTCCTTTTACTGTTTTTGTCTGAAGAATATACTTGCACATCGATGGCCCTTAAAAGTATTTATTTTATTCTTCATCATGGATTTTTCCATTTTCTCATAAGCAGGAAAGTTTTTTCAACACTATTTTACAAAATAGATGATCCTGACATTCCGTTAGATCAACAGTGTGTTGCCCTACAAACACTATGTAAGGTAGCACCTTGATGGTTCTGATATCATTTCCTTTATGAGGATTATGTTTCCCTTTTTATGATAAGCAGCCACTTTGCAGCTTTTCAGTAATCAGACAAAAGTATGTCAATGGAGCATACCTGAATTTCCTACCCTTGTCATGATTGTTGGAAATGCTTCCAAATCACTGTGTAGTACCAAAAAATGTTTGGCGCTTCAGCTTCTAGTTGATATATCATACAATGCCAAGTTCTTAAGAAAAGGAAGTTATACATTCACTGAGCAAATTTCAAGTGAACATGCCTCATTTCAGTCTCAAGTGAGCACCGAAGATCTATCTGTTCTTGTCAATGATGCAGTTTTATTTGCCAGACATGTTATTTTAATCCTTATCGATCAGATTGCCTCAATGACAAAAAGCATACACATTGATGCTGAAAGAGGAACAATATTTTTGAAGGACACAAGATTCAGTGATACAGTAGATACTCTTAGACAAAAATGCAGCATCTTCATTAAACATGTACTACGCTTAGTTGTGGAATATCCTGTATTAGGTCTTATGGCACTTCATAGATTCAGCAATCTGATTGAAGACCTAGTTCATCTTTTCTTCACATTCAATAGGGAGGCTCCAAATTATTGTAGTGATGTATCAGAGAGGAGAACCAACACTGTCATGGCGAGTAAGTTTCCTGAATCCCTGGAACACGCTAGAGCAAAGTGTGCTGAGTATGTCTCTGCGGCTATATTATACATTTGTTATTTTGTCATGGCTTGTCTCAATGTGCTTGATGAAAATGCCCCTGTTAGTGATGAAGTATGTGCAGTTCTGAAGCTTCTTATTGGCTGTTTGCAAAGCATTGAGTTTTGTGATTCTGATGCTTGTGAAATGTTGTCATTTCACATGCATTCTTATGTTATAGCTCATCGCCACTGGATAAAGGATAACGCGATGCAAACGATTGGTAAAACAAAAGTTGATGAAATTCTTGACCTGTCTGAAGATGAATCTTGGGTTCATCTTGAAAGCTTTGCTCTTGGATTTGCAAGAAGAATGATGGATAGAAGAAAACATTGGTTGGTTTACAGATGCGGAAAGTATTCATCTTGTGAAGGTCTCTGGTTTTCTGCGGCTTATGCATTTAGGCGATTAATTGACAAAGCAAAATCAGACTCTTGTCGCCGATGGTTAAAATGCCTAACACTATTGGCGGGAGCTGAAAGTGAAATCCAGCTACTTCTGTACCCATATTTAGGCATAAAGTTAATTAGTGATGTGTGCTCTGATAGTGGTCGTCTTAAGTCTTGTGCTGGTGCCAAAAAAGAGGGGACAAAAGATTATGATGGTGGACCTGTTTTTCTGCACGATAAAGGGGAGAAGCTTTCTAAGGTCTATAGAAGAATTTGCTCCTCTTCGGAAATCTTAACTGATATTGGGACCTTAACAGGTGCTTTCTGGTTCCAGAATTGGTTTCTGAAGCTTAGAGGTAAGGTTCTCCAAATTCTCTTGGATGTAATTAGACATCTGGATACGCACTTTGACAAGAGAAAAGCTGGTAGAGATGGACATGGCGAACAAAACCTGGGCATATTTCCTTCAATCTCTAGATTGGATATAAATTACTTGACATCTCAATTTTCTTCTAGTGCTTTTCGGTTGAATAAGTTAGCAAGGGAATATGATTTTCTCGCATCTTTCTTGGACATGGATATTAGAAGTTCCAGAATACTTTCAAGGCTTGCTCTTTCTTGTTCATTACTGGCATTTTGTGCTGCTTTTCCTTTGTATTTATCAAGTTTATGTGGTCAACAAAGTGTAATGGGTGATTCAGGGTGCTTCAGAAAAAGTAACTCCAGCTTGTTCTTGGATGATCTAGCTGGAAGATTATTTTACATATATGGTGCAAGTGTGTTGGATCTTGAGAAGTATGTGCCATGTGGTGGTAAGTTAAGAGGATACTTGAGGTGTGGGAAACAAGTATCTGGGTTTAGTAGCCTTGACAGATGTCTTGTACTTGTTTCAAGGTGTGCCATCTCTGGCTTCTGTCACTCCAAGTCCAAGCAGGTGGCAAAGGGAAGTGAAAATGAGGAAGACGAGTGTCAAATGTTCAGGATGGGACTACAACTTTTTTATAATATTCTTGTCAAGTGGATGAGTGTTCCCTTTCAGACCCCAAGATGTTTCTTCAGAATAAGGTAATTCTTTGAAATTTATTTTAGGATTTACATAACTTGTTGAGGAAAGGACATAAAATAAAAATTATGTAAACTTTCAGTGTCTATATTCATTAGCGCTTCAGTACTTTAGTGCGTGCTACATTTCTGCATGCAGTTGACGTAACTTATATTCAGTTCATGGTTATTAAACAACTTAAACAACCATCCTTTTCTTCTAGAATGAAATATATCATTTATTTGTTCTTCACTCAAGTTCTTCTCTCATTGTCTCACTATTATCAGGTATTGTCAAGGTTCTGAGATCGTTGCTCACAGTGTTGATGTTGAAAATCTTAGCAAACTCGATGTTTTGTATGGAAACCAGTTGTGCTTAAATCTCTGTATCCAGTTAAGGAATATTTCAGCTGAGCATTGTGCCAGGATTTGCAAGATATATTGCCTTCTTGCTGCCAAGTCAGATGAGCCTGCATTGGGAAATAAAGATGGAGAAAAAGAAGCATTTGCTGGCTTTCAACCATTCGAAGAGACTTTTTGTTTGCATGAATTACTTTTGGTATATATTGCGAATGAAACCAATAAGTCAGACAAAGCGCAAAGTTTCCCATTAAATGAGGCGGATTTGGTTACGACGTATGTCTGTACTGAATTGAATCAACAGGGACAGGGATTTGCTACATGCTTGCTTGATGTCTCAACTTTTCCTACAGGAAAATATAAGGTCAAATGGCATTCCTGCTGTGTTGACAAAGATTACAACATCTGGAGCATGCCTGTTTTAAGTGATTCTGTTTGTTTCACGGTTAGGGAGCCTTCTGCTACTTAAATCTTGATATCACAATGTATATTGGATCCCTTTGCTTCTATCTGTATTGTTATGTGACATTCAACAGGACATTCACAACTTATGTTCCATTATACCAGGTTTGCACCACAAAGTGTTTGAGCTTTCTTTATAGATTTATTCTCATAAACAGTGCAATATTCATCAATTCAGCGTGAATAAAGTAATAGCAAAAGAAGAAACATAAATTCAGTATACAGAACATAGACATAAGACATCCGTGAGGTACATGAAAGAACCGAAAAACAAAGAAATTAAAAGGAAAAACATTACATCAGGGAGTTGCAAGCCAACAATTAACAGCATGACAAGCAACCAAAGTTACTAAAAAGACTGACACTTCTTGAGACGTGATCTGAATCTTCATTACTGCCAAGTTTTAGCAACATACAAGTACCTGACATGAATTGACATCAATCGTTGTCCACAGTTTAAATGTATCATCATATTCACGTCCGAGAGCTCTACCATTTCTGATCATGCCAATTGCACCATGATATAGCAGGCAGACAAATAATGGTTAATCAGCTTGGCCTTCCCCCTAGGTTCTCTCTTCTTATTTATGCTGGCTTGTGTGAGCATGCGTTTCACAAGATCCTGGGCAGCATCAGCAATGCCTTCTGTCTGCAATGTTTAGACCTTTTTTCATGGGTGTAAACTTTATGATTATATCACACAATGAAGTTCTTTTTTATGTTGAGTTCACAGTGGAAAGATGCTTACTTTTTTTTCTGGTGGGCACATATCTTATTACTTTTTTTCTGGCTTATATGCATGTATTAGTCTGTCCTAGTTGAGCCTTGCAAGATCGGCTCAAAGTTTCTAGACGTAGAAACAAGGATTGCGTGCCAGATTTATTAGGATGTTGCCTGGGTTCATGAGTTACTTGATTTGGTAACTATCGGTATCTTCTTCATCTTATACTCACATAAATTAGCTCCCTGCTTCCCCGATCTTGTTGTTGATTTTGTCCTTGATTTTGAATTCCCTTGTCTTCTTCACAGGAAGTGCTGCTTGCCAATCCAGATGCTGAAAATACATCCAAGACAATGATCTGCATGCACCAATATCAAGGTATTTGATGAAACAGTGCATTGAGATAACGTAAACAATGTTCCCCATTGCCCCTTCCTGTTAGTGCTTGTTGCTATTTTTTTTCTTGATTCAGCATGGCATTACATTTGCAAGTAGATGCTTTAAAAAAACTTTTTCCTCTTTTCACATTTATACCGTTTCCTTGGTCAGGTCCAAAATCCAGAAAGAGATGAAAAAGCACAGCGCAGCAGTGTTTCAGACTTTCAGTTTCAGTTCATCGAAACATTTTTACAGCGAGAAATAACTGTCAGCTGCGCATAATGATTTTGGTGACAAAAAGTCATCTGTAACTGAAAGCTTTGGAATGAATATTTTTCTACGCCATGGTTCTAGGTACCTGTTTCCCAATCTCACCTATGGATTTCCGGATGCAGAACATTTCACAATGGTTTACCTTCTTCGGTTAGAGTAGCAGCAAAATAGATACCATATCAATGTCATTGATACCTACAGAGGATAGAGTTTCAATATCAAAATTGATACAGGTGACGCCTAATTAATTTGGTACGAACTTTTTTTATGGGTAAAATTCATTTACGTACTTTTAAGGTGAACAATGTGAACAACAGGTATCTTAATGGATAAAACGATAAAAAATGGTCAAACTCCTAGACAAATGTCAACAAGTATATAAGATTTTGATCAATTTTAGTACAGAAAAACTAGCGAGTACCATGGATCTTAAAAACAAATCAGGTCTGTTTCTTATTCCAAATCAGGACCGGCGAAGTGAAAAAGAAAAAGGAAAAAAACCGGAAAGAATCAGGGGCCTGCCTACGGAAGGGGAGTCCGGATTGCCTGCTTTTGTTTTACCGCCAACCAAACGGGATGAACCGAAGAAAGAAGGGAAACGAGTGCTTCCGAATTCCAGAAATATGATGGTTGTTGTGCTGGGTGCTGCTTGCCTGGCAAACCTTGGAGCCACGTGATCGGTGTGACGTGTACGCCTCGACGCTACTCGGGAAGCAGCTAACCGCATCCTATTGGTATCCGTTTTGGTTATCATTGATATTATACAAATCAGAATCACACATAAACATAATGTACACTATTTACGTGGTTATTTATTTTTTAGTCCATGGAAAGCTACGAAGCTATCTCTGAGTACGTAAAACATGCAGTAGTCTTCCCCTGGATGGTTTATTGGGATGAGAGCACAAAAACTCGAAGTACAGAGTTATTTTCAGGGACCTAAAAATAAAAATAAAACGGATTATTTGATGAGAAAATGTTAGAACAAGCACACGGATGAGAGCGTGGACTTTATTTTTATTCAATTCTTGATATATGTTCGGTATAGTCGGTAACACATGAAAGGAAACCGGCCTTCTTGTGTAGTTAATGGTATCCGAATCCGATACGTGCTTTGTGGCGCATGCTGTCGCTATCGGACAACGCCGTGTCCGAACTCCGAACCACCCCCTATCCGTCAGGATACCCCCCCTCTCTCTCTGAACGAACGCCCAGCAGGAGGAGATTCTGTGTTGGCACATCGGGGAAGAGGAAGAAGGTAAGGGAGACTCCGCCTACTGCATCGCTTTCCTATTAGTTGGCTCCATTCTTCTTCTGAAATTTGCAGAAAATTTTGGCCTTGACGAGGGGAGAAGATAGGTGGCTCTAGTTGACGGCATGCTTCGGGCTTGAACTCCGATTTGCACCTTCGCCGAGAAGCTTCTACGCAGCATTCTTGGGTTTCTTACGAATCGAAGTGAGAACATGGTTTCTTGTCCGGGAAATCTTAGCCCTCTGCCGTTGAAACTAATTAATGTTTTTGATGAAATGATGTGCTCGAGTGAGGGGATGTCTGAGGTTGCAGATAAGAAAAGAGGATTTTATTTTATTTTTTTGGTTTCCTTTGGGGGGAGATAAAACTAAGTTGGAGTTCCTTTGTCGAATAAAAGAGTAGACAGATCTTCTCCTCCATCTTCTGATCTGCCTTCTTCTTTTACCTTGCAGAATTCTTCTTCGATCGACCGAGCCAGGAATAGGATGAGACAGAAGACTGATCTGATGGCGGACTAGAGAAGGTGAACGTGCTGCAGGATGACGATGGCGGCGCTGCGCTACGCCTTCTCCCGCTTCTTGGCCGCCGCAACGCTCGCCGTGCTCTCCCTGCCGCCGGTCGCCCATGGCCTCCGCCCGTCGGATCACGGCCTCGCATTCCAGCAGAACTCCACCGTGGGGACCCCGGCGATGGCAGCGTTCTTCCGCGGCGACGGTGGCGGCCGGGGGGCGGCCCAGCTGCCGGAGGCGGGAAACGCGACGGCGTCGGATTGGCGGGCGAGGGTGACGCCTATGTCGGTTGGGGACGGGCGGGGGCGGCTGCGCACGGTGTTGCTGGCGGTGGGCGTCGCGTGTGCCGCCGTCGGGCTGGCGCTGCTCGCCGCGGCGGGGGTAGCCTACCTGAACCTGGATCGGCGCCGGCGGGATGATGATGCCGGGGCGGCGGCGGCGGGGAATC
This sequence comes from Cryptocoryne crispatula var. balansae, assembly GCA_036172225.1. NCBI lineage: Eukaryota > Viridiplantae > Streptophyta > Magnoliopsida > Alismatales > Araceae > Cryptocoryne > Cryptocoryne crispatula. The sequence continues at coordinate 9,935,132 of CM069921.1, read as the reverse complement.
GCGGCGGATCTTGGTGCCCCTCCGGCACGCGCGGCGGCGCTGCGTGAGACGGAGGCCTCCTGATCGCTGGGCTTCTTCGGATCCTCGGATCGAACGGCTCTGATTATCCGGCTACGGCGTATTTCTTTTGGATGCCAGAATTTAATTTGTACGCCCATAGCTCTTTTAGAATCATTATTTTATGCCTATCACCTTGACTATGGATACATCCTGTTATGTTTAAATCATGAACGATCATATCTTTTCTTTTTAATATGATTAAAATAAAGTGTGAGTTAAATAATGACGTAAAATTGTCTGTGTTCGAAGACATATGATAACAAAAAAAAGTGAGTACCAAACGAGGTAAAAGCCCACATGATAAAAAAGGCTAAAATTTTTTTGTCTAAGAAAAAATAATTTTAACATTCTCAACCAATTTATCATGCAACTAAACATCTCATAAATTTTGTCAGATTCAACTAAATTATGTTGGTAATCATAAGTCTCTCGGAAAAAAATTTTTGTATTGATGTGCACGTGTAACCTTTGATGGCATGACCTATTTTCACACATTTTTCAAATATTAGATGTATTTTAACTATAAGTAATATGTGTTTTTTTTTTTTGTCAAAGCATGGGTTTTTGTGTTGGGCAATTGGTTGACCTCAAAATAGAGGTACATAAACGAGTAATTATTTTCAGCATATTATTGCGCTAAATCAGAAGCAGGTCTAATTGAGCATTCATACCCCGGAGCATCAGTTCATATTTTTTTAGTTCGGCAAAGGAGTTAATAATGATTGAATTGTATCTTCACAATACCTTCAAAACGTTTTTGGGTTCAAAGTCAAGAGGTAAAATAATGAATTTAGCAGAAGAAAACAAATGAACGTCGTCAGGGGCTTATTTGCAAAGATATCCGAAATCGGGGATCCGAGGCAACAACTCGGAGGAACCGGAAAGAAACCCTAGCCGCAGCCGAGTTCTTCCTCCGCCGCCGCCGCAGTCGCTTCTCCATTCCCTTTAAAAGCCGGCCAAGGCGGTGGAAGCAGAGACGCTACTTCGTTGGCCTCCCCAACTTCTTGCGGCATCTCGTCTTCGGTTGCGCTCTGTTGACGGTGGTTCGTTTTTTTTTTTCCTGCGTTCTGCGTGTTTAGATCGATTTCGATGATTTACCCGTTTGATGCCTTCGAGATGGTCGGAGGGTTTCCTCGCTGATGATGAGTGCATTTAGCGGATTTCAGTGAGGCTCCCTCGACGGAGCCGATGAACTGGAAAACTCTGTTGTTACACACACTGAAGCGCGATACACCACCCAAATCCGCATTTCCCCTTGTTCTCCGCATCATTAACCATCTCCATCTTTCTGTTCTTCTCGAGAAAAATGGATTTCCGGACTTCCTCCTTGTTGATCTCTCTTCAGAGGGCCATAGGTTCTGCTTTTTGCCTCTTAGATCGAGAAACAAGTTTGTCGATCCAGAGTATGCATGTAGTCGTTCTCTTCTTTGTTGTAGTCGGTTACCGTGCGCGTAGATCTGTCTGCTTGGATCCGGGGCGAGGATGAGTTTGCAAAGCATGGTGTGGGCAGAGGCGGCCAGCCGCCGTGAGCCTTCTTCACCGATTAAACGACTTCTCCTTCCACTGAGCCTCCCTCCCTCGCTTGCCCTCCTGCCCGCACACGCTAAACTTTGATTTTGTCGATCCTGGGCTTCCGATCTAACTACATTCTATTCATTGAGAGCAGTATAAGGCATCCCCTAGTCGGTTTTCTTTTAAAAAAATCAATCTAAGGAAATTAGCACCTATCATAACGCAAAAAACGAGTGATGTTGTCTGTTAAATTTATACAAGTGTCTCCTCTCTTGATCGGTCGTGAGATCTTGGCGTGACCGGGTTTTCTGTTTACCTTGTTGCTTTCATCACTGCAAGATAATGCCAGGTTTTGCGCAACTTGGAAGGATATTTAGAATGTTTTATTCCTTGAATCATCTTTCTTGCAGGGAAATCTATGTCAAGATAATACATGTTTCTACCTCCATGAAACTCGCAGCGGATCACAGTAGTGTAGGTAAAAGCGTATATCTGAGGTTATCGGTAGGCTACAGGGAGATGTTGAAAACAAGCGTCTTGTTCTAAAGAACTAGGTGGAAAAAAGGGCACTTTGTCAATGTGACGATCCACCACCCTTCGCTTTGGGGTGAAAGCCCTTGAACCTTGAGTTGGGTCCGAAGTTGCAGGAAGGATTGAAAGTTGGAAAGTATATTAATGCTTAAATAGTTATCAGAAGGATAATTAATTTTGTGCTCGTCAATGCATGACGAATCCGTTCATATCCAAGGGTGTGTCTTCGGTCGGTTAGTGCTTAACGTCCTACATATTCATGAGAATGTAATTGATTGGATAGGTGTCTTTTGGTAATACATGACAAATCAATTCACATGCTATTATTAAGTCATGATAAGGTATCATTTAGTTGTGAAATATGTTAATGCTTGGCGTCTTGTTTAGTTATCAGAATGGTAATTGATTGGGTGCTTCTCAGAATCTCAATACATGGCGAATCTGTTAACCAGCTATATATGGAGTCGAAATAAGAGTGTACTTGGTTGGTACTATGAAGGATAATTTGACTATTTGACCACTAAATTTGGAACAACATAATTCAGGGTGCCAACAAGCCACGCACTTCGCCAGGAGTTCGATATTTTGACCCCAAAACATAATTCGAGTCAATAAAAACTTTGACTTGATGTGCATGAGCCATGAACAAGTTGAAGCAAAAATCTAAAGTTTGATTCATTTGAACTTGAGTATATCTCTATTTTATAATCTTATCAATTATTTTATTGTATATTTGCTATAGAAAATAACTTTGAGTTTAGATCGCTTTATAAGCATGTCCAAATCGATCTTGAGCACAGATTAAGATGGCGTTTGGTAGGGATTCCAGGGAAGAGATTCTTGCTAGTTTTTAGAGAATTTATGTGAGAAAAATCCTTACCTTAGAGAATTTGGGAGAGGAATCCTGACACTATCTTACCAAACGAACCTTGGATTAAACGTCTGTGCTATTCCGCTCCTTCTCCCCCACCTCGTAATTATGTTCAAATGAGTCCAACCTATTTTGGACCAAGGCCTTAGGGCCTGTTTGGCATCAAAAAAATTTGGTAGGGGATAAGCACTTAATCGGTTAATCCTATACCAAACATGCCTTTAGATTATAATAACATGTATAAGGAATACGAGTAATTTGATATCATACATTTTTTTCATCTTTTAAACCTATAACCTATGAGCAGATAGATTAAAAACAGTGTATTGTAAATTCTTTAAAAATTCATATTTTTAAAAATTTGGATGAAAGCCAAGAAATAAACTGTTGCTCTTGCGCCCTATGCCAAGAAGCATAATAATATCCTCAGCAAAAGGAGGCGTTGTATTTTTCGTAGGCTCCCAGGATTCGTACACATGAAGATTGTTCTTTCTTTCTCTTCTAGAGCCAAGTAGCTCATAGTTTCGTACAATGACACTTTTTTTATTATACCTGAAATAAGTAGCTTGCAGAAGTAGGGTTGGAAGGTTAGTAAAGGAATGAATTGTGACAACATATCCTATATTTTACGGTCAATAATTAGTTTATGATGTGGTAACCACATGCTTACATTTTGATATATCAAATTTTTATAGGATTTAATTTAAAGTTGGTTGCATATTCTATTACTAGAATTTCCTTAAATGGCTCCTGCTTCTGGGTTGCTTAGTTAGTGTAAAAAAATGAAACTTTATATTTCAAGAGTATGGGGTGTCAGTATTAAAAATGATATAATTTTAATTATATTAGAAGAATTCAATTTTTAAAAGTTAAATAATTATTGAAAATGGTGTACTCTTGTACGGCATGTGATCCAAATAGTATTCTTATTAGAAGATTTATGAGTGGAGTGGTAAACTTGATCTTTCTTAACAAAATCTTAAAACCAAATGAAAAATATTACTACACATACTTTTAAGAAAAAAATGATATATATATAAGATTATGCAAATTATGAAAAAATTAAACTCATAAAAATAATGAGAAAATATTAATGTAACTAATTTAGATTTACGACTTATCGATCTACTATCAAAGTTATTTTTCTTATTAGAAGTTTGAAAGAAAAATATCGAAATATGAAAAGAGATTTAGATCTGGTGTTTATCAACTTAGAAATGGCTTATGATAAAGTTTCAAGATAGGTTTTACGATAGTTGTTGAAATGAAAGATGGTATTTGTTAAGTATGATAAAACAACCACTTGTGTATGCACAATTGAAAGATAAACAAAAAATTTTTCTATTTCTATTGACTTACATCAAAAGTTTGCAATAAGTCATTATCTTTTTTTTGTATTTGTTATGCATGAATTAATAAAGACAACTATAACAATATCATTTTGATAGGTGAGACATACGAAAAAGTAGATAGATAGTTTTAATTGTGAAAAAATACTCTAGAGATTAAATGTTTCAAGATAATCAAAGAGAAGTAGATAACGAAACTAGTTTGGTTAGTGTAATATTATCTCAAAGAATCTAATTTAAGTATTTTATATCAATTATTCAAAAAGATGAAGAATGAGATAATGTTAATTATATGATTAAAACAAGTTGGATGAAGTTGAGATTAGTTATAGAGTTTCTATGTGATTGTAAAACTAGACTAACGTTGAAGAAAAAAATTTATCATATGGGTATAAGACCTGCAATATTGTATAGTAGTGAATGTTGGATAATTAAAAGTAACTATACTTTTAAAATAAGTGTTGTTAAAAATTGAGATTATTTGAACCAAGGAGGGTTGGGTCGGGGGTCGCGACCGGGTCGCGGGACCCCCAGACCGACCCGGTCGCGACCCTAATTTTTAAATTTTTTTTTTGTAAAATTCAAAAAAAATAAGAAAAATGCGAAAAAAAATCTGAAAAATACAGAAAAATTGGATAAATTAAATGAAATGATTTAAATAAATAATACATCAATTTTATTCCAACATGATGTGTTGTACACTTTGTAGGTAGTTGATGTACTCTCCCCATGTCATTTGGGTTGAGTACAAAGCTTGATACATGTACACATGACGATCATATTCGTCTGTCCCTCGGGAAACTATCCTAAGACTTGATCCAAACGAGTCACCATAACTATAGGTCCGTGTGCAAGGAAACTATCCAGCGGAGTCCGTGTGCAAGGAAGAACATTTCCCTTCATGCCTGCAAGATGAAATTTTAAACGATAAATACCACCGAATATTACTTTGTCGCAATATTTACATTGCACTTTTCTCTCCGCCATGGAGATCAAATTGCAATGCAACCAAGCCGGATCACTCCGGGTCACGCCGGTAGTTTGGGTTGTTTGGCTTGGAGAAGACATTTTTTTAAGTAAATAATTACGTAAGTAAGTAATTAATTATTTAAATAGCTAATAACCTTAATTAGTGACTACTAATGTAAGTATATTTTTATTTATATAAATTGAATGATTAACTAAATATATGATTAAGTAAGTAATTAATATTCCTTCAAACTAATGATGTGTTAAGTAACTACTAAACTAAATATCTAACTAATCTTCTAGCTAACTAACTATGCAAGTAAGCAAATAAGTATTAAAAAGAATAAACTACTTAACCCACTAATCAATGGAACTAATATTAAATAAATATACTAAATGAACTAATGAAATGCTTGATGAAATAATTAAGTAAATGAGAAAAAAATTTTGAGCAATGAGAGCACAAATGAGAGGTTGAGAGTGAGAGTGGGGGGGTGGGAGTAAGGAGAGCCCCTTGGGGGCTTTAAAGGGGCTGAATGGGGGGGCTGCGCCCCCCCAAGACCGTTGGCAACGGTCTTGAGACCGTTGCCAACGGTGTGGTAACGGTCAAGTGACTCGCGCGACTCGCGCGACCCGGCCACAACTCCGCGACCCGGCCGGGGGAGTCGCCCCGACCGGGTCGCGACCGGGCCGGTCGGGCCTAAACCCGACCGGGTCGGGGCCGGGTCGCGACCCGGGTCGCGACCCGGCATTCCATGATTTGAACATATTACTTCCAATTAGAAAAATATAAGATATTAGAATAACATAAACAAAAAAGAATGTGGTAAACCAAAGTTAACTTTAAAGACGGTAGTTCAATATGATTTAGATAATTTTAATATCTCCAAGAAAGTAACTCAAAATCAATATCAATGGAGAATGAGAATTCGCATGTCCCGGTGTGATCTTCAATGTTGCAACTTGTCATGTCTTATTACAATCCGTATTTTGTTCATGTGTTACACCTAATGTTCATGCCCAATCTTGTATTTTATAGTGTTGTCATCTCTTCCTTCGAACTTTTATCGGAGAACCGTCCAAATGAACAATAATAAAAAAAAGAAGAAGTCACCACTGTAAACCGCCGTGTGTCTCGAAGTTTTGTGCGGTGTGCTCAGAATGCATGCAAATTTAATTTTGAATGGAAGAATTACAACCTGATTCTTGAACGATATAATCGAAAAACTAGAACCTTGTGAGAATAATTTATTGATAAGAAGGAGATCTAGGTTATGTGATTTTTTTTAAATAGCGTGTTTTGATTTAAACCCCGTGTGGCCTTTTAGTCCCAATGTTAGAATCAGTAAACCTGATATTTAATGGTGCATTTTGATTCAGAATCCTATGTTTGATTAGTGGTATCGATAGAATTAAAGATCTGTTTTTGAATGTTATATATCTTGGTGTAGAATCGTTTAGTTATATCTTGGCTATAATGCTGCAGAGATTATGAATATGATTTTAAATGATATCCTAGCTAGGATGTAGAAGCATATGGTTAATGAACAGATTGGAAATAGAAGCCTAGCTTTGGATGGCATGATTTGAGCTAGAAACCTGTGGTTATAATTTCTTATTTAGTTAAAGAACAAGAAATTGGACTTTTGAGGGTGCGTACCACCTAAATGAGAAGATAAGTGATTGTTTATTTTCCGTCAACCTAGAAAAAAATATAATGTGCTTTGGATGTCATATCTTCGATTAGAACGATGTGAATAACGAAAAATCATTTATGAACAGGAATTATACTAATACGCTGCCATCTTGTTTTAAATTTGACAAGTTAGTAATTAAGAATGTTACGTTGAGCTCTGCTAGTATAGATCACCTATGCCCTCGTATATTTACCTAACCATTCATGAACAAATCGACTTACTTATGACATAAATTGGATTAAAAGATGAATAGTTTAAGGACCTGCATCAAACAGCTTCAGTACAGATACCAATATATCATGTTATATATATATATATATATATATATATCCCCCATGGTAGAGACACTACATGCTGATGACCTACATCTTGCATCAGTATCAAGAGGTCCAGGATTAATGTGATTGTGAGTTTTTGACACCAGAGGATACAAAAGAGTTGCATAATATGTGTCATCGAGTTCGCCTGCGCGCGGCGGCGGAACCTCCCGGCGGCCTCCTTCTCCGGCGGAAACCCCCCCACCCCGAAGGAACCCCTCGCGTGCGGCCTCTCTTCACGGTGGAACCCCTCTGGGGCAGCCTCCTTCCACGGTGTGCGTCACCCCCCCCGGCGGAACCCTCCCGTGTGGCCTCCTTTCTCGACGGAAACCCCCCGGCGAAAGCCCTCGCCCGGCATCCTCGCCTGGCGGACCCCTCTGCGGTGGCCTCCTTCCCCAGCGGAACTCCTTGACATCAATCGGAAGCTCTGCGGGAGTCATCATGGGGGCGTACTCTGGAAGCTTAGCCGGCGGCATCTTCTGCGTAGAGTTTCTTCCTGCGGCTACATCCCTCTGCGGCACTTTTGACGGTATCTTTGTAGCCAGTGCACTCTTCACCGATGTTAGATTCTCTATTTGTGTTTTTCGTATTGTCGTTTGAGGTCGGTTTAGTCCGGGGGGGAGGGATGGTCCTCTCTCCCCATCTCCCTTTTCCAACACTTTGCCTAAAATTATTTTTAGGCATTTTGTATCTCTTTGTGATGTTGGAATTGTGGAGTTCGGGTTATCTAAGTTTATCTCGTTTTTCTTCTAGTTCGTCGATGTTAATAGTCTCGCAACCGAGTTATGAATCTAAATCTGCTTTTATTAGCGTCTTAGGCGTTAAGCATCTCTCAAGACTGTTTGTCTGGGATTTATCCACTCCCATTTGGAGTGATCTTCTGGTCTTGACACAGTCATCTAACTCCTATGAAGGAGTTCCTACTTCTACCACTCAACCACGCTCGCACTCATGTGTGTTGGTCATCTTGTGGTGATATGGTCATCTCTTCGAAATCTATTTTTTAATATAACTCTTTTGTTAACTTGTTCAAGTACTTTCGCAGGTGTAATTCTATGGATGTACAAACTCCGTATCCTTCTTAGTTTTATATGAATAGATGTGGTACTGTTTCTTCAAAAAAAAAGAGTTCGCCTGCGGGCCACAAAGAAAATATATTCAGGTGTAACTATAGATTTATGATATCGTAATTTATTTATTTTGCAGTGTATCATTGCCTAAAAGAACACTTTAGATTTAATTTACATGTACGACACTCTTTTCTATATTTCAATACGATGCATGTGTGAGAAAATAGTTATACATTTATATACTATGGGTGATAAAGAAAAAGATATAATTATCATAAACTCCATCTTGTCGTCGTGTCGTACATTGCGGTTAAGGGTGCAAACAAGTTGAGTCGAGCTGATTAGTATGGTGTTTAAGTTCGACTCATTTATTTTACACCAGTTCGAATTTGAGCTTGAGTTTTGACGAGTACGTGAAACCTTTGTTCAAATTTGATTTGTTTGTTATTCGAGTTGAGTCGAATTCGAACTCGAATAATAGTCAGACTAAAATTCAATTCACATTCAAACTTAAGTTACATACAAATTCATTTATAAATTCAAAATTAATAAAAAATTATCTGTAAAATGTTAAATTTAACTCATTTATAAAATTTAATTCAAATTTAAATTTTAAAATATTTAATATATTAAATGATAATATATAATTATTAATTTTTATAATTTAATTTTTATAAATAAATATTTAATATAATATTTAATTGAACTGTTCGTAAATTTTTTAAATCGAGCGAGAATCTATTCAAACTCGACTTATTTAATGAATTGTTTTATTTTTCGTTTATATTTGTTTATTTAACCTAATAAATAAGTTAAATCGAGTTTTTATCGACTCGAATCCTAAGTTATTAGTGGAACGTATTGATTCGTTTGCATCCTTGTTTGCGAGCCGTCATTTTCTCCCTCGCGCCGTTGTATTATTACGAGCAGTAAAATATTTTAAAAAAAATCAATGTATAATCTACCGAATGTGTCGTCATTTTTTAATAAAAGTAATTTACAAGTATATCCTTCCACTCGAGGAGACCCGCCCGGAATCGTACACCCAAACTTCAATGCCACGCGACGTCCGACACGACACGGGCGGCTCGAGACCGCGACGCCGAGCCGGGGGGAGGGGCATCATTACTCCACCCCTCCCCCTCTCCGGGGCGGGCCCCACCTCCGGATCCGCGGCGCCGAATCCGACCGGCGAATCCGGGTCCGGCGCAACCACCCTGCGCCGGCGGCAACGGCCGGGCGGCGCTGCCACGCGTGCGCGCGTGCTGCGTACTGCGTGGGGGCGTGACGGCGCGACTGCCTCCCCCCCCCTACCCCCTTCTTTCCCACGGGCCCCACCGCGCACCGCACCGAGAAGGCGGCCGGCGGGCCCCCCACGTCGGACAGCTCGTCATAGGGGCCCCGCCACCGGGCCGCGTACGGCCCACCTGCAGCCGTCTGATTGATGGAACCCCGAGCGACGGCTCTTGATGCGCGCGGGCAAGAAAGAGGGGGGGCTCTCCCGGGATCCGATGCGATGAGCTGGATGGGGGAGACAGAATGGAGGTTACGGATATCCGAGACTGGGCGGGACGGGACGTGACGCGACGTCGGCGCTACCCCGAGGCGAATCGGGTCGGATCCTACCCAGTACCATTCCCCGTTTAAGCGAGGAATGAGGCCCAGGTACATGTTCTGCCGTACACTATGACGGGGTAAGGGGACGATTTCTTTTCCTCGGAATTTTCTCCTTTTTATTTTTGAATGTTATTCGTAGCGATAAATTATCGTTGGGAAAAGATTAACAGGTTCGAAAATTCTCGCCGAAAATACACTTGCGGAACATTTTAAATCCTCGAGGCCACGATCTTCCACGCACGGTTCAAATCCAGAACGCCGATAATGAAAGTTAAAAACTTTCATCCCGGTGTGCCCTATCCGGTTGGACTGTCAAATGACAAAAAATTTGACATTGATATTCTCAGAAGAAGCGTATCAATGACAATATAAGCACCATCAGGACTTCATTTTTACTCAATAATGACACAAAAACTTGTCTCAAGTTCTCAACAACAACACCGAGTCAGTCGACCCCATCTAACCAGATTGACCAATCCGATCCCAACCCAATCTAACCAAGTTGGCCAACCCGTTCCGACGGACCATGACGTGAGGTGACACCTTTGAAACCCCAGCAGAATCAGCAAAAATTCTAACAAACCCAAAACAACCCAACTTCCATCCACATCTTCGGGTCCTGACCAGACTACCGTTGAAAACATCATGCACCGTTCGCAGAAGAGTAACCAAATCAGGCCAAACACCCCCACAAACATCAAGCATAGGTATCACGTCGCGGAAATACATGTAGTCTAAAAGCATAACATGGCATGTCTTCAAGCAAAGCGAAGAAGAGAAGAAACCAGAGCACAAGGCAGTCACTACATAGACAACCATAGGTATCATGTTTCACGACATAGAACACCGACATAACTTAAGCCGCCGGGAGACAGAAGACGATTAGTAGCTGACGCTTCCACGAAGCACATCACTACAACAAAAGAGTCCCCCACCACCTCGCAGACTAACATAACATAACACTACTTCATACTTCGCTAGTTGCTACTCAAACGAAAGACCAGTTCACGAACATGAAAGCAAGGCAGTGGTTGGCATCCTCCTCGTTCAGCACCTTCCATGCGACTGCTTGCTCGTAGGAGACCGGCCTCGCCATGCTAGACGAACAGATCCCGGCGGGGAGATACGTGAAGCCCTGCAGGCATTGTATATGTTGTTCTTGGTTCAGAAACAGAGCTGGCCTCTCATGTCTACATCCACATCCAGATAGAACACCAACCTGTTGCATGATCTTGGAGAATTCGGCGTACAAGATCTTCTGCCCAGCCTCGTCGAGTATCTTGTCAAGGGTGATGTCTTGGAGAGCCACGAGCGTGGTTTCCAGCATGTCCAGCCCGGCTTGATTACCAAAGGTGCAAATGGGTGGTGATGCCTGCAGAAAGGATATCATTTAATCTTCTCCCGTGCATCATTTATTTTGTCTCTGGAGACAATTTAAATAACATGGGGGGCTTGAAAGAAACTAAAAGACCAAAAGCCATACATTAGACTTGAATGAGCAGCATAGGATGGCATCCGAGTGGTGCCACAGCAGTTTCAGGAGGGAGTCACCAGCTTGGGAGTCGGTTTTCAGGAGATCCATACCAGTGTGCACCCTACAAAACCGAGAAGAAACAACAACTCGCAAGTGAAAGTTATAAAACAAATGGACACAGATGCCAGATTGGAGCCAAAAAAAAAACAGTGATCACCCGTTAGAACACAACCAAAATCCCTATGAATTGTGGCAACCAATTTGGCAGAATACTTTCAGGGCATGTTTGATATAAAGATTATTTAGGGAATAAAACAGGATTATACCCCAAAACAAACTTGATTGCTTACCATACACGCCCAGAAGGTAAGGTAGAGATGAAGCATACAAATTTCCAAACACAAAGCATCAAAAGATGCAGAAAGAAAATGACGAGACAAGGGCAAGCATTGAGTGATGTTAATTAACGATGAGCGAAGAGTAAACCATACCTATAGCTCCTGCATAACCACTGTGCCAGTGTCAGGGCCTCTGGAGAACCCGGAGGTGGTTTCATACCAAGGTGAGGCCCAAGATGAGAAGGTGCTATTGCCATTGCAACTCGCTGGACAGAAGCCACGACACTCCTAACATATTGCCGAGCCATTGCAGCAACATGGTCTCTGAGATGGTTTTCGAAAGTAAATTGAAAAGCAATTGTCAGAACAGATCTGCAAGGAGATGCTTCATTTGTCAGACGCGCAGTAGATCCTGGCCCAATTTCTAGAGTGGATGCCAAATCAAGGGTACGAGCAGTCACATGTCCTTCCTGAAAAAAATAAGATCTTGGAAATTAATCCAGAGATTAACATTTCAGAAACAGAAATAATCAACAAAGGATAATTTGCCCACAGTTGTAACAAGGATACATGTATCCAAAGGAAACCTAGACAGAAACAGTAGCTGAATATAACAATTGCAAAGAATCAAGCACTGGTGTCAAAAGTGCAAGTCACCCAACTGCTTTTGCATCTAAAGGGATAACGCGGAAACCAGACGGCAGCAGAGGAGCATCGTCAGCAAAAGATTCATCAATGGGTGCAAACACAAGCTGCGCACAGGCACCTGCTGCTGCATTCTCGTCAACTCCACTACACAACTGTAATTTTTTTTTGTTAATGTTTAGCCATAACTAAAACATGTGATGCCAAATAAGCAAAAAAAATAAAATAAAAATAACTTGCCTGCAGCAAATACATTTCCCTCGGTAAAATCATATTATCATTGTTGAGCCCGTGACCTTCAAGTCTAACCACTTCCAAAAGCTGAACGGTTCAATAGAAACATTTCAGGCCTAAATCATAACTACTGACTACTGAGGACAAAAATGTCAAATGCACTGAGAAATCAAGAGTGGATCACCTCTTCATGCTCCACAGTTTGAGCAAGAGGTAAGATCATCTGACCACCTGAGAAACTGCCACCACCTCTCAACCCAGAGACTGCACAAGGACCAGCTCTCAATGCTGCAGCAGAATAAGCATCAACACCACAGTCCGCCCACTCAGAACGGTGCTCCCTTAAGAAGCGAACAAGCAATGCGGGTGGGACATTCTACAAAAGTGAAATAAGGCACACATATGGAATTTATTCCAGTCAAGTGAAAGCTTGTATATCCTTTGCAATTTGTCAACTGCATACATACATGAAGCAGCATAGAAGCTTTTGCACACAAGATGCCACCGCCAAAGGTAGAGAACATTGCCGAAGAGTTCAGATGAGATCCAAATAGCTTGTTTGGAGAGGAGTTGACAGCAACAACAACATCTTCAACGCCATCACCTCCCAGTAATGACCAACCATCGTCCACAAAACCATTGACAGCATCATTAAAACCCCTGTTAAAACATCCTTAAAATGGTAAACAAATATGCAGATTGAAATTTGGTTTGACACAAAACATTCTTGGTTGTCATACCTGCTCAATCTCTGACTAAAAGTCCGTAGAACAGCAGGTTGCCGTCCCCCACCATAAGCCATTTCACCACTAGTTTCCAAAGAAATTTGTCTAATGTGACGCAGAGCCTGGGAAAATAAACAATATTGTGGACAACTGTAATAAAGAAAGGATAGAAACAGATCTTTGGAAAGCCAACTTACAGCAAGAGTCACTTTCTGTGCCAGGATTCTAGGAGACTCGTACAATGGCCGGAGAACTTCAGGTACACTCCATGCCTTATTCACACAACATTAACAATTTCTCAGAAATAATTGAAAACATGGAAATTGAAGGAAACACATTTACTTGAGTAAAAGTAATCGTACATCCAAATCAAGATGATCAACAATGTGGATCATTGAACCACCACCCTCACAGGGTCGAATAAGATATCCACTAGGCAGCATTTCTGCCCTAACAAAATTTGGAGCAGGTGGACCAGTGGGACCTCCAGTTGTAGAGCTTAATGACCGCTCACAGATCTGAAGAAAAGATTGCACATTTGATCCAGTAAGGAGGTCAACCAAGAACAATAACAGGTTAAGCAAAAGATTGAAATAAAATTTAGCACCACATAGCTAGAAATAAGCTGAATCGACTCAAAAATTAGAGGATAGACTTCACAATAGTACATCAAAGACAAATAGCTACCACACTATTACTTGGTTCCAAAAAGTTAGGGGAATGAGAATACCACTAGACCGCCATCTTCTAGCCCAGTTGTATATCTCAATGTCCAGAAGTCACGTGCAGATGCTATTGTTGTTGGTGCATAAGTCTATCCAGAGGAAGGTGAAGCAATCAATGCATGCAGCAAATCTACAACAGCTAGAAGAATTGAAACTAACATTAAAGAAAAAACTACAGAAAAAATGTAAACCTGCATGTATAGGAGCTCTATTGTTCCTCCATTCCCGACGGGAATCACAGTGTGAGTGTCAAGGCATCTACAATCACGATACCATGATAGGCGATCTTTAAGTATTTCTGCAACCTGTGATCCAATATTTTGAGATTCCGCAAACCACAACATCCAGAGAAGTATGCTACCAAAATAAAAATTGACAGAAGGTTGCTTACCTTTGTGGGCTCTAAACTCACAAGGCTGCAAGCACGTGCTGCTACACCACTAGAATTGTGGGAAACAGCAAAGATTCCAATGGAATCCGGACCAGGCTGAGAATAAGCAAAAGAGACAACTTTGATTAACAATCTATAAAAAACAGAAAAGCAGCAAACAATGACAAAATTATAGAATGTACCTTCATCCCAAGCATTGGCACCCAATCGACAGCAGTTCCAGTAGCTTTTGACAGGAACTCTGTCAAGGTCTCCTCAGCGATCTCTAAAAGACTGCAAACCAATAAAATGGGTTCATATAGAAACAGGAATATCAAATCAATGCAGCAAAAAAATGTGTATAATTGGCAGTTTATCTTACCCTGCTGGGTTATTAGCATCCCTCTGAGGATGCTGAGGAGTTGGGTTTCGTTGATGTTGACCACTTGTCACCACAGACTCACAACTATTGTCTGTGGTAGCAACAGAGGCCTGCAAATACAACAGATAACTTAATTTTTGAGCAGGTATAAATGGTAGCCAACGCGTAGCATTTTAAGAAAGAATGAAGCACACTTTTTGATGATTGAAAACAATAAAATTGAATTTCAAGGACCCAACAAAACATACGACCTCATTGAATAAGAATCGAAGTTCTGAATTCTATAGGCACCGAGAATGATATAGCTATAAGTTTAAATATCTGATTCCCTAAACTGGTGTGCTAAAAAAGGGCATCCAGCCATTTAGAAAGGTGAATCGCCTGTAAAAGAGGGGCTGTAGTAGTAGGCAAAAAGGAGTTCAGGGCCTCACAGTATGCAGTTGTTGACGCATGTAACCATTGTCATATGTCAACTGGGACACCTGCTTCTGCAGCCGGTCATTCTCCTCCATCAACAGCTTGTTCATTGCTGTCAGCTTTCTGTTTACTGTCTGGAGACGGACAGATTCTTTTCTCTGCTTCTCGCGGCATCTGGTTTCCAGGAAAACCGAATATACGAGGGAGGGAGAACTCAATAGTACTCTTAACAAAAGTAACATATGTTACATGTAGATCATCCAAATTCTGGAAAACGGTTCCCTTCTCAGATCAAACCTTCAAGCTCAATTGAACCATTGCTAGATGGTTGATTCGGAACCAAAACACGAAAATAACGGCACTTAGTTTTAAAAGCTTAGACTTTAAATCACTCGCATCAAATGCACGCGAGACTCAACGGAATATGGATCAAGAAGAGACCACCCAACGTCTCTCTCTCTCTCTCTCTCACCCTCGTTTGGAGACGCAATAAAGACCAACGGTAGGCCGAAGTGAAACAAAAGTCCAAACTGAAGGCTTTCAACTTCTGGAACATCTAGAATAGAACATATGATAGAACCAAGAGGCCTTGAATAGCAATTAGCAACAGTCGAACCGTCTGATATGCAAAGGTAGCTATAAAGGAATAGTAGGAAGGGCAACGGCCACAAGCTATATCACAATGGACTGGCGTAAGCGGGTAAAACTGGCCAAGGGCTTCCTCCATATGCTAAAATGACCTTTCAGCACAAGAACTGGAGGAAGGAAACACAAAAAGTAAAGAACTTTGTACAGGACAAAGCTGCATTATGCAGCAGTGGCAAGAAAAAAAACGAAGAATGAACAGAATCCCGCGTCACACGATCAAAATCAAAAGTCACCCCCACGTTCATTTCGCGACGACAATGCTTGGAGAAACTGAAGAAGCTCAACAAGATAGAGAAAAATAACATTTTTCCTCGTTGAAGGCTTCCATTTCTTCCGCCCACATCTGTGTTCTTCCCATTAACAAAAAAGAAGGCTTATTTTTGCTTTCTATGTCCGTTAGGTTTCTGTACCTGCGGTTCTGAAACCAGACTTTGATCTGTTTGGGCTCGATGTTGGCGAGGATCGGGCACTCCCTAATAAGCTGCTGGCGGCGAATGGAGCTGGGTTTGGGGCACTCGGCATACACCCGCTCCAGCGCCTCCACCTGCTCCGGCGTGTAGCGCACGTACTTGCCCGTGTCCATCTGCGCCACCTTGCTCCCTCCGCCGCTGCTCTCCTTACCCTGGGGGGCAAGCTGGTGCACTATCATCGCCATCTCCTCGACGCTGGCTTCCCTTCACGGTAGGCGCAATCTCCCCTTGCCCCTCTTCCTCCGGCTCCTCGGCAGGAGAGAGAACCCGAACCCTTCTTCCCGCATGGGAAAGCCCGCGCCTTTCTCACTCCTATGCGCCTGATGAGGCAGCAGCTACGGGGTTGAAGGGCAGAAAAGGGAGATGGGGATGGAAACAAGAAGCCAAATCCTACCCGACCTGCCCCTGTCGCTTCCCCTTTCCTCACCCATACCACCACCCTCTCTCTTATGGAGAGCTGTAATGCGCATATGACCGCCTAGAGAGAGAATAGTGGCCTCTCTGGGAGAGAGAGAACGGGAGACAGATAAAAGCCAGGTGTGGGATTGGCCCTCGGGCGAGAGAGAGAGAAGGGTGGTTCTCCCTTTACCCTTTATTCAACATGTTAACAAGCCATCGTAATTGCAGCTCCTCCGGTGTAACTTCGGAAGAACACCGAATTTATCTAATGGGTCCCCGCGGCAGCGGTCTCATTAAAGGGGAACGGCGTTGTACGGGAGCGGTGAGGTGCTCCTTTTCCTGGCAGGGAGACGGAGGAGAGAGAGAAGGTTGCTTGGGTTTCTCTGTGCACGATACCGTCGAGAGAGGAAGATGCTGCCCTCGCAGCTACTGCGTAATACGCGGAGAGAGCGGACCCCGAGAGACGCTCCGGGTAGTTCATGTCACCGCTTCTCCTACAGCTCAGTCTACCCTGCTTCGCTGTCGTAGCTCTGCTTCGCTGTTGTAGCTCTGCCGCTGGCGCATTGGACAGAACTACAGCTCCCATATTGGCATTCGCATGCATACATAAGCGGGAGGTCTTCTTTGAAGCAAGGAAAAGTTAACAGCATCCCCCCCCGTCCTCTTCCTCGTTCACAGTTACCTACACATACGCGAGAGTAGGGGTGGGCACAAACTGTTCAAATCGAGAAATCAAACTGAATTAACATATTCGATTTGATTTGATTCGGTTTGGACCTCCTTTCGGTTTGGTTCGATTTGAAAAATCACCGAATCGATTTAAATCAAACCAAACTATTTAAACCGATTTAATCAAAAAAATATAAAAAATTATTATAGTATTAACAAAAATGATACTTTTATAAATTTTATAATAAAATAATATTTATTTTTATTATTTTAACATAAAAATTAGTATATATATGTAAAAAAATAATTAATGTGAATATTTTTATTTATTTTTTGTTTAAACCGAACCAAACCGAACCAAACCGAATTGATTCGGTTTGGTTCGGTTCGGTTTGAGGGGTGATTCGGTTTGATTCGGTTTGGAAAAAAATGATCTAAATCGGACCAAACCGAACCGTGCCCACCCCTACGCGAGAGGGTCTCCTCCGAAGCAAGAAAAAAAAAATTCAGGGTGAGTATGGTTCGGATGGCAAGCCATCTACCGGTGAAAATCCCTACACAAGTTCAAAGAGACGAGTTTTGAGAGATTTTCTTACACAAATTTCGTATACTTTTCTCTCAGCTATTTAAAATCCCATCTTCATTTTTCTATGTATACGACATACGAAAGGTTCTGCATTTGATTAGGCCGAAAACTTGTTAAAGATTTCTGACGAGAATGCTTACCCACCATCTCAAGAATTTTTTATCGGTGCACTTCAGATTTTGGGAGAAGGAGATATGGATGGAGGAGGGAGCAGAGATCATCGGCTGCAATATTCGCCGTTGGAGGAGACAACCAGCTGAACGAGGATCCCTAGGACCTGCTCCATTCTTTAACCATTCTCCTAGGAGAAACACCCCCATCCACCCCATGACCCACCCACCCCTCTCCTTCCGTTTTGTTCCTTTTCTCTTCTCTGTCGTGTCTGCGCGAGGGCGTTTAATTACTCTACTTCCTGAGGATGGTGGCGAAACGAGGACAAACAAACCCATGGAAAGTAACGAAGGAGGGAGGGAGGGAACAGGATCTCTGCATTTGATGCCGCGGGATCTTTCGACCTGCTCTTTCTTGTTGCATCTCCTCTTTTTATCTTCACCGTTCCCCAGACCCCTCTTTTTTACGGTTCACACCGCCGAACAAATTCATTGGACGGTCAGAATTAATGCTCTCCTCGCCTTGTTGCAGAGGACATATTGCTTCGGCTCCTCCCCCTTCCTTCCCAAGCTACAACTTTCGTCTTCTTCTTTGATCCATCTTCCCCCCCCCCCACGTCTCTCCCCATCTCGCCCGATGCCAAGAGAAAGATCGGTTTTTTTTCCCGGACACGAGAACAGCAAACAGTAAGACAAACATTAAACAGCCATCTGATCTTGATAAGTGCTGATCATAACAGCCCGTTGGATCGATGCTGCCGTTGGCCGGGACTGCAGCATTCAGTATGCATCCTAATTGGGGTTGCTTTGACTTTGAGCCTTATGTAGGGAGAATGATGGGCCTTTTATCTATATATATATCAAACAGGGGGGGAACCTGCAAGTGTTCGATCCTTAAGATCTCCTCCCCCCCCCCTTCTCTCTCTCTCTCCCCCTCCCTCTCGCGGCACACATGTGTTGCCCTTGATCGGCAGCAGAGCAGGTGCGGAGAGGGGTTTATACAGAACCTTCTTGCCGCTTCGACGTAGAGGAGATTCGCGCAGCAGGATACGATATCTTCCTCGAGGAAGGCGATCGATACCCCAAGCACGACATGCACGGACGTCTGCCTCTCAAATGCATGCGATCGCTGGCCCTCTTCGGATACGATCGCCTCACTGCCGAAGCATCTGATCTAACCGGACCCTTTCGTGACATTCGTCTTGGTTGTTCTTCGTATGTGCTGCCCGCGATCCCCCCCCGGGGGAGGGCGGTGCTGGGTGGATAGAGACACGGGCTTCTTTTTCTTCGAGAGTGCAAACGAACCGATATACTTAACAAATAATTCCTATTACCTCAGACCCAAGTGAATGAAATATTCTTAATCTCTAATAAAAATCAGTCACGATCTCAACCGTTTAAATAACAAATTTAGTGAATCATTATCGAAAAAAATTGAATAGTTATCGATGTTTTAATAACTTATTATCTCTCGATAACTACTACTTGTATTAAGGTCGATAATGAGTTTATAAAACGTCAATAATAATTCATTAATAATTTACCAACTCATTATCCTGTTACTAACGGAGTTGAATCGCTATTAACATTTTACTAATTCACTACTCATCACTTAAGTAGCTAGTATCATAACTTTTTTTCTATTAGAGACCGAGAGTACTTTCTTCATCCAAAAATCGTGATGATCCACTCTCCTTAACAAATAGCCGGTAGATTATAAATGTTAAACAAATAAGTTTGGAAGGAACTTATATTTATTAACAAGTTGAGTTTAACCAGATTTATATTTTTTTTTGGTCTAGAACCAGTTTTAGACCCGACCCAATAAATTTGTAGATAGTTCAATCAAATATTTTTCTGAAAAAATTAAATTACAAATATTAATAATTAAACAATATCGTTTAAATAAATTAAAATCTGTTTAAACTTAAATAGAGCTTAATAAATGTGTAAAAATTTGAGTTTCGCATATAAATTTGTGTATTTGATCTCTACAGAGAACTTTATATTGAGTTTGAACCCTGATGATAAGGAATTCGAGAGTCAGCTCAACCTAATTAAACAACGAGTCTGATTTGAACAAAAATGGAGTCTGTCCGGTAGAAAGTACGGGTGATGTAAAATAAATGCGGTTCCGGTAAAAACCAGTCGAATCTCTGAACAGGGATCTTCGCAGCTAGTTCCACCGTATGACAAAACCAGCTGTTTGACACATATATATAATCTTTTTCGGCCACACAATTTAATATGCAGCACATTTAATGCGCCGGAGAAAGTACTAAAAAGTTAAAAGAACTACGTAAAACCAGTATGATAATTTGTCGTACATGATAAAAAATTATATTAAAATAAAAAGTGAATCAATTCACGACATAAAATTGTCATGTTTGGAAAGATGTGATAACAAAAAAAGAGTAACTACTGTACATGATCAAACAAAGTGGGGATCACAAGAAAAAAAAGAAAGAGATGAGACTCACTTTTGTTGTTTAAGAAGAAAATCACTTTCAAAACATAAAATTATCACGGTTGTCAAACACCTCTTTTAACAAATTTTTTTACAATTTTTAAAAATTAAAATAAAAACTCCCATTATTATGCAACCAAACACCCCATTAATTGTTGAACTCGTTAACCATGATACAAGAAACATATATACTCAAAATCTGAAGTATATATAGGACTATGTCATATCCTATGCTACTTGATTTGATTAATGTTTGGTTTATGGTTAACGCATGGTCTCGCGGATTGCTCGATCGAGGACGGCCTATTTTTCATATATCTTCGTGTGTTCTATGTATACATCAACCGACGAAATCACATTGTTCCACAGTTAATTCGATTTGATATGGGGGAGCAACGAAAATTGTGATCCTCTCTAGAAGTCGAGTTGCAGAAGTACACACGCAGTTGTTTTGATTCGTCTGGAACTATAAAAAAATTAAATAAATTTAATCACACGATGTATATTAATGTATATTTTTTGTAACCTTTATGCCTTCTATATATAGATATATAGAAATTAAGTAAAGAGTGAGATGAAATAGGCCCCTTTGATTTAAATTAATTGAACGGTTACATAATTTGTTTCCAACATATTTTATTTAAGTGTAAACAACAAAAATTAAGACATCTAATTCTGGTTATCATACGATCGATTATAGCTATAAATAATTGAATTGATCACGAAAGATTATATTTATGAATTTGTGTAATAGCTTGTTTGTCTGTTTTGGATAGTGAGATAACTCTAGTTGTCATAAAAGACTTACCAATAACTTATGTTACCGGTGACAATTCATAGGCTATCGCTTATAAATATAGTAGCGATGACTGTTATTTCACCCTCACTATTATCATTCGCAACATAGTCTAAAGAAAAGTTATAAAATCATTGCAAAAATCCAATGATGGCTTTTGCTTTATTGTTGACGACCTTAAATGTTTTTTAATAACCATTTTTTTAGTGACTTGGCACCCATCTGATCTCTAATTCGACAAGAGTTTGATATATTTAAATTGGTTTACTTTATGTCTTAATTACTAGACAAACTTCTCTTGCATCTCAATAAGCCACTTAAAATAAGCAGTTTAGTTTCCAACTTATTATCTTTGCTGAGGCCAGGTAAGAATAACATATGTACCACAAACTAATTTAGTTTATATATAAACATCTTAATCTTAATCAAATTAAGTATTTTCTACTACAAACTTGTTAGATTGTGTTCATCAAAATCGATATATTCGGTGATGAACGACACTCGGTGGAACCATCCTGAGGCGGAGGGGACGAGGCGAAATATCTCTATAAAAAGGAGACTTCATCCTTTGAGTCTCACACCTTGTAGACCCTCATCGCCAAAGCCCTAAACCAAAACTCCTCTTGAATCTTCTTTTCTTCTTCTCTGGACGTCTGTCTAGTAAATACTGTCTTTAAGATAATTAAGGTTGTTCAGCTTTTTCATATCGACAAGCCAATTAATGCAAGAGACCGGATCCCCTCAGGAGGCCTCCTGAGGGGGTTCGGTCAGGTGCACACCCATATGGGTGATGTGACCGCCATCACATCCCATTTAATGTCCCATCACATCACCGGTGACATCACCCATATGGGTGTGGCCTGATCGGATCCCCTCAGGAGACCTCCTGAGGGGATCCGGTCTCTTAATGCAAATGCCACCTGAATCAAAACTGGTGCCCATTAATTAAAGATGGGTGCATATGGCAGCCAAAAAGCTTCCTTTCGACGAGCAGGAGAGACCCGATCTCTATGATTCCAAGAGCTCTAGTGACCCATTTCAACAAGAACAACACAAGATATATACAAACAGGGAGGCGATCATTGAGAACTCTCCCCGCTTCACAGCACTGCGCGTAGGCCAGACATTTACGCGCACAACTTAAAGGGAGACACATGGCGCCTATATGCTCGGGAAATGATTCATGCGGATCTCTGCGGGCGATACTGTGGACCTCTCCCTCCCCCTCGCCCGGAACCACAGTTCTTGATCTTGACTTATCACGGGCATTAAATTAGCACCAAGCTCATCAATCAGTGGAGTCGAAATGGTACGTCGCAGTATATTATCGCAGTTGATATGTATATATATATCTTTCCCGCGCGGGGTCGGAATTAGATCGATGCGATCAGCTCACGATCATCGTGGGCGACGCCGGGGCTCCAAGCACGAGCGCCGGCAATCAAGACATCGAATACACCCCCCCCCCTCTCTGGCGGGGTCGTGGATGCGCCTGACCAGATCTCGGTGAGAGGAATATGTTTGTTAAATTACCTCTTTATTTGCGCGCCCCCAACAGTGCAGCATCATTTAGCAAGCTATAGAGACTGGGGCCGGTCTCGGGAGGAAAGAAGGGCGTGCATGCCCTCTTTTCGGTCTGTTTGTTCGCCACCGGCTTGTGTGTTACGTCGGATGATCTCATGCAAGGGAGGGGGAGGGGACCTTCTTCGTCGAGCGGGAATGAGTGGGCGGCGTACGAAATTGTAGGGCGTGATCAGGGCGTTGTCTGACGAGCGAGGCAGTGTGTGTCACTGTGTTATGTTATGTGCCCTGCCCGCTCCTCCGGGGACACGCATGCATGCAGGTGCAGGCTCATCACATGCATGGCAGAGGAGGAGGAAGAGGAGGAGGAGGAGGAGGAGGAGGAGACTAACTAGCTGGTGGGACATGGTGTACCGGCAGTGCTTTGTCTCGTTATCTGTAGCTCAAGAATATTAAGATCCCGGCGCCTTTGAACAGGGAATCCTAAGGAGGAGAGTGCTTGTTCTTGTTCTTGTTCATGTTCATGTTCTTCTTCTTTTTTGAGTTTCGAGAGGAACCCTAGAAACCCTAAAGGCGCTTTCCGGTCGTCGAACAGCAACACCGGTCCTCCACTTTGCTCTCGGTGGTGAGGGGGCTCCCATTTGCTTTTTTACTACTCGGGGGGCATGGTTTCGTTTGTTTTTATTCCTCAACAACCAAATCAAACCGAGGATACTCCCAAACCAAATCAAATGACACCTAATCATTGCTCCTGTGGTTCGGTTCGAACCATATTTGATTTATATACGATGTATGTGTGTGTGTGTCTTGTGTGTATGATTTTATTTAATTTATTCTAAATCATGTTTTGTGGAAACGTAGAGTATACAGTTATATATAAATATGAATAGTTTTATCGTAATTTAAAACTCTATAAATATTTATTTTTACATAAACATATATATAAACATTGTTGATATATTGAACTTAAAAGAAACATTTAAGGAAGAGAAGAATGGTTTGATTGGAAGAATTCTTGCGGCTAAAGCAAACCAACTACTACTTTAAATTCCAAATCAAACCAGACCAAACCCAGTTAATTGTGTATTTCCAAGCTTGTCATCTCGTCCGGCCGAGAACAAAGAAGATAAGAAGACAGGCGCTGCCAAAAGGGTCTCCTTGTGCGGAAGCAAGCACGAGAGAGAGAGAGATAGAGGGAGATAAAGGGGGCAGGAAAGCAAGAGGGCTTTCCAGTTGTTCCCCTCCCCCCCACCATGGTTGACATGCACACATATATATATGTAGATATATGCATGCGTCACTCTCTCTTCTCCCCCCCGCCGAAGAAAAAGCAGCCTCCCTGCCTCCAAGCAAAGTGAACTACGTGCCAAAGTGGAAGAGAGCTCGGTTAAGGGCGGCCGATCGATCTGAGCCCCCGCTGCATGCCATGGCCGAGCCGTCTGGTCCCTTTCATCCCCGCGGACACATGAGGGCAAGGAGCCACACAGCAACAGCAATTAATGGGTTATGATGGGTTGTGGGGGGGTGGAGTCAATGGCCGAGCAGGAGCTCCGGCGGTGTGTCTTCCTGTCTCCTCCCCCCCTCCCATGATGGAGAGCCGGAGACGGAGACGGAGACCCACCCCCACCATATATATGCCCGCGCCTATGTACGTACATGCATGCAGGACAGCCCCCCTCTTCTTTAATAAATCGTGAGGATGCTGGACGGCAGCGGCGACGCGGCGGAGGTCTCGGGGAGGCGAGGCGAGCGGCGGCGGCTCCGGGTGGCGCGCGCACCGTGGAGGGCCGGGGCTCTGATCCCCCCCCTCCGCGTATGCACCGCCGTGGCCGGGCCGACGAGTCGTCGTCGTCGTCGTCGTCGCCGGCCGGTGTCGCGGGGATCGGGGAGGGGAGAGAGGGGCCCCCGCCGGGACCACCCGCCAGTAATGGAGGCGGTGGCGGGGAGGCGGGGTGATGGCGGTGGTGGCGGTGGGCCTGGCTTGCCGGAGCGCCTCGCGTGGTCCTCGGCGTGTGTGCGCGCAGGCCCCCCCCCTTTGCGTGCCTCCTACACCTCGGCTTTCCGCGCGGCCTCCGCGCCTCTCTCTCTCTCTTCCTTTTCTCTCTCTCTCTCTGCGACGCCGCTGCGCGGCGGCACTACCGAGAGCGGGCGGGCACTCGGACGCGGTGGTCTACGGACGGGCTGCACCGCACCAATCGCGTGTTGCCACGATACCTTCTGTATGACGTATTTTCGGAATGCCCCCCAACACGGATCGAAGTTGCGCAGCGACCGGATCCGATCCCGGTCCCTTGCTCCAGGATCCGAACCTGATTCGGATCCGCACACTCTGCTTCTTTCCGACCGCTTAAGAGTTAAGAGTCTCCACTCAATCGGATCAGAGTCTTGAAATTACTGGATTAAATTGATTTAACGAAAACATTCATAAAGTAATGTTTCTACAATAATATGATATAATTATTACTTTGATCAGAATAAATCTAACGTAAACAATCATAAAATCTTCTTCTTCTTCTTCTTTTTACCTTTTCTCTTTAAAAATATAAAACTGCAACAGTTATCAAACATTTCTCTTAAAAAAAATTGTTACAGCACATACATAAAACCGTAACCTAAACTTAACTTGCCATGCAACCAAACACACGTATAATTGTGGTAATTTTTCGAGCATTCTTTCGGTGTGGTCTTCATCTGCACAATGCACACTAAGAACGGCCGAACTGATTGACTTCAACTTAAGTTTTTTTTTTATTTGGCTTATTGGTAGATTTATATTGTCTGAATGTTGTATTAACTAAATTCTAAATATATATACATCACTAGTACCTTAATAAATCTGTTAAAAAGTTGTATCATGTTATTTTTTATTTTTTAAATATAATTTTTATGGAGAAAAAATAGCATACATACTATATTTTTGAATAAACAATAGATCAATTAATGTCTAAACATTTAATTAAACTGACTACCTAATATTATCGCACACTTATAAATTACACCTGAAATTAAGACTTCATTTTTTTTTTACATTAAGTCAAAACAAACGTCACCTCACTGATATTTTTTTTGCATGAAAATTAATCTTTTCATTCATGCCATTAAACAATTCTGGATGATCTTTAATACAGCGATGCATCTTCTTCAGTCCTCAAACAAGATAGAATATATTAGGATGTAAAGCAAATATTACTAGAGTAATTTCATTTCATACTCTTGAGATGGAAGATTAGAGAGATCTACGTATGATTCTGTGATTTTATCTTAATTTCAGAGATGAAGTAATCAATTTGCCAAGAAATCAAAATCATTCCAATGATCATTACCACACAATCGCACGGGCACCTCTTTGATTAATAGCTAGTGTTTTTCATGTCTTGACATGTATATACCAGGCAGCATGCAGAACTATACCATGTATATATCTCTGTTAAAATGGGCTTGAAAGGCATTCATAGCACCTGGACAATCCCACATAATCATGTCAATTAAGTACACATCTGCTCTGGTTGATAGCCATGTCCACATTTCTCTTCAATGTGGAGAGTTTGGTTTAGAAGTTTTTTTAAAAAAATGTCTGTCAACCAATATTCTTTTACTAGAGGTTTTTGTAGAAAAAAAATGTCTATCAGTTAATGTTATTTTATTGGTTTTGTAAAGGTAACATGTCTACCCTCCGTGATAACTTTACATCAAGCCTTTCATACTGACCATGGTATAGTTAAACCTATAGTGATGCATGTCTTTGTTTCTTCCTCATGCGTATATATAAATATAGTTAAACCTATAGTGTTGGCTATAGTTATGAGTCATGCCAACACTACATTGTTAGCCACGGCGTAATGAAGTGTGTTATGATGTTGCATTTGATAGATAGCATTACAGAAGTCATTGAGGAAATGAATCCAGTTGTTCTTGCCCGTTGACATTGCATATCAAGGCAAGATCAATACTTTCATTATGTTGTAGGCAGGTCAGCATGTGGGATCTCTACCTTTAAATCCCCTTTGCAACGAGGGCGCGGTTGAAGGTAAAATGCCTCGTGCACATCTCCATAAAAGAAGAATCACCTAATTTAACTATAGGAGATTTGATGTTTGAATGTGTGGAGACATATGATTCTTTCTTTGATGATATGGCAGTTGGAAATAGTAATTTATTAAGATTACTTTAGCCGTCTCCTCCAGAAAATCTTGCATCCCTGGTAAAATAATTCATAGTCGTCTCCCAACCTGTGATTTATCAGTTCAGAATTTTTTGATAACCAGTGGGATCAGGGAGGTATCCTTGTTCACCTTTAATATGCTACGAGGATTTGGGATCCATGTTATATCTCTATATGTCCACCTTCCATTCCATGTTGATGAATTATAAGACGCATCTCCATGTATGTGAATCTTTATTTTAACCTCCCATTAGTCTCTTAGCCCACATATTTTCTTTTAAGGGCCATCACCTATCATTTGGATTAGTCAACAATCTTCATAATAATGACACAATATGGTAATGTTGGTTCATATGTTTAAATGGTTAACCTCCAATACACCCTATAACTTAGGTGACATTTGATTTGACCTAAACAAAAATCTTAATTTCATTTCTGATTCTTCGGATGGAACACAAAACCTTAATTATTCTTCTCCAAAAAGTAAATGATAGCAATAATAATAATAACAATAACACTTAAAATTAAGTGAATTGCTAAGAAACTACTATTTCATTCGGACGTTTTACTAAAAATCTCGATATTTAATATTTTACATATTTAGATGTTAGACATCAGTTAGGTCGAAATAAAAAGGGCCTTACTCTCCTCCTAAATTTGGCCCTAGAAAAATTTATTCTGTATTTTGGTCCATCCTCTTATGAATTGTGGTCAGAGCTTTGGTGGTTGTCAACATGCATGGTTGAGAATTGCACTCGAGTAGATAGATTCCAAACATAACACATTTCTTTTGCCCGCCATCAGCACACTGAACTTCCACTCTACTAGTTTACGCCCTGTTTGGTAACACTATTAGATACCTCTATCACTATCAATTTTAAAATTGATATTGATAGGAACCATTAAGAGGTGTTTGGTTAATTGTATCAATTTTAAAATTTGTAGTGCAAACAAAGCATTTTATCTAATACAAGTGTCCACTTGTATTACTTTTGATATTGATACTCCAACATTTGAAAATATTAATATCAATATTGATATAGTACCAAAAATGAAACTCTAACCAAACAGGCCATTAGTTTCGCACCTCTCTTCTAAAGATTGAAATAAATCAATACTTTTTTTTAATGAATGATACCCCAAGTTGTTTCTACCCATCCATCTAAACTCTTTCATGCCCCATGATCTATTAATGCTTGATGTATATTTAGTAATGCTTGGCATAAAGAAAATATTAGATCTCTTAAAGTTTGTTGAGTGTGCTCAGACAATTGCACAATGCCTTACATCCGCTTTGGTAACACTATTAAGTACAACTATCATTATGAATTTTAAAATTGATATTGACATCACCCTCGAGAACGTTCTCTGTGGTGGAAGAGAGGTGTCTCTCTATCCGGAGATGGTGTCCAACTACGTTTAGGGGTGGGCACAAAACGGTTCAAATCGAGAAACCAAACCGAACCAGCCCATTCGGTTCGGTTTGGACCCCCTTTCGGTTTGGTTCGGTTTGGAAAATCTCCAAACCGATTTAAACAAAACCAAACCGTTTAAACCGATTTAATCAAAAAATTATAAAAAGACTATTATAGTATTAATAAAAATGATATTTTTATAAATTTTATAATAAAATAATATTTATTTTCGTTATTTTTAACATAAAATTTAGTATATATGTAAAAAATAATTAATTTAAATATTTTTATTTATTTTCGGTTTAAACCGAACCAAACTGAATTAATTCGGTTTGGTTCGGTTTGATTTGGGAGGGTGATTCGGTTTGGTTCGGTTTGAAAAAAAAATGGTCCAAATCGGATCAAACTGAACCGTGCCCACCCCTAACTGCGTTACAAGCACATCACCCATATTCTCACTATCTCGGATGTCTCGAGATGAGAGAGCTGATACCCAAATAATCATAGTGATTTAGTCATTGATGTAACATATTGGTTCAATCACAAATTTCTAATGAAACTAGTCATTTGGTTTGAAACTAATCACTGACTTGGTTTAGTTGTTTATTTCCTTAATTACGTGTGTTGTGAAAAACATAAAGAGGTCAGTTATGATGTTTTTTGTTACAGCATAAATTTGTGTACTTTTTATAGATAATATATTAAAATAAAATATATGATAGTTAAACCTCAAGACTGTAATATTTGATTAAAAATTATCTTAGGGAACTATAATATATGTAACAAAAAATAGGGGTGGGAGATCACAAGAACGAAAAAAGAAAAAAGAGAGAGATGCCCCCATCTATTTTAGTCCAGAAGAAAATATGCAAACAAGACATAAATTATAATACGCTTCGGCATATATCACGCAATTATGGTTTGATACTCATTCCTTTAGAAATATCAGCATCACGTTGATATAGTATCTCTTTTAAACTATTATACATCCATACAAACTTGATACTTCCAAATATACTCAATTATCAAAATGAAAATCGAATAGTCTGCAGGTTGGCAACCAAAATTGGAATTCAGAACCAGTTGATTTTGCATCCGATATTCGCAAGGTATGTGTACATCCAAATGAATAATACGAGAATATTAGAAGTAGACAAGTTACAGGCATCAACTTTGTTATTGATATGCCTAGAGGATAGGGTGTCATTGACAAATTGTGCTACAATTCATGCATTATTTGTATTATAATTTTTAAAATTTATATTAATAGTCAGATATTTTGTGATGACTAATATTGATATAAGCTCCAAAATTAATAATGATAGAGGCGTTTGATATGTTGTCAAATGTAGCATTCTACAGACCCTACTGCTAACAACCTGTTGCTTGATAAAGCATTCAGATAACCATGCAAGTTAAAGTTAACAACCATTTATGATAAGAGAAGGGTCCAAAAATTCCTGAACTATAACGAGCCGAGAACAGTTTATGGGCCTAGTTATTTTTCTGTGGCCCATTAAGGGTGTGAAACCATTTCCTTTTCCACCCTAATAGGGTGTTTGGTTGCAGGATAATTTTTTTGTACATTTTTATGACAAAAAACTGTATTAAAATAAAAAGTGAGCCAACTCAAAACATAAAATTGTCATCGTTGTCAAATACCTCTTTTAAAAAAATTTCTTACAATTTTTAAAAATTAAAATAAAAACTTCCATTATCATGCAACCAAACATCCCATAAGCCTAGGATTTTTTTTGTTCGGTTTAAAATTTACGTGTCTGCTCAGATCTTTTGTTTAAGTGGATTCCTCCAAGAGATTTTGAGTATTGTAATAACTTAAGTGAGAAAAGTCAAACCAAAAAATATTTTCTCTTTTGTGCTCTCGTGCTCCTTTTGTATTTAAAAGCACCAAGATGAGCCGCGCGCTTAGTTTAAAAAAAAAAGAGTTATGTATTGTTCTATTCGCTGATATGTCTTTTTTAATCCACGCGTCAGAAGGATATATTTAGGCACATGTTTATGAAGCGTCTGGTTATATGACAAAAAATAAATTCTTTTTTATGATAAAACTAGTTAATGAAGGTGTTAATTTGTTTGTCGTGATTGAAGTATATTTTAAAGAGAATTTTTCTAAGACAAATGGTGAACGGTTCCCACCATATAAGTAATATTTAGAATACAGCATGGTAATTTTATATTTGAATAGTTTTCTTGTGTTTTAACATATTATTTTATCAAAAAATATAAAACTATGTCACAAGAAAACACCTTCCTAGAGATCGTATTGGTTCCCACTCATATATTTTTTTTCTTAGGACTTGATTTCTTGATGCTATTGTAAGCTCTATACAACTGTTAAACTCAATTTAAGCATTTTTTTGTGACAAGAATTTTCTAAGAGCTGGCGGAAGTAAAATATACGCTTATATCAAAAATTTGATTGTCTGTGGCCCATTTTAGGAAACGACTAACTAGTGTCCAAATTTTGTGTTCAATGTCTGTATACACTTGAGGATCTTTCCGGTTAAGCAACCACTTCAATACATGGTTTTCATAAAGAAATTAATCGATTACTTTTACATCTTTAAATAATGAGAGATAGAAAGTCATGACCCGAATTTAGAATATATATCCGATGATGTAATCAGAAAAAACAACTCATCAAAAGATATCGGTTTGAGAACACAAGTATGCATTAAATTCATAATCACAATGATACAACCAATTCGAGAATATATTAATACATTTAACCTTCAACTAACTCTCCAAAAATTGATCCACTATGCTTCCTCCGCAGTAACTCTTAAAACATAAAAAATTTTAGAATAAATGGAATGAGTCACGCACACTCAGTAGATAATAATCCTTCACTCAACAATCGGATAACTAGATAATCAAACAATGATACATATAAATTTAATTTGAAAACATAACATAATAAGCAAATATCTTCTATAATTACCCCTAGGGGTGCAAACGAACCAATACACTCGACAAGTAGCTCGAAGTTCGGCTCGATAAAAACTCGACTCGGCTCGTTTATTATGTTAAATGAACAAGCTTGAACAAAAAATAAATCTCGACTCATTAAACGAGCCGAGCTTGAACAGACTCCTGCTCGGCTCGATAAGCTCGCGAGCAACTCGATTAAATATTATATTATATATTTATTTTTAAAAATTAAATTTTAAGTATTAATATTTATATATTATCACTTAAATATATTAAATAATTCAAAAATTGAGTTTAAACTTAGATTGAGTTTCATAAATGAGTTAAATCTAAAGTTTCACAAATGATTTTTCATTGATTTTGAGTTTATAAAAGAGTTTGTATATAGCTTATGGCCCGTTTGGTTAGAGTTTTAAATTTGATACTATATCAATATTGATATTGATAATTTTAGAAGTTGGAGTATCAATATCAAAATTGATACAAGTTGACACTTGTATTGCATAATGTGCTTTGTTTTCACTACCAATTTCAAAATTGATATTACTAACCAAACACTTATTAGTGATTACTAGGAATATTAATTTTAAAATTGATAGTGATAGAGGTGTGAAATAGTGTTACCAAACAGGGCCTTAAGTTTGAATATGAATTGAATTTTAGTCTAACTACTACTCGAGTTCGAGCTCGACTCGGCTCGATTAATAAACGAACCAAGCTTGTACAAGGGTTCAACATACTCGCTAAAACTCGAGCTCGAACTCGAACTCGTGTAAAATAAACGAGCCGAGCTTGAACACCGTACTACTCGGCTCGGCTCGGCTCGTTTGCACCCCTAATTACCCCACTAGTTCACAAGTCAATCAAGAATTATCTTCATGGAGATATTAGACCAAAACCACCCACTTCTGAACCATTGACATGCTACACCGTGTACAATAGACAAATGCATTCTAAAAAATCTCAAACTTCGACATATTATGACCATAACATGAATAGAGAAATCCGACCTTTCTAACATACTATGGCACTAACATGTTAAATGACATACTAACATGCATATTTCATGATTTACATGATATATCAACAAGCATATTTTACTGTCTTCAAACATAAACCATATAGCAAGGACTTTGTTATCTTACTTTCATACATCACATGTATAAATTATTTTCACCAACTCTAACATATAACAATAATATATATTAAGTTAAACCTATATTGCACCTAGGCAATAATGGCACTCAGTATAAATTGCAATAATTCGAGATCTGTGGGAGAGTCAAATTCATCTAAGTTATCTGCTGCCCACAGATAATTGACTAACATAAACTAATGAAAGATTCATAGCATGTCGTAACAAGAGCTCGTTATATTCATAATCATGTCATGCATACAAGACATAACTATCTAATTTCAAAGTACTTCATGCAAGACATGACATCTATAACAAGCTAGACAAGACTTATGACAAACCGATTTAATTAACATGTCATAAACCAACATCATGTCATACATGACCAAATGGACATAACCAAACCATACAAGACATATTCCATAATCTAAAATCATACTAAATCAATTTACATGATCCAACCACATGTCCACAAGACAATCTACATTTTTCGGAACATACAAGATAAACTAACAATGATCATACATACCCTTTCAAGATGCATTAAAATGATCTAGGTCATACATGACAAATTAACATGATCAAGACATACACTATAACATACAAATCAAAATTAACACCACCTAAACCATTCATGACAAAGCTTGACTCATTTCAATATGAACTTGACTTAAACATAATCTTAACACATAATCTTATTTTGTTCATATTCCCATCAAACTTAAACATATTTATTTCTCAATATAATTATAAAATAACAATAATTTTATTTGACATGATATTAATCTCAATAAGACAAGTTCTTGTACGTACATGACAAAAATCTAATAATCATGCTTAGCATTCTTACAAAAATATGCATCAAGTTATCATAATAATTCAAAAGATAATCACATTATTCACGAGATTTCTACATATATTCGTATTCTATAAACCATCCATTCAGAATTTTTTAAATCATTAACATGTATAAATCATATTCAAAACATAATATTCATGTACAAAATATCGTAATTCTTTTGGATAAACAAAATCTACTATCTTTCCCATCACAAATTCATGATTTTTAAACAATCTTTCGTGCGTATTTTCATAAGAATGGTCAAATAAATAGCCAAGATCAGGACTAACATCTACCTGAATTTTAAAAAAAAAATTAGATTTTTCTACTGCTTTTCTAACTTTTTCTCCATTCGAAATTTTTGAACCAGCGTCAAAGCGCGTTGAACCGAGCGACTCGACCGGGGCGGCTGGGCCGAGTAACCGGGCCGGGCTCAACCTGGGCTGGGCCGGACGCATCCTCGGTGAACCAGACGCCAGGCGGCGGGGCTCGTAGGCTGGGGGACTCGCGCAGGCGGCGATCGACGGCGAGGTGGTGGCGACCGGAGGGGACAACACCAGCGATGATGACGGCGACGGCGAGGAGGGCGGACGCCGGCGGTGGGAACTCCCCGCGGCTGCGGCGGCTTCCGGCGGAACAGGGGTAGCCCGGCAGGGCGGCGGCGGCGATCTTGGACCGCGGTGGTGCCGGCGATTAATGACGGCGACAGTGGTTGACGGCGATGACGATGACGGCGGCCGCGCTCGCGACAGCGGGGGCTCACGCGGGCGGTGGCTCCGGCGGCCGGCGGCGGCCGAGGGGCGACTGCTCCTGCTCGCATGACCGGCGAGGGAACAGGGCGAGGCGGAGGGGGAAACGGCGAGAGAGAGAAAGAGAGAGAGAGAGGGAAAATCCGATTGGAGGGGGGATGAAATTCGAACGTTAAATAAAGATCATAAAACATTGAATAAAGTATATACCGTTTTCGGCACCAGGGACATAGGTCAATGTATCATTGAATTATTCGCATGAGGAGATTTCTTTCTATCTTAAATATCCGAACAATATAATAAAAGAAATTATCTCTGTTGCCCAGGCTGTATCATTATTCATGGGGAGGGGGGGGAGGTAGATGGGCACAAAAAAATGGAGAAGGTATTTTTAGCACTCAAAATTTCAAAATGAACTATGTACTTCACTCATGGACTCACAAGTGATACCAAAAGAGCTCTCAGATAAAGGTTCACAATTAATGAAGCTTCTAATCAGCATATAGATGGGTTGGCGAAGAAGATTGGACTTGTGCATTGAGAAAGTGGGGGATTTCCTTGTATAAACAAAGAGGGACTTCCATGTATAAACAATGTTAAGACCTGTTTGGTACAAATTAAATTCGAGGATATCAATATTTATGAGGTGTTTCGTTGAATGACAAATTAACTTTTTACTATAATTTTACATTTTTGTACAACCTGTTAAAAAAGATATTTTACAATTATCAAAATTTTATAATTTTAAAGTGATTTCTTTCTTAAACAAAAAAAAGAAGATCTCATCTCTTGTTTTTATTGTGTGATTCCGCATTTTGTTCGATCACATAAAGCACTCATTCTTTTTTGTTATCACATCTCTCCAAACATGATAAACTTTTATCA
Source organism: Cryptocoryne crispatula var. balansae (assembly GCA_036172225.1). NCBI lineage: Eukaryota > Viridiplantae > Streptophyta > Magnoliopsida > Alismatales > Araceae > Cryptocoryne > Cryptocoryne crispatula. The sequence goes on along the minus strand of CM069921.1, from coordinate 9,900,024 downwards.
TTGGCTCGTTCACGTTTTTTATTTTAATACAATTTTTGATCATGTAAATATACAGAATTTATCGGTGCAATCAAACACCCTATCATTCTCTTGTTTTGGGGGATAGATCCGAATTGTTCCAAAATTAAACTTGTACCACAGGGTTGTTAGTACGCGCTGGAGAGTGAAAAGTCATTAATCGGCATAATCAATGGTGTTAGTTTGTTTCTTCTTCAAAGGTACATTACTCCCCATGTACTGTACACAGTAGTAGTACAGCAGATATATTATTTCTTCTGCAACAAATATGATGATTTTCTGTTCTTCTTGTCTTAATTTATATCTTTGTTATGATATATTTCCTAGCAAAATCACACCAAAAGTTTACTGCAAAGAAACACCGCATAAATTCTTACAATCATCCTTCTTGAAGAGAAGGTTAAGGTTTATGGCTCTCAAGGTAATAAGCACATGATACCAAGCCTGCATTTTTTTTATTTGAATCATAAGTGCGGTGTATAGTCTACGAAAATTTCCTGCAGATATATATATATATATATATGTTTCTTCTAGGAGCTGAAATTTTATTTCTTACACACCATCTCCATCTCTTTTAAATGTTAGCCATGCTGAGAAAGTAAATACCTTCTTTAATCTCCCATCGATGACTAAAACAATGTAAAAATTGAGATCATGAAATCTAGGGGCTCATATTTTTAAAACTAGACTCATTCCTTAATTACTTCGTAAAGAAAAATCCTAGCAACAACGTAAAGAAACACCCATGCCCGGGTGAGAAGTTTGAGCTAAGGTTGTTTGGGGCATTCTGTCGAGCAGTTGGTGTGCGTGCGTCACCTCCTCCCTCCGGTGCGGCGAGATGGACGGCGGCGCTATACACGGGCAGGGAGGCACGCTCCGCCACGAACAGGGCATGCGCTGCCGGCGCGCGCGGCGAGAGGACGGTCGAGCAGGCCGTCTCCTGCCCTAAACATAGGCGCCCACCCCCACGCAGCACTCCCCACCTCTCATGGCGGAGCCCCCCGCCCCGGCCAAGAAAAGCCGAACAGGCGTAACTGAACGCCAGCAGTGCGGCGACGGGCGGGCGGGCGGGCGGGCGGGCGGGCGCGCTGCCATCACCCTCGCCTTCGCCCTCCTCTCCTCTATAACAGCTAGCCATCCCCCCCGTCATCCTCAGAGTCCCTTCCCCCCTCCTCATAAAGGAGCTTCCTCGGGCCTCTCCGGGCTATGGTGTGGCCCGCCGCGTTGTTGCCCAGCATGCAGGCCTCCGCCTGCGGCCGTTTCCTCCCCCTCTTCCTCTTCCTCTTCCTCTCCTCCGCCGTCTCCTCCCTCGCCCTCTCCGACGCCGAGGCGGCGTTCATCGCGCGCCGCCAGCTGCTCGCCCTGCGCGAGAAGGACGACCTGCCCGACGACTTCGAGTTCGACGTGAAGGTCAACGTGCGCATCAAGAACCCCCGCCTCCGGCGCGCCTACATCGCCCTCCAGGCCTGGAAGTCCGCCATGTACTCCGACCCCTACAACTTCACCGCCAACTGGTTGGGCCCCGACGTCTGCTCCTACAGCGGCGTCTTCTGCGCCGCCGCCCTCGACGACCCCTCCATCGCCGTGGTCGCCGGCGTCGACCTGAACGGGGCCGACATCGCCGGCTACCTACCCCCCGAGCTCGGCCTCCTCACCGACGCCGCCCTCTTCCACATCAACTCGAACCGCTTCTGCGGCGTCCTCCCCAAGAGCCTCTCCCGGCTCACCATCCTCCACGAGCTCGACGTCAGCAACAACCGCTTCGTCGGACCCTTCCCCATGGTCGTCACCGGTATGCCGGCGCTCAAGTACCTCGACCTCCGCTTCAACGACTTCGAGGGGCCGCTGCCGCCGGAGATATTCGACAAGGACCTGGACGCCCTCATCCTCAACGACAACCGCTTCACCTCCCACATCCCCGAGAACATGGGCAATTCCAAGGTCTCCGTCATGGTGCTGGCCAACAACCGCCTCCGCGGCTGCATTCCCAGGAGCGTCGGCGACATGGCCGGCACCCTGGAGGAGCTCGTCCTGCTCAACAACGGCCTCTCCGGCTGCCTGCCCCTCGAGCTCGGCCTTCTCGGCAACACCACCGTGCTCGACATCTCCTTCAACAAGCTGAGCGGCGTGCTCCCCAGGAGCTTCTCCGGCCTCACGGCGGTGCGGGATCTGGACGTCGCCGGCAACACCCTCACCGGCTTCGTCTCCGGCGACGTCTGCCGACTGCCCAACCTGGCCAACTTCACCTTCTCCTACAACTATTTCAACGGCGAGGCCGACGAGTGCATCCCGACGGCGGGAGGGGAGACCATCTTCGACGACGGGAACAACTGCGTGCCCGCGAGGTCGGGGCAGAAGAATTCGGCGACGTGCAAGGCGGTCGTGGGGAAGCCCGTCGACTGCAGTAAGGCCATGTGCGGCGGCGGTGGCTCCTCCTCTTCTTCTCCGCCCAAGCATGGCCCCGGCTCGACACCGGCGTCGCCGAAGCCATCGCCGGCGCCCGTAGCGATGCGGCCGCCGACGCCTCCACGGCACGACCAGAGCCCTGCGGCGCCTAGTCGCTCTCCGCCGCCGCAAGCGAGCTTGCCGCCCGTCAAGGCTCCGACGTCACAGCCGCCTCCGGTTCACCGGTCTCCACCATCGCCCCACGGGAGCAGCCCGGTTGCTCGGAGACGTCCTCCCCCTCCGCCGCAGAGCTCCCCACAGCCTCCGGTTGTATCTCCACTTCCTCCGCCGGTGCAATCACCGACTCCTCCACCGGTGCAGTCTCCACCGCCACCGTCTCCCATGCGGTCACCTCCGCCACCAGTTCAGTCTCCACCCTCACCGCCGGTGCTATCACCTCCTCCCCCCGTCCAGTCACCGCCGCCTCCTCCTCAATCTCCTCCGCCGCCGGTGTTTTCTCCACCACCGCCGGTGAACTCGCCACCTCCACCCACGCCGGTGCCCTCACCTCCACCGCCGGTTAAGTCACCTCCACCGCCCGTCTATTCTCCGCCTCCTCCAGTTCAATCCCCTCCACCGCCGGTGTTTTCTCCACCACCGCCAGTGAATTCGCCACCTCCACCACCGCCGGTAAACTCGCCTCCACCACCCGTCCAGTCACCGCCTCCTCCTCAATCTCCTCCACCGCCGGTGAACTCGCCACCTCCACCCACGCCAGTGCCCTCACCTCCACCGCCGGTTAAGTCACCTCCACCGCCCGTCCATTCGCCGCCGCCGCCGCCTCCTCCACTTCAATCCCCTCCACCGCCGGTGTTTTCTCCACCACCGCCGGTAAACTCGCCTCCCCCACCCGTCTATTCGCCGCCGCCGCCGCCTCCGCGTCAATCCCCTCCTCCGTCGGTGTCTTCTCCACCCCCGCTGGTGCGCTCACCCCCTCCCCCCACGCCGGTGTTTTCTCCACCGCCGCTCCCTCCGGCGCACTCACCTCCCCCGCCCTCACCCCCGGTACATTCGCCTCCGCCACCGGCTCACTCTCCACCACCGGTTCGCTCGCCTCCGCCACCGGTTAACTCACCCCCACCGCCACCGGTTAACTCGCCTCCGCCGCCTGTTCACTCACCTCCACCACCGGTCCAGTCTCCTTCTCCACCCGCACATTCATCTTCACCACCGGCCCAATCGCCTTCCCCATCCGTACACTCGCCGCCACCGGTGAACTCGCCTCCACCACCGGCACATTCACTGTCGCCGCCGGCACACTCGCCTTCACCATCCATACACGGCACTCCCCCACCAGTTAACTCAACTCCGCCACCAGTTCGCTCACCTCCGCCACCGGTGCACTCGGCTCCACCACCAGCACACTCACTGTCGCCGCCGGCACACTCGCCTTCCCCATCCGTACACGACACTCCGCCACCGGTGCACTCCGCTCCACCACCAGCACATTCACTGTCGCCGCCGGCACACTCGCCTTCCCCATCCGTACACGCGCCTCCACCACCAGTTAACTCACCTCCGCCACCAGTTCGGTCACTTCCGCCACCGGCGCAGTCGCCTCCGCCACCAGCACATTCACTTCCGCCACCGGCACACTCGCCTTCACCATCCGTAAACTCGCCTCCGCCACCAGTTCGCTCACCTCCGCCACCGGCACACTCGTCTCCACCACAGGCACACTCGCCGCCGACACCGGCACACTCGCCGCCGCCGCCGCCTCCTCGGGCAGTCAATTCTCCTCCGTCGCCACTCAGGTCACCCCCGCCTTCTCCCATCTTCTCTCCACCTCCGCCGGTTAAGACGCCTTCTTCTTCGCCACCGTCTTCTCCTTCTCCTCCTCCTCCTCCCGCTGCACCCACGGACCCTCCCCCGTCACCCACATACGAATTCCTCCCGCCGGTGCAAGGGTTCTCCTACGCGTCGCCTCCGCCGCCCATCTACGCCGGCTACTAACTTCCGGAGCTCCGAGCGCCGCCGCTGCAACTCCCGCAGAACTGCAGCTAGGCGCGATTGAATCCCCGGTTGTTTCCGAGCATCGAAGGGCTTCGCCGGCGTGGGAACTGTTCAGCGGCAAATCCGGATGGTCTTCCTGGGAAAGAGAGGAAGGAGAAAATGGTTTCGGGCAATTAGAACTTTAAAGAGATGAACATCCAGGCGAACGTGATGAATATTCCTTGTTCTCCATTGTTTATATATACTCATGTATCTGAAGCAATAAATCTTTTATTCTTTCTATCTTCCTTATTATCGGATACGTGCAAACGTTAGAAAAGTAAAAAAAAAAGACATTTATGATAAAATAATTATTATACGAACGGAAATCAGGTGCTTGGATGACTCTGATTCAAATACGGATAAACGGACACGTTAAATTTATCCGAATCCTAATATTTTAAGAGTGCGACTCTTCTCAGGTGATCATTTGAGAGGAGTCTCTCAGAAATCTCAACTCCTCTCGTAAAAGGACTTATAAGAAAAATGATTGTCCTTTAACTTCTTTGTGAGAGAGATTGAATAACTTTCCGATCACCTAAGAAAGTCGATCTCGTATTTCAATAGTGATATCTACGTACAACACTAATTAAAAAGGAGTGTGGATCACCTCAGGTGAGCTCCTAAGGAAGCTCCTTCAAGTCATTCATAAAAATGCATTGAATGTCCATCATGTCAATGTATTTAAGACTTATCACATCGTATTGATCATTTTTTGTGAGTGGCTGAGATTTCACTCGGGGAGCTCGGAGCTAATGAGATGATCCGCACTCATTAAAAAGAGTGCGACCAAAACTCTTCAGTCATTTTCACAAAAAAATTGAGAATACAATGATTTGACAATATTTGCTCATTTACGTCTCTTCAATTTTTTTGTGAGAGATGAAAAGACTTTTCTTAGATGTCCACGAGTCACATTAATTTAAAAATGCTTCGTAAATTTGCCTCATTTTGGACCGCGGCTTTGATAGAATAGAGAACAGACAACCTGTCAAGAGCAAGTTGGTCAAACTGATTTTTTTGGTTACACGACAAAATATATAGATGTTTCTACCAAATATATTTTAATGGTAAACCTGTTGACAACCACGATAAAGCATGATTTTGTAAAAGGTTTCTTCTTGGATAAAAATGAGATGTGAATTCTTGTCCTTTTTGTCGGTCTTACACCTGTATATAAATGGTCCCGATATTACGAGATATTATTTCCTGACCAAACGTGGTAAGAGTAAATTTTAACAATTTCGATATTTTATTTGCCACAAAAATATATTGGCTATTTTGTATGACAGAGTGAAAGTAGGTGCCAATTGATATTAGTATATATATTTTATTTTGGTTTTCTCTGGTCCTTCCGAATAAGATAAACTAAAGACGGAAAAATAACAATTGTCAGCAAGGAAAAGATGGGTATCATTCTAACATTTCTTTTCTACTGTGCAGCGCATAGATATACTTGCTTTTAAGTTCCACAACTTACATACTCACAGCTGACAACATCAATTACATTATTTCATTCCAACAACAGAAGCAGCAAATAAAAGGCCAGTAACCTTGACAAGGTCATGTTTCTGTTAGTCTTTAGTTCCCTTTGTATCAGCCTGACAAGCTGCTTCCCATGAAAGATAGCCACCCTTCATGTTCTTCAGATTCATGAAACCCTGCTTAACAGAAATGAATTAACAAAATTAAAACAAATAAAAAAATAATGCTCTACTACTTTGGACTTTGATATTGTTCTTAAGCACACGGTAAATTAACAAAAAAGAAACACGAAGCATTGGTCCATTCAGACTAGTTGTTAATGCCCTGTTTGGTAACACTAGTAGATATCTCTATCACTATCAATTTTTAAATTGATATTGATAGGAACCATTAAGAAGTGTTTGGTTAATTGTATCAATTTTATAATTTGTAGTACAAACAAAATATATTATGTAATACAAGTGACAACTCGTATTACTTTTGATATTGATACTCCAACATTTGAAAATATTAATATCAATATTGATATACCACCAAAAATGAAACTCTAACTAAACAGGGCATAAAATAACATTGGTTCCTTATTCACAAAAGTATTTGCAAAAAAAAAACTATTTCCTTGAGAATAAATAAAATTAGAAGGAAAACTTTTCATAAATATATCAGGCATTTTATTTCCATGTCTTGTAAACTTTGAAAAAATTAGATGTATGCCGCTATCATTGTGTTACCTTTAAATGCAAATAGCTTTAAATTTTATATACAGGTTCAAAGATTGAACACTCTTCTCGTGGAACATAGATATCCAGTACGTGAAAGATTTAAAAAGAAAAAAGCTCAGATACTTTTGTGGAACTATTAGGGTGTCTGGTTGAATTTTATACTAAAAAACTTCTAAGATGGCTAAAGACAATATTATCATTTGCATGATATATGATAACAAAACGAGTGAGGCCATCTAAAACTAAAAAAAAAAAAAATTGATGGACCACAATAGAGAAAAGGCTTCACCTTTTGTCTGAGAAAATTTTTCATTAAAAACTATTTTTGTAATAATTGTCAAACACTCATTATAACAAGTTTTGTAACAAAAACTGATTTGACATGCAACTAAACACCTCCATAAACGATGCTCAACATGTTTTGCAAATACTTCATTAACAAGCATGAACATCTTACATATCCACACATCCATGGGGACCTAAATCAAGATAGCCAAGATTAGGGGTGTGCATGGTCCAGTTTGGGACGATGTTTTTTCTAAATTGAAACGAATCGAATCGTTTCAATTCGATTTGAGACCAAATTTTAATTAAATATTTAAAATAATTAATTGTTTATAGTTATATATTTAGTTATAGATTACTGAAATAAATACTATTATAGTATATAAATTATTTAAATAATATTTACATTAATAATACAGTACTATTTTATAATTTTTATAATAAATCAGTTCAGCCAGAGACTTTGGTTGAACAGAACCATACCCAACAACTCTTCGTTTTGCAGCTTTGGTGGTTTCTTGTAAGGGTGTGCATTAAACCATTCAAATAGTTAGATTACATTGAACTAGCCTATTCGGTTCAGTTGGAACCTCCCTTCAATTTGGTTCAGTTTCGAAGTCTTCCAAATTAAACTAAATTAAATCAAATCATTCAAATCGGTTTAATTAAAATATTAAAAAAAATCATTGTATTATTAAAAAAGTTGACATTTATATACTTTTATGATAAAATAATATTTATTTTAATCATTTATACCATCGAAATGAATGCTTATGCAAAAAATAATCAATTCAAAAAAGAATTGTTCTCGTTCTTAAACTGAATCAAACCGAATAAAACCATATCATCTCGATTCGGTTCAAGGACCCGAGGACTTGATTCGGGGTTTAGTTTGGAAGAAATTTGATCTAAACGAAAACAAACAGAACAGTGCCGTAACCAAGTTACAGCTACTTATTTCAAAATTTTCCGTGGCTTGATTAAGAACTAAAAGAAGTAGCCATGTATAATACGTAATATGTACGTGACCGGTCGCTTTGATTTTTATAATTAAGGCTAGGCCCAGGGTGTGAAAGCTTCCTCTTACCGCATTAACAAGATCAGCAGCTGCGCGCCGAGATCGCACGCCAGATCTGCAACCCTTCGGAAGAGAAGAAAGCACAGACGACGCAGGTTGGGCTCTTCATCCGCTGAGAAGAAGGGAGGGGGGGTTGGGTGGGGGAGAAGGAAAAGTTAATTGTACGTACCACGATGAAGTGATCCTCCTTCGCAATGAGAGCGGAAACCTGGTCGAGAAACCGAGGGTTCTTCACCTTCCCTGCCAAATTAGTTAGGATCCGATCCACCACAATATATCTATATATCTATATGTGTGTGCTTGTGTGATGGTCTTTTCGTTTTCAAATATAGTTTCGTATTAAAAAAAATTTAGAGTTTTTGAAACATTGGAGCTAACTCTAGTTCATATCAAGATCTGTAGGAAAATAGCTAGCTAGCTAGGAAATCAAAGAGACTGATCTTAGGTAGTCGAGGATAATATTGTTGGATGTCCACGTAGGTAGACGCACGATGTAATTTAAATTTGTCATGTATATGGTAAATTAATTAGAGAGACCACTGAGTGGAGACATGGCTTGGTGTCTGCTTGATGTAGGGAGAGGCTGACACGTTATTTGTTTGACTAGGTCTGTGACAAATCGTAAAACATGCCAAACTTTAGATGAAGATTTTGGTTCGAGAAAAAATACTCAAAAATTAATCTAAATTAAAACCATGAACACCCCTGTGCATCAGCAGAAGAGTGAAAGTTTTCCTTGGAAGATAAATTTCTTGGCGAAGAGTTCGATTCGTCTCGGAAGATTCATGAGACGAGTTTCTCAACCTTTTCTCACGTAGAAAATAATGTGGCGAATGTTTTAACGATGATTTAATGCTATATTCAATAATGATCTGATCACGTGGCATATGTTCTTGCAAGGAGGGGGTTGAGAAACTTGTCTCAGCGGATCTGAGAAGCGAACTCCTTGGCGAGGGGAGGAGATGAGGAAAGGGGGGCGGAGGATCAGCTTGCCTTGGGCGGTGACCGAAGAGTAGTAGGGGACGTTGAGCGCCCCTTCTATGTGAGCTCTCTCGAAGTCTTCTGCCATCCTTCTCCGCGGAAACGTACGAACGCGCGACAACACAGTTTCACAGGTGTATGTGGGAGAGGATAAGAAGAAGAAGAGAAGAGATGCACACGCACGACACACGATCAGATGTACGATATATGGGTCGACGTCAAAGGAGGAAGAGCTCAGCTAGCCTGCAGAGGGAGGTGGGCATGCGTGCAGCACCCGACCTGACGTCCAGGTAGCGATGGCCGCGGCGGAGAAGATCTCTGGCTTCCTCGGCTTCCACGGAGACCACAGAACCAGCTTGCAGCCTGCGGCAGCGAAACAGAGATCTGGTCGGGTTTCAATCAGGTCGGAAAGAAGAGGAGAGAGCAGCCTCACTGACGGGGCGATCTGGTCTGCCATGGAGTCCTCCGGCCGGCGAGAGGGGGACCTTCCCCTCCTCCGTCTATCCTCGCCTTGCCGACTATCTTCAAAGCCTGCGTGGGGTGTGCACAGCAGCACATGTACGGGTTTCTTTTTCAAAACTAGCATCCTCTTTTTTTATTTTTAAGAATGGCACCCTAATTTCTTAATTTTGAAAAAGTAACATCTTTCAGTTCAAAGTTCGACTTCGAGCCGAGTGGGACATTTTAAGTCTGATTTTAATTTTTTATTAAAGAAATAATTATATTAAAAATAATTAAAATTTTAAGATAATAGAGTCGATGTAACATACATCGACTTTTAAAATAAAAAATAAAATAGAACTACTTATCAGGATTTTTGTTTAAAGTCGAATTTAAACTACACACGTTATTCCAAATGATTCACAGGTCCGGGGAACAGAATACCATAATATATACACACTGAGAACTTCTCCACGGGAGAAAATTTCAATGTAATACTTTCAACAAGAAGAAACACACACAACTTTCTTCAAGTTCTCAAACCCAAGAAGAAAAAACCTTAAGTATATTATATCAATTTTTAAATCTAATGCAAATTATTAAATATTAAAAATATCTGGTTAATAACTATAAAGTAATACTAAATTTATAAAAAATATTACATCTAATTTATATCAAGACTTGAATCAAATAAAATCACTAAATATTAATCTTTCTGTCGTGTCTTGTGAATTATATTTGGTTAATAATTATAAGGTATTATTATGTCTGGAGTTAAGTTTTATCATGACTACAAATCTATTTATTATATTTTATGTATCAGATATAATTTATGACCCCAAAATATTAATATATTTGGAGCTAAACATTACTACATCTCATACACAATACAAAATATTAAGTACTAATCAATTTTTAGGTCTTGCTGGTTATATCTGATTTAGAACTACAAACAGTTATTATGTTTGGAGTAAAAAATTCGTTACATCTAATTTATATCAAGATTCAAATCCAGTATAAATTATTAAATAGTAATCCATTTGTCACACAAGTTGACTATATATATTTATAACTACGAGTATATATTTGTCATGTCTTGCAGTACAAAACTATTACACCTCAACCATACCAATATTCAAACATAATATAAGCTATTAAATACAAAGAATTAAGATTTAAAACCCTCGTTTCTAAACATCATTGTATCCCTTCGGTTCTAAACATCATCTTGCGATCTCATCAAATAAATTTAAATGTCACAAAACTCCTGGGAGTTTGGCTCTTCCGTTATATTATGTCCGATTCTCCTAAACGAAGATTTTTCTTTTTAAATTAAAATCCTCCCAAATGAAGACTACATCCGCCCTCTCATGCCCTCCAAATTACTTCGACTCATCGACCACACCGGCCTGATACCTGATAAAGAATATTAAAAACATTAATATCATATCAATTGAGTACGTGTGTGATGTGTGTGTGTATATATATATCAATTAATATATGGAGTTCGTGACAGTTTGGTTGCACGCACAATCCTGCTCACCGGCCTCTCGTTGACATTTCGCAGCATATATATACAACTATTAAACCACATTTGTAGGTTAGAGCACGGTGCGTCGGTCGCCGGGTCGGCTGACTCGGCCAATTTTTGAGTTGATCGACTCCGATCCAACCCCGCAACCTGACTCAGCTGGTACATTTAAATATTTTTTATTATTTTTTTATCTGGCTCCGATTCGATCCGAGTTATGAATCCAATAGACTCGAATTAGTTTTACACCAGACAGACTCGATCCCAACTCGGGGGTTTTTTTTTGAAGTAACGCAGTTTTTTTTTTTTTTTTAAAACTAACACGGTAAAACTTAGTTTTGTAAATCTAACGCACTTTGGTCAAAGTCGAGTTTTCAAAACTCGACTTTGACCCTAAACAGTAAACCCGCCTCGACTAATGACGGTGAAACCGGATTAGTTTAAAGTCGAGTTTTTACAACTCGACTTGCTAAAGTCGAGTTTTAATAACTCGACTTTAACCCGTTAACAAAACATTGTTTAAAGTCGAGTTTAGGAAGTTCGACTTTAAAGTCGAGTTTTTTAAACTCGACTTTGCTTAGTTTACCCCCCCGCATTTCACCCCCCGATTTACCCTGCGCATTCACCGCGGCGGCGCTCGTTCACCCCGGCTCCCTCTCTCGACGGCGGCGGCTCTCCTCGGTGGCGGCGGCGGCGGATCTGCTGGACAGTGGATCGACGGCGGCGGCGGCGCGGCGGCGGATCTGGCCGGACAGCGCATCTGCTGGGCGGCGGCGGCGGCGAATCTTCTGGGCGTCGGATCTCGTGGACGCCGGCGGCGGATCTCGTGGGTGGCGGACGGCGGCTTTGGATCTTGGTAGAGTGAGGTAGTGTGAGGTATGTGCGGTCTACATTTTGCTTGTTTTCATCCGACAATAGAAGTTGTATATGTTGTCGACGTTTTCATCCGTCCTAGGGCAGGTTTTTGTTTGGCAGAGGTTGGGGTTTAGGTATGTGTTGATATCAAGGAAAATTGGAATGGAATGTAAGGGTAGGGCTGTTCACTATTCGGTTAAACCCGAAAAATCAAACCAAACCAGTACTTTGGTTCGGTTTGGTTCGGTTTGAACTACCGATCGGTTAGGTTAGGTTTTTAGGATCCTTGAAACCAAATCAAATCGACCGGTAAACCGAATAACCCGAATTAGATTAAATATTATAGTTTAAATTATATATAAGATAGTATTTATGTATCTTTTCTTGTAAAAATAAAATTCTTTAAAGTGTTTTTAAGGTAAAATTAAAGTAATCTATAAACATGTACACAAGATTTTAATAGAATGTGATTTAAAACGAACAAAATAAAACTATATATTGATATATCTACTATACCTTAATGAAATATGGTTTGAACCGAATCAAACCAAACCAAACCGAAATTTGGTTTGGTTTGGTTTGGTTTGGGAGATAATTTGGTTTGGTTTGGTTTGAGAAAAAATACTCAAAAACCAAACGAAACCAAACCATGAACACCCCTATGTAAGGGGTAGGGGAAGGGAAAAATGGAGAAACTTTAAGGGGTAGGGGAAGGGAGAAATGGAGAATTGGGGAACGGAAAAAAGAGAAAATCGGTCACAATTATGGCATGGATTTGTAATTTTTTATTTTTTCTATTATTATGGAAATTAATCGAAATAATGTAGAGTTATTATCTGAAATTATAAATAAAAGAAATTTCAGATTTAAGACTTCAACAACGTTTTTGATAACTGAGGATCCGTATGAACTCTTCGATGGGGGTGGATTGATACTCAATTACATAGTATCATATTATCCGCCGCAAGTGAGATTGGGGGGGTGTGAATAGGTTTGAAACGAAGAGCAAATTTGGGATGGGGGGGTCAAGACTTAAGGGTGTAAATTCTAACAACTTGCTAATTTCAGGTTAGTATCAAACAATTAAAAATATGGCATCGAGGGTTATCAACGTCCGCATCATGTTTGTTGGAATGATTTCCATCAGTAATGAGTTTGTCTCTTACTATGGTGGAGATGAACGGAATATGAAGCTATTGCAAGGATGTAATCACGAAGACTTGTTGAGCTTTATATTTGATGCAATTGGTTGTAACCCGGGGTCAATGAACATAAGATTACTTTATAATTATTTTGATGGTGTGAATGAGGTATTAGATGACAGTACCACTCAAACACTGTTGACGAGATGTCGTGAAGTACCTGATATTACACTTTACATCGTAAAAGACTGTCAAGAAACGTCAAATCAGGCTGGATGTAGTACTTGGAATCAGGAGACATATAATCAACCAACAATGGGTCAGTTGTTGTCCCAAGTTGAAAGTAACATTAGTCCATGGAATATGGCAGTCAACGCATATCAGAATAGTGAAAGTACTTTGAACGAGCAGTATGATGTCGAAGATGAGCAAGATGAACAATATGATAGTGATGAAACCGAAAGTGACAACGAAGAACTACCAAATGAGATGGTGAATAGTATTATGGCAGTCGATGCCTATCATGACGACGAAGATATGACTTGAATCAATAATGCCGTCGCAAGCAATATTTACATAGAGAGTGATGAGGAGGATGCTGGAGGAGAAGATACAGTTGTACCAAGAGAAGAAAGAGATAATGTTGATGACCTTTCCGTTGGAGATGTCTTCAGATGTAAAGAAGACGTTGTACAAGCCATAGCTACTTGGGCATTGAAGCGGAATGTCCAACACCGAACGGATAGATCAACGAAATCATTGCTTACTTTGATTTGTCCGTCAAGACGTGAAGGATGTAAGTGGAGGCTACATGCAGTTGTTAGTACTCGGGTTGGAGGGTTATGGAAAATTATGAGTTTTGAAAATAATCATACATGTTCCACTCCTATTTGCAACATGGCTCATAGGCAATTGACATGCACTACAATTTGTCATTTAATCATGCCTATTGTTCGATCTCGCTTAGATATCCGACCAAGGGACATCATGGATATGGTTCAAGTCAAGTATGCCATAAGACCTTCGTATCACAAGGCTTGGAATGCGAGAAGAAAAGCCTTCAAGAAGTTGTTTGGGGATTGGGAGAGTTCTTACACTCATTTGTTGAGATACATGGAAGCGGTTAAGTTGACAATGCCAGGGACAATTTATACTTATTTGTGTGAAGCTGATAGTCAAAAATTATTATTCTTCTTCTGGAGTTTCGCGCCATGCATCGAAGGTTGGCGCTCTTGCCGCCCGGTTATAAGTGTCGACGGGACATTCCTTCACGGGAAATACCGTGGTACACTTCTAGTTGCGTGTGGTGTGGATGCCGATCAAGGCTTGTTTCCAATTGCATTTGCAATTGTGAACAGTGAGAATGATCGATCATGGTCGTGGTTCTTTCAACAGATGTTGTCTTATATTCCATCCATTACTGAACGAAGACATGAAGTATGTATCATTTCAGATAGGCACGTGAGCATCAAGAATGCAATCGAGAGATGGTTTCCTTTAGCAGCCCACCGCTATTGTCTTCGGCATTACCGTCAAAATTTTCAAACACATTTCACTGGAAAAGATCTATTCAAAAGGATGTATGCTGCAGGCATGGCTTCTAACAGTCTAGAGTTCAATAGGCGAATGGAGGACATACAGTTGAGGTGTCCTGATGCATACAACTGGTTACTACAAGTGAATCCAGAACAATGGGCATTAGCGTTTGATACGGATGGTAAACGATTTGGAATAATGACAACAAATTATTCCGAATGTTTTAATAGCGTTGAGAAGAAATTTGAGAAGAAATTAGTTGACTTGAAGGAAAAAAGTCGCGAGATCATCATTCAAGCCCGAGTCAATATGGGTGAGTGGGATTTGAACGATGCAAATGGCCGTGTATTTCGAGTTGACATTAGCCGTGACTCAATAACATGCACGTGCTGTGAGCCAATGCTTAGACACTTTCCGTGTAGGCATGTTTTAACTGCTCTCAGTTCGGTTAACTGGGATCCGTATGCATATGCATCAAAGTGGTACACCAGTGCTTATTATCGTGACAGTTACGATACTGAATTTCACACCGTATTGGATGCACGCTATTGGCCATCATTCAACATAGAAAGGAACATAATTCCGTTGTTGCCACCTTCAAACATCCGGAAGACTGGAAGACCACGAACTAAACGTTACCCAATGGTGATGGATCGTGATACGAACAGACAACAAAATGCATGTAGCATTTGTAAAGAACGGGGACACAACCGGTTAACTTGCCGTAGAAACCCACGGTGCGTATTTTTATTAAAAAAGTAATGTTAATTTTGTTAAATTCATGATGTTGTAAAATTATTCTTTTGTTCAGTCTGTTAATTTTGTTACTTTCTTTTGTAAAATTATTCTTTTGTTCAGTCTGTTAATTTTGTTAATTCATGATTTGTAGGCATGGATCGACGGGGACCTCGTGATGCATCGCTGCTACGTGAGCAGCAACAGCATCGTTCGGCGAACCCTGAGGTCTTAACTTTACTTGCATTTCAAAAATTCAATCGGTCTTTTGGTTAAATTCTAATTCGTATTGCACTACAATTTTAAAATTTACAGGAGGGTTTTACACTGTACTTAGTCTCCCATTTCCGTCAAATGTCCGCGTGGACAATTGACAACCCCACAGTCATAGGTTATTTAGAAGCAGGTGGTTTTGTTCATTTGCGTCATTTACGTGCTATCGTCTTAGATAGGCAATTAATCACCGCTCTTGCGGAACGCTGGCGTCCGGAGACGTCTACTTTTCATTTACCCCGGGGGGAGATGACAGTAACCCTCCAGGATGTTTCTGTTCTTATGGGTCTAAGGAGAGATGGGCCCCGGTCATTGCACCTCCCCGTGTTCCATCTGGGGAGTTTCCGACATGGCCAGATGTATGTGAACGGTTTTTAGGTGTCCGGCCGGAGGAGGATGATGAGATTGCACCATACGGTCAGAGTCCAGCTACTTTGAGGTTGACCTGGCTATCTCATACATTTGGCCAGAGGACGGAGGACTTACCGACGGATGATGACGACGAGTCCCGTTTAGTATGTTTATATCATACACGGGCTCTCATACTTATGTACATCGGCACTCTTTTGTTGCCGGACACTTCCGGGACGGAGGTCCATATGCAATATCTTTTTTTTATGGAGGATATTGTAGAATGTGGTCGCTTATCGTGGGGCGGGGCGGTTCTTGCATTCCTATACCGCCAATTATGTGCAGCTACGGCGGCCAAACGTAACCGGATCGGTGGCTGTATACATTTATTGCAAGTATGTATCTATTTCATATTTACACCTGTTTTTTAAATCATTTTGTCTTGGATGATGTATTATCGTGATACTTTCAATTTTACGCAGTTATGGTCGTGGGAACATATCCATGTCGGTCGACCGCACTTGCCTATACCGGTTGCGATTGGCGGAGAACGACGGCCGCTTGGATACCGGTAATTTCTATATAGACAATTTGATTCGTGCTTTAATATTTGTTGGTAGTTTGTAATTAATGTACTTTGACTTGTACAGGTGGAACCCACAACCTGGTCGACCACAATATAAGTTTACACTGTTGTTTTATAGGAATGAATTAGATACCGAGGAAGCTAGTCAGGTAAATAATTTGTCCTTATAAATTTGTCCTTATACATTTGTAGTATGTAATACATGTTCTATACTTAGACAAAATTTACTTTCATGTAGATTACATGGGAACCGTACACACAGAATATTTTGGGCACGGTACCCGAGTTGTCGGTTGAAAATACCGCACTCTGGTTAGCTTCGGTACCTCTACTCTGTTGTTCGGTCATGGAGATCCATGCACCAGAACGAGTGCTTCGGCAATTTGGGCTTGTCCAAATAAAACCCCGTGATAGAAAACAATACAAACGTCAAGATGGACGTGGTCGGTGGGGGCAAGATTGGACACATGCATACTCGTATTACATTTATTGGTGGAGTCAACGGGCCGAATATACATATGAACCTCCCCGGCGGCAAATGGATGTTCAGGAGCAAAACCAAGCGTATGAACAATGGTATATGGAACACACCATTCCATATCTTGTTCAGGATACTCAGGAAGCTCCCGAACAATATTATCCAAGAGGTCCGGTTGAACGAGACATGGTAAGATTACGTTCGTTTATTATCCTTTCTTATTTTGTATTTACAATCATTAAATTATTTATGATGTTACTTACTTTATTTTGACAGCTTCGCACACACCATGAAATTCAACGAATGCTCGTTTACAGTCATGGCTCCCAATTTGATCAGACACGGCAAGCTATTTTAGATCTTCAACGTGGAATGCACGAGAGATTACGTATTTCGATGCCGTCTTTTCCGGCCACTGGAGCCGGACCTTCTATGGACATGGCCGGCCCATCTTCGTATGGAGCCGGAGCATCTACGTATGAAGCCGGACCAACTACGTATGAAGCCGGACCATCCTCTCACGCACCAGATCGTTCGACTGCGGGACCATCGACGTATAGGCGGAGACGACCACGTGATCCCTCCATGAGGACTCCGATGGAAGTACAAGGAACACAGCAGTCCCTTGAGATTACCCCATCGGCACCGTTTCGCCCGAGTCGACATGGAGAGCATATAACGGCCCATGTTGAACCACAAAGATTGGACCCTACTTATCTTGAGGAGGAGGACGAGGAAGAGGAGCAACAAAGACTTGTTAGGAGAAAGCCTCGTCCAAGGAGGGGAAGGAGAGGATAGCATGTGTATTTTTTTCTTATTCTCGTGCGGACATGTATAACTTTTAAAATTATGTTTTGTTATGATTCTAGTATGTTTGGATTGTGTTATAGCAGTTCTATGAATGTGTTCTTTTCTTTTAATTGATATGGTATCAATATGTGTATGTGTTCACAAGGTGTATATGGAAGATACATTTATGTTTGAATACAGGGTGTATGTGTATGTGTATGTGTTCACAAGGTGTATGTGTATGTGAATACAGGGTGTATGTGTTTACAAGGTGTATGTGTTCACAAGGTGTGTGTATGTGTTCACAAGGTTCACATGTTTGTGTTTGTGTGAATACAGTTTATGGAACAAACATGTATGGTTTGGAATGTGATGTTTGAACCCCTACAAGGAATGGATGGTTTTAACATGTTTGTTATGTTAATTTTGCTCAATCTCTTTGTATTTGGTTTGTTGGATGTAGTCTATGTGAAGGATGTAAGTTCAATGTGTATGGAAGAGGGTTTTGAAACCCAATTTGTAGGTTGAACTTCAAATTTTTAAGCTGCGGTGGCAGCAATTTTTTTTTTCAGTTCTGAATCAAAGTCGAGTTTTCAAAACTCCACTTTGACTCAGAATTTGTTCACAAGTCGAGTTCAGAAAACTCGACTTGTGAACACGATTTTTTCTCAGTCGGCGAAAACCGGTTCTGTGGGAAAGTCGAGTTTTGGAAACTCGACTTTCCTACACAGTTTTTTTCTCAGTCGGCGAAAACCAGTTCTGTGGGAAAGTCGAGTTTTGGAAACTCGACTTTCCTACACAGTTTTTTTCTCAGTCGGCGAAAACCAGTTCTGTGGGAAAGTCGACTTTCCTACACAGTTTTTTTCTCAGTCGGCGAAAACCAGCTCTGTGGGAAAGTCGAGTTTTGAAAACTCGACTTTCGTATTCTCTGTCGGTAAAAACCAGTTCTGTGGGAAAGTCGAGTTTTGGAAACTCGACTTTTACACTTTTCACTCCCCTAAGTCGAGTTATTAAAACTCGACTTTAACAAGTCGAGTTGTAAAAACTCGACTTTAAACTAATCCGGTTTCACCGTCATTAGTCGAGGCGGGTTTACTGTTTAGGGTCAAAGTCGAGTTTTGAAAACTCGACTTTGACCAAAGTGCGTTAGATTTACAAAACTAAGTTTTACCGTGTTAGTTTTAAAAATAAAATAAAAAACTGCGTTACTTCAAAAAAAAACTCCCCAACTCGGACCCTACCTTACTTGGGTTAGAGGATATCCCTGGGGGCAAGATAGGAAGATTCTCTGCACGGCTTAGGTGGCACAACGTGTATCGGGTGTGACGGAGGTCGTGACAGCTGGCTGCACGGAGATCCCTGCGTGTTTGACTTTTGGACTCTAGTATATTTTAAGTATATATATATATATGCATACGTCATACACTCTCTTATTCTAATAAATTTGTTTAGGACTTTTTTTTTCTTATAAATGAAATGCTATATGGTTAAAAAAAATTAATTGAGTTAACTTGTAAGGACCCTAGCTGTATGCTGCGGCTATTTTAAGAGGTTAAATCAAGATGAAATCAAGAACAGAGTTCATCTCAACGGATCACCTTGATGAAAGGTTCCGTCGGAAATTCAGGTTAACGGCCGATCCGATGTTTGCAATTTCTTATATTATTATCGCTCCAAAAATGACGAAGACAACAGAGTGACAGACGGTCGAATGATGGATAATTGGGTGTTTGGTTCTACGATAATAAAAGTTTTAATTTTAATTTTTAAAAATTATAAGAAAATTTGTTAAAATAGGTGTTTGATAACTTTGACAATTTTATGTTTTGAAAGTGATTTTCTTCTTGAAAAAGAGGGTCTCACCTCTTCTTTTTTCTTGTGGTCTCCTATTTTATTTGGTCATGAACGAAAGTAACTCTTTTTTATTATCACATCGCTCCAAACATGATAATTTTATATCATGAGTTGGTTCATTTTTTATTTTAATATATTTTTTATCATAAAAGTGTACAAAAAATTATCATGCAACCAAACACCCCATAAAATATTACTCTTGCCCTCTAAACATGAGAAGGTGTTAAAAATCCGAAATCTTTATGGGGTGTTTGGTTGCATGATAATGAAGATTTTTGTTTTAATTTTTAAAAATTGTAAGAAAATTTGTTAAAAGAGGTGTTTGGTAACCATGATAATTTTATGTTTTAAAAATGATTTTCTTCTTAAACAAAAAAAGAGGGTCTCACCTCTTTCTTTTTTCCTGTGGTCCCCCACTTTGTTTGGTCATGTGTGGTAGTTACTCTTTTTTGTAATCACATCCCTCCAAACATGATAATTTTATGTCATGAGTTGGTTCACTTTTTATTTTAATATAATTTTTTATCATGAAAGTGTACAAAAAATTATCATGCAACCAAACACCCCATTAATTACCACTCTTTCTTTTATTTTTGACGTCGCTTTATGCACAGGGGGATCCAATAGAATTAATAGACAGTATGTTAAAAAGCTTTTAAAACGTCAAGGCTTTTAATCATCATGATATAATTAAATAAACTGTCGAATACGTTTTATCTAAATTGCTAAAATATTCAATCAAATATTCAAAACAAAAAAAGATTAGCCATGATATTTTTTTTTTGAAATATGAATCAATAGGAGTGATTCCCGAATTGATGACCTCCCAAGAACGTTGCTAAGTAAATTAACATGATGATACGATGCGTTTGTTGTTTAAATCGTTACGTGTGACCTTAGAGCATTACCTAGTCCAAAGATCCAGACACGTTTCGATGTGTCATGCACATGATTTTCACCGGAAATTAGCGTGTGGTTAATGACCGCGAGTTACTCGATCTAAATTTAAGTCTAAAATATCGGATCTTATTTCGACTTATTTTTATATATTTAAATGATTATATATAATTATTAATATTTTCAGACTTAATTTTTGAATAAATATTCAAATTATTATTTAATCAAAGTGCCTGTGAGCTCGTCTGGGTCGAAGGAGTCCATTCAAACTCAACATATTCAAAGAACCGAAACGACTAGAGTTTTTATCTAGCCGAGCTTGGGTTTTCAGCGCCTAGGCATATCATTCATGTCACGTCAACTACAGTATGTGGAGAGCGGATCACCTCAATCCACAGGTGAAAGGAGAAGTCTCAGTTTCCAATTAGAAACGGCCACATACTCTCGCTATTTAAGTGGCAGTTCAAGAATTGGTTCGATGAACCGTTATCGAAAAGGGCTGAATTGCTACTAACGCCTTACTAACTCGTTACCGATGGGTAGTGAGTTACAAAGACGTCGGTTGCGGTTCAACTTTTTTCGGTAGCCGGTTCAAAACTTTCAAGTTATGTTATCAAACCATTGTTGAACCGCTACCGAAAAGATCTGAACTGCTACCAACGCTTTACTAACTCGCTACCGACGGGTAATGAGTTACAACGATGTCAGTAACGGTTCAGCTCTTTTCGATAGCAATTCACCGAACCGGTTCTTGAACTGTCACTTAAATAACAAATGTATGTGGTTATTTTTGATTGGAGACTGAAGCTTCTCCCTTCACCCGCGGGACTGAGGTGATTCGCTCTCCCGTGTGCCACGAAGCCAATTTGACCCAGGTACAAGATAATCCGAACCACCGGACCATGGACGAGGTCACAAGATCGTGACGGCCACCATCCTCGAAGATCGCAGGCGTAATCAGTGACGGACCCAGGTTAAGGTTCAGTCGGGTCAACTGTTGCTCTAAAAATTTTAAAATAAAAATCCGTTTAAGATTTTACAAAATATAAAATTTTTTATAAAGAAAATGTCCCTTCTTCGAGGTGTAGGTAACTGTAGGCACGTACGATTTCCCCGCCGAAACATGCCGGTGGTGACGAACGGCTCTCCGACGTCGGAGGCGGCTCCTGGTACGCCGAGCACGCCGGCGCCTCTTCTCCCTGCTGACGGCCATGCAGGTTCGCCGTCCCACGGCGGGGCGGGAGCGCGGCGGAGCGGCAAGTGCCCGCCGGTCATCGGCACCCTGCTGCCGCCGGACATGTCGCTTGCCAAGAAGGTAGGCTGCGCTGCGTGCGTACGTGCCGTCTCCGGCCGGCACTCCGTACGTCTCTTCTCCACTCCGACGCAGAGAGGTGGATGTCATGGCGTGTGGTGCAGGTGGGAGCGGAGTTCCTGGGGACGTTCATCCTCGTCTTCTGCGCCGCGGCGGCGCCTATCGTGGACCAGAAGTACGGCGGCGCGGAGAAGCTGGCGGGGACCGCCGCCCTGTGCGCCGGGCTCGCCGTCGCGGTGGCCATCTTCTCCGTCGGGCACATCTCCGGCGCGCACCTCAACCCCGCCGTCACCGTCGCCTTCGCGGCCTCCCGCCACTTCCCGTGGGCCCTCGTGCCCTGGTACGCCGCCGCCCAGTTCGCCGGCTCCATCTGCGCCTCCTTCACCCTCAAGGGGGTCTACCACCCCTTTCTGGCCGGCGGCGTCACCGTGCCGTCCGTGAGCGCCACGCAGGCCTTCTTCCTCGAGTTCATTGCCACCTTCGTCCTCATGTTCGTCGTCGCCGCCGTCGCCACGGATACCAGAGCTGTACATATACACCTACTCTCGCTAGCTACCTCCTTAATTAATTATACATAATTTTCTTGAAGATCATGCATGCTTGCTTCAAATTTCATTCTTGCTTAAAATTTTCTCCGTGTCAGAGGGGCGAGCTCGCAGCGGTAGCGGTGGGAGCTGCCGTCTTTCTTGATGTTTTGCTGCTCGGGTAATCTTGATCGATCTGCTTGGAAGTTTGAACACTAATTAATAAGCTGCGCCTGATCACGTCGTCTTGATCTGTGCGGTTGCAAATGGGAATGGTAGCTTCTTTTTTTATTTTATGGTGGAAGACGTGTTTGGTTAGAGCATTATATCATTTTTATATTAATATTTGTGAATAATGGAGTATTAATTTTAAATTTGATAAGGGCGTACGTATATATCAAATTTAAAATTAACAATTACAACCGTGTTCAAGGCATCTACACCAAATCGAACCTAATGGGGTGTTTGGTTGCATGACAATGAAGATTTTTGTTTTAATTTTTAAAAATTGTAAGAAAACTTGTTAAAAGAGGTGTTTGGTAATCATGACAATTTTATGTTTTAAAAGTGATTTTCTTCTTAAACAAAAAAGATGGTCTCACATCTTTCTTTTTACTTGTGGTCCCCCACTTTGTTTGGTCATGTGCGGTGGTTACTCTTTTTTGTAATCACATCCCTCCAAACATGATAATTTTATGTCATGAGTTGGTTCACTTTTTATTTTAATATAAATTTTTATCATGAAAATTTACAAAAAATTATCATGCAACCAAACACCCTATAAGTATGTTGATTTTGACATCGGAATATTAGGTTTTTGTGCAGAACTGGATTCCATGATTTTCGAATATAATACATATCTGTCCGAAAATAATCTATTAAAATTTATATACCTACTGCTACTACTATAATTTGATCTAGTAACTTTAAATTTTTATTTTTTTACCCTTCTTATCATGCGTCATAGTTCTTACAATTTATCTATTTTATTTTATTACGAAATTACTCTTTGAGATATAGCGCAATATTTTCCTTAACATCTGGAAAAACAAATGTCAATCAGATTTCGGTAAGTTATCTGACTTTTAACTTCGATGATTTGCGGAACATATTAATAATTTTAAAATCTACTAAACTTTACTTTAATTAAGTGAAAAAGTTAAAGTTTCTAATAATTTTGTACGGATGCTTGATTAGAAGTTTTTATTTTTATTTTTAAAAATCATAAAAAATTTGTTAAAATAAATATTTTACACTCATGACAATTTTATGTTTACTTAAGCAAAAAAAAGTTTCGATCACTTTCTTTTTTTCTTGTGATCTTTCATCATGAATGCTAGTTACACTTTTTTATTATCACATCTCTCTAAACATAATTTTATATCATGAGTTAATTTAATTTTTATTTTAATATAATTTTTTATCATAATATATATATATAATTTACCGTGCAACCCAACACCCCCGTTGACTTTTTTATCTTCCCCCGACAGACCGGGATCTGGTGGATCGATGAATCCGGCGAGAACCTTGGGACCGGCGATCGCGAGCAACAACTTCAGACAGATATGGATCTACATGGTGGCCCCCGTCGCCGGGGCGGTCGCCGGAGCGGCCGCCTACGCCGCCGTGAAGCTTCAAGACGACGGGGGAGAACAAGAGCGGTAACGTTCGGGGTTGACCAAACGAAAGCGTTGCCGCATGAAAAGGTGTATTAAAATGAACTTTTAACGTGATTAAAAACATAATTTTTTATGCTGGACGATATATTGAAAACATTAATCATAATTACTAAATAAGATTTTTCTCGATATCGATATCAAAATGGCTGGCAACGTTGTATCACGATGGAGTTACAAAACGGCCATTAACGATCTCACTTATGAAAATTAAATACAAGCAGTATAGCAAAAGGAATGAATGGATGAAAAGCCTGTTACAAAAATAAGTTTTGTTCAGAAGATTTTGTGACAATCATTATAAAAATAATTTTTTTTATAGAATATCTAAAAAAGAGGTCACCTTTTGTACTTATAGTTACACATGGCTGACACTCTTTTGGTATCATATACCATCGAACATGGATTTTATTTTAATAAAAAGTTGTATTTTTAAATTGTATAAGAAAATGGTTTTACGTATATTAGTTTTGAGCAGACATAATCAGCCGACGTCTAGTTCAAGTATGAAAAAGCGAAAAAAGAAGTAAGAATGGACCGGAAAATTTGAAATTGAAAAATTAAAACAATATTGCGATGCAAGTATATTCAAAGCTTGCTTACTGTTTTATTGTGATCCATTTTTTCAAGATCACTTTTTTAATCAATAAGAGTTTTTAATCAAGGGTTTTGTTTGGTTAATTTTGTAAAAGACATGAAAGTAGAGCCGGTCCGCATTTTGTTATGTTCTTGTTTTGGTCTCCACTCCCTTCTGCAAACACTTTAAAATATTTTTATATTTATGCATATAATAAAAAATAATATAAAATTGATCGAGGGCACGATTTTACAAATGTTTATAATCTCAACTTGATTATCATCATAACGTGATAAAATAAAAATTTTATTCTCTCATTTTAGCTGATCAACAAGAGATACCAACAACCTTGACCTCGTGCAATCAAATTGATAGATGGTTATGACGGGTTTGGGTAGAGTTTTAAAATTGATACTATATTGATATTGATATAATTAATATCTCTTGAAAATAGTGAGATACGATCTACAAGGTGGGATCTTCCATGAACTTTACTGTTGAAGGATTTGAGTGTAGCAAATATTCATCATGGAGAATGAGACCCTAAGAATAACCTAAGAATCTTCTAGATACGCTAAAAGATGTTCTTTGTGAGGGTACTCGAGCTCAACCAATCCAAACAGTAGCATATTTTCAACTCCACTAGTTACAGGGTCACCTCTTTTCTTCTTCTTCTTCTCCTCAAATCAAGTTAGTCAAACTAAGTTTTGTTTCATTCCTTTCTTATCTAATTGTGATTATAGTTTATACCTTTATTGAGTTGAATATTTGAAAATATTAGCCAACACTACACATATTTTACATTTTACAATTGAACCCAAATTGATGTACACTTACAATTATACATTGTAACATAAGTCTGTGACACTTGATATAAATACACATCATGGGAGATAATTCATTTAATCATCCTCGATATCCCAAATTCTCTTGTCAATTTTTTCATGGTATCAGAGCCGTGATCTCACACTTTCACATTATTGATCTTCATTCTCTGTGCACTTCACTTGGATCAATCATGGATGACTCACCGGACATTATTAACAATGTAAGGCAAGTCCAAGATTCTTTTCTTACATAGATTCGCTGGTGTTAATTATGAGAAACCACTCTACCTACCGTTTTCGAACACTACTGGAAGGAGTTGTTTCAACATTACTTACCATAGATAATTATGTCTCATGGTAGCGATCTATGGATGTGGTTTTATTGACTAAGAATAAATCAGTACTTGTCAATAGAGCTATTGCTCCATCTAATATTTATGATATATTATATAGCATTTGGGTACGAGTTGATAATATGGTCCTATAACGGCCTCTTAATTCTATACATTTATGTTTGGTTTTCTTTGTTTTTAATGTGGATTTTACATATGTTGTATGAAATGATTTGAAGCATTGATTATTGTCATCTAATGAACTATGGATTTATGGTATTGAGAGGGCTATTATCAATCATCGTCATATGGATGATTCAATAGCCAAATACTACAATGTTGTCAAGGGATTTTGAGACGAATTAGCCTAATTTGGACCCCAAATCACTATATACCGCAATGACAACTCATGCAATTTCTCATGGGGTTGAGTGATTCATGAGCTCATGTTCGCCATCAAATTTTTGCTTATGGATCCATTACCCACTATTTTCAAAGTATATTCACTTCACAAGTAAGACGAGTCACATAAGCTGATTCAAATGTTTAGCTTAGTTGAAGCTTTTGCTATGTTCTCAAAGAATTTTATTCGAGACACCAATATATCAAATTATGACAAAAGATGGATCATTGTAATCATTGTAATATCAATGGTCACACGAAGGAAAACTGCTACCACATCCATGAGCTTAGAAGCAAAAATTGTAATATACTAGGCCACTCGAAGCAAATATTGCAATATACTAGTCTTCTTGCTAAGAAATCCTACAAAACAAAACAATTTAAAATGTAATAAATATGGTAGACTTACCGAAGAACAATGCACTCAACTAATGATGTTTCTTAGCATTCATCAGGAAAATTTGACAGAAACTACTTCACCCTCTAACTAGGCCTGTTGGATAATAAATTATGGAGTAACATCGCACATCAATTCTTCTAATAGGCTTTTGCGACTGGAAAGCAAACAAGCATAATCTGGTATTATCCTACGAAATGGTCAACATGTTTGTTTTCTAAAGGTTATGTTTCCTTCTCAGAAAAATGACAATATCTTTCTATCCGACTTTATATTTGTTCATAGCTTTAAAATCAATTTATTCTCCATTAGTAAACTTACCCACAACTACCCATGTTCGATTACCTTTTATCCAACACATTTTGTTATTCAATACCACACATCCAAGAAGACCATTGGACTGGGCCATGAGCATGAAGGCCTCTACCACTTTCAATCAAATCAACCCTCCATTCGACGTTTCAACCTCATCACTTCTCTTGAAACCTAGCACAAGAGACTTAGTCATGCTTTGGTGGATGTCATGAATAAGTTGATAGCTACTTTACACTTTTATATCTTTCCTTTGGGTGTTGAATATAAATAATGTCATCTCGGCAAGCAAACTTGTTTACCCTTTCCACTCAGCATTATTATAAAAAATTATTCTTTAAAATTAGTTCATTGTGATGTTTGGGGTCCATATAAAATCTCTACTAGAAATGGTGCTCATTATTCCCTAACTCTAGTTAATGATCATAGTAGATTCACTTGGACTTATCTCATTCAATTCAAGTCTAAGTGTTTTCTCTATTACATTGTTTTTTGTTCTTGCTCATAACTAGTTCTCTAAAGCCATCAAGTGTATTTGAACGAAAAATGGTGCATAATGTTTTAACCAAGATTTATCTACATTTCTTGCACACAAGGAATTTTACATGAGCATACTTGCATACACACATTACAAGAAAATGACATTGTGGAGAGGAGGCACCGCCACCTACTTAATATTGCTCGAACCTTACTTTTTCATTCACATTTTTCAATTCATTTTATGAGGATTGCATCCTCACACCTACATACCTTATAAATTGTCATCCAAACAAGCTCCTTGATTAGAAGTCACCATATTTAAAACTCTTCCTGAATGACCCTAATTACATTTTCTTAAAAACTTCGACTACCTTGCTTATTCTTTAACATCACACATTGTTTCGGACAAATTTGAAAAGATGGCTAGAATGTGTGTATTCATTGGCTATCCATTGAATCAAAAGGCTTATGGGGTGTTTGCTGGCATGATAATTTTATGTACACTTTCATGATAAAAAATCATATTAAAATAAAAAGTGAACCAACTCACGACATAAAATTGTCATGTTTGGAGGGATGTGATAACAAAAAAGAGTAACTACCATTTATGACCAGACAAAGTGGGGGGACCACGAGAAAAAAGAGAGAGGTGAGATGCATTTTTTTTGTTTAAGAAGAAAATCACTTTCAAAACATAAATTTGTCAATGATGCCAAACACCTCTTTTAACAAGTTTTCTTACAATTTTTAAAAATTAAAATAAAAATCTCCATTGTCTTGCAACCAAACACACCATTATCATCTCTATGATTTCCAAACTAACCAAGCATTTACCACCATAGATGTCAAATTTATTGAAAATACCTTTCCATTTGAAAGGATATCAAATAAAGATCACCTCTAGAAAACAAAAATTTAAGATGGAGCAATTCACACATCATATAGACCATCATCAAGGCAAGTATCAGATGTACTCGCACAAAATCTATCTCCAACACCTTTCCGACAATTGACATGCAAGATGGTCCGCTCTTCCCACTCCCTATCGTGAAGGGGAGCATTTTGCAATTAGTCAATATCACACACATTTTATATTTTGCAATTGTACCCGGATTGACGTACATTCACAATTACATTTCGTCACATACACTTTGTAACACTTGTAAATACACGGCACGAGGGACAATTCATGTAATTATCTATGAGACCCCAAATTTGTCCACCAGTATTTTTTTCCCTCGGGAACATAACATGAAAATATTAAATTTGGAATCCTCTCGTGACATAAGGAAATCCAAGTGTGTGAAAAATGCAAACATTGTATCGTGTGGATTAAGTTTGTGCATTATTACAATTTAAAAATAACGGAGTGTCCAAATTTTTATTTTTTTATTTTTTAACAGTTGTGTTAGAAGTGTCCCCGAGAGATGTTTGGCACGTGCTGCAATTTTTTGTTTTAATTTTTTTTTTACCAATCTTTAGTCAGTCATGACGTAGGGCAGAAGTTTTTTGTTGAAACTTCAATAATATTCTCCCATAAGATAGTGAAATTCCAGTGGGGGTGTTATTGCATTGTAAATTAATATTTTTAAAGAGATTTTCTTATTGGGCAAATCCTTTTTTATTATCTTGTGATCCCACTCCACCCCCACTTGTTCGGTCAAGTATGATAATTTTTTGTACACTTTCATGATAAAAAATTATATTAAAATAAAAAGTGAACCAACTCATGATATAAAATTATCATGTTTGGAGGGATGTGATTACAAAAAAAGAGTAACTACCACACAACACCAAACAAAGTGGGGGACCACAAGAAAAAAGAAAGAGGTGAGACTCTCTTTTTTTGTTTAAGAAGAAAATCACTTTTAAAACATAAAATTGTCATGGTTACCAAACAACTCTTTTAACAAGTTTTCTTACAATTTTTAAAAATTTAAACAAAAACCTTCATTATCATGCAACAAAACACCCTATTAGGGTCTGTTTCGTTTGACGTAAAACTTAATTCAAAGAAAATGTTTTTCATTGCATCCACTTTTCAAGGAAATTGAAAAGGTCAAGCTGACATTTGGTTGTCCGTAATTACTTTTCTATGACTTTGTTGGTTGCTGTATCATCTACAAGTAAATATAACAAAAAAGAGATAAATTTTAGAAGATATTAATTATTTTTAAACAATTTTTTTTTTTATTTATGACAAAAGAGTGTTAACTTGGCTAAATTATTTTAAATAAAAATATTTTATTTAATAAAATAATTTTTCTTTACTATTATGATTAACATGTAAGGTAAAATATTCTTTTCTTAACAATAAGATTTTTTCTACGTACAAAAATAACTTGTTTTTGAAATTGACAATTTTACACACATATATATTAATCTACTATGTTTTATGACTATAATGCACTTGTTAGTTAGTTTGATCCATGTAAAATAAAATTTAAGTGAAAGTCATTTTTACGGAACAACCTTTCTGAAGAAATTAAAATAGTATATATTATTTGATAATACATAAATCATTTGTTTGAGATCACAATTTTTTACCTGAATATATATTTTTAAATGTTTTTGGTTATTTTATTTTTAAATTTTGTTTTGATAATTTTATGTTTTAAATTTTGATATATGTAAAGTAATATACAATTTAACTGAATTATTTTTTATAACTTTTATCATGTTCATTACTTTAAAATATTATATTATTTTTTAAATTAAATTTTTATAATTTTACTATTTTAAATTTAAATTATATTAATTAATAAATTTTTGAGTGTTAAAAAAGTCGTTTGCCTCCCTTCCGTGCAGAAAACGGCGTCCGGATTAATAATGGGAATGCCAAAATCCATCATTTTTGGAGTCAACGGAGGAGCATTTCATTGACCAGCCAATTTTCTGACAACCAAATAGACCGCATAACTGAGTTTTCGGGAAAAGATGATCCAACGGCCTGTTTTCCGGACAAACAAATGGTTAGTTTATCAGCGAATTGTTTTTAATGTATAACTTTTATGAATAATAGGTAAACTCTGGGTGGATAATTGAATATAACTTTGGAAATTTTTAATTAAGATTGATAGGGTTGGAACTAGTTGCAGTTTTTTTTTGTACTTTTTAGGTTAGAATGAATGTTTTTTTAAAAATAAAACCAAAGACTATCGATGTATGTTACAGTCGAATAGAATTAATTTATAATTAGAACAAGAACAACTAAGATTATCAGACAAATTTTGCGATTTCTATTTCTGCTCAGTATTTCCACAGAACACCACGCTTCCTCCCTCCGGTGGTTCGAATTCGCCCTCTCCAGCGCCTCGGGGTTGCAGGATCGCTCCGCCCGTTGCTGTCTTCTCCTGTCGCCAACTCCTGTTCCTTTTCCGTGGAGTCTCTCTGATTTGTCGGCGGTTGGTACTCTGCCACGCTGATCCCCTTCGCGGAATCGTGTTCTAGGGTTCCCATTCTGAGCCTTGCATCACACTTGCCACGGAACGGCTTTCTCTCTTTAGGAGCTCCGCCGTCATCTGCCCAGGCTCTCTTTTTCTCGCGGAGTTCTCAGATCTAAGGTACTAGAAGGATTTTATCAAAAAAAAAAAGGTACTAGAAGGAGACTGGGGCCTTCAATTTATCGTCGCCAAGATGTTCTGGCGTATGACCGGGTTATCCACGTCGTCCCCTGTAAGTCTATACTCTGTAGACCGTGGCTATTTCATGCTTTCACCGCCTTACGCATCTGTTTTCTGTTTTCTCGGGTTATGATCCACCGCCACTCTACATGATGCACCCTTTGGTGGGTCTAGTAGTCTATGGAGGCGTTATTGCTTTCGTGATCTCTTGGTAATGGTTGGTGCTAGTTTTCTGTACGACTGCAACTCAGTTCAGTAATCTTGAATTTCGGCATTGTCCTGTTATCACTGGCATTGTCATAGTAGCAGACATGTCGAGGATGGTGCCCAATTCAGATGTTAGTCTTTTTTGATGGTGGCAAAAGCCACAATTCATCAATTCAGAATAATAGTAAAATTACAAAAAGAAGGGAAATAAAAAGAGATAACGAGAAGAAAGAGAAACCATCGTGATATGTGGGGGAGCATTCAAGCTTGGCCACGGATGATGCTACTTTAAGGTGGCAATGGCATAATATTGTACATTTTGAGGGGAGTGTTGTTGAAGTGAGGAGAGAAGCTCTGACAATTTTAGAGCTTATGGGAGTGGCTTCTTCGGGGTTCATTTCGACGTGAGGAACCTTCAAGAGTGTGTGATGTGCTTTGAGTGATTGGAGGGCCTCCAGGAGCTTCTTCCGGCAATGGTGGACAGGCTATTCGGTGCTTGGGCTGTTGAGGTTGGGCCGACAAGCTGGACCCATGCTGTTATGATGGCCACCTCACCGGAGCCAGTTCTGCAGACTCTCATCACCAGTTGTATGCTCAGGTGCTTTCGGAGGGGGTGGATCTGTGGTATGGCTGCAAATGGGTTGGAGACTGTTTTCAATTCCAATAAGGGTTAAACAATTCTGATTAAATTGGAACTATGACATTCGGATTTCGCTCTAATTCTGATATTGTCATCCGAATTTGAATAATCCGATAATTTTTGAAATCTATAATGTATATCATTGTTTATTAAAAGTAAATCTTATTTTACTACTAAAATTTTGATATAGTATGCTTTAATTTTTTTTAATTTTTTAACATTAGACCATACTTTTAATAAATTATATGTATATATTATTTATTATAATATTAACTTTTATATATATTGAGTTTTTATCAAAATTGGATAAATAGATGGGAAATTAACTATTTTCAATTCTGATAAGTTATTGGAATATTCAATTTTGATTCCGATAATTTATAGGTTACAAAAATATGTTTCGAATATGTAAATTTTTATTGGAACTGGATTGAAATATTGGATTCCTTTTGCTAACCTACAGTCTGATGCCATCCTGTGATGGCAACCTGAGTGGTAGGGGGGAGTGTTCAATGTCAAAGTCCAAGATGGCCAATGTTTTGGTGGTAATCATCGAATATTGGACTATAAAGATGGGTGGAGATGTAGATTGTGTTGGGGTGTTGGGCACCGAAGCTTCATGTGCCCTTGGTTGAAGAAGTCTTGGGTGCTTCGTCGATATTCAGCTTGTCCGTGAGGAGGCCCTCTTAGGCTGTTGGGCTTACAAAGGTTGTTGCAGAGAGGGATATCCTTATCCATGTTTCATGAAGGCTTGATGCGAAACATGCGGTTGGTTGCTTGCATCATCATGCATGGATTGGTTCTCCTATGAAGTCGGCCTTGGAGTGTCGTCTATGGGACTTCTTTTGTTCTCAGTGGTCGCATGAGAATTCCTGGTGGATTAAACCAATGCCCTTTGGTGGCTTCTTTATTAAGAATAATTCTTTTGGTGTCTGGAGAGAAGTGGTGATCGGCAGGTCTTGGAATGTCGATAGAGACATTGTCTTCAAGTTTATGGATTGGTCTCTTGAGTTGAAAACAGAGGTTGTTTGCCTGATGCTTAAATGGATAGAGATATCTGGCCTAGCTATTGCCTGGTTGGCGTAGGCCATTTTAGTTGTTCTTAAGACCGTTGGTGCATTGGTATATATCAATAGGAAGTTCATGAACTGGCCATTTGAAAGGACTGTTGAGGCTAGAGTGTAGTGTTCCTTGCCAATAGAGGACGAAAGAAAATTTGTTGTGAACATGGTAAGAAACATGATCAAATCTCTATAAAGCTCCAAGATGATGTTTCAGAGGAAGTGAGCACCCGTTTGCCGGCATCGGAGAAGGAACACCGTGGTTCTCAAGATCTCTATGAATGGCTCGGTAGATTCACTCGACATTGAGAACAATGAAGACCGGATCGGAATTGGTCATCAAATCAGTCAGGTCCGATTGTGGCTAATTCTTCGGGAGAATTACTGATTCGAAATTGGTCCGTATTGGTAAATTTTTATTTTATAACAAATCATAAAAATCAGGATAAATCACAAAAATTGAGAGCACTTTGAAAAAATATAAAAAAGTTAAAAGTAACATGTAATACACATTCATGTCACTGTCACTCTCTACGGCATGTGTTACAACTTATGACATGTTGATATAAAACATTACCAATATGAATTCCAATAGATATAGAAAGTTGTACGAGGCGTCGAGGCATATGAAAAAAGTCATACCTTTCCATCACCACCATCTGTGGTATTGGCTTTCACAGTCTTCATCATTTTGATTTTTTTGAATGTTCCATTGAGATTGGTTAGTAATGATAAGTCCATACCCATATGAAAATAATGACTCGGCCATCTAATTAAAATCATATACGCTGTTTGGTGTTGAGGCAGAGGTGAGGATGGATAACTTAACTCAAAGTCTGAAATAGGTTTTGAATAGTGTGCCGTCGCATGCTCATCAAAGAAACCTATCTGATTTCAGTGTTGACTTCTTCCACTTGAATTTTGACGCTGACCCAAATCATCAGCCCTGCTCCACTTGTCGTGTGCTGTTAGATCTTGAACCACTTTCTTCTCCTCCTCCACCTCCACTTGAACCACCTTGATTTTGCTTTTATGTCGGTGAAATAAACTTTTTCTCCTTATCATATGAGGAGGGTGCATGAGTATTGTCATTGGGTACTCTTTCTCCATAGCCAAATAGTGACATTTCCATAACCTAACCTTGCCATCCCACTTAACTTCCAATCTGTTAAAGACATATATTGACCATCAAATATGTGGCCTTAATGAGATGGACTTATGGTTCACATAATTGGTTGATTTCGGGATTGGAGCAGCAAAAGTCGATCCACTTTGGGGGCTTTGGATTTCCACCAAAATTGGCTGGAATAGACCAAATTGGCTTGGATCGAGACTGAGTTGCTTGAATTGGCCAAATCTGGCGACTCTGTCAGAATTGATAGCTGGGGTGATGACGACACCCATGTGGCTCTACACAGATCCATCAGTTTAGGATACCCAATATCGTATATTTGGTAGTGTTAACTTATCAACTATGTCCTAGACCTGATATAGTGGATCTGGTGACCTGGCTCATACTGGGTCCCAAGCGTTTGAAGAATTGCACTGCTGCAATTCCGGGCTGATTTTGGAACGAAAAGAGTTAAGAATCCCAAGGGCTAAGTTGCTGCTAGTTTTTCTACATTTTTTTGTTTTTTGATATTTGAAGAACTGATCTAAACAGATCTTGGATTAGTTCTCTCATAGGGTCAGCCAATTCTATTGATTTGATCTAGATCAAATTGAAATCAACACTGGCAAATCCTCTATTTAATTTATATTATGCTTTTCTTATACTTGATCGGACTGGGTTGGAAAAATATTTTTTAAATATTAAAATTAAAAAATTTCAGGAAAATGTAAAAAATTAAGAAAAATACCATAAAATCTGCAAAAGTAGGGAATATGACTAGAATTTTTTTATACATTTTAATTCAAATCTTACATATTGTTGTCCTTCTACATGATGAGGATACTCCGTTCAATTATTTTGGGAAGAGTACATTTGGTTGTAAATGGATAAATGTTGATGTCACTCTTCCCTCCTACTCTGGATCACTCTAGGGTAAGATATCAAAGATCTACTATATCTTCCATAGGTGTAAGTGTTCGATGAGAATTCATAATTAGGTTGAGTTATCTCGTAACTTTTTTGGTGATAACTAGGAAATCATGAGTTTTAAGATGACTGAATCTCCCTATATAATAATGTATAACGTTGATGTCCGTCTCGTTGCGTGTATTCTCCTCCTAGTGCCTGTGTACCATGATTTTCATCTTAAGTGGAGTACATATAATGCTATTCTCACATGAACTACATCGATTGAGGTTGTGATTCTTTCTTTAATCTATATTTGCTTGGAATCGTTGCTCCAACTTCGTCGAACCCTCCATTGCTACTCTTTGGCATTAAATCTTCCAATACTTGGTATTGAAATATGATGTTTGGCTCGGGCATGTATTCTTGCATTTTGTCAGTTACTTTTTCATTAGTAAAGTCCAAAGGATCAGTTACAATCTATTTACCTTTACTAGATGATTTCTTATGTTAGCGAAAAAAATGTCTGGTCTTCTGTCTCTTTGCCACCGAACGAGGAATTTAGAATTCCTTGGCTAGAGATGTGTTGTTAAGTTCTCCTTAAACCCATTCTCTATCTTTTGTGTGGAACTTTGGTTCACCTAATTCTTCTTGATCATTCACCCAAGCTTGCAGTGAATTTTGTCATTGAAGATCTCATTCAAATTGATTTCGGCATCTTGTATACTTAACGTCTCACTTTGCCATCCAAATGCTTCCTCTCTCTACCTCTATTTCTCTTTCTGATTTTCCCTCATTTTATTTAAATTCTTTAACTTTTTAACTTCATTCTTATGTTGTAATGACAATACATCAACTGCTCTAGTCTTATGGATGTAAGTAGGGGTGCAAACAAGACGAGTCGAGCCGAGTAGTATGTTATTCAAGCTCGGCTCGTTTATTTTATGTGAGTTCGAGCTCAAGTTTTAACAAGTATGTTGAATTGTTGTTCATTAATTAATCGAGTTGATTTTAAGCTCGAGCTCAAGTAACGGCTCGACTCAAGTTCAAGCCACATTCAGATGCAAACTTGTCTATAAAACTCAAAATCAATCTAAAGTTATCAATGAAACTTTAAATTTAACTTATTTATGAAACTTGCCCTAAGTTTAAATTCAAAATTTGACTTATTTTATATATTTAAGTGGCAATATATAACTATTAATACTTATAATTTATGTTTTTAAAATAAATATTTAATCGAGCTACTTGTGAGCTTATCGAGTCGAGTAGGAGTCTATTCAAACTTGGCTCATTTAATGAATCAAGTTTTATTTTTTGTTCAAGTTTGTTTACTTAACATGATAAATGAGTCGAGTTTCAAACTACTTGTCAATTATATTAGTTCTTTTGTTTTGTATGAATTAGGTTAAACGTTGATCAACTCCTTTCACATCTTGAAACCGATACGATAATTGTAATAAGTTAATCATCTAAATTGCAATGCTCCTTCTCATTTCTCACCGACTGTCGATAATATCCCACCACTTGTTGAAGTCCGACACCATCTTTGCGATTTCATTTTTTGCCCGCTTTAGTGAATCATAGAGGTAACTCGTGTCTACTTTTCTATCATCATTTACTATTTTAAGAACTTTGACTAAGATTTGCACTATATGAAGGTTTTTATTACAATTTGTCAGAAATCTCCATTTTTTAACGTCTCCTCAACCTTTATCCCTTTCCTTGTATCTGAAGAAGCAACTTCAGCAATCCAATTAGACCATCTGGTGAAAATGTCTTCTGGGTAAGAGGGTATTTTTGTTGCATTAATCTTTTTAAGGAAATATAATAAAAGGTTAACCTAGTTGCACCGGGTTATAGGAGCTCTCGATCCTTCATATGCTCTCTTATTAAGTTTATGATAAAGTTATGGTTATAGATGAAGGATGATATAAATTGGGCTGCTTAACTACATAGTCAATTTGGGGATTTTTGCATATATCTTCTAATATCAAATTTAGGGAATGAGTCAAGGATTTTCAAATTGGAATCGGTCACCGAATTGGCCAAGGCTAATTTGATTTGAATCGGTCCGATTCATATCAATTCTTAGGAAGAGAAACTGATCCGGAATTGAGTTTTTTTTTAAAATTTTTAAATTTTGATTATAATTTCAGTCGATCCGGCTTGAATCTTTTTAAAAAAATAAAAAAATTAATATTTTGACTCCAATTCTGATTCCGTTTTGATTCGGCCGATTCAAGATCGATTCGACTGATGCAGATAGATTTTGACGAAATTTAGGTCAAAATTGGTCCTTCAAGCGGGAATCAGATAGAATTTGACCGATCTGATTTTGGAATCAACTGATTCAGATCCGATTCGACTGATTTTGCAATCCATGGAATGAGCAAAACATGGTGCCTGATACATATGATCTCTTGACTATCAACATTGCTCTAATTGTTTTATATGCGGTTGCGTTGTCTATTACTATCTGAACAACATATTCTCTCCTATTTCTTTGATTACCCAGTTGATTAATTCAAACAAATAGCTTGTATTCTTTACCCATTTTGATACATCTATAAACTTCTAAAAGATTGTCCCGGCTTGACAATATATTAAGAATTTGATCATTGTCCTCCTAAGTATACTTATTAAGAAGATCATGTATAATCTTAAATTTTGAGTTAAAAATGATAAGTACAAAATAAGTTTGAAAAATAAAGTTTATTGACATGTCCAACTATCTGTCATCTACATGCTTCATCTTTCTTGTCAAATACATTCGAATGAATTGATATATTTCTTAATATTTGTCACCTCCATAAGAAGATAAGTGTTGTATATTCTTTTTGGAGTCTGTTTGGACACTCCCCTACCATATCGGCTATGGTGTCGATCATAGATTCGTAGTACAACTCATTTGTAGCATTCATCGGTACACTACCATGAAAGAATGATTTTGATGTTGTCCATCCGATCTTTTCCTTACATATCTACAAATTCTTCATTACCATTGTGATAGTAATTTGTCTTTGTTGTGGGCCTGTGATGATATAATCTATGGAACCTACTGTTGGGTTGTCATCTCGTGTGAAATCGTGGATTTCTTTTCTTTTTCTTTGTTGTTCGAGCCCCTCCCACATCCACTCCCACTTCCTGAACTTTGGCTCATGAATCAATTGGTATGTTGATACATATCTTTATTAGCAAATGACTAGTGACTTACCTCCATCAACCGTATGAAGTCATTTATTTTTGACAATAATTGTTAGATATTAATGTTATAGAGACATTGGTACGATTTAGTAAATATTAACAGCAATGTACTGTCATTGAAACCTTTGTCCGAGAAAATGTCGGGTGTTCATATCTGGTTCCATATATGTGAACTAAATGTCTTGTAGGTTAAATTTTTTTTTCCCAAATAGTATTTTTATGTCGCTTTGAAGCCCCCTTTACTTGTTCACTTGTTTGTAGATATTTACGAAATTGGACTCTTATCTTAAGTGGAGTCTGTGTGCATGGGATATCGTTACCCTCATGCTAATGATGTGTTCTTCAATTGATATATTTTCTCATGCATTATTTTTTCACAATATTTACATTGAAATTTTCTTTCTACCATACTAATTAAGTTGCAACGTAGCCAAGTCACATTGTTCCGAGTTGCATTGGAAGTTATAGTGTTACGTCTAAGAGAAAACATGCTAAAAAATTATAACACTTAAAAAGGGGGTTACTTATACAATTTAACAAACATTGATCACTAAGAAATTTTGACACGAAACAAAAATTAGTAATCTTAGAAATACTTTAGAGAGAGAAAATGTACTATTTGAATACTCGAGAAAGAGTTTTTAGATTGAGAAAACAACTTAGAGAGATTGAGAGAGATGTGAGGGGAAGAAGAGGTCTCTTTGGGACCTTATATAGGCCCCCAAAGGGCTTTGGGGCATTTAAAACGCTGCAGCTAGCTGTTGGGTTAGCTGTTGGTGACTTGGTTGGGTTGGGTTGGGTTGTGGATTTGGGGTTGCAGCCGAGCCAGTTAGCCGGAAATCAGACTGGGTGGGCAACCTGGCTTGACCTTGTTGAGACTTGGCGAACCATGGTACAAAGTATGAACAAGTTATTAACGACAAGAGGTCTCTCGATCTCATGCTATATAGGAAAGGGCTAGCTGGCCACAGTTCCACTACGCACTAGGGTTGCAATTTTTTACTGTTGTGATATGGGTTAAGTGATTCCGATTTCTATTTTGATTAAATTGAAATCATGACATTTCAATAATGATGGAATAATCTGTTAATTTTTGGAATTTATAATATATCATTTATTATTTAAAATAGTACATAAATCTCATTTCATTATTAATTTTTTAATATAATATGTTTTGAATTTTACTTTTAGTTTATTAAATATTTATATATCATACTTTAATAATTTATATATTTTTATTTTATTATAATATTAATTGTTACAT
The DNA here is from genome assembly GCA_036172225.1 of Cryptocoryne crispatula var. balansae. NCBI lineage: Eukaryota > Viridiplantae > Streptophyta > Magnoliopsida > Alismatales > Araceae > Cryptocoryne > Cryptocoryne crispatula. Next base: position 9,860,689 of record CM069921.1, on the reverse strand, counting down.
ATATTTTGATTTTTTATCAAAATCAAATAAATAGATACTGAATTGATTGCTTCTGATTTCGATTCTAATAATTTATAAGATTCAAAATTAAGTTCTTAATCTTTTAATTTTTATTGAAATTGGATCGGAATATGAAATATGGAATATCGGTTCCGTTTGCCCCCGTACTACGTACACAGCCCAAAACACGTTCGTTTCTTATTTTTTCAGTTTTTTCTTGGTCTTCATACATGAATGAGGGGAAAGGAGAGGCGAGTGATTTCCTTAGGTAAGGCACTGCCGCTAGTATATGCATTATAACATAGATGAGTGCCTGCGCTTTCGCACACAGGCACACATATAGGGAGCACTAAGTTATTCTACAGTCATACTGAAATAACTTCCTGTAAATTTTTTTACCAAATGAAACAAACTTGTCATTTAATTCTTGAGCAAAATGATAAAGTAGACATTTATACAATGAGTCAATGACATAAAGAAGTAACAATCTTGACTTCCTGGACCTCACTTCTGGAAACTTGATTACAATCTGGAGTCAGCTTTAGGCTGTCTGAAATGGATGCTGCCTATGGCATGCCATATCAGTCTTTTCTTTTCCGAGGGAAGGGTTCCATCTTAATCTGTTGTGCCATGGGCTCTGGCAGGTAGGCTGGTGTTTGTGGTTCTCCTTTTACCCATTTTGGGGATTCTAGTATAGTTGGTTTCCATCTTCACTCACTGAAGAAATTATTCTTCTCTTTTTTATCCCCTGTACTTGTAAATTTTTTATTTTTTATAGTTATTAGTGCTTTAAATGCTATTTTCAGGTGGACTCTATTTTGGACAAGGAAAATTACACCTTGGAAGAACTGTTAGATGAAGATGAAATAATTCAGGAATGCAAGGCCCTTAATACTCGTCTCATCAACTTGTAAGTCTTCATTTTTCGTGGATCCCTACAAGGTGACTAATTTTAGCTACTACTATATGCCTCATGTGTTAAAAGTTGAAGCCACAATGGATAACAAATGTTGGCTGTGCTTCATATAAGCGTATGCTAGCTAATATGAATAGCCTAATCATACTGTATTCTGAATTATTATCTTCAGAAAATTGTGTAAGAGGTAAAATTTAAAAAATGGCCATCACGGGGTGCTATTTTTCTGTTTTGAAGGTTACTTGTAGCAGAGTACAATGTTTTGAGAGCAAAAGAGAACACACTAAGATTTGTGGTCTACACCAAGATGATAAGTTCTTGAGAAAACAGTAAAAAACTTTAGGTTATACCCCAAAAATACCTTGTGGTATGCATACCTTGCAAATTACAAAATTATAGGATAATATTTTTTTAAGAGCTAAAGAATGTTTCCATAGTTAATGGTGTTAGTATTGTTAAAATCCCAGTGAGTGTGGGTGTGTGCGTGCATGCAAGAGAGAGAGAGAGAGAGAGAGAGAGAGAGAGAGAGAGAGAGAGAGAGAGAGAGAGAGAGAGAGTACCAGGCATTGTTTGATTTGAGAAAAAAATCTGGAAAAATCAAACCAAACCACAACACCCCTAAGGTGCTAACTGTGGCATCTACAATTCCAAAAAAGGCACCTGGTTGGCGGAATCTACAGTAGGCTAGAAGGGTATATATACAACTATCATGCCACCTGTTCGGTAAAAGCTGTTGATTTTGTTCATCTCATGTTCTGGCACTTTTGGCACAATGTTTTTGTATGTAAAATATATAAAATAGTTTTTTATTGTTTATATTTTCAAGGTTTTGATTATCTGCTCCTTCCGCAATCTTTTATCTACAGTCTCAGAGAAAGAACACAGGCAGAAAAGCTGCTTCGGTATATTGTGGAAGAAGGCCCTGATGATGCTGAAAAGAAACGTTCTTTCAAGTGATTTTTTTCTTATGTGTTTTATTTGACTTTCATTTGAAGCTTTTTTTAGAGAAATCGAGACTGATGGTTGTAATACTGCTTTGTTGCCAATCATGGTTTAATACAGGTTTCCATTTATTGCCTGTGAAATTTTTACCTGTGAAGTGGATGTCATACTGAAAACCCTGGTGGAGGATGAAGAGGTATATCATCTGCAGAATACACTAATTATTTGTTTATGGTTGCAGTGAAGCTGGAGAACGTTCCTTGTTTTTTTCTTATTTGTCTTCAGATTGTGTTTTTTTTTATATTTTTGAGGTTCCAGTCTTGTTTTCTCACGTTCCTCTCTTTGCTTCCTGCATTTATCTGCCCCGTTGGTAGCTCTTATTTGATTATCCCAGTAATTCCATTATTTATTGGATGTCCAAAATGACTGAAGGTGTTTGATTTTTTTTCTTGTTTCTTATTTTTCTGAGTTTAGTTGATGAATATATTATTCTCTTTGTTTTTCTTTCTTGCTTCCTGCTTTTTTTCTGCCCTGGTATTAGCTTTTATTTGATTTTCAGTAATTCGATTATTGATTAGATGTCCATAATGACTGAAGGCGTTTGATGTATTTTTGTTCTTTCTTTTTTTTTGGTCTACAGTTAATGAACATATTATTCTCCTTTCTGAACCCTGATCATGGACATGGTACGCTGCTTGCTGGCTATTTTAGCAAGGTAGACTTTGTTATTTTAAAATAAAAGTCAGGATAGTAATATTTTTGGACACCTCTAAACTGCTGGTCAATAGATTATGATTCGTTTATTGTTTTCCCTGCAAGGTTGTCATGTGCCTCATGCTGCGGAAAACTGTTCCTCTCATGAACTACGTTCAGGTAAGAACTGGTTTTCTACGTGATTTCTGCTTGGAGCATGGTATATTTTTTTTTGATAATGGCCAAAGGCCACAATTTCTATTATTGTAACAATGGCTACAAAATGGTAAACAATGATAAAAAACAGGTTGGAACAAAAAACACTCAACTACCGAGTTGGTAAATGAGCATGGAATCTACAAAAAGGAAGATCTAAAGTGAAGAAATTTGTCCCCATTGTCGCCAAACGTAGTGTCAAACTTTTGCCAGAGTGAGCTACTGTTCAGTCTTAACATAGGCTGATATCAAATGAAGGATCATTTTCGGATTCTCAGAGTGCTCATCAAATATCCATCTATTCTTAGCTTGTCGTATAGGCCAGAGCATTGCAGGTAAAACAAGTTCCCATAGTTTTAAGTTCTATAGATCAAGGGTTTAGAAAACATGCAGAAGGGAGCTAGCATTGACAGGTTCCATTCACTGCATCTTCCAGCTCTTGACTAGAACTCTGCAGAGTGAATTTTGACTCCATAATTGATAAAAGGTGATATATAGTTTCTTCTCTAATACCGCAGAAAACACATGCTATGGGGATGTTTGAAAAATCTTTTGACGTGGCAGTGTGGCACCTTGTTGGCAGTCTTTGTTTGTCAGTCTTCCACAAGAAAAGTTTGATTTTGATGGTTAGCGAAGGGCCAAAGGCCCTCGAACAACTTGGTACCACGAAACTTCCTCATCTGCCAAAGTCAGTCTTCACATAGCAGACTTCATTGTGAATGCAACTTTGTTACAAGACAACAAAATAAGTTTATTCTCCTAGTTTTCGATGCACCTACGTCATCAACAGATTCGAAAGCTCGCTAATTTTTTTTCCATTAGAATTCTTATGAATGTTAGATACCACGTCGTACTGTCATCACAGTTGCAACACACCTTAGCTTGAAGATTGCAGCTTAGGCTGAACAGAGTGGGAGAATATCAGCCAGGGGAGTGTGCCCAATCCAGCAGCCCTCCTAAAACGAGGTTCTTCTACCATTCTCCATCTCTAGTAGATGGTGAATAGAACTACATAGAATGCTTCTTCAGATGTCAGAGGATGGGGTCCAAACTTAAGTTGAACCCTTTCACTGTTAAACTGGTTGGTCTGACCACCTGGTTCAGTGGCTAAGGCCACCCGTTGGTCTGACTAGGTCCACAAAACTTAAGTTTTGAACTCTCTTATATTGGGGTTGCGAGACCCAACAATTGGGTCTCATGGATCCTTGCCTTCTCCTCCTGAAGCGGGAGGAGAAGATGCCACAGTTGCCTTTGGTTCCCCATCCAGGAAACCTTGGCTTGTAGGCAACATGGCACGAGTCGAGGTGATGAGAGGCCGATTTGCTTTGCTTCATTGCTTAAGTGGCTGCCTCAATCATCTTTGATAACACAAGGGTCCAATGACTAGATGTCCTTGGGCACCTCATCCACTGAAATTAACCTGGTAAGAGCTATCATACCTTTATCCAGCAACTTCTTGAAAGAGTTGACATTGAGAAAGGGTCTCCATTTGTCCTCTTCCTTAAAAAGGTTCTTATAGAAAAGTACAACCACCTTATCAATCTGTTCAGTCCCTTTCCTAATTGCTCTCTTGATCTGTGACATGAGAAGGATGTTGCATTGATTCCTTAAAGAAGCCTACGTGTGGAAAAATCTATTTCTATCTCCTTTCTTGAGCCAACGTTTCTTTAACATCTGTTTTCATTCAATTTCTTTTTTGGTATCCCATTCATTACACTCATTCTTTGCTGATGTTCACTCTGATATTGTGCCTTCTTCATTCAACTGCTCAAACTCTTTGATTTGTCCAAGGTTACTTTTCTTGTTATAGCACCGACTATGGCTTTAGACCAGCTCTGCAATTTCTTGTCTTGTGTTCAGTGTATCACCTTGTCACCTAAGCTACGCCTTATAAACAATGATCAATGACCATTTTTTGTGTACTTCGGCAGCTCTAAGGGCCTTAGACAAGGTGTTCCTCTCTCTCTTTTGCTGTTTGTGGTGATTGGTCAAGCGTTAGCTTAATGTGAGAGAAGACCATGAATAAACACTTTTGAAAGTATAAGATTGTAGAGTCGGTCCCTACCTACCACCTACGATTTAATGATGATACTCTCCCTTTCCCATGGTCTAGTATCACCAAATCAAAATAGGCTACCAGATTGGTAGGTGCTGAGTTTGATTCTGATCCTGATCGGATCGGAAAATCAGCCAGAAAATTGGCTGATTTTCCGGAACAATTCTGATCTGTAATTGGTCTGGATTGGCTTTTCAAAACCTCATAAAATCGGAAAAACTTCAAAATTGGTGCCTTAATCCGAGTCCGGTCCATCCCAACACACTTTCGGCTGGAATCACCGCCAAAATAGGGGTCAAACAGCAGCCGTAGGGTGCAAGCACTGCAGCAGCTCAGGTGGGGAAGATGACTTACCGGGTCCTCGAGTGGCGAAGACCTGATATTGAGTCTCTAGGACCTTATACCTTATGGATATGCCATATCGGGTCTTTGGGATCCGATATGGTAGTATCTGACACCAGATCTAAGGCTTGCCTAGTCCTTGGGTGGGGAAGACACTGCGGCAGTGCCGTGGCGGCCGCCATGGGGTGTTTCTAGCAAGGAATTGGCCGCTTCAACTAGAATTGGTCCCAATCTAGACCAATTCGACCAATTCCAATGGAAGTTCAGCTGGGATTGGGTGTCCCGGCGGAAGTCGGATCGCTGGGTCCCAATCTGGTCCAGATTGGCGAATTCTGTGAACCGTGCCTGTGGTTGGTGAGAGCGTCTTTTCTTGTCCATCATTCTTCTATTGTTTGAGGTAGTTTTATGACTGAATTAATTAATAGACAGAAGTGTGAGTTGCTAGGTGTCAACAGTTTAATCCATCAACAAGCTATTCAGAACATGTTTTATATGAACTCGAAGGAATTTCCTGTTAGATATCTTGGGCTGCCCTTGATGGCTAGAGGAGTCACATCAGAAGGCTGGGAACCATTGATTCTCAGTATGGAGACAAGACTTAAAAGGGTGGAAAGAAAAACTACTCTCTGCAGGAAGAGGATGGGTTTTATCAAAAACTGTCTCACAGAGTTTATCACTACTTCGTTTCTATTTTTAAAATCTCAAAGTGATTTGTAGAAAGTTTGAGTCTGTAAGATCTATCTAACTTGTTATGGCAACGTGAGGAAGACAGCAAGAGATTGTATCTTGTAGTCTGAAACAAGGCTTGTAGATCGAGAGAGGAAAAAGGGGTAGAACTTTTACCTTGACATCATTAACAAGGGACTACTATGCAAATGGCTATGAAAATTCAGTTACGGAGGACATTTTATTTTTCTTGAATGGTCAAAGACCAAAATTTCTATTAAACAGAAAAGGATTACAGTATAATAAAAGAAGGAAAAACAAATAAATTTTAGGCTTCTCTACCAAGTTGGTAGAAGAGAAACTAATTGCAATAGCAAGGATCTAGACCGAGAGAACAGAAGCTTAAAATCCTAAGCTCCGCCACACCTCCATGCTCCCAACGTGTACCTCAGACCAATCTTTCACAAAGGTAGGTAGGAGAAAGAGGATCACATTCGGGTTCTCAAACTGATCTTCAAATGTCCTAGAGTTACTAGTGTGCCAGGTGGCCCAAAACATGGCCGGTAGAACGACTTTTCAAAGAGTAGCATAAAAAGACCACGAATTAAGACTCATCCAATCATTTAGAAGCATCAGTGTTAGTGAGCTCCATCCAAACACTATTCCAAGTCCGGAACATGATCTGCCCATAGATTGCGGAATCGGTCGATTTCTAGATCAGATTGGCCATTGCCGATCCGATTCTTGGCCAAAAGACCGATCCGGAAAAAAGTTTTGGCAGAATCAGTCAGGATCAGCCGGATCAGTTAGGATCGGATCAGAGTCAGGATCGGATCGGCCAGATCGGTCGGGATTGGAACGAGATTGGATCGGAATCAGATCGTTTTTTTGCTATTCCAGTTGGATCGGTTGGGATTGGCCAGGATCGGTCCAGATCGAAATCAAAATCTTTTTTTTTACATACCAATTCTAGATCGGTTTTGTTCCATAGGATTGGTCGGGATTAGTCCAATTTGATCTGATCCGGATCGGATCGGTACCCACCGATTCCAATTTCGATTCCAATCCCACGATCCTTGGATCTGCCAAACAAAATTAACCACTCCACATTTAATGAAAAGATTATCAATACCCTTCTCCTTGGTACCCAAAAAATCACATCTAGTAGGAATAGAAGGGAAGATTATCAATGCCTTCTAGTGGGGAGTCTTCCCTCCCTAATATTTGATAAGAATAGTTTGCTTTTAATGGGTACAAATTCACTCCATACAATCTGGTACCATGGGACTTTGAGTCTTCGACCCATAGATCGCGAAATCGGCCCTATTCGTGATCCAAGAACTAATTTGGGAAAAAGTTCCGGTAGAATTGGTCGGAATCGGATCGGCCGAATCGGTCAGGATCGGAATCGGAATCGGAATCGGAATCGGAATCGGATCATTTTTTTCTTTTTTTGCTATTCCAGTCGGATCGGTCAGGTTCGGTCCGAATCGGCCAGAATCGGTCCGGAATTGGAATCGGATCGGTTTGTTTTTTGCTTACCGATTCTAGATTGATTTTCTTCTATTGGATCGGTTATCATGGAATGCGATCTCCCGAGAATCTCTCTCTCCACACGTCCGAGAAATGAGATGGCCGAAACGAGAATTATCTATATAGTATTTCTTGTACCTTGATATACTCCGTCTATTATTATCCCTAACTTGTTAGATGACCTTGTTAAGTTTGTTTCATATATTGTCAATTTTATTATGAAATTCATCCAAATATTCATCTAGACATTATTGTTTAATAAAATTCTATAACTTAATATTTTTATGACTATTTATGTACAATTGACCCAAAATGTCACCAATCACCTATCCATATTATTCAAGACGAAGCCTTGGTCTAACATTTCTTGTATGTTTTATGTTAACAATAGTTCATCCTCTCTATATTAAGTTTTTAATTCTCTCTTATTTTATTTTGATGTTTAAAATGAGTTCCCTTGTCCTTTTTGAAGAGATAACATGACATTTTACATTTAAATATGCACATTGATTGGTATTTATGAGATTCAATCTCTCGAAAAATTTTCGAGATCTGTTCTTTTCAGTCTCCATGATCTAAAATATAGATACGAGATGGCAATCCTTGGGTAAGGTATATTCTATATAAATGAAATCCGAGATTTGATCTCCCGATATTTTTTCGAGAATCTCACGAGATCTCTTCTCTTTCACCCTTCCGAGACAAAGTTGAGATCCGAGACGTCAATCTTTGGTCCGAATCCAGCCTAGGAAAATAATAGACATTCTCTACCTCATGCTATCAAATGGAGAACTTGCATAAAATGTTGTCAAGTCCGTGGAGAAGTACATAAAGCCCTCCAAGTAGATTTCTTCAATTTGACTAGGTCCTTTTAAAAATTGCTTATATGCTTTTCATAATTTGCATGCATACAATACACTTTACTAAGCTGATTTCTCAGATCCTTACACCTGAAGTTGGTAATGGAGTACTAATCGTGAATTCTAACTCTTGAAGGATGTGTAGAAAATACTAAACAGGTTTCATGTGTTTTGAACCTCATTGCTCTTCAGATTTCTATTTTGTGCTTGATACCTTATAAAGCGGATAATTGACTAAGTTTCACAGGCATTGAGTGGTTCCTTCTTAGTTTCTTTTTTCATAATCCTTGAATGATTTCTTGATTTCAATTTTTTGTCATCCATAAAGGTAATGATATTTGTTAATGCACCAGGGTCATCAGGAAATATTTCATCAACTAGTTGATCTAATTGGCGTCACATCAATCATGGAGGTTGGTGGTGGACTTACTCTCTGAGGTTGAACTTTATGTTTGTTCTAAGAAATTTTTTTGACAAAATGCTTATGATCAACGCCATCATATGCAATCCTTCAATTTCTACTTGTAGTGTTGAAGCCTGAAGCCCATGGAAAATAGCTCTGATTCTATGCATCTTGTATTCTTGTGATTGTCTATTGCCTGAAGAAAAAATGTTACTGCTTTCACCATTGACTGCTTGTATTTTTAATAGATTATGCTTCTTGACTCTTCTTTCTTTTTTAGGTTTTGATTCGGTTGATTGGTGCTGATGAACATATGTGTTCCAACTATATGGATACAACGCAATGGTTAGACGACACAAATGTGCTTGAGATGATTGTGGATAAATTCAGCTCATCCGTGAGTTGACAGTAACATAATGAAATATGTTTTCTTTCTGTTTTCTTCTTTCTTACACGTACATGACCCTGCTATAAATCCTTTAGTGATTGAAGACAACCTAGACAGTCTGTTGTGGATGACCATGTTATTGCCTAGGCTGTGGGACAGGTGCTTCAAAATCAAGCTGGTTATTTTTTGAATTTCTCTTCTCAAATATGCATATTTTCTACCAGAACTTGTCATGTGTAAACATCATATAAAATCAATGTTGATCTTGTTTTTATTCTTATATGCTACTAAGAATTAAACCATATTTTATTTAATATACATAAGGAATGTGAAGGTGGATAAAAAATTCACATCCTGTAGGAGTCCTATATGATTGCAAAATATCATTAATGCTAAAAGGAAAACTCTACTGTTTGGCAATAAAACTTGCAATGTTGAATTTAATGTGTTGGGCAATGTAGAAACAACATGCTTCAAAAAGGAAGGATTATTGAGACGAGAGTGTAAATGTTTGATACATGGATATACTATTTTACAAAGTGGTTGGTAGCACAGTTTTATAAATGAAGTAGCTGGACAAAATACAGAAAAGCATGGTTGAACTACTTAATGGACCTTATCAATCATTGGGCAGCTCAACAACAAGCATCATGACTATCTTCTATGGCCTTACTCCTTAGTCTACTTGTTATGTTTTGGGTCCATCTGTATTAAGACAAGTTTCAGACTTTTCAATCAAGAATTTTCTTGTATTCTCTCTACCTTTAAAAGAACTACTGGTTATTTGATTCTATCGAGACATGGAGTTGTAACTGTTCTTTTCTTCTCCTCCTTTCTCTTTGGGGAAAAAATTTCTTGTAAGCTCCCCCTAGTTTCCTTTTTAAATGCTTTGTTCTTTCTTGGCTTCTCGTTCAGTAGACTTCTGTTCATGCTAGTTGCGAGATAACTGATAAGAGACCCCAAACAACAAGAGCTGAGACTGAACAAGGGAGAGGAGAGGTGGCAGCCAAGACTGGATAGCCCACTGGGAGTTGCTGGGCGGTGGTGATGAGGGTGCCATCTTCCCATTTCTATTGGTTAGTGAAGATGAGCCATCCAGTCTAGATTCTCAGACCCTGCGCCTGCCTAGTGGCCCCAGATCCACAACATTAAGTTGAGGAATTTGATAATTGCAAAAACAGAAGCTTAACCGGAAAATTTATGAAGGTTATGTTCAAGATTGTGAAACCATTTTTTATATGTAATAAAACAAAATTTTTTTTGCATTGGCTTGTGTTCTCTCTCTTTTCCTTTTGATGCTGACTGACAACTAGGGCTGCCAATAGGTAGGACTCAGGTAGCAGAATTGCCTGTTTCTAATTCTGATTTTGATCTTGTTATTTGAATCAGAACTGAATCTGGTAAATTCTGAAATATGTATTATATATTAGTTTTTATTTAAACATGACCTGATAAATCTTCTATAACTACTAAAATTTGATCTAATACGTTTAAAATTTTACTTTTCCTTTTTATCATTTATATGTCAGTGTGTCATATTTTTATAATTTATCTATTATATTTTATTATAATATTTATCTTTTAGAGATATATATTAAAACTTTTTGAAACTAGGAAAAGAAATATAAAATTGACTGATTCTGATAAGCTATTGGAATATCCAATTCCAATTTCAATAGCTTATAGGATACATCAAGATGAGTCAGGTTGTGGGTTGGGACCGGGTTGCCCTGACCAAATCCAACCGGGTCCGGACCCGGGTTGGTTGGGATCAGATCCTGTTAAAAAAAAATTATTATTTTAAAATTATAAAAAATAATAAAAATAATAAAAGTTATTCTGTTTTTATTTGTTATACTTAAAAAATAATTATTTAAATAATTAAAAATAGATATTTATCATTAATATTTATAGTAAAATATTAAATAAATGAATAAATATATTTAAAATAAAAAATGAAATGCAGTGTATGGCATCCGGGAAGAGGCGCCGTGTAAGGCCAGAAGAGGAATTTTACGCTTCCTGTGTAGGCCGGAATAGGTGCCGTGTACGGACACGGGAGTTGGGGTCTTAAGGCGAGTGGGGTTGATCACCGCAAAATCCGACAGTCGGGTCTGGCATTCCATGGGATACATAAATGGATTCTAAATCTGTTAATTTTTATCAAAATCAAATGTGAATGTCAGAATCTCAGTTTCAGTTTGCTTGCCAACTGATAACTAGGTGATAATTCAATGATTGGACAGCAAGAAAAGCAAGTCTTGCAGAAAGAAACATAGATGGAAACCACAACAACCTATGTAGAAGATAGATCAACAAAGTAAGAAGGAACATATTCAAAGGAAAACTTTGCCCTTTGTGGAGACGAATCCTGTGTACAACTAATAGATTTCCAAATATAAAGAAAGTCAATAGCATCCTTGAGTTAAGCTCACAGAACAGTTATGTTATTGGAAGTGGTTGAGGCAACTGGCTGGTTGATGAAGTGAGGTGAGGTGACTCCCTCTCACCTCGATCCAGTCCAAAACTCCAAATTGCCATGGTAATGCCTGCACTGACAACATATTGAGCTGGGTGCCTCGGGCACCTCCGGAGGGTTCTATTGGGTGGGGAAGATGACCCCTGCTGGTTTAATTTCCATTTCTGTTAAACAGGATTTTTGTATCCAGAACTTAACATTGAAGACTGGACCAACCATGTGAACCATGAAACTGCCCAATTTCGTTTAGGTTCTGAACCCAGAATTTTGGTCACCGGATCTGGAATCACAGACCATGTGAGTCATCTTTTTCACCCTTTAGCATGGAATGCGATTTCCCGAGAATCTCTTTCTCTCTACGCATCCGAGAAATGAGATCGCCGAAACAAGAATATCTATATAGTACCTCTAATCTCTTAATTTTCTCCACCTATTACCATTCCTAACTTTTTAGTTTCATATTGGACTAACTACCTATATCATGTATATTCTCTCGTATTCTATTTTCTATTATTATTTTAGTTAGATGTCATTGTTAAATTTGTTTCAAATATTGCCAATTTTATTATGGAATTTATCCAAAGATTCATTTAGGCATTATTGTCTAATAAAATTTATAATTTAATATTTTTTATGATATTGACTATGCATGTACAATTTCCCCAAGATGTTATTTTAATCTCTAGAGTTTTTAAAGAGATCCCCTCTCCATTCTGTTCAAGATGAAGCTTAGGTGTGACGTAAGATCTCTTGTATGTCTCCTGTTAATAATAGTTTACCATTTCTATATTTTGTTAACAATAGTTCATCCTTAACCTCTGGCATCTTCTCACCCTTAACTTGCTTTCAACTAAGCACAATACACAATAAGTAGCCCATAGCATGGCAGGTAGACATTACACCCAATATCAGATACTTAGCCTTCGGATTTAATCCTCCATGCAGAAGTTCTAATGCCCTGGATATTGTTAATTAGATGTTGATTTTTTTGCATATTCACCTTCAAATTCACTCCTAATGAATTGATATCTATTCCTTTACAGATGCATGTCTGTTACAGTGGTAGCCCTTTCTGTATATGTTTTTTTATCAAAGTGGATTGTAAGACATAAAAGTTAAAGATATGCCAGTACATTACCAGTAAGTTTTCAACCAAGATTCAAAGAAATAAAAAAAACTTCAACTCCTCAAGATATGAAAAAGAAGATTATTTTTTATCAAAATTGCAAATGACTTGCTTATTTTCTTACCACTTGTGAGCAATGGTGCAACTAAGAATAATTGAGAATAGCTTTCCTTGGAAAATGGCTTTCTTAACGTTGAATTAAATTGCAAAAGTGAAATTTATTTTTTACACCAGAGAGCTTAGTTCTAGTCATAATTTAATTTCCTCTCATGGGCTTATCATGTGCATTTGTATATAGACACGTGTTTCATGTGTTATTTTATTCTTTTGTGCTTTTCAATATTTATAGAATGGTTGTGAAGTAATACCATCTGGTATTTTTGGGGTTAGCATGCTATGGGTTAATGTAAGCAACCAAACAATTTTATGAACAGAGGAAAATGAAGAAGCCAAACAGAAACCAGAAAAAATGTACTTGAGTTATTGGTTCTTTATTGTTGTCACTCTGGAGATGATGTATATCTTTTGTCTTGGACATAATTGTTGCAGGACTCCGCTGAAGTGCATGCTAATGCTGCAGAAACCCTATGTGCCATAACTAGATATGCCCGACCAGTGCTTGCATCTAAAATCTCAAGCCCTTGGTAATTTTCTTTTCTGTTTGGTTTGCCCATTTATTCTTGTTCAGCCTTCCCATTAGCATTCATCCTCTTATCTTTGTTTCACGGACAGCAATCCCTTACTTTTCCAGCTTTGTGGGAAGATTGTTACACCTTTCATTGGAAGATTCAAGACCAAAATCTGTTTTGGTTCATTCGTTGACTGTTTGCATATCATTGCTGGATCCTAAAAGGTCTCTGTCAACTTCTTATCATCCATTCCGAAGTTATATGACTCAAGGTTCATCACCCATTGCCAACACTGAGACAGTTGATGGAATGTTAGCGAGCATGAGTATGTTACTGTTTCACCTGCTTTGGATTGTTTATTTGCACCTCTTATTTATCAACTTCTACATAAGAAAGAAATTAAGATGTTTCATGTTGTAACAGCTTATGCTATCCTGTCAGTCTATTCTTCTTGACTATGTCATGAAGGACAATAGTACTGTTTACCTAAGGCATACCAGGAAATTGATTTTCAGGAACTGGGCTGTTCTTCTATCTGCTTGTTTTTTTTTAACTTTGTTGACGTGCAAGCAAATAAGATGCTTGTCTCAAATAGGTAGATCATAGCGTAGCTTTATTAGTGAGCTTAAACATTGGATTTACAAATAGCTTATAGAATATGATAGACATGCAAATACGTTTATTCGATGTGTCAAATTTACATAAAATGACAATTCTGTAATATTTTTTATAAGAAAATTAAGCTTCACACTTTTTACATTCATACTTAAAACTTTGAATACATGACCCGTAACATTGAAGTACTCTACGTATGTTACTATACTAGACTATAACACTTGACACAAGCTGCTTTTCCCAACCCTGTGACCATTTATAGTTAAGTGTCTTGGCTACCTATTGATCACGTAGAAATCAGGCAATTATGGTATGCTGTGCGAAGTTCAGCTCTTATCAACTGCTTTTGTTTGTTGCCGTAGGATTGCCTTGATACCATGGAGAAAGCATGCGGTAATTCCTTCTGACTATGCAGTCCTGCGCCTTATCACAAAAATGTATCTTTTCACCTTTCCAAGTTCAATCTACTTTTATCCCCTTTCTAGTGTATGCCTTTTTAACTGCTTAGGCTTCAATTTACAGGCTACACTATCCTGAATCGTAGTGAGCAACTTGTGGTTTATACAATTGTCTAGCTCCAGAGATGTGACCTTATTTCCACTCAGTCTGTAAAGGGCTCTGCAGACTGCCGCTCTGCTGGGTTATACCCCCTAAAATGGTTTAACACCAGATATTATTTTACTGGAGATAATTACACTTGTGCAGATATCTTTTATCCAGTCAGCTATCACTTACATTATAATCCAGAATTAGTCCAGAATTGCCTGATTCTGACCACTCCGGCAGTTTGGATTCCTACTCTGGTGGAAGCTCCTTAGGGATTGGGCTCACCCCTTAGCTCGGGTTGGCAAGTGCCGATCCTGATCTGCATCGGCTGATCCTACAAGCAATGGCTTATCTTGATATGGATCATCCAATTTTGCAAACTATGCTGGTGGAGATCTATCACAAGTAGGATGGGCAAAAGGGGCTTTGAGAAATCGGATCCCTTGGGCTTTTAAAACTTTTTCAGTGCAGAGTTAGCAGGTCCTAATCCAAGATGGGCCAGACAGGCTGACATCTAGAGTTGTTTGCAGTTTTGGTTTGGTTTGGTTCAGTTTGGTTTCAAGCCAATTTTGCTGAAACTGAAACCAAAGATATAGCTGAACCAAACTGGTTTGGTAAAAACCCAAACTGTTAACAAACCAAACTGAACAATTCGGTTTGTTTTGTGACTTTGTGGGTTCAACACATAAAATTTACTTATAAAATAAATATTAAAATAATATAATATAATTGTAAAACCTCAAGATTTGGAAAAATATAAAAATATGTGTGTTGTATGGCATAGTATGAAAATTCATTTGACTTCCGTTTATTTGGGAAATGAACTTTCGTTATCTTACCTTTGGCTACTATGAGAATACATGATATTTCATAGAAAATATTAGCCAAAATATGTGATATACATAAAATATATATGTCGAGGTTAGGGTTCATAAAGTTTGTCTTTGGACCTCTCTCCGTCGGAAGGTGCGAATTTCCGACGTTAATTACATCGAGATTCTCGAACACGCTTGATTAACCGTCGTAGCAAACTCATACAAATGGAAACAGTCATCCACAAAACATAATCACATCATCATGTGGGGAGGCTTAAACATAGCCATAATCCCATCATATCATTGCATTTCATTTATTTGAGAATGTCCTGTCTTATGTAGATATGGACTTTCCACTTAAACCATAGAGTTTTGGTCTACAATTGACCTCACTCTAGATGAAGTGGGCATTTCCCTAATGGATTGAGTGTATGTACTCTTCCCACTTTGGGATGGATCGATGATACCGAGTGCATATTCGGAGCCCCGTCTGGAACAAACAATTCGGGATGTACCCGATAATACTTGTTCAAGTATCATGAATATTGCCAAGTGTAGGCTCATGTTATGGATCTTAAATATTTTTTTTGTGTGTCAAAATATTTAAGATATATGATTTTTATGTCATTTGGGCCACATTTGGCCTTGTCATCATGTCATCGTCATATCTTGGTCCGGGTGACCAAGTCTTCATCATCTTCTATGCCCAGTTGGCCATGTCTTCATATGCTTCATATCTTCAACTTCATGATATCTTGGCTTCATTGAGGCTACCCGGGGTGGCCCTCAGTCCATTGTATGGGTTCTAAGGTGGGCGGATATCGCCTTATCTTTTGGCTGCAGCCCATCTTCATCCCCCCTGTTATATGGGGTTGATATAGATTCTGGATATATGACATGTTATGAGGTCGGTATGGGTTGGCAAAGATGACCTGCTATGGGGTCAATATAGCCTAGATATATGACCAACTATGGGGTTGATATATAGCTAAAAAGAGTGACCTGTATATAGGTCGATAGGGACTGAATATGTGACCGGTTATAAGGTCAATATATGACTGAAAATGACCTATATATGAGTTGGTAGGGACTGGAATATATGACCAGTTATGGGGTAGATAGATGGCTGACAAAAATGACCTGCATATGGGTTGAACAGGGGGCTGGTATATGTCTTATGTGAGTCGAAAAGATGGCTGGTACATGGTCTGGATATGGGGTGATAGGGGGGCTGATGTATGACCTGTTTATGGGCTAGATAAAGGGCTATATGTGACCTTATATGGGGTCCGTATGGGCTGGATATATGAGTAGTTATGAGGTACGGGCATAAACACGTATGAAGAAGCTAATAATCCTTTTCTCATCTTCTTCCATGTATTGTGTAGCAGCTACATCTCCTCCTCCATCGCCATGTGCTGTGTAGCATATTGTGGTGTCTTCCATCAGCAACAGGCAGGAACAACAGTGGGCATCGGCTGCAGCTCTCCAACAAGAGCCCTTCTATGGGCACTGGAGCTGGTGGCAGCAACTGCTGCAGCAGCAAAGAGATTCTGCTCTCATCGGTCAAGGCAGATAATGGAAGGTGAGAGCTAGGCGGAGAGTGAAGGTTGCAACATCTTTAGTAGTGGCAGCACTGGGAGGAGTCTTCATCTCCATCCCCTCCGTCTTCTGACGTAACTGTTGTAGTATGGGCAGCAAAAGAGACAGCAACATGTCTCTCCGACATTTTCTTCAGCATCCGTTGGTATCAGGCAGATGTCAACGTGGGCTATGGAAGGACCCATCAATCATATTTCTTCTTCAGTTGCCAGCAGCAGCAGTGGACATCGACAACTCCTCTTTTTGCCATCAGCTTTCTGTAGGGGCATTCCCATGAAGCTTGGACAACAGCAGGGGAAGAGGGAGATAGCAACGGGTAGGAAAGTAGCATCGGTTTCTGTTTGACCTCCTTGGAATATCCTAGTTGATGTGCAACAACATGGGCTGCAGAAATGACGACCTGATGGCGGTCTGCAGTGGCCTCAGATGGCAGCAAAGGGGAGACTTCTTGTGCCTCCTCTTCTTCTCCTTCCTGGTGGGCAGGTCCTCCTTCAGTAGCAGCAGGAAGGGCATGGCGCAACAGCAGGAGGAAGAGAAGGCTCCATCGGCTATGACATCATCTAGTAGGTGTATACGTATAGTATCTCTTCCTTCTCCTTCCTCTAGGCACAGGCAACAGGATGGGCATCAGCTGGAGACGTAACTCCATCCACTTTAACCCATAGAAGTCTTTGGTCCATCATGTGGGTTCCAAAGCTGCCGAGTATAGCCTTGCTTTTTCCTGATTCCATGTGACATCAATGGAGATCTGCTTCTTTTCCTTTACTTTATCGGGGCTACCCGGGGGAGTCTTTGGTCCATCATGTGGGTTCCAAAGCTGCCGGGTATAGCCTTGCTTTTTCCTGATTCCATGTGACATCAATGGAGATCTTCCGGGATTGTGAGCTTCTGGGGGCTTGAATTTCAGGATCCCAAGAAGGGGGGGAATCTGAGGAGAAATTGGCAGAAGAGATGGATTTGTCCACGGGGTCTTCTAGGAACAAGTTTATGTATATATGAAAAGACCATCCTGGCAACCAACGCAGTATGCCTACATGGTACTTAAATGCTGTCCCTACACTTATCAGGTCCAGAAAACCTACATGCATATATCTTATAAAGTCTATAGGATAAGACCATGATATTGGAAACAAGGGGATAGGCCATGGACATAATATAGTCTTCTGTTTTGGCTGCAGTTTACATGGCTTGGACGAGACCTCTCTTTTTTTTTTGAAACTATGAGTGAAATATAATTGACTATGGAATTGCCATGCTACAGCAACCTACTGGACGTATGAGAAGGTCTATTCCAAATGCTGAAATGACTATTCGAAGGACAGCAATATTATGGAATTTGGGCCGACAGTGCATACCGGAGTTGATAAGAGAAGAATGGGGTGCTCTCCATGATATCTTACCTCCTTTTCCAAGCCCTGATCCTATAGGTCTCCTAACCGGGGGTTAGATCTTTCTTTGCTTTTCCTTTGCTGCCTTTGTGATCTCTCTTCACAGGGCTTCAACCATCCTCTCCTTCTATTGCTCCGGTGATATGCTTTGACAGAGCTTCCGCCGTCCCCCCCTCCTCTGAGCAGCATGGGGCTCCTTCCTAAGTGTGGTCATCCAGCCCATCTAGAGAAGCTCGTGGCTCCCTTTTAAAAGGCTCCTGGCGCTCCCTCTCTTGCTGCGACAGGAGGACGTGGGAGAGTGGGGTGCGGTTGTGGCAGGAGCGGCTGTACGTGCAGTTCCAACAACGTTTGGAAGTGGGCCACGTTCTCTTTCGATCGTGGGGAATGGCTGTACGTGCAGTTCCGAGTGGGGGCTGTATTTTCTTCTTTCTCTGACCGAAAAATTTATTTAATGGCCTAAAGAGTAAGTGAAAATCATGACTGTTCCTCGGTTCCATTATCGTTGAATATCCAACAAGAGAAGATCCATTATTTAATAAATATGCATCAAGACCATTGCATTGGTGTTTCATCTTCATCAGTGTCTTGATGGCCGATCCAATGGTTTATATTTGTCATTCCATTTTATCTGATTTGTGCATCATATAGATATCCAAATAAATATGAGAGACATAACTGAGCTTCAATCGGACTTGATTTCATGTATCTTCCCGATCTATCATCTCGAGCTCATTAATTGTATCATGGTCATAACAGAAACAACATAATCTGTCCCGAATAATATCAATTAATGAGTTTTGCACTTATTCTCTATTTTTATACGTGGAGAGAAGTACAAAAATACCCTTTTGGCTCAAAAAATTTCTGATCAATATATTTGATATCTGTTTTCAATCTTGGCTCATCAGAATCATTTTTTGATCACTTGGACTATTTTGCCCCTGGCCTGGTAGGTTGGCGAGAAGCACAAATTTTGAATTTTCTTCCATAACTTTTCGAATATGGGTCGGATGTCTGATCAGAATCAGTTTTCCGCACGTACAAACTTTTTTGCATCATATGAGCTCTCAAGTTTGTTAATGGACCAAGTCCGGGCCTTCCGAACCGAATGTGGCCGATGAGGGGCATTTTGGTCATTTGGACCCGTCTCAGGTGTTTTGGCTCATAACTTGCCAAATATTAGTCGAATTTTCAATCAGACTTCAACGTTGCTCAAGATGGAGCTGGGCAGACCCAATGATGTGCCCGTGTGTTATCGGATCTGTCCCGAATTGTCCAGACTTACCAAGGGCGAAAGAGGCCACTTTACCGTTTGAGGTCCGTCCTACATCGGATTCTGACAATCAAGGTATCATTGCGAAGCCCTCGACAAATACAATCTCATGGACCCACTTGTTTTGTCTTTCGGGCCTGATATGCCCATGATAAGGCCATCCGAAAATTGACTTTCGGTGTTTTCTGCATAACTCTCCAAATATGCATTGGATTTCCGATCTGATTCTGGCATTGCTCAACATTGAGCTAGGCGGACCTGATGGTGGTGCCTGATCGTCACTAGATTGACATTTGGTTGACTGGGCCGAATGGGGGCAAAATGGTCATTATGCCACCCAGAACCAAATTTTGGCATTCAAGACATTATTGCAGAGACCTTGACCAGTACAGTATTGTGGACCCACCTATTTTTGTTATTTGGACCTATTAAGCCTATCAAAGGCCAGTCGGAAGTCCATTTTCACTGTTTTGCCTGTAACTTGCAAAATACAAATCAGATTTCAGATCCAACTACGGCATTACTCAAGTTTGAGTTGGGCAAACCAAATAGTGGTGTCTGATCATTATCGGCCAGTCATCCGGTCGGTCGGATCCAATAAGACTTATCGGGCCAATTCGGCTCGTTGGTCCCAAATGTGGTGTAGTGTAGGTCACATCTATCTGTTCATTCTTTTTTCCTTACACTTTTGCCCAAAACTTGACATATTTAGGTGCTTATGAATTTTTTGGTGCCAACAATAATATAAGATTATGCTAAAGTAAAATAACTGATTATGATCAGCCATAAGCTTAGTAGTTTATTTGCAGGAGAACTATCTTTCTACGGTATAACTCTGTGAATTTATCATAATATATTTTTTATTAAAATTAAGCTAAAGTAAAATAACTAATTATGATCAGCCATAAGCTTAGTAGTGACCCCTACAGGGTTAAAATTACCAACTAGAGGAGGCTGCCGTTGTGCCTGGGCGACTCAACCATCTTCAGTGTTGTAGGTTTTTTGGTTGTTATTTTTTTTGTTCTTCTCTTTGTTTCATAGTTGTAGGTTTGATCTTTATTTTCTGGCTGGATTATCTTTATACAGATATTTTTCTGACTGTGTTGTACTTTTCCTTTTATTAAAGAATTTTATCTTTGGTTGGAATTACCTTCAAAAGGACTGAGGATTGGACTTCCTCTCCAATTACATATATTACTTGCAAAAACTGCTTATTCGAGCCATGTTTTTCTTAATTCATAGTCAGTTGACAATTACTTGAGGCATTTCTCGATTATTGTGAATGAAGTCTTCCTCGTGTCTGGAAGTAAGGATTTGTGTTTTCTATGATGTTTGAGATGAGCTGGAAGGTTTCTGTTCATTTTGTTTACTTTGAAGTTTGCACTATGAGGTTATTCTATTATTTTGTAATACTTATTTTTGAGCTGATGAATGAAGAAAGAGCATCCTTGTGCTTATTTTTAAAAGGCAAAAGAAGTCACACAAATTTACTCAACTTTTCAAGGGATTAAGGTCACACTCTTACTATGAAATTATTAAGAGATATAGTGCATTGCTTATATGATGTTTCAGTGTTACTACTATTTCAAGTAATCGATTTGGTTTTATATCTGATCAGTCTACAATGTAAGTTTTTCTCATTTGAAACTTATTGGAGAAATAGAGATACGAAGATCTAAACATGATATCCATTAACTTAGAAAAAAGCCTATGATAGATTTTAAGCCATGTTTTATGATGGATGTTATAATGCAAAATTGTGCTTATTAGGTACATGTCAGTGATATAATAATGTAGTAACTAGTAGTAATTGCATAACCATAGAAGAACAAGAGAGTTTCCTATTTTAATTGATTTACATCAAGGATCTACATTATGATTTTATCTTTTTACATTATTTATGGATAAATTATTAATCACATACAAGATAATATATCATGGTTTATGATGTCTACATGTGATATTACATTGATACATAAGACACGTGGAGAAGTTAATGAAAAGTTTAACTTTGTAAAAACACTTCAGAGGTTAAGGGTTTCATGTTAAGCAGAGTTAAAATATAATATATACATTGTAAACTTAGTGAAAGCCAAAGGGGCAGAACTGTGGAAGTTTGGTTAGATAATCTTACCAGAAAATACTCATTTTAGATATCTTGGCTCAGTTATTTAAAGGGTGAGAGGATATGATGAAGATGTTAAGCATGAGATCAAGCAGGTTGGATGAAGTGGATATTTACTAGAAGAGATTTATGTATCCGTACTGTAAGCATGGTTCGCCGGGTCGCGACCCGGGCCCGACCCGGTCACTTTTGGGGCTGACTGACCCGGTCCCGATCCCAAGACCTTGACCCCAAAATTAATATTTTATTATTATTTTTGGCGACCCCGGCCGGCTGGGGTCGCGACCCGGGTAGGTTTTGGGCCCAACCGACCCGGTCCTGACTCCCGACCCCACCTTCCTTGTCCGTAAGATTTATTAAAGTTGAAAGAAATAATGCGATAATGAGAATGGTAGTGAAATCTTGGTTAGTGAACTATTAGAAATTACTGTCGCTGAAATGAGAATGTTTAGGTGGATTGGCAGTTATACTATAATGGGTAGAATATGTAATAAATATATCATTGAAAATGTATGGGAAACATTATCCTGCCTGGTGACACTTGACAGGGGCTGTATCATTCTGAAGTGGTTGTTACCTTTCGGGCTTGTCTTTAGCATATGTGATTGCTGTCCCATTTCTTCATTTGTTCTATTGTACAAATCCTGTTGGGTTGTTTAATGACTTTGACATCTAGAATTTGAGAAAGCTTTTCACATGTGAATGTGTCAGGTGAACTACTGAGGCTCTTAGATCTTTCTTCTTGTGAGAGTGTTTTGCCGACTACTTTTGGGAGGTTGCAACCACCTCTTGGGAAGCATCGTTTAAAGGTAAACATTATCCTTCCTGCGAATTGAGTTGACAAAACAGTTCTTTTTACCCTGTTTGGAGGTCTGTAACTGTCTTACCACATTTATTTTTACATGCTAACGGCATTATATTCCTGTTTAAATCAGATGTGACCAGTCCTTTATTTAGCCTTACATTCTATTTCTTTGCCTAGATAGGCATGCTAGACTGATATGTTTCGGTCATAATTGTGATCCGTCACTGAAAAGCACAATATTGGACGATAATAGTTTTTCAAACTATGTTAAATGTGATAATACAACATCACAGTCTTCAAACTTTGATCTCTATCACCGGCACAAACAAAGTTTTAATCATCTAGAACTAGCAAACTTAATCTCTGTTTTTGTTTTTTAAGCAACTCTATCTGCTTTACTTTTCAGATTGTGGAGTTCATATCTGTTTTGCTGATGACTTGGAGTGGAACTGCTCAGAAGGTGTTAATAGAACTAGGAGCCATTCGACGATTACTTGATTTGTTCTTTGAGTAAGTATGTTGATAGTACACGTATGCTGTTGTAATTTCAGATTTTTTTCAGCTTACATCTGATGATTGTAGGTATCCATTTAATAATTTTCTACACCACTATGTGGAGAGCATCATCATGTCATGTTTGGAGAGTAAGAGAAGTTTACTTTTTGGACATCTCCTTAATGAATGTGGCATTGTGGGAAAAATTCTTGAAGCTGAAAATAATTCTAAACTCTCTGCGGACTCCAATAAGGTAATTACCTAACCTTATAATAATTGTGCATTCTTTTGAGCTTTTGAAGGTTATAAGTGCTATTTTTTTTTTTGTAGCCAACAATTCCTGTAGAAGGAAGAGCTCCTCCAAGGATAGGGAACATTGGACATATAACCCGCATGGCCAACAAGCTTATTCAGTTGGGGAATGATGATGAAAGCATACAAGCACATCTTCAGGTTGACTTCTAATCTACTCAATATTAGATCTTGAGTTTCAGTTTTTCACTTTGTTTTTTTGCTTCTGGATTGTGCTGTTACTGATTTCTGGTACCCATTTTGCACTCATCGTCATAGATGCTACTATAGGTTACACATTTATTTTCAAATTATGTTATATATAACATAAATATGATAAAATTACCATGCTAAATGTGCAACTTCTATTTATACTCTATTATAATTTATTAATAAGTCAAAAGTTACTCCACTTATCCAGGACAAGCTAAACTATTTCAATACTGCTTTGGAATAAGTGGACTAACTTTTCACTTATTCCATACCTTCCACTTATTCCATACCTAGTTATCAAACCAAACACCTCCTTAATCCAGTGTACCTTATTCCCAATCCAAACCGGTTCTATGTTATCGTTAAAGGTGACCACTTAGGCGCCTAGGTGATGAGGTGATGTGAGGACAATGGCTAGGCCCTACCCCTCCAGTGTCAACCCCTCTGGCCCCACTCACTCTCTTTCACATTCCTTGTTAACCCACTTAACTTTTTCTTAGTTTTCTGGTACAAGAAGTTGAATATTTTTTATATTTATGATATTTTATATTTCATTTTTAAATTTATAGTGATCAATAAATCTATCTTTAAAATAATAAAATATAAATATATATTAAATATATATTTTACTTCAAACACCTGAGATGAGGCGAGGCCATGTTCACCTTGTGTGCCTCACGCTTAAGACATCATAGATTGGCCATCTATTCCTTATATTTTTGATGCTTAAGTAGAGTAGTGACAATGCTTGTAACGAACAACTTATACTTAACTTTACTCTAACTTTAATCCTAAATTATTTGTGGACAGTTACAGAGAGTCCAATGATCGCAAGATCTGAATTAGGACCAAGATTAGTGGGTCCCGATTCTGATCCAATTCGAATTGATTGGCTGATTGTTCAGGAAAAAAACCGATCCGGAATTGGTTTGGATTGGTCTATTTGTTTTTGTAAAATTTACCTAAAAATCATAAAAATTTATAAAAAATATAAAAAAAATATAAAATAAAAATATAACATCCAATCACGTACACATCATTTTGAGAGGTATGATGATGAATACACAAATATGTGAATATCAATGAGTGGATCCAATAAGGATACATGATACAAGTGATATGCACTACAAATAATACATTAATTTCATCAATACCTGTGATAGCTCTCATACAACTCTTCATTCTCTGGATTTTCTGAAGTCCATTGTTAATTGGAAGTCATAATGGGCCCATATCTATGTCCAAATAATGATTGGGCCATGTCACTAAACTCATGTTGTACGTATGTTGGTGGATGTGCTGATAGAATGTCTGCAAAGCATTTAGATATGGTCCGTCTGGACAACACTCTGCTGCGTACTCTTTAAAAAACCTTATTTGTGCCCAACACTAACTTTGGCCACTAGTAGGGTTGCAAACGGGTTGGATTCGGTAGCGAAATCACTTCTATCATATTTCGATTCTGATAAAGGTTAAGGTGCTCCAATTTTGATTACGATAATTTCAGATTCATTATGTTCTGATTTTGATCCGATTCCAATCATGGATTAGGAGCTGAATTTGATGATTTTCAAAATGCATACTATATATTAATTTTTTTATTTAAAAATGTATTAATAATTCACATATAATTACTAAAATTTAATATAATATTTTTAATTTTATCACTTTATATATCATATTTTAGAATTTATTTAACTTTGTTTTAATTAATTTAACTTATATGTACTTATTTCTTACCAAAATCGGATAAAAAGAAGCAAAATCAACTTCTGATTCCGTTTCTGGTAAACTATTGGAGTATCCAATTTCGATTCCATTACCTTATATGATACAAAATCAAGTTTTGAACTTGCTAATTTTATCGGAATTGAATAGGAAATTCCAAATATTGTATTTTGTTCACACCTTGCCATTAGAATATTAGCATTGGCTCAAATCATATTCTCTCACTCCATCTGAACCTGCACCACCTCCATCCGAACCTACTTCATATTGTCGTGGAGATTCTGCATTTACTTCTTAGTCACTGCTTGCTGAAGAAGGTGCTGGTGTACTCTCATTTGGACTCACAGGTTGTCTTCTGATTTTTATTTTCAAAACAGCTCCAGCTTCTCTGGCGGACAGGGGAATCACAATCGGGTGCACAAGGGGCTGAGGGGGGTTGTGCACAATGGACCGAAGGGGGGTATGTACAGGCCAGGGGGGGGGGGGGAGGGCAAGAGGAGACTGCATGGTTGGGCCGGGGGTGTGCACAAGGGGCTGAAGGGGGTATGTACATTCCACGAGGGGTGCACAAGAGGGGGCCAACTGCCACAGGGGGCTGTGCATGGTTGGGCTGGGGGGGGTTAAGAGGGGGCTGTACACAAGCGGTCAAAGGGGGGAGATATGGCCATGCGCCAGGGGGTCCAAGGGGTGGCCCTTGTCTCCTATGGCCAATCCAAGATCAATATGGGTTGATTTCAACCTATTAAGGAGCAATATGATCTTGGATCGAACTACCTTCTGTGATCAGGTTGGCGTATGTCAATCCTAATCTGAGATTAGTCGATTTGGCTAACCTTGATCACAAGTCTTTTCAAATCAATAAACATAATATGTAAATATTTCTTTATTTCTCAATATTTCTCCATCCAGATTCAAGAACATACTTGGTGAGAAAATACCCAAGACATTCAAGCTATGTAGTCAGAGGCACGAGGCAAGGCGAGCCTCGCCTTAGGCGCCTGAGACGACATTCTTTATTATTTATTTTTATGTTTTATACAATATTTGAAAGTGAAAAAAGTAAGACATACCTCTAAAAAGGCGGAAAATACATGTAAAAAAGTATCAAATACAACTAAAAAGGTAAAAATTATTTATAAAATACAAGAGGCACATATAAATAATAGCAAATATATTTTAAAATACAAGAAATACATCTAACAAAACAAGAAATATATCAAAAAATATATAAAATACATCAAAAATGTAGGAAAGACGTATATTTTTCTATGTTATTAGAATTTGAAAAAAAATTAAAATACATTAATATGTCAAGTGACAAAAATTGAACAATAATTCTAAAACATATATGGAAGTACATTAATAATTCGAAAATAACATAGAAGTAACAATAATTGAACAATAATTCTCAAGTCTTTGCCTTTTTTGATCTCAAGTTTTTTTTGAATGTGACACAAGATCAATATTTCATTGATTTAAAAAGAAAAGAAATACATTATATAAGATATGGTCTTAAGTTGAACTAAACAACAAACCGAAAAATAAATTTAAAAATAGGAAAAGTAAAAAAGTATATGTATTTGAGATGGTCGAGGCGGCCAAGGTGAAAAAGGTGACCTCCTGAGGCGGTCGCGGGCTAGGTGAGGCCTCGCCTTGCCTCACCTCGCCTCGCCTCGGCGCCTAGGCACCCGAGGTGATCACCTCTGATAACATAACATTCAAGCAACGATTCCGGAATCGGAATCGGAATTCCAGGAATCGGCCGGAATCGGCCGATTCCTGGGAAGAAAATCGATTCCGGATCGGTCCGGAATCGCTTTTTTTTATTTTTTTTCGTCAAAAAATTCAGAAAATTCAGAAAAAATCTAAAAAAATAGGAAATGAGTTAGAATTTTTTTTTAAAATAACCAATGGATTCATCCACAGGACTACATCGAATAAATACTAATGAACTCCAATTGAAGACTTAAAGTTAAGTACATATTCCAATTCCATTGATTCAAAAATCAAAGAGATGATACATCATGAAAAAAAAAATTTACATCATATCAGTCTATTACCAAAATCTAGGATATAAATATAGGTCTTCCTCCTCTCCCTGCTGCGCTTCACGCTCCTCCCTCGTGCTCAGTCTTGTATACTGTCCGGGACCATATCCATATGAAAATAATGCCGATGCCATGCCATCAAGGTCGTATGGATCGGACTGCGGGACGACCGGGACGTAAGCGAGAGGATGGTGGAGCCAGTGGTGTAATCCACCGCCGGTCAACCTGGCCAAATGCTGGATACTGTGGCTCCTATATATAAGAATCATGTGTATCCGAATCCAGCGTGTAATACGGCTTTGGAAGCCGTGAATCAGGAGACTCAGCTGCTGCTGATGGCTGCGTCGCTGGTATGCACTCCTCGTCATCATCACCTGAGGAGTGAGAAGGAGCCTGCGTGCTGTCATCTGGGCTGACAGGACGCCTGACCTCTAGCTTCCTTCTCTTCACCTCTTCGGCCATCTCTGAAGTACCGTAAGGTCCGTAACCCAAAGTTTTTTTCAACTTTGCAAATCCTCCCATTTTCTCGTGCGGTCACTTTTGTTTTCGTTTTCCCCGACCGCGAACGGGCCGGTAGCGGCCGCCGGGACCGGAGCCGAGCCGGGGCTAAACCCGCAGTGGTCGCTCCATAGCCGCCGGGGTGCGAAGAAGGCCCTGCCTGAGCATGAGAAGTAGATGGAGGTGGAGCTGGAGCATCTTCCTCGGCATCAACACCATCCAACTCTCCTTCAGCCCATGCACGGTCATCGGGATCAAACTCAGCTGCATGATCCCTGCCATCCCTCTCCTCTATCCAAGAGGCAAGTGCATGCACCTCCTGGAATATCTGATCCATGTCCACCTCCTCGGGTGGTGATGTGGCGGAGAAATGCCTCTGCTCGTAGGGACCACCTGCGAATCATGCAAATCGTGCCTCGCTGATCTTCTGTCAATCCTTGATATTCTTTATGCGCAGCCTCATGTTGTAATGACAGAAGACAAGCTTCTCCAGCCGGTCTGAGGTCAACCTGTTCCTCCTTTTCGTATGTATCAGGTTGAATGTACTCCAGTTCCTCTCACAATGGGAGGAACTGGTGCTCTGGCTGAGTATCCTGATACCGATGGCAGCAAGTGGATTCCATTCACTCCTGGTGTTCACCTGAACCCACCACTCAACTGCAAGAAAAAACAAGAAGAGAAAAGGTAAACAATTAGCCCATCATCTACCATAACTTATATGAAAAGAAAATAAAATCTTCATCAAGATATTACTATACCAGGTGACATTTTGTCAAATGAATATTTCATATCAGCATCTGAGTATACGCCGACCCTCATCTTATACTTCTGCATCTGAAAATTTTATAAAAAAACATTAGTTGCCTGGTAAGGCTACTCCAAGGTATTGAATGAACTCTAACTTCTATCTCAACCTCTATCTTGTCCTGCTGAGATCGGCACAGACGCTGAATAACAGCAAGTGTACCCCGCATCATCGCGTTGTCGTTCACCACCTGTCCTCCATATTGGATGCGGGGGTTCAAAAAATATCCTGCAAGATTTTATTAGTTAACACTGTGCATATAAGACAATTATTCAAAGAAAAATAATTTTTTAACCAAGTTACCTCGCGTGGACATAGTGGTGCAATGTCTTGTCCCATCGGTCATCTATGATCTTCCACCACTTTTTGTAACCTCTGGGATTTTTTTATTTTATTTTCAGCTTTGCCCGGTCCATGGCATCATACAACGTGCCCATCTGGTCCCTTTCATCTGAGTCTACCAACCTCAAGACAACTACCAGTGGCTCAATGATTGCCAAGTAGTAGGCAATTCTCTCCCAAAACCTCTTGTCAGTGATATGCTTCTCAGACCTGACAAGAATCTCCAACTGATCTTTCTTGTCATGCAGGTTGTCCACCATATAGTTGTAATACTCCTCGGACTGTGTGAACCTAACAAATGCATGCCTGTGCCGGTGTAAACTCTCCAGAGCAATGAAGTTCGTAGCAAATCGTGTCAGACCGGGCCTAACAAGATCGTGCCCTCCTGTGTGTGATCTCATGATATTTAGCAGGCGGGGATGCGAATAAATAAAAGATGTGATCGTCTGCGCCTGCCTGACAAGTGTGGATACACCCTCCTCCTTGCCTATGTCCTCTAATATGAGATCTATGGAATGTGCTGCGCAGGGCACCTAGAAGATGTGCTTCTTCTTCTCCATCAACTTCCTCCCAGCCGCCTTATATGATGGTTCGTTGTCAGTGACAACCTGAACCACATTGTCCTCCCCGATCTCCTCCACCACCCCATCCATCAGAGTAAAAATGAAGTCGGCATTTTTTATCTTCCCAGAAGCATCTACCGACTTCAAGAATGTTGTCCCCTCGGAACAGTACACCAAGAAGTTTATCATACTCCTCTTGGTGATACATGTCCACCCATCGCACATAATTGTGCAACCCCTCTCTTTCCACACCAACTTAAATCCATTCATCCACTCCTTCAACTCCTGGACCTCCTCATCCAGGCCAGCGCCGTATATCTGTCTTCTGCCCGGGACTTGCAAACCCGGTCCAGCCTCACCCACGGCATCCACCATCGTCTGGAAGTAGGGGCCGGTGGCTGCATGTGCTGGGATGCCTACATCAAGTTAAAAAAATTGAGATCAGGCTAAAATTAAGTTTAAGTAAATAAAACACACATAATGTCAATTTTAATTTAAAAAGTGATACCTGCATGTAAAAACCATTTCACAATGTGGCGAACGGCTCTCTTTGCAGCCGTTCTTGTTGCTTTCACCCCTTTCATTGCATGTTTAATCCCCATCTGCCCAAAGACTCGTTTCTAAATAAATACTCGTCACTCGGTGTAAATCGAGTGGCCGGTAGAAGTAGAACGGCGGTGTGGCTCCCGTCTCCCGGGGTTAGTCTCTCGGTCCCGGCCCGAGGTCGGGCGAGCCGATGCCGATCGGCCCAAAGCCGGGTCAACTCGGGACCCGCACCCTCCCCGCTCCCCTCCTCCTGTCCTCCTCCTCAGCAAATGCACGCTTCCTATCGTGCCTAGCACGTCTATGCTCGGAGTCCGAGGACTCGTCCTCGCTCTCTGGCTCCGGCTCAGCTGGTGCCTTCCCCTTGCCTTTCTTTTCGAGGTAGGCAAATCGCGGTCCCTCCTCCTCTGGAGTAGCTCGTCGTGCAACTCCTCCCTCTGCTCGTTCCTAACAATCCGTTGAGAGGATCTACCTGTCATGTAGCCTCTCATCTCCTTACTTTTCTCCCTGGGCACCTTGTCACATTTCTTGACATTCTCACCTATTCCGGCAATATGTTGTTTCAGCCGGAACACCCCCCCATTCATCTCCTTCCCACACCATTTGCACTGTACCCTCTTCTTGACTGGGTCTACCATCTGCCCGTGTTCCCAACCCACGTCGGAAGCACGTGCTGGTGCTGCATCACCTCGATCGGCCATTGCTTATATTTGCAAAAATTGTAAACAATGCACTAAACATGATTAGATAACATAAAAATTGATTTAGACGCTGTTCGGGAAGCAGACAACCCAAGTAACACACCATTCGGTATGTTTAAAGGGTTACGTATTTGCCAGAAATGGTCATAAATTA
Organism: Cryptocoryne crispatula var. balansae; assembly: GCA_036172225.1. Taxonomy (NCBI): domain Eukaryota; kingdom Viridiplantae; phylum Streptophyta; class Magnoliopsida; order Alismatales; family Araceae; genus Cryptocoryne; species Cryptocoryne crispatula. The sequence continues at coordinate 9,829,890 of CM069921.1, read as the reverse complement.
ACGTACGGGATATCCGGAATTTTCCCGTACAAAATGAACTTAAACGGATAGTTCAAAACTTGGACGGACTTGTTCGGTCGGAAATCACAACGTTTAACGACGCTCGGACTCGTCGGAAACGCGTAAGAATGGACGTACGAAGTTTTCGGCGAAGAAATCTTACCAAAAAAGGTTAAAGATCGAAGAAGACGCTGATTCAAGGCCGATCGGAGCTTGGATCGGCGGAATCGGCTGAAGGAATCGCTTGGAATCGTTGGAATCGCCGCCAGAATCGCTGGAATCGCCGGAATCGGTGCTTGAATCGCTGGAATCCTTCTGGAATCGGAGCTGGCAGCTCGGATCGACGCCTGGATCGCCGGATCGATGATGGAATCGCCGCAAAATCGCCGGAATCGAACCCTTCCGCCGCGGGATCGACGGAATCGATCGCGGCGGCCAATTCCGGCCCTAAAAGGGCCGGAATCGGTTCGATTCCCGGTCCAGAATCGAACCGGGAATTGAACCGGGCCGGTTGACCCGATCTTCCGAAGGAATCGGTCGGATCAACCGATTCCACAAGGTGGATTCCGATCCGATTCCTGGCGGAAGGACCGATTCCGCGGAATTCCTCCGATCCGATTCCGGAATCGGTCGGAATCGGACCGATTCCGCCGATTTTGCAATCCATGCATTCAAGTGTGTTATTTTTGCTTAGGCGGCAAGGTCACCAGTTAAAAGTTGCCTAAGTGGTAGAATCAAATACTAATTCATATATATACATTCATCAATAATTAAATATTTATACTTATACATATATAATGTAGATAGTATATACTATCAAAGTTTTACGTATAAGAGAGAGTTTATATATAAGTATCTACATATTTGTTTGTATAGCATTTGTACATTTTGTGTATGCATGTAAATGTGTTTTATGTTTGTATGTATGTGTGCATACACTTTTGAAAAAGAGATAATCTTTAATAAACCAAGCGAGAGGAAGAGAGAGGATTGAGAGAGAAATTTATAGTTTTTTGATATATATTTATAATTTTAAATATATGATAGTATAAATAATAATGAAAGATTTTGCTATAATTTTATTATCCTTAAATGGACTACCACAATTCATAGATCGACCTAAAGTTTCCTGAGAAGGGCTTAGGCCACCCAGCCAGGCACCAAGGCTATCACCTTGGGTGCCCTCAGAAAGTTGTCTTTGCACTTTGGCACCTAGGCAGGTGCCTTGACAACTATCAATGAGAAAAATAACTCTTTGTAGACTGGTTAAGCATAAATTCAAATTGGTAGATTGACATAGCTAATCTACTGTAAATGACACACCATAACTCTTCTACAATTTTAAATTATGACTCATGAACTTAATTTCTCTGTAAATTTAGCAATTATATATATTTTTTTTAAAATAGGTATGATGATGCTCTTTCTCCATTTAATTGGCATTTTGTTAGAAGTTAAGATTTAATTAAAATGTCGAGTTAACAAGGAACTACATATGGGAAATATGATGTTTTGAGCAGGTCCTAGGATCCTTCTTTTGTTTGTTGTTACCAAGGTGATTCTACTGAACCACCTATTGCTGCTTCACAGGATTGTTCTGGATGGATGGATTGGCATGCAAGTGTTCTACTGAAACGTAACGCCGTGGAGAATGTCTATCGATGGAACTGTGGGTATGTGTATCTTTATCTTATTGCAAAAACCGGTTTCTTCTAAAACATTTTTACATAGCACTAGTTATTTGTTTAAATAATCTTGTCATTTCCAATGAGAATGTTATTTTTGGTGTCCAGAGCAATCTTATTTTTTCTCATTTCCGTTAATGTGTTGTTAACATGAATGGAATATTTGGAAAATGGTCGAAGAATGTTTTTGCATCTCTAATGGACGTTAACCGGGGATAGTTATTTTGTATTTGTACTGGGGATTCAAATATGAGGAACTTGAGTTTATGGATTAACCATGCTTGTTGGGATCAAAAGCTATAATTATATACTATTTAAATTCTTTAAAAGAATGCTAAGTATACTGCTTAAGCAGGCACCTCTACTGAAATGCAGCTGATGCAACAAAAGTGGAAGCTTGATTGTCAGATGCACCATGTTCTCTAGCTAACAAATCATTACCATCAAATCCTACCGTCTGCCATCATTGGATATTTCTGCTCCTGAAATAATTGCCACCTGAGCTTCTCATAAATGATTGTAGGAGGGGGCAGAGAGTCAGGTTGCATATTGTGATAGTTCAGTTCTAGCTCTCACAGATTGGTTGTGTTCAATCTCTGAGACTTTCGTCTTAAGTATCCCAGTGCCCAATTTCATGTACTGGATTATTATAAGTTAAAAAGATTTTGATAATATAGGCTGGTCTTATCTAAGGATCAAACTCAGATTTCATGTTTATCAGCTCTGCAATGTCACGCTACCAGGACAAGAATTCTCCATTGGCAATCAGTACTGCCATGCCCATATTGGCCTATGGATATCCAGGCAAGGTTTTAACTAGGGGTGCAAATGGAATCCAAATTCTGAAATTCCGATAGAAAATATGGATTTGGAACTAATTTTGCATCCCATAAGCTATCAGAATTGGATATTTTGATAGCTTATAAGAATTTGAATCAAAATCAGTTGATTCTATTTCCATGTATCCAATTTTGATAACAAATAATTATATAAAGTAAAATTAATTTAAAAAGTTAAATAAAATTTAAAGTGCAATATATAAAGTGATAACATAATGAAAATAAGGTTTTAAAGAGATTATATTAAATTTTAGTAATTATTTGTGAATTATTAACTCATTTTTAAATAAAAACTAATATATAGTATATATTCCAGAAATGATTGAATTCAGTTTTGAGTCTGATATCGGAATCGAAATTGGATCAAAATCGGGATTGAAACTTCTTAACCCTTATTGGAACCGAAATTAAATACTAATGATTCCGCTACCAAATCTGACCTATTTGCAGCCCTAGTTTTAACCCCTTGATGCTCTTGGATTGATCCTTAATCTGTAAAGAGACCTATCAGTAGGTTTACTCTGCAGAAAGCTGTTGATGTCATTGTTGACAATCGCATCCTAGGTCCTGCCTTGTTTTCCAATGCAGTTCAAACCTCTGCAACAATTCCATTTTCTGTCTCAGAAATCAAAATAAATACATTTTAGATGATAGAGGACATAACTCAACTTAACTCGAGCCTTTATCCCAAACTAGGTGATAAGGGACAAATGTGCTTACATATCAATTTAGTTTTTTTTTTGATGCCTTTGCTTTGACCATCTTTTTTCTGTCTGCTACAGTCGTCCTGCAGCATTACAAGATCGGAATAGAGATAGTGATGACGATGACTTCAGAGACAGAGATTATGATGTGGCTGCATTGGCAAATAACTTGAGTCAGGCTTTCAGTTATGCTGCTTACAGTAATGATGTTGAGGAGGTATATCAATTAGCGTCTTTGTAATTGGGCTCCATTTTAATTTCTATAACCGACATACAAAATTTCCTAGTCACCTGTAAGTGGTATAAATCAACTCCACTTGTGGTGCATATTCTACGTGTTCTTCAAGTTCAACATGTTATGATTTGTGCTTCTTACCTTATGCTGCATAAGAGTAAACTTGAAAATACTAGGCTGCGGATAATTTTCTAATGATCACATGTTATTCTTTGTTTCCCATGGGTGCTTTTTCATGTAATTGCTAGTAATTGTCAGTTATTGACAGCTGTTGCCTATCTGCAGGTCCACAGACCACTTGGGAGAGATGATGAGGTATTCCACCAAGTTTTATTTCTGTACTTTCAATTTATCAATAGTGGCAGACTGGCAGTTACCTGCTCATATCAGAGCTGATGGCTAAATTCAAATGGTGACTTTGCAACTTTCGTTTTCCCTTGTATTTGTTTGTGATGTTGAGTTGGTCTTTTTATTTTGACTGCTACCGTTTGGACGTTTAAAGTTGTCTCTACTCTACTGTCTAGCTAGCAATGAAGCAAGGATTTCCGAATAGGAATCAATCACTGAATTGGTGGGGACCGATCTGATTCGAATTGAATCGGATCAATCCGATTCGGACTGATCCTCAAGAAGAGAAACCGATCCGGAATCGGGATTTTTAAAAAAAAATAAAAATTTCTGATTCTGATTCTGATTCAGACCGATTACAGCCGATTTGGCCTGAATTTTTTTTAAAAAAAATCAGGATTCCGATTCCGATTCGACCGATTTAAAACCGATTCCAACAGAATTCAGGTCAGAATCAGGCCTTCAAGTATGAATTGAATTGAAATTGACCGATCAAATTCAATCGATTCTGCAATCCATGCAATGAAGTCTCCAATGTTCACGTTGTTGACTTTGATGGTGGTCATAAGAAATAGGCTTTGCTCAAAACTTTTAGGCTTCTTTCTCATGACTATGTTGGATATTGTGATGCAGTATAATCATGCTGTAACTTGTTCATAGTTAGTATGCACACCTTTTCTGATGAAACAAGTACTAATATAATGAAGCGTTTCTGCAGGATGTTTATTTTGATGATGAATCTGCGGAGGTGGTGATCTCATCTTTGCGCCTTGGGGATGATCAGGACAGGTATCTCAATGTCTTATACAGATCTTTCAGGGTATTATGTAGAGTAGCAAACATGTATGGTCAGATCATGTTCATGGCAGTAGTGACCACAATAGCCTGTTCCATGGTCTCCATTCCAGTAAAGTGGTTACTGCTTGAGCTATGGAAAATGTTAACTTGTGGCGATACACATCGTATTTGTCCTTTACTTCTTGAACCCCAAATCCTGGTTATCTCATTGCTTGACTTTTCGTAAATTTGAACTGGTTTACATTTGAAAATGACAGTTATAGTCAACTGCTTTACTAGCCTATGCATCTCATTGGGTTTTTCCCGCTGATATCTGAATTGTTGTTATTTCAGTTCATCACTCTTCACAAATTCAAACTGGTTTACATTTGAAGATGACCGAGCTATTAATGCACAATCAACTACTTCAATAACTTCTGGATCACATGGCTCTGAGGAGATGGACGAAGTTGTGCTGGGTGATGACAATGATCTTTTGGACACAGCCACATCTTCACAATTGGATCAGTCAAGTGAAATTCTAGAAATGCCTCAGGCTTCAATGTTGAAAAATGGACTCAGTCTGTCCAACAATGCTGTGGGTATGAGTCCCCTATTTGAAAGTAATAAATTGCCTGACTGGGTGCAGTGGAGAGAGACACCAAACTCTGACCTCCCCGAAGAAAATTCTGCTCCAACTTTCCCCAATGGTGAGCTGGAAGCAGTTATGGATGTTGAAATTATTGAACATTCTCCAAGTGCCTTTAAACTTGCTCATTCGCTGGAGGTTGATGGCCAGAAAGGTACAGGTGAAGGAGAAGCTTCCCAATCGGAGGCACTAGAACTTGTTTCTGCGAGGCCAAATGACTGCCCACAAGAAATCAGTGGCGATAATTCAGATGCTGACGAAACTTCCACCGAGAATACTGAAATTGTACATAGGGAGAATGCAGCTGAGGGTGTGGGAGCTATCAACACAGAAAGGGAAGGTCAGAAGTAAAATGGCAACACTCTCTTTTGCGCTTCAGGGATAACCTGCCCTTGAAGGAGGGCTTGTAGGGCCCGGTGTAACATACCCTTGTACATTATGAACGAGGCCTTTCTGTTTTTTATGCCGTTATATTCTTTCACCATCTATGATTTTAGTTGTACAAGAAAACGAGTGGCCTCTCTTGCCTGAATTGGGTGAACCAAGTAGGTTACTCACGTGAAGAAGGTGGTGTTTTTATCGGATCAAAAGATTCTTCTGAGGCCATTTAAAGGCCATAATTTGGTTTTAGTTGATTGTTTCTTCATTATTGGCATATGTGGGCACCCAGGGTCATGTTAAGAAGGCTGTTTAACATAGTTGCCTGATATTCCACTTGGAATTGTACATTGTACGCACATCTGTACTTTGTTTTCTTTAGCTATTCAGTTCCGTACAATTTGGACTGTATCTTATGCAATTTTCTTGTTAGGGTAAGAGTGCGCATCTAATGGAAGATGCTTAAAGAAAATCTTCCCTGGGATTTTTCTAATATTTTCCGATCGATTTTGATAGAATGCTGTTACACGCCAGCGGCTGATACGAGAAATGGGATGGATGGTTGCTTACCTTGTGCAGCTAGTCCCTCTATCAGCTTCCTGCCACACGGTAGCAGATCTCACAGTTCGTGTGACGGAGTATCAACCTTGAATTCTTTCCGACTCCGCCCCCTTGGGGGTATCAACGTTGTAGCCTGTTTGTGATGGAGTTGCAGACTCAGTTTGCGGTGCATTTCCTGGGAGGTCAGTTTTTAAGTTTTGCTGTCTTTCACAAAGAAAGTGGCTCTCGAATCTTGACGAGGTGTTACTCAGATAACGCACGATAGGAGACGAGTATAAGAGTCTGACGCACGGTCGAGTGTCGAAGGCGCTTATGCTTCGCGGAAGGTCTTAATGCATTGTCCAACGTCATGGTCGACCCCGCAGGACGCAGCCAAAAGGTGGTGCGACACGAGCGACAGGTTTGCCCTCCGTTTGCGTGATGTAGGTGATCAGCGACTGCACGGAGTATACAGCAGGCTTATCGTGGCTATGGGCCGCCCTCGGCCCAACAGAGGTCTGAGAACGATGTCACCCTCAAGCGAGAATCGGAAGAGGTCAGGATATTTGTATATGTGGTAGCAGAATGATTTTGTTCGAGAGGGTATGAAGAAAGACAGCCAGAAATGCACAATGATTACCATGGTAAAATCTTTCAAAGTTTTGTTCGAGAGGGTGGAAGAAAGACCAGCAAGGAAGCACTTGACAGAGTTTTTCATATTTGATTATATGCACCATTTTTGCAAGATGTGATCAAAATAAGGTGAAGTCTAAAACAGTGAAACATCAACGAAGATGCATAGGATGCTGTAAGTAAAGCCATTTGACATCAGAAAATTGAATTGATCAGTGGGTCTTATCTCGAGCCACATTGACAAAGAAGATAACTCAAGTTACTAGTAGCTTGTGGAAAACTTAGAGATAAAACATTAATGGCATGTTTGATACCAATATTATTTTAGGGATAAACCTGATTTATCCCCTAAACCAAATTAATCTTGTACCAAACAGCCCCTAATGTAATAGAACTTTCAAAAACATGCAAAGTAAAGATCTTCAAGGAAACTAGCTAGTAATCATAATTGGCTGTCAGAAACGTTAAGCTATTACTTTGTTGGCCTACCTGGATGAACGAAAGTAACGAAAGTTAACATAAACCAAACGTTAACTAAACTGTCTGGTTCTCAGGAAGATTTAGGGGCCGGAGTAATAAACTCAATATGGTTGTTCTTCTAAACTTTTCCCATAGACACATCATCATTGTATTTCATAATACCCGATATTAAAAATAATATGTTATTTGTGATTAATACTTCATCTCAAAAGACCCTGAAAGAGGAAAAGATGAGAAGGGGGTGTAGTGTTTGACGTAGATTCTTCTACTTTATTGATCTTTCTCATAATTTTACCTCTATGTCTTGGTGGCTTATTATCTCTCCTGAATCCTCTCTAGATAGGACAATCCGAACAACACAAGCCCCTCTAACTCAAAGAGACAACCAGGTGAGGAGAAGTGAATTTTACCGGCGATGATCTGTGATCTCATTTGATTGCACACGGTTGTAGGGATGGTTTTTTATTAGAATTCCCTGACACCTTTCCAACTCAGCCAACCTAACCTTTAAGAGCTTGTTCAATACAAGATTATTTAGAAGATAAATCTAATGTATCCAATCATGGTTAAAATAAGTTTATTTTTAAAATAGGGTGCAAAGACTCCAATACACTTGACAAATAGTTCAAAACTAGGCTCAACTAAAGTTTGTCTCGACTCACTTATTATATCAAATAAACAAATGTGAACAAAAAAAAGAAACTCAATTCATTAACAAGTTGAGTCTTGAATAAATCCTTGATCCACTTGGCAGTAGTTTGCTTGAACACTCTATTAAATATTATTTAAAAATTAAATTATTGATATTTATATTGATATGGTGTCACTTCGATTTAATAAATAATTTGAAATAGAATTTATTTTGTATTTAAACTTAGATTATATTTCATAAACAAAATCAAGTTCGACTTTGATAGATGTGAGTTTAGATCAAGCTCAAGCTCATATCAAGTTTAGACTGCATTTGAGTCATGCTCTCCTAGTGGGGATGAAGTTTGAACTCACTCAATTAACGAGCCAAGCTTCGAGTCAAACTTAACAATATACTAGTCCACTTCGCTCAGCTAGTTTTCACCGCTACCCCTAAATGGTTTTGTAAGAAAGGCGAAAGGGAGGATTTTCTAAATAATGGAGAGAGTGGCATATCAAAATGGGAGCCAAGAAAATTCCTTCAAAACTCACCCAAGTGAGCTTCCCAGATATTGCCGGGCAAATATGTTACTTCCCAGCCGAACAAAGTACGCCATTAGACTTAGTTCATGATCAAATCACTTGTTTTTTTTTTGGACACACTGGACCAGCTGGTACGGTGGCACGTTGCTCGTGCGTGCAGCGAGGAATCGAGCCCCAACACTAGTGACCATGGTTTGCCGGGTCGCGACCCGGGTCGCGACCCGGTTGGCTTTGGAGCCGACCGACCCGGTCGCGACCCCAAGACCCCGACCTCATTTTTAAATTTTTTTATTATTTTTTGCGACCCGGGCCGACCCCGTCCCGACCCGGGTCGCGACCCTGGCCGACCCGGATTGGTTTGGGGCCAAACCGACCCGGTCCCGACTCTCGACCCCACATTCCTTGCTAGTGACTACCCCAAGGGGGTGGCGGGCTCACGGCCCTCGAACCCTCGCCTCCGATCACAAGAGTGGAGGTCGTGCCAGTCGACCCACTATCGACCAGATTTGTCACACTCTGGTTAATGTCTTGAACAAATTATATTCCCAGGTGGTTTTTGGTGAGAACTTGGTAATATTTGTTTCCGATAATTGTAAAATTGATTGTTCAAGTAGCCACATTTTAGTTACTTCCTATATATAAATACTGTATACAAAATCCACCTTCCATCACCTAAATCTCATTTGTTTATGACGTGTAAAATCCTCTTCAGGATGAATTTTCAGCTCTTTTACGTGGGGAAAGAGTGAAAGGAGGATAATAATATGGCTGATATGTGAGGAAGTAACAATTCCGTTCATTATATCTATATATGTATTGGGATATCATTCTAGTTCTGCTGCATGCTTGTTTGTTTTTGATACAAGGTAGATGAAGTTTCGGACTTAATCTGAACAATAGGGTAAACGACTGGTTCCTCCGCCACTGTCCAGGAACACTCGACATGCCAAAAAAAAAATAGTTGTAAAAAAAAAAGGAAAACGCGTGGTCAAATTAGTAATAAACGAGGGAGGGGATTATAATTTATAAATGGTATAGCGATTGAAAATGGTGTTGTTCTGTATGTTAAGACTAAAAAATAATAGTAAGTGTGTACGCACTTACTAGTATTATTTTTCAAAAAGCGCTAATATTATCCCCATATACGTATGGTAATTATTTTTCAAAATGATAATATTTATTAGCGACGACTTTTTGGTTTTTTGAGACGGCTTACAGCCGTCCCTAATAACCTATTTTCTTGTAGTATACAGAGAATTTGGTATGTGAGGACGAGTGAGAGAGAGAGAGAGAGAAGTAAGGAAGCGGATAATTGATCATGGCAGTTTGTTATAATTCATTTGAATTTGGCCAGTTTATAAAATTCAGTGTAAATATGCAAATATATTACTCACAAATTATAAAAAGTATGCATGTTGATATTGACGGTTATTTAATTTACTTCTTTGCCGATACCGGTTACCACTATTTACAAGGTATAAAATGTTGGAATGGTAAGTCAAGTTCAAAAGAAAAAAAAAGTTGCTGGTGGAAAAATTGAGTCGATTATATTTTTATATTTGGTATCAGCAAATTGTAAGAAATTTTATATGGATACTTTTAAAATATTTAAAATGCAATAATTTTGTATGAACAATACTTTTCTCTTGATATTTTATCGTAATTCCAACTAATCTACGAAAAAGTATTCAATTACTTTTATTCCTTATTTTAGTTTTCCTCGCACTTCTTCTCCTTTTTTTTCTCTCGACCCGATTGTTGCCATTGGTATATAAATGAATATAAAAAAATAATGATAAATGTTATTTTTAAAAATATAACGGTGCCGTCGACTTTTAGGTATTTACCGTATTCAAGAATTTTAATGATACACAAAATCTTATATTTTTCTCGGGTATGTGCAGGGGTGCAATTGAGTCGAGTCGAGCCAAGTAGGGCACTGTGCAAGTTTGGCTTGTTCGTTTATTTAGCCGTTCGAACTCGGATCGATACTCGACGAGCTTTTAAAAGTCTTGTTCGAACTCGGCTCGTCGAGCCGCTCGTTTATGTAAACGAACCAACTTAACTCGAACTCGATTCGAACTTATATTCGAACTCGTTTTTGAGCTCGAGATTGAGATCGTTTACTTAAAATTAGAGTTCAAATATTTAAAAATATTTTAAACTACTATTTAAACATAAAAAATAATTTTATATAATATTAAAAATATAAAAATATAATATATAATATATTTTAATTTAATTATTAAAATAAATAACTAATCGAGTAATTAATCGAATATTTTTATCGAACACTTAAATGAGTTGCTCGCGAACTTATCAAGCCGAGCAGACCTCTATTGCGATTCGGCTCATTTATAAGTCGAGCTTTTTTTCCGTTCAAACTTGTTTATTTAACTTAATAAATAAGCTGAGTCAAACTTTTAACAAGTCGAATATCGAACTAGTCGTCGAGCATGTTACTTCGTTTGCACCCTGGGTATGTGTGTAAAATAGGCTAAGTTAAATGTTCAGTTTTATAATTGTATCCGCTATGGATACTTTTGTGTTTCGAAGTAAGTCAGGGAATAAAAGGGCATTTTACGTCTTCTTGCTTGTCTCGGAAGAAGGCCACGGAGAAGGAATATACCCACTTCCGACGCACTTTACTCTTCTTGCCCTCTCCGAGCACTCCGACTGCAGGAAGGAGAGAGAGTAGCTCCGATGGTAGGAGGGGAGCCGCGGGAGGTACTGGAGGAGAAGCCCCTGAGGTTGATCGCAGAAGCATTCGGTGGTCTGGCAGTGACCCTGAACGGAGGCGCCACCGAAGGAGGAGGAGGTGGGGGGCTGGAGGTGTCCTCCTTTTCCCATGCCTGCTCCCTTGTTTCCATTCTCTTCCGGCACCTCGGCATTGCCTTCAAGTTTGCCGAGATGGACTATGTTGCTAAGGTCTTCTTTTTAGCTTTTCTTTCTCCTCCTCTATCCCTCTTCAATTCGTTAGACCTTCTCGATTCTATGGTCATCAAACTTTTTTACCTTTCATTGCTTTCTGTTAATTTAAAGTGAACATTATAAGAATTTCAATTTGCATAACCAGCTATCCTGTGACTGTTTCTGACGAGCCCTTCCACGTTTCAAGTTGTCTTTCCCTGCGTAGTTTTCGCCCCGAATGAAGTTTTCCAGTTTTGGATTCCGTTTTTGATTTTAGGTTGACATTTGTAAACTGTTTCGATTGCTTCAGATTGATCTTCAGAACTGGTAGGTTGCTGTATGGTTTTGGGGATTGGATAGGGTGGGACGGGAAAGACAAGGATTTCTTTTGCCTTTTGGTTCTTTTGCCTCATGGATTAGAAGTCAGCTTTTACAAAGTGCCTCTTTTTTCACTAATTGTGAATGAGCAGGTTGAGGATCTGAAAGTCGCTTCAAAGTCGATATCTACACTGGAGTCCATGCTTCAGCTTGACATCCAGCAGGACCGCGTGCGGACTGCAGGTAGCCATTCAAGAAACCTTCTCAGGGTAAAGCGTGGATTGGACATGGTCAAGGTGCTCTTTGAGCAAATTCTGGCATCAGAGTATGTTCGTCTTTATTCATTGCTTTTGAATGTCCAACCATCCAATATTCTCGCCATCTGGTTTATATCTTTCTTTGCATTGTAAGTGATTCTTGAGGATTTAAACTTCACAAAGCAATTATATCCTTCAAATTGACAAGTATTCCTTAGTTGGAAGCTGCCTTGGATCAGCTAGTGTGGACTCTGATGCATATCACCATATCTCAGGTCCTGGATCTGGCCAAATGAACCAGTGTCTATCCTGATACACATTAGAGGATCCTGTAGATAGTAAAATTAAGCAGTAACGTTTCATAATTTCTATACTTACTGAATTATGATGATGTTATGAGTGAAGAGAATTCATATGGTCAACCCCAAGTAATATGGGACTAAGGCTTAAATTGAGTTGAGTGGAGTATTGAATTTTGATGATGTGTTGTAATCTCAAAGGTGGATGAGGATAATACCATAAATATGTTAAAAGAAAGACATATACATGCGTAGGGCACGTCATGGACAAAAAGTATAACTGAAGTATTATAAGAAACCAACTTCCCACTCGCATCAAGATGATGAATTAACCAGAAAAGTGAAAAAGGCATCAAAAGCACAGGTTGAGGACATTTAGCAAGATGTCACTCTCACTTTATCACATACAAAATAAATGATTCTATCAGAAAATAACACCACTTTTTAAAATCACTTTCTGTTCTTCTGTGATCAAATGCTTCAAAATCTGACATGGAGGATCATTCACCAAATGCATGAATCATCCTCCTCCTTTTAAACTATATCTCAGACCTGGAGGAACGTATACCACAAGGAATTAAAAGGAAGAAAACAATTAGGCTACTGCAACAACAAGTTCCTGGCTTATAGGGTGAAAGCACATCTCCAAAACAGGTACTATTGCAACAACAAATTTCAAGCTTGATAGGGTGAAAGCACCTCTGAACAGGTGTTGCAGGGTGTCCAAATTGTAGTCATGGAAGCAATATCCATCCTGATTTGAAGGGATAAACTATCCATCTGCTCACAGGTAAAGCAGTCTACACCATGTGACTGTCCATATTAGAATTTTTGACCTTAAGGGGGGAGTTTGGACTTAGGAGCCCCTTGCCCGAAGAGGAAAGTGCTAATTTGATGATAAACCGTGCTGTCCATCTTCATCTCCATACATCTCCTTCTATCCTATAGTTTGACACTTTGATATCAAAACTGTCATAAGCATCCGAATCAGATCATCTCCATGATTTCTTCTAAAACAAGAACATCATCATCCATCACCTCCATATTTTGACCACCAAAAGCTCAAAATACATGCCATGTCCAAGGCAATATTAGAAAGATCCTATCTCACGCCACTTCTACTCACATAATATAGAACTTCTCCCATCATCAATGCTAATTTTGATGCCCATATTAGTAAAATTTGCCACTTGAAGAATGCCTATCCACACTTATGATCAGTTACTAATAGAATAAGGAACCAAATCCCACTTCCTGCCATCCAAAAACTTTATTTTTATAATGTGCAGCCATAAACCTTTGTCTTCAGTACAAAGCTTTCAAAAACCATTTGGTGTGCAAGTAAGAATTAAAATTTTTAAAGTCCTTCAGACTTGAGCTTATGGATTTTTTGAGGGTACAAATCCTTTAGAAAGTTTTCTTGATTAGTCTATCATGCACTCTGATTCTCCAGAATTAGAGCACTCAGAACATGGTCAGCTTGACAGTGAGGCCAACCGTTATAGTGTTATCACCATTCAACAAAGTTATTGACCTGAAGTCATCGTGGGAACATGCTCCAACCTTGTTGTGGAGGAGGTAATCAAAACACTTTTGAGTAAACCCTGTTTATATAGCTCTGCAATTGATAAATTCTATGATGGTCACTTATAGACACTTTTTAACAATCTCCTAGAAAGACCGGAAGAAGCTCAGTTGTAATAAAACCAATTGGCCAAGGTGCTTTATCATCCAGCAGATCAAACAGTTTTTTTTCACTTCACTGAGGCTTGGGCCTCTAGAGCAGCCTACCAACCTTCAAAATGCAAATGAGAGACAAGTATGAGAGGTGAGAGAAGCTCCAGCAATTGTGGAGCCTCTCGGTTGGAGGTGGTTGTGGAGGATCATTCTTTTGGCAGTGGTGGTATGTGGACCTGCTCCGAAGATCGAAGGGCCTTGGCAGAGACCGAGTGGCAGTGCAATGGCGGGTTGTGGCCTCTTCGCAGAGGCAGTCCTGGCTGGTGTGGAGGAGGAAAAGGTTGCCATTGGCAGTAAGAAAGGAAGAGGTTATGGCATATAACTCCGGTTGTGGGCCAGCAGCATCGGGGTTCCTGCGCAGAGGCTTTGCCCAAGTTGTTACTGCCAGAGGGGGTGCTCATGGGCTGTCCTCCTGTCAGGCTCTAGAGGGGCAGGGCCGCAGCCCGCAGGGGTGGCTCTCCACTTGTGGCGAGATGTGTGTGGGAGGTTCTATGGTGGTGGTCATTGGGGGTTGACCTGCAGGGAGAGTTGGAGATGTCAAGTATGCTGGAATGTTGGTCAACAGAGCATCTTTTGTTCAAGATGGGAGTGGGGAAGGAGTACAGCTTCCTTGGCGGTGGTCTCTGTTCGTGGAGCAGGGGAGTTGCTTGGAAAGTGTGGTTTTGAGAGGGTCCTTATGGTGGTTTCAGTGGCCTTTGTCCTTGAGGTGGATATCCCAGTGCCATCAAAGGTTCCTGCTTGGAAAGTGTGGTTAGAGGGCTGTGCAGTTGTCGTTGTTAGGGGGTCCCTTGCTTATGATCCTGTTTCCCAGGTGTTGGAGTTTTGTTTAAGGAAGTTTCTGAAGCTTAATTGGCCTGATACTGGTTTGTGGTGGATCAAGTCTGCCCCCATGAGGTGCCTTCTCTGTAAGGAACGGCAACGCTTCTTCCTAGGTGGCCGTGGTGGTGGGAAAGCATTTTTTGATGACAATTTAACTGATTTTTATTTAAAACGGTGGTCATCGATGTTTGAAATGGAGGAAGTTGTTCGCACTGCTGGGTTGTCATTTCTGGAATCTGAGCTGCCAATGTATACTTGGTCACTGAAGGCTATTGCAGCTATTGTGAAGTCTGTGGGGGTGTTCCTTCATGTTGATAGAAGGGCTCTATTGTGGGCGCCAGGACCCATATCAATCACGATTTTGAAGTCCACCAGCGGTGTATTCTGGTCAAAGTTTCTGAAAGCTGCCAAGGACCCAGCTGGGAAGGCGAAGGAAGAATTAAGGCCTGTTACGGCCTGAAAGATATAAACTGATCTTCATAAATGAATTTAAACAAAAGAAAATCAACTAAGAGCTAGCCTATTTCACATAGGTTACCTCAAGGGACGGGCACTCGGGCATGTCCCCGGCGTGTTTGATCCTGGACGGGGAAATGGGCAAGTTCCCATCTTCTACTGATCCTTCCTCCAAAGTAGGGAGTATCAAACTCCACCTACTAAAGGAGGTATATCTCATCAATTTAAGGGGAGGTCATGTCAAAATTTTCCCTTAAATTAAAAATGAGAGAAATATGTCAAGGAAAGATCATCCTATGTCCATCAAGGACTAAGGGAAATTTATCAATGGGAAACACGACATTTTATGTTCCCCACATGTAATTTGCATTCGAATTTGTCGATAAATTGAATTTCGAATTTTGCATGTCATTATTGTCATCGGAACTTAAGAAAAACCCCATAGACTTGAAGGAATGTAAATATATATATAATAAAATAAATCTGAAAATAACGATAATCTGGTCAAACCAGTCAACATATTTTTTTTATCTCAAAAAATAATTTTCAGATAATCAAAACACCAAAAATAAATTTTATGAACAAAAACACCAAATTCATTATGTTATTCCACAACATAAAAATGGGAAAAAATCTCAAAATAAAAAAATCGAAGTCAATTCAAAATCAAACCCAAAACAAAAAATAATTGTAGAACATATCTTCAATTAAGAAAATGTGTTAAATCCTAACTTGAAATGACATTAAAATGAAATGCATCCTAAACAAAAATCACAATTTGGATTCAACCAAAAGATATCAAGCCCTAATTAAAACAAAAAACAAAAACAAAATCAAACTTTTTAAAACAAATCCAAATCAAGTTTAGACCAAATCACTCAACTAAAAGATACTAAGTCTTAATCAATTAAGATCTTGAAAATCCCCAAATCTAAAAATTCAAATGCAAAACCCAACCAAATCAGAAACTAAATAAAAAATGAACATCCATCGAATTTCAAACCCTATTAAAAATCCCCAACCTAAAAAAAAAATAAATCTTAACAACAAACCTAATTCAAACAATTCAAATAAATTCAAATCAAATCAAACCATAGTTCAAAACACTAAGTTTTGCATTCCAACAAGTGTATGGGGCTATTGCTCCCATGTGTTGATTGTATGGATGTATGTCTTCTATTTACAAAATTGCTATGGCGGCTAATCAAGGGTATTCGAGTATTCTCGATGTAATTAACATCGGATCTTCGCACCATCCGATGGGGAGAGGTCAAAACAAAATTTTAAAGAACCTAATAACCTCAACATATATTTTTATGCATACCATTGACCTAGCTAATACTCTTATGGAATACCACCTATTTTCCTAATAGTCAAAGTCTAAGTCAAAAGCAAAAATCAAAACGGGAAAATGAATTTTCCGAAATTTTACCAAAATTGAGGTTCCAACATTGGGCATGAGGAATATCAGAGGAGCGAGGTAGATATTTGCTGCATAACCTTGCATATTGGTTCGATTTTTTTCAGTAATATGGGTTAGTTTTTTCTCTTGTAGTAAGGGATTTGGGTTCGGGTGGTGTTGTTTTAGTGAGTTGTTTGGTTGGAGGTTTTCAGTTAGGATATATTTGGATCCATGTAAAAGAGGCTGATTCATGGACTATTCTTGAAACTTCTTTCAGCCTTGTCATTTGTTTGCCTGTAACCTACAAGTCAACGGGAAAAAAATTGATTTGTTAACTCCTCAAAATTCTGGATTTTGGCATACAGGAAAGTTATCCAGCTGCCATTTTTGGCGAGCACCTAAACTTGCTACAGAGGCAGCTATAACTTAGATATGATTCAAGTAAATTTATACATTATCCTGCCATAAAACTCAAATTTAACTTCTTAAAGTGAAGAATAAAAAAGAAATAGTTAGTACAAAGGATTATTTCTAATTTTTAGATATATTAAAATTATTTTTTTTAATTTTCGTTATCTTTACTTGCAATGAGTAGGATATGGTGTTCTTGATAATTATATTTTATTTTATAATTATTTTACGATGACAACTAATAAATTAGATGGCTAGTAACCATGAAAAATAGTTTATTTTTGTCTTTATGTTAATCTTAACTTGAAAAAGTCTTCAAATAACTTGTATATTAAAATGATATGAAAATATTTTACATGAAACCAAACAATTAAAAGTAGGTATACCAAAGAAGACATTTGTTTTTCCTTTTACCTGAGTAGTCAATACTATGTAAAAATATTTTTAATGTTTTCACTCTTATTCCCAGCCAAACGAGCCTAGGTGTATTTCCTTTCACCTGAAATGTCAGTACCACGCCATGCATTTTCAATGTTTTCCACTCTTACTCCCAACTAAACGAACCCTTAGTTTTGTTGTTCAGGCATTAGCTTTCCTTTCTATCACTGGGTTTTCAGTTGCATTTCTATATGCCCGCTCCTTTCTGATGTCATTAAGAAATTTAAGATCTATTGCTTATCACTTGAAAGCCAAATGCCAGAGCTGCTGGTGGCAACCATGGGATTGCCTCCCCTCAATTGTCTTGCTTCACTGAGTGATGCAAGCTTGTATGATAAATTAAGCTATTGTGTGACTAAAACTTGCTAAACTTATCATTTCATAGCCTAAATCGTTTTAAAAGAAAATATGCTAAATAGAATTATTTTATTTTATTTTTTCTTGGAGTGGGGAGAGAAGGCCATAAAGGCCTTGAATGACATCTTAAGTAGTTGAGGTGGGAGGGGCCTATTTGCCTCAACCTTGGTTCATCCTTTTTTTCCCTGAAAAGAGGATACAGCTGTAGATTCACTTCCCGTCAATGTGAAATTTGTCTATCATCGCCTGCTGAGAGTTATGCATGTGATCTAATCATACACAAACACCATGACATGTGATCTTTAGAGCAATGCAAGCGAAAACAATAAAACTTGAATGTAATTTGACAGGCATGGGAATATGATTCATTTGCTGTGACATCAGATGAATTTCTGTTTGTTCTATGCTTATGACCTTTTAAGCTGTTGCATGCTGATATCTTTTTATTTTTCATGCTATTGACAACCACTTCCTGCATGGTTCTTCCACTGACAGGACACCCACCTTTGTCAGTATTTGCGGATACAACTAAGTCTGCCGTTTGCACACTATATCTGATTGGCATTTAACTTTCTTGAGCGTCAATTGCAGGGGAAATTCTCTCAGAGATTCAGCATCTGTTGCTTATGCACAGGTGTTTGCTCCCTATCATGGATGGGCGATTAGGAAAGCAGTGGCAGCTGGAATGTATACCCTTCCAACGAGGTCACAGCTTCTGAAGAAATTAAATGAAGAAGGTATATTGTATTTCCTAGTATTCTTTTGCATCCATTCACTTATTGTTGATTCTAATTCATGTGGCAATGTGACTGAACTGTTCCATTTAACTCTATCTTGGTCAGAATCCTCTGCCCCGATCTACATGAAGAACTATATTACTACAGCGGCTCCTGTTATTTTGTACATCGAGGAGCTATTCAAATCAAGGAGTTTGGGTATAGACTGGTGATTTTGCATTGTACTTTTACTTACAGTGTCAGATGAGTAACGACATCTGCATTATACAATTTTTATTTAACATATATCATCGTTGTTGCTATTCATCAAATGGAAGATGCAAATGGTTGTTGTGTGTTTCAAGGGGCTATATCTATATGGTCAAGTTCAAATATACAATATTACATGATAACCCGAGCAAAATGCGGCCTAGAGGTTTGTTATTTTACTTTCATCAAGACTGTAAAATGGGATTTTTCATATTCTGGGTTGTTAGATTGTGCAGTCAATCTTGCACCTTCATCAGTCATGAGTATTATTCATGTTCGAAAGGTGCTTTTTCATTTACATTCGTATCAACAAATGCAGAAATCGTGATAGTGTTGCATTTTTCCGGTTATTTTCTATTGGTTTCCTTGGTGACTTTTCAAAATCACATGTCCCGGTTGGAGAATATGCACGAGGATTTACTTCCTGATGTGGTAGACAAATGACTAGACAAGCCTCTATAGGAATCTTAATAAGGGCTATTCATGCATTTTGCTTCCCCGGAAGTATGTTCTTTTCTGATCCCCTATTCTAGCTGTTGCAGATGCATCTCTTGCTTTTACTTCATGTTTATAATATAGATAGCAAAGTCTACACGAAATAAAACTTGCGAAGGATTAGATGTTGAACGCATTGGTATCCAGGAAATTCATAAAGATGGCCATGCTAAAATCTTCCAAGCTAACCTTGGAAGGACAACCAGCAAGAAAAGTCGTAAAAATACGAGTTACCCTCCTTTTGCACTCAATATGCATAATTCAGCGGGGCAGTTGGTAGTTTTCACTGAAAGTACTTGGTATAGATGTGAATAATTCGGTGTTGTATATTTGAATGTTGAGCTGAGACACACCTTGTCACCTTGATGTTATCGGATAGAACAATGCGTGTACACCATACTTAACTTCTTTACATATAGTACAAGTTGTGCAGTTGATCGATGCAATTAGTATTTCTTTTAAGTTTTGTAGCTTTTAACTATCTGTTTCTTATTGACAATGAATGTTTTATATTCCTAATGTTTGTTTGCATCCGTACTGTTGTTTTTATATGCACGTAAATCAGATGTAATTTATGTAGAAGATCAGCTTCACGCCTTAATCACCTCCTCCCCTCAACCATCCTGAAATCGAAGAGGATGGATCATAATTTGGGTTCATGGCTTCATCGCTTATTCCTAAGCCATATAAACTAATCACGTATTATAATGTTTCTAAATTTTGGGATATGGTCATTGTAATACTTTCGATTTTTGTTTCTTTAAATATCCTGACGTGGAAGCGGAGATGACGATAACAACTTTGCTTAGGGTCCGTTTGGCAAATTATGGGAGGACTTCTTCTAGAAGTACTTTCTTTTCGAAAGCACTTCAAGTTGGAAGGTCTTCGCATCTACGAAGGTAAAAGTGATTTGGTTACATTTTTTCTCCAAAATATAGAAGTACTCCCGCGAACGGAGGCGGACGGCGGGGGGGGGGGGCGGGGGGGGCGCAGGGGGCGGGGGGCCCACCTTCGGGGGCGGAGGCGGAGGGAGAGGCGGCCGGGGGCGGGCGCTCCTCCTGGGTGCGATCCATGAGCTCCGAGGGGACTGCGATGGTGGCACGATCGAGCACGGCGGAGATGAAGAGGCGGTGGAGCGAGCGGCCGGGTGCGGGGAGGGAGGGGGTGCGGCAGGGGGGCCGTCGCGGAGCGAGGCGGACGGCGCCGGGGGCGGGGGGTGGCTTCGTGGAGGGCGGACGGCGGCGGGGGGTCGTCGCGGAGCGAGGCGCCGGGGGGTGGCTTTGCCGAGGCGACGACGACGGACGGCGCCGGGGGCGGGGGGGGGTGGCTCGGACGGCGGACGGCGGCAGGGGGGCCATCGCGGAGCGAGGCGGACCTTCGCGGGGGGCGGACGGCGGCAGGGGGGGTCCCCCTTCGCGTCGCGGAGGCGGAGGGAGATGCGGGCGGGGGCGGGCGCTCCTCCTCGGTGCGATCCATGAGCTCCGAGGGGGACTGCGATGGTGGCACGATCGAGCACGGCGGAGATGAAGAGGCGGTGGAGCAGAGCGGCCGGGTGCGGGGAGGGAGGGGGTGCGGCGGGGGGCCGTCGCGGAGCAAGGCGGACGGCGCCGGGGGCGGGGGGGGGGTGGCTTCGCGGAGGGCCGACGGCGGCAGGGGGGTCGTCGCGGAGCAGGGCGCCAGGGGGGTGGCTTCGCCGAGGTGGACGACGGCGGGCGGCGCCGGGGGGGGCGGGGGGGGTTGTTGGCCGGTGGGAGGTGAATGTCGGGAGGAGAATTTCTGAAGTCGGAAGGAGAAAAAAATTCCTTCTTCCTTCTGCCTTCCGTGAGAAGGAGAAGTGAATATTAACGGACATCCAAACACCATATCTAAATAAGAAGTACTTCTTATAGGAGGAGAAGTAGGAAAAAAGCACTTCTAGCGTGTTCCCAAACGCACCCTTAGAGTTTAGCCTGCCGAGCGTGGTTTGGTTGGCGTGATTCCTCACTCTCATGTGAGCCCGAGCAGGGGGGCTCGATCTCCCTTCGCGTGTAGTCGCGTGTAGCGCTGCATGCATGCTTGACCATCGGGCCATGGTCGACGAAAAAAAATACTTTGCTTAGAATTTAGAGATTAAAAGATATCTTTGATCTACCCCAGAAATATTTTTAAAATCCAGCCACATGTATTACTGCATTCAAAGTAGTCATACATCTTTCAAAGTAACGTACTGGAATTTGTGTTCATGCGTTAAGCAACGTAAAAGTAGATTTATAACACGGTTAACAAGAGATATCAAATAAAATTTGTTAGCTATCTTTTATTTAACTCAGACCCGGTTTATGTATCATATTAAATAAATTTGACCAAAAGCTAAAACTTGACCATTTACCGGACTTGACTTTTTATTTAAATATTTGATTAATTAGTCAACTAAATGTTCGTTAACTAAATTAAAAATACATAAACTTTATATAATATTGATTAAATATATTATGTAATTTAAAATTTAAATTAATTTGATTTCAAGTTCAAGTTCTAACTTCTTAATTGACTTTAAACTTGAGTTTTATAAATAAATTTACATCACAAAATTTAATATGTTTTTTTCACCTGACAATCAAACTTGATCTGAACCAAAGCCTCATACTTAGGTTCAAATAAATAATTAACTAAATCTACTTCTTCGAATAATTTTATATTAAAAAATCAATTTATACGTAGAAATATCTAATGTGGTGTTTGGTTACATGATAATTTAAGTTTTTTTCTATAATTTTATACTTTTGAAATAAAACATATTAAAAGAGGTGTACGGCAACCATGACAATTTTATATTTCTAAAGTAATTTCCTTCTTAGACAAAAAGAGGGTGTTATCTCTTTTTTTATCTTATGATCTCCTATTTTGTTTTATCGTATATAGTAGTTATTCTTTTTTATCATCACATCTCTCCAAACATGATATTTTTTTGTCATTAGTTAGTTCATATTTTATTCTAATACAATTTTTTATAATGAAAATTAAAAAAAAATATGGTGCAACTAGACACCTCATAAGTATCTATATATCGAAAACAACAACAACACTTATTGTGAAGCATGCTTCACTAATATCATTGCTTATTTAAAGATATTTTAATTCAAGTTTGGATCGACATCTTTCTTTGGTCTCACCGATTTAGGAAACCAACCTAAACGTACATGGTTAAATTCGATCCAAATCGAACCAGATCAGACCAGCTATACACGTTGGTTAATCGAATCAACCATTTAGGGTCTGTTTGCTTAGGTGTAAAAGGAAAAACAGTGAAAAAGTTTTACATGGGATAAAGTTTACGGGGAAAAAGAAATACAAATATTTTATTTGGCTCATCCGAAAATGATTTCCAATAAGTAATTTCTAATCTTTTAGTTACTGGTAAAAAATTTCATAATATTTTAACATTCAATTTCTTAAAAACTCTTTGAAACTATTTTGACCATATGAAATCAAAACTTATAATAATTTCAATTTTTAGATATATCGGCTTGTAAAATTGATTTTATGTTAATTATTATTCTTAAACTAGTTGGCACTTTAATATAATTAAACAAAATTTAGCTTTCTTAAATTATTGAGATTTTACAAATCAAGAGTCATTGAAATTTGTATTTATAAACACGTATTCATAAAAATTAAATTATTAAAAATATTTAAAATTTAAAAAGTAATTATTTCAACTTAATAAACATGCAAAGTGCCATTATCTAAAATTTTTTAATATTATTTAAAAAACATTTTCACTTTGAAATGAAAAGAAAGATGTAGGAAAAAAAGATAATATTAAAAAAGATATTTTGATCATACTAAAATTATTTAACTACAAAATTTTTAAAGTTTTAAAATTTTATATTGATATATTTAAAAATTTAATAAAATAGTATCGATCAATCTATGTAAACATGAAATTATAATATGCTCATAATGTTGATTGTCTACGATCGAAATGCAAATGCAGTAGCTCTGTAACAGCATGCGGAAAACGGCATACACCACAAAAATTTGGAGGCCGAAATTCCTGCCTCAGCTGGTCAATGTAAATGATTTTACGTTGACCAATGAATTTACTAGCAACCAAATAAAGGATATGAAAAAGATTTCCCGAAAAACTATGCAAGTAGAGACTTTTACAAGGAATCAAACGACCCTTAGCAACCTTGATTAATATTGGTGATGCTCAAGTCAGTAACGTACATGGGATCTAAGAGTAAGAACTTAGCTGCACGATGCCATATATTTTTTTAGTCGAAAAGATTTTATAGTCTCCTAATATGAGGGTCGTTGTATGTTCACAAAAAAATTTGTACATCTTATCCGAGATCTATGAACCCAGGCGGGCAAACTCTTGATGTCCATCACGAGAGAGGTTGTTGGCAAGAAAGAGTGTGGTTACTTCTCGTATACAACTCCACCCCTGGGCCCCACCGATGGGTGAGACGTACCAAATGGGACCCACCCCACTCCTAATCCACCCACAAAAAGAGAGGACACACGGATAGACGGTACATGGCACAACTGACCCCTTTATTATCGACCATGTCCCCCTCCGCTCACCCTTATTATTCAATTCAATGGGTGGCTGCCCTCACATTCTTCATCCGTCTCGGCGATAATATAATTCTCCCACCCTCTCCAAGCTAGTTTATTCCTTCTTCACCACTGTCCAATAATGCGGGTTTAAGTATGCTCATAATTGTCTGTCACTTGCGCTGGAATGATATAATTTTTATATATATCTATGATAAGAATAAAAAATGTGGTGAAACTGATAAAATATAAAGATAAAACTGATAAAAATATGGAATTTTAAGATAAAACCGATAAGAGTGCACAGACGTGTGCCATGATAAAATACGGTTTGAACCGAGTCAAATTCGATTCATGAAAAATCTACAAGAATCAAACCATGTACAGTCTTGCTTGCGCCTTCTGTATTGTGCGTTGCACCATTGGATACTGTGTAGAGCCGTCGGTGGAAGCTAACACCCTATTTGCTAACACTGCTAGGTATCTTTATCGCTATCAATCTTAAAATCGATATTGATAAGAACTATTAAGAAATGGTTGACTAATTGTATCAATTTTTAATTTTATAGTACAGCCAAAATATATTATGTAATATAGGTGTCAACTTGTATTTATACTCTAATATTTAAAAATATTAATATTAATATTGATATAGTACCAAAAATAAAATTTCAACTAAACGGGGCATAATATTGAAAATGAGTCGGATTTGACAGTGATATTATTTACTTTTGATTGGTTGATAGTGATGCAGATTCGATAAGAATCATGACATTTCGATTTCGTTGTGGGAAAAGAGTATAATCCGGCAATTTTTAACAATATGCAACGTATATCAAAATTTATCAAAAACGGCAAGTAAATATATTTTTTTATTAATTTTTGAATAGAATATGTTTGAAAATATATTTCTAATCATCTAACATCTTTATATCATATTTTTAATGTCTCATATTTTTATTCATTATAATATTAAAATTTATAATATTTTATCAAAGTCGGATGAACAGATATGAATGACTATTTTTTATTCGGCACCAATAAAAATATTATAGTAAAATGAATCTATTATAGAATCAAATCCAAAAATCAGAATCCATTTACACGGCTGGTACATGTTATTTGGTTTTCTCATATGAGCATATCCGACGGCGAAAGTCACCCGGGCTCCAGGCTGGAAAACGGATTCGGATTCGGGAGCCGGGTGTCGCTGCTTATCCGATCATGTTTGCCCTCGTGATGGGCCCGACTCCGATCAGCGAGCCGTCGAATTTGCGCCGGCGGCGGACGGACGGACGGGATGCGCCAGAAGGTCGTGGTAGTTTCGTAAATAAGGTCCCAAGACGTGGGCAGTTGCCCCGGAGGAAGTACGCTGAGGAGTGTCGGCGGCGTGCGGGGCCGGACGTGCTGACCCGGTCCGTTGCCAACTATTGGAAAGGTGGCTGACAGCCCGACACCGAATTTCCCGAAACGGGCCGTCGCCCGTCGGTGAAGGCTAAATGACGAGGACGCCCCCCATCCCTCCGGCAAATCACGTAGCTGCACGTGGACTCCCGGTTTAAGATGTCGTCGCCCGCAGTCGTACCGGAGGAAGAGCGCTGTCGGGCGGAGGTGAAAATTCCAGATCAACCATTGAGCCGGCAAGCCTTTTCAACCGCTGCGGTGAGGGAGGGGCGGGTCCACCAAAAGGGGGCATTTCCGTCAAGAGATAGCCCTTTATCTTAACAGGGCCCCCACGACGTACTTTATTACGGAGTGTATGGTTGCAAATATTTTGTTATAAATTCATAGTTTTGTAACAAAGTTTATTGGAAGAGGTGTTTGGTGACTATTGTAATTTTACGTTTTAATTTTTTTTGAATAAAAAAGAAGCGAACTCCTTTTTTGTGGTCCCTCGTTTTATTATAACATGGCTCCTAAATTTTTTTTATCATCGCATCTCCGTGTACGTGTCGAATGCATAAAAAATTAATGAACAACCAAAAACACCGTGCCAGGGGTTTTCTCGCCCTTTACTCGTTTTGTTTCCTCTTTATTCTCTCTCACTCTCTTCGCCCGCGCCTCTGCTGCAGCACCGGCGTCTCATATCTTCCAGGTAACTGCGAAGGACAGCTCCGCATTCTGGCCCGCTCGACCAAACCCTAGGCTCCTCCGGGGTTTCTGCTGCGCTTCCGCCAACGGATCGGGCGCTGAGAAGGACGCAATCTGGTGCTCCTGCTCCGCGGCACATCTGTCACTGCGCTTCCCGGGGGAAAAAAGGAGCAAGATGAGGGCTAAGACGCATCCGCCTAAGTATTCCGAGTAGATCGGACACGGGAGGAGTGTGCTAATCACGTGTAACTACCTGCATTTTCTTCCGGTGCATGCGGTGCTTCTCCGTGATCCTTGATGAATTCTTAGATGCTACCAGGTAGGTTCCCTCCCGGATTCTACTGTTTGTACCGGTGGTTTCTTCCACTTCGGTCTTCGTTTTTGACGGTGTGGTAAAATTTAGTTGTCGGAGCTCTCATGGGCGCTGTTGCTTCACTTGTCGTACTTTCTTCCGCACCTGGATCCGTCGGGACCTACGTTTTCGTTGATATTCCTTGAAGGCCTTCCGTGGTTTCCTACATTTGACGAACCTGTGGCTCTGGCGCAGATTTGGTAGCGTCCTTGTAGAACGAGGTCCCCATTTTGTTCGTCCAGACTTCAGAGTGAACGTTCTACTACTGGATTTCTTCTTTACTTGCGTGCATTTGGTGGTTCCAGTTCCGAAGCAGGATGGAGTTTAGCATTCATCGGCTTGAGTAAAGTTGCGACCTCTTGTGCAAAATGGAGAGAGAAGCTGCGGTTTCTGGTGAAGTTTCACCGTTATCCGTTAGGGAATCTCCCGGTGTTCCATCTCCGGAAAGTGTGAAGAAGCCTTCCAGAACTGCTAAACCGAGTGTTGCCAGGCCAACTCTTTCGTCCGCCAGAAAGAGTGCTGACTCAGCTGACTTAACTTCACAAAGGGTTAGAAGTGGCACCGCCAAATCTGCTGTCCTTGGCTCCAATGCACATGCATTAAGAAGAAGAAACAGTACAGGTGGCTTGCCGGAGAGGCAGCCTGCTCCTGTTCCCAAACGGGTGGATAGTGTGAGTTCGTTTACTGGAAGAAAGGTATCTTCTCCAGCACCTGAAATTACGAAGACCTCAACTGCTGCTAGTAGACGGGCTTCATTGCCCTCGGCAAGTCCAAAGGTTTCAGCCCCAGATATTAAAAAGTCATCAGCACCGCACTTGTCAGTGAAAACAGAAAAGAGCAAGTCTGATTCTGATCGAAAACCATCCACAAAAACATTATTGTCTATTTCAGCTGTGAGCAAAGCCACACCATTACCTCCAAATTGTGGTCTTCGCCGTGACACTCTTCGCAAGTCAGGTTCAGGTTCTAGTGCTTCATCTCCGTCAACTCACTCATCACCAGGTAGCGGCGGCTTGAAGTTGGGGTCAGCAGACAAAAGTTCTCTGTCGGCACCAAGGAGGTCCTCCACTTCTGAGAATGGGGATTCCCGTTTTATCATGCTTCCACAGGTGGAGATCAAAAGTGGCGATGATTTGGTTAGTATCAGGCTATTAGCTATTATGCCATTTTCTATGTAGTTAGAGGTGCAAGGCAGGTGAGGCACCTTTCCCCCCTCGCCTTGCCTCATCACCTCCAATGACAGAGGCGAACCTTTTGTGGGCTCCGCGGTGGCTATTCCTCTGTGGCGTTTTGGTGACTTTTGCCCCTACCAGCCTACCGGGTACCGATGGACTGGGTAGGAGCTCGGGTGGGGAAGAATGCCAATGCAGGCGGAATGCCTGCACGGTGGTTGCCTAGGCGATGAGGGTCAGAGCGAGGTGTTTTTGCCTTGCTTCAGTTTACATTGTCTCCTAGGTGACCGAGGCGCTCGCCTCTGCTAACATAGGCCATTTTTGACAACATCACACTTCTCATCTTAGTCTGTTTTTATATCTACTTTCATATCTGGTTGTTTTTGTGTTACATGTTTCTATGTAGACATTTGGTCTTCATTCAACATGTTATACTTAAATTGTATATTTTCTGTCTAAAATAGAGATCTGCCATTAATTTTTTGAGTCTTCAGAAGCATGCTTAAATATTGTTACCTTTTTCTTTCACTGTATTCCAGAGACTAGATCTAAGAGGTCACAGGATTCGGAGCCTCAATTCTAGTGGGTTGGATTTGTCACCAAGTTTGGAGGTAAGCTATCAGATATTTATGAGCACTTTCACGTTTTCTATCAATTCATATGTGTCATATCTTATCAATGTTAAGGAAAGCAGATTTATATTCTGACATGTAAGCCAGTTTTTGACCTCCCAAAAGCTAGTGGATTCCCCTGTCTCAGACCTCACGTAGAAGTGAAATAGCCATGAGATGTTCTGTCAAGATGATTGATAGTGAGCCACCGAGCCATACTAATGCAACTATATGCCCACTTAATCCATTTCTCTGGGAATCCTATCAATTGTAACATTCTTCGCAAGTACTGCCAATTAACCTTATCGTATGCCTTTTCGAAGTTTAGCTTTAATTTGACACAGTCCTTTCTTATATGGTAATTATGAAGACACTCACTAACCATCATACAGTTGTCCCAAATGAATCGCCCTACGGCAAAAGCTAACTGGTTTTCACTTATCAATTTCTTCATGTGACCTCTTCGTCTATGACCAAACACCTTAGTAATAATTTGTAGCCGTAGTATAAAAGACTTATAGGTTTGAAGTCTTTTATGTCGCAACTCCTTCCTAATCATAGCTAAGGAAGTAACATTGAGTAAGTAAATGGACCTTGGATTAGCTTCAAACGCTTTCACCAAGGACATAAAGCTTTAGTGAATTATGTCCCAGCAAAGTTGGTAGAAGCCAATCAAGAATCTGTATGGGCCAAGCAACTTAAAAGTATTCATTGAGTCTGCCCCTTCTTTAACCTCTTGTTAAGAA
Organism: Cryptocoryne crispatula var. balansae; assembly: GCA_036172225.1. Taxonomy (NCBI): domain Eukaryota; kingdom Viridiplantae; phylum Streptophyta; class Magnoliopsida; order Alismatales; family Araceae; genus Cryptocoryne; species Cryptocoryne crispatula. The sequence goes on along the minus strand of CM069921.1, from coordinate 9,801,047 downwards.
ATAGAGCAATTAGGCAGTTAGCCTCCTCATAAGAAAGTCTTGCGAGGTCATTGTTGTTCAGTAACGATCTCCAAGACTCACTTTCTGCAAATAATCGCTTATTTAACTCTGTCACTGCTGATCCCATCTGTCCTGGTTCTAAGATCACCTGTAAGGGTTGAATTGTATTACTCTTCTTTCATAGGCATGCAAGAATATGAAAACATTTAGTATTTTAATGCTCTTTTTTAAGCCAATTTCCTTTGATCTTTATTTCTATTTTAGCTCTTCCTTTAAGCTCCATTGTTGATATTCCATCTAGACTCTGCCCCATTTTGCTTTATCACCAATTGACAACTGGTGTTTAGCATGCAAAATATCAAATTCTTGCATTTTAAAAAGTAATTTTTGCCTTATTCTAGCCGCCTCCTGAAGGTGCTGTGACTCCCATCTCTTGAACCCATCTTTCAGTCTTTTCAATTTGAGGAGGAAGGTACCTGTGACTGATCTTTGGTCCATCTTGTTCCTGTCAGCTTTCCTTGACCGTCATCTAGAAGTCCTCATGTTTGCCCCATGCCAATTCAAATCTAAACCATATTTAATTGGATTTGTCACCTCTGCCACCTGCAACACCACCTGACTTGTGTCTGGAACTGAGCAGATGGCGCCTCAAGAAGATCAACGACCTCTGCAATGGCCCTACACTGAGATTATGAGAGCATATGAGGCTCCTGATCCTTTACATATGACTGGAGAGCAACACACCACACTTGGGCTCTGCAACAGGTGCTGAGGAGCATCTGCATGACCATCTCCGACTCAAGGAAGAAGACGAATCCAGACTGAAGAGAAAGGGGTTAAAGAAGTTCAGGTGTGAGGGGACTTGAATTCAACATCCATCCTTTGAGGATCTGGTAAGAAGGGTGGATTCAACCGTTAGAGGATTAATTTGCTATGTGTATTTCGATGACCAAATTAAAGCACATGCGGATCAAAACGAAGAAGTGGAATGAAAATGTCAGTGGTAAGTCAGCAGAAGAGAGAAGAGTCTTGTTGAAGAAGATCGAAGGCTTCAAACAACTACATGAAACAAGGGACCATCAATAGATTACAGAATCGACCGATTCAGATCTGGGTCGGCTTATTCTAGGATTGGATTGGCCTATGGTGATTTGATTTTTACTTGGAGGGGTGATCTGAGATAAAATTCTGTCAGAATTGGCTGGGACTGGATTGGAATCAGACTCTTGATTTTTTATATTTTTTTATAAAAAGAATCAAGCTGAATCGGATCGGAATCAGGATTGAAGATTTGTTTGTTCTTTTATTTTTTTTTAAAAAATCTTGATTCCGATCGGTATTCCTTCTGGAGTATTGGTTGGGATTGGCCGATCCGATTCCGATCCGGGGATCATTGGGGCCATCTCTATTTAGGAAAAGGTGGATGAGAGACAACTTAGGTTGAATACAATGAATGGAGTCTTTGAGAGAAAATTAAATGGAAGCAAAGAACTAAGCAGATTTGGCTTATGGATGGGGGCTAAAATATTAAGTATTTCCACACTTTAGATTCCATTCCCATAATATCAAATCCTTTCATTCTCTGTCGGTTATGTGTGAAGAGATATCATCTGATCAGGTTGGCAAGGCAGTGGCATACTTTTATAACAAACTCTTTTTGAAGGATGACCCTCGATGACATTTTTTGAACGCTGACTCCTTTTGTAGGATATATCATGAAGATGTCCAAGAGTCTCAATGGATCCTTTTTCAGAAGAAGAGAAAAAATTGCCCTTGATGACATTGCTCCATTTAAAGCTCTTGGACTAGATAGTTTTGCGGTTGGGTTTTATATTTCCTTGTGGAATACTGTTGGCACCTAAAATTTTCAAGAAAAAGGTTCAAGAGATGGATAGGTAATAAGCATCCCAATTGAGCTCAATTTTCTCTTTTTTTGATCAATTTTTCTTCTCACCTCCATTTTATCCTAATTGAATTAGGATTCAATTCAATCCAAGCTTCATTTGGTCAGTAATATTCAATTTTTATATTTGATCTAATAATTGGAGCCCACTTTAACCACAATTCATTGAGAAATAACCCAAAATCAGTGCCCATTTTCTTAGCCCATTCTTCATATGCTCAGTGGGCTGCCTTTTTGTTATAAATCAGGTCCATTAAGTGACAAGTTTAGCCCAATTTAGCGTCAATTTTGCAGTCCACAGTTCATGCGATCAATAGGCTGTGTTTTGATTCCAGAACAGGCCCTTCAAGTTTTAATAATATTCCACTTTTATGCCAATTTCGCAGCCTACTTCTTTCCTACTTATTGTGCCATGTTTCAGCTCCTAAATGGGCCTAATTTGGTATCAACTGTGGCCCACCTGTCAATCTGTCTGCACAGCAACTTTTGCCATCTCAGCAGCATAGTCCGGTGTCATCTCTACCTGCTTTTAGGGCTGGCTACCCCACCTGGCATCTCCTGTGCATACAACCACCTCTTTCTACCTTAGCAGCCATATCCGGGCCCCCCTTCTCACCTGCTATCCACGGAGCATGCTAATCCCCCCCACAAATCTAAACCCTCCGGTGGCAAGAGGACCCATTGTGAGAATTGTAACTCCTCTCCTAGAATCTAGGGGTCTCCGGAGGCAAGGATAGCACCAAGAAGATCCACCAGAGCTGTCACCTGTTCTGAAATCAAGGAGGATCACCGGAAGACTCCTAAAAGTCAGCAGATGGCCACCCGACACCCCCACAATGTAGCAGGACTGCCTCGGGGATCCAACAAGATAGCAGGTCCTTCCCGAGGCATGCCAACTTTTTTTTCTACAAAATAGGACTCCTCTGGTGGCAAGGAGGGCTTTGCGTGGGGTGGAACACTGCCATCTGTCCTGGAATCAAAAATTGTGTTCCGGAGGGTCCTATAAACTAGAAAGGGTTGGCAGTTGGCACAACCTTACCCCATCACCGGAATCCCTGAAAATCAGGGGGTAGCCACCGGATGCTTGTGTAGCCAGCAGGGATGCTAGCGTAGGACTTCCCACCCACCATGATGGCTACCGGATAGTCCACAAGCCATGGGACTCTTCCCTGGTGGGTGATGACCTCTGTCCCCTATAAAAATAGGTCTTGCAGCCATCAACAGGAGGTTCCGGGAAGAAGCAACACCAAGCCCCAATCCCGTGGTCATCCTCTTGCAGTCGGAGGAGAGAGACCTGCACACCCTGGTGCCGGAGTCGATAGAAGAATGAGGAAGCTGAAGGAGAAGGTGAACTAGTCACCTGCTCCTCTTGTGCACCAGCCAAGCATTCGAAGGAGAGGAAGGAGATGGTTTTCTCATACCTGTCTAAGGGCTGTTGTATGACAAATTTAAGACATTATTAGTTGGTTTTTTTTGGATTGTATAGGAGAGTCTGAATAGAAGGCATGCTGGACCCGTATGGGGACTTAACATACCTGTTTTATGGGGCATAACAGAGGGATAAGGGAGACAGGGACCTGTATGGGGTGGCGCATAGAGGCATGACAGCACTTGTTTAGGAAAGATATCCAGGGACATTTGGGGGTCATCACTCATCAGGTCCTGTGCATGGTTGTCGGCAGGTTAGCATAGGCAAAGACGCATGAGAGGGACTGTGGGGCTGTTCCTTGCCTTTGTGGGACTGTCCCTCAGACTTTAAGGGAAATGGAAGATGGTCCTAGGCTATGGGAAAGTAGAAAGAAAGGTCTTTATACAGCAAGGGGAAGGCGTACAGATGCTTAGAAGGGGCTAGGGTGATGAAAGAGAAATTTTTTTAAGATAACACAGAGAAAGGGGGGTGCACCCCTCCATTTCCTCTTCCTCCTTACCTCCTTTCCTCTCTTCTTCCTCCTTTGGCCTTTGTTGGCGCATTGCAGTAGGAAGAAGGCCACAACATTTTCTTTCCCTTCTCCTTGGCTCAAGGATCACGGGATCAGAATCAATACTTAGATCGGTGGGTTCCAATATGATCTAGACTGATTCCCTAGGAGAATGTTGATCCAGAATCATTCTGGATTGGGATTTTTTATTTTTTTTACTTTCAAAAAAATTAGAAAAATATGATAAATTCTGGAAAAAATGGAAGTCCCTAAGAATGTTAAAATTATAAATGTGACATGTAACATATTTTCGTGTGACTATGACTCTAGGAGATATTTTAAGACTAGTGGATATTAATATTAAATAATATCAATATTCATTCTAATAAAGAAATAGAATGTTACAACTCATATGCAATAGAAAAGATACCCTTCTATCACTATCATATAAGAAATTTCTTTTCATAGTCTTATTTCTCTTGAATACTCCATTGATATTGGTCAGTAATGATTAGCCCATATCCATACGAGAATAATGAGTCTGTCATCTGACTAAAATCATGCACTCTATTTGATGTTGAAGTTGGAGGTGTGGGTGGATAACATGACTTGAAGTCTGAAGAGGGTTTTGGATAATTTGCCACCCATACTCAAAAAATTCCATCTGATTTCAACATTGGTATCTTCCAGTTGATTGTTGTATTTGACCTAAATCATCAAGACTTGCTCCACTTCTATGTGCATTGCTCAAAGAATCACCTTCTACTCCTCTACCTCTACCCTCCCACCTCCACCTTCATCTCCGTCTCCATCTCCATCTGAACCATTTCCATCTTGTTGTTATGTAGGTGAAACGAACTTTTCCTCTTCATTATTTGAGGAAGGTGCTTGGGTACTACTGTGAGACTCATAGGTTTTGCTTGGCAATAAGTTTCATTTTCTTCGTCACTTTTTCTTCTTCTTGTGTGCCTTCTTCAACAATTCAAATCCATCAAATCTGTTTTTCTTTTGTGAAGTTTTATGAGTAGTAGGATCTGCAGCTGAAGCATCACAAGAAGCTGGAGCTGTGGCTAGAGCTATGGTGTGAGATAGATCTTGGATTGGAGCTGTAAAGGAACTTGAATATCTTCTTATTCTTGCATTTGTTTGTTCTTACCGATTACATTGTCAAGCCCTTCTTCGGCTCATTCACGATCATTGGGGTCGAACTCTGAAGTTGGTTCATCATACTTGTCATCCATCCAAATTGAAAGTGAATGTTCTTCTTGGAAGATGTATTTCAAGTCGACATCCCCCTGTGACAATCACATTACCACTTGCCTCATCTTTGCTCATATGGATCATCTACAAATCCTGCAAACCTTTCTTTAGATTTTTTTTGCTAGTCCTTGATGTTTTTGATTCTTAATCTCATATTGTAATGGCAAAATACTAGTTTTTCTAATCTCTCACTCTTCAACACGTTCCTTCTTTTTGTGTATCAGGTTGAAGGTGTTTCAGTTCCTCTCATATTGTGATGAGCTAGTGCTATGACTCAATATACGTATTGTAATAGCGGCTAGTAGATTCCATACGTTTCTGTTGTTCACTTGCATCTACCACTCAACTACAAAAGAAAATAGTATATTAAGTGTGTAATCTTCTTACAACAATGTTTAGCATCTAATAAATGTTCTCAAACATTCTTAAACCTTGTCATATGAATATCGTAGATATGGATCTTCGTATACTCCAATTTGATGCTTATATGATGTCATTTGAAATATAATACACAATAGAAATGAATTTCTTAGTTTTCAAAACTCAATACGTATCATGCAACAACTTCAATTTTTGCATCTATTTTATTTTGCGAGAGTGCTAGCTAAACGTTGTATTACCAACTGGTAATGTACTACATTTAAACCTCAGCGTTGTTAGATACTTATTTGTCGTATTGTATCAACTGGTTCAAGAAATATTGTGCAAAAAGTGGAAGACAACCATTAATGACAGTAACACATTATCACGAGACTTGAATAAATAATAAAGAATGTAACCAATTGTCCTTGACTCATCAAATAACTGGCAGATGACTCATTCATGATGTCTTTCAACATTAAGTTTATGGAGTGTGCATCACAGGGCACCCCAGACAATTATATGGTCTAATGTCCATGAACTTTTGCATTGCGACTTTATAAGATGCTTCGTTATTAGCGACAAACTACACAATGTTATCTTCATCTATTTTTCGAACAACATTGTCCAAGAGATCAAATAAATAGTCAACATTTTTTATATGGCTCGATGCATCAACACTCTTCTAAAAAGTGGTACCCACATAAAAGTAGGCAAGAAAGTTGATCATGGATCTCTCTATGATTTCTGTCTATTGATCGCACACTACAGTGCAATCTGTTTCTATATTGCCTTGAATTCATCTATCTACAAATTCAACTTATCGATTGCTGCTTCCAACCCACACTCAGTTGTATTTTGAAGTCAACACTTTTAATCTTGGTATAGTCTCGCAATTAGCATCAATCATTGTCTGAAAGTATAGACTGATGGCCGCATGGGTTGAGATACTTACATCAACGAGAAAGAACATATAATTATTAATATTGATTTAAAAATATGTAAGACATTTAAAATAAGTCAAGTTTTTATGTCTGTTTGAAAATTTTTTTTGCAAATATGCTTGATTGTCTTCTTTACCGTTCCTTTTGTGGTTTTCACTTTTTTCAAGGCTTGTTTTATTGTTGTTTGACCTCTATCACTCTACACATGGAGGTATCATTGGCCAGACTGATTATTATCGGCAAAACTTACTTTTTTGGCCTACATAAGGTGTATGGTGAGTGCTAGGATCCACATCTGAATATTTGATGGTAGATCCTCCTTCGATCTTTGCTTGCCCGAGCCCTACTTACATACATTGCTTTTCTTACTTATGTCTCCTCTACATCTTTTGAACTTGATGCATCAACCTCAGTCTGAGTCTTTCCTTTGCCTTTTTTGCTTCTTTTGGACATGAGATGTGTCTCGACATCTGAGCAACTATTGGTGCAAGTACGTGCTATATCCAATTCATATTTTTCTTTGTGATATTCTTCCAGTTAAAAATATACTCTCGTCTTTTCTCTTAACCTTATTATTATTTTGTTTCATTTTCTTCATATTCTCACTCATCCCACCAATGTGTTGTTTGAGATGGTAAACATTTCTTTTCTCACGCCCCTTAAACTTTATCTTCTTCTTGTTAACATGTAACATGTGGTCGTGTTGTCATCCAATGTCATGATGTGCACCGGCATTGCATTCCTCCTTTGACATTTTACTTTTTTTCTACATAGACAAAAAACAGGGTTCATATCAAATAACTATTATCGATAGTGGGGGGAGACAACCAAACAAAACCGACCAAGGGGGGAGAGGAGAAAGGAGGGTAAAAGTTATCTTAGGAGGGAACTTCTTAAGGTCAGCCCCAGTGAGGAGGAGCCCTAGATCACCAGGGAGATGCAAGAGGGGTGGGGAATTGGGGAGAATCGGGTGAGAGAGGGTATGATTGGATGATCTCCTTCCTTACTAGGGGGACATGGATCATAATCGGGTTCGGAATCATACCTGATTCCAGAAGTTTCCATTTCTTGGAAAATCTTCAGCCGATTCCTGATCTTATCTTGTCTTTTAATCCAGGCCGATTTGTTCGAGAATCTATCCTGGAGCGATTGTCTAGTTCATGGATCGGATTGATAGGGGCCGATCCGATCCAAGAATTAGTTGATACCGATCCTGATTGGCTGATCATGTGAACTACGTTTGGGCTTCTTATTTTTCCTATCTTCTCCTCATATGGCACTTGTTGGTGCGCTGCAATGGGAAGAAGGCCATAACCTTTCCTGTCCTCGACTTCTTATCTTTCTCTGCTAGGGTTAGGAGACCAAGCAGGACCGGAGGTTTATCTCCCTCCCTCTGCGCAGGTGGTAGTAACATGTCTTTTTATAAAGAGAGTTGAGGGGGCACAAGTTCTAATGACTGGACGATGGGTGTTGAACCTGATGGTTGTGAATTGGTGGTGAAAATTCTCTAATCTGAGAGCTGGCGGCTAGGATTTAAAGAGGAGAGAGGTGCCAAATCTGAGGGTGGAGAATGAAGGAGAAATTTAGATATGTTGGCTATGATTGTTTTAAGGAATAAGGAAAGATTGCTTAACAAATGGGCATCAAGTATTTTCATTCTCTTTCATGCCAAAGCAAGATATTTAATTCAAATTTCATAGTTTCTGAGATGTAAGATGACCTCCTTAGAGGCCCATATTGAGCTCATTCTATGCCAATAGCAAGCCCGAAAGGGAGTTAATATTTTTATTGATTTGTAGTCCATAAATGTTTCAAAATTGACCCGAATTGAGTTTCAAAAATTACCTTGGATTTGACTTCAAAAAATGAGTTGTAGTGGGACTCAAAAATATATTTTGACACATATTCCCCTCTGATTTTTTGACTGAATAAAATTTTATCAAATCTGAAATTTGCTTTTTCCTTTTTATCCGTTCCAGAATTTGTCCTAAGTGGAATCGAATTCTGAGTTTGTTTTGGTTTCTTTTGTGTGAATTTTGGTGTCAACAATTACCTACTTATCTTTTCAAAATTCACAATTTATAAAATTTTGTATGATCTTCTTAATAGGTATAATTAGGAAGACAACTTCCTGTTGTATTGTCAAAGTTGGGATTGTATTATGAAGATCCGTGGATATATCTTGATGGGTAAATAGTGCGAACTACTTATTTGAATCAATTGTTGATATTATATAAGAGATCAAAGAGGCTCAAGTTGTCCAAGTAGTAATGAACAATGTAGCTGTATAAAGTAGTTTGAGCAATGCTAATGGTTAAAAGACCACATTTGTATTGGGCATCATGCTCTGCTTATTCGTTAGATTTGTTACTAGAGGATACATGTAAGGATCTTCAAATTGACTGAGTAGTTAAGATGGCACAATTCATATCATCTTTCATGTACAACCATATCTTTATTTAAATTTAATAAGAGAGCATACGAAGGACCGAGAGCTCTTATGGTCTGAGACAACCCGATCCGTTTCTCATTATATTTTCATAAAGAGTTTAATGCAACAAAGATGTTCTCTTACCCATAGTTGTCAAGGCGACAAGGCGCCCAAGGCGTTGAAGGCTACCGATTCCACTTAGGCGACAAGGCGGCCGCTTAGGTGTCGCCTAGGCGGTCAAGGCGGTATTCAAGGAAGACTGAGTCGGGAGGTTGTTATATATAAAAAAAACATAAATATAATTTATATTTGTTATGTTATAATTGAATATGAGTGTTTTATCAATGCACATAAGTAAATATGATGTGTGTGAAAGAGAAGAAAGTTAAATAAATATTTATAAAATTTAAGTATATAACTAATTTATGATTATAAAAATTATATATGTGCAATAGTATAAGTGATGGTAAAATATTGTTATAATATTATTAAATGGGGGGGCGCAGAGTAGTCGCGGATCGACCTGCGCGGTCAGGTCGCGGGGGTCAAGGGGGCAGCGCCCTTTGTGGGGGCGGGGGCCCCCCGAACCCAAAAAAGTATGTAATAGTATAAGTGAGACAAAGAGAGAGAGAGAGAGGAAAGAGTTGAAAAAGAACTTAATTAAGTATATAATATATTTTTATAATCATAAATCTTAAATATGTATGATAGTATAAGTGATAATACAATATATTAATATATTCAAACTATCATTAAATAAGTGTCCCTTGTGAGGGGGTATCAAGGGAGAAAAATCCCTCAAAAACTTTTTTAATGATGTAAAAATACTCAAGGCGCCTTGCTTGAGCGCCTTGGGCGCCTAGGCTGGCGCCTTGGGCGCCTTGGCGGGCGCTTTGGGCGCCTTTTTGGCCCCAGACAAAGCGCCCTGGCAAGGCGCCCTTGGAAAGGCGCCTTGCCGCCTAGGCGGCGCCTAGGCGCCGCCTAGGCGGGCGCCTAGGCGCCGCCTAGGCGGGCGCCTTGACAACTATGCTCTTACCCAAATGACACTTTCACTGGGATAGTCATGTTAGATTGCTAGGGCTTCTCTTTCATGTAAAATAAAATGAAGGAATGTTTAGGAGACATTAGAGAGTGGAGATTTTTGACGAGTTGTAAAGAATATACTTCGTATAGTGTAACTTTTAATCTAAGTTTTTAAATAATAGATGAGGATGGACAGGTAAACATAATCTATCTATATGATGTACTTCAATGGTCGAATGAGAAAATCGCTAAGTCGGTGTCAGACTTTCATAAGTGGTAAGATATTATCGATTATCAGTGGGAGTGAACATTGTATAATCTGATACATGCAGCATGTATTTTCTTTGCCCTGAAGTCAAATTATGCATCTCCTAGATATTGCTATGCTCTTTAATGATACGTATATGTTGCTTAGGTTATTTCTTTAATCATTGATATTATTATAGTTTTTCATTTAAGGTAACTAATGACCTCTAGGGGGTGTGAAATCAATCTGACCTCTAGAGAGTGTGAAATCAATCATCCATAGTGTGTTCGGAGATGATGATTAATCAATTATAACATGCAACAAGATGCATGACGTTATAATGAGATCATTTCATTTGGGACATCAAAATTACAACAAGCACTTATGCTAACTCCTAATACGTATCTTGAATGTTATTTGCAATTCAGATGATTAACTTATTTTAATTATCTTTTAACATATAATAAGGTTACGTAGTTGATTGGTAGATGGATCACAACAAAACGATGAGATATGAGGACTTAGCAGACGTTGCTATAAGAGTTGAGTCAAATCACATCGACTTCAATATGTGAAAGGAATTAGTCAATATTCAGCCTAATCCATATGAAGTAGAGTAAGTTGACGTCTGGAAGACTAGAGTAGTTAGTATACTACCATTGTAAGGATTATATTGAAGCTGAAGAATTTATGTAGGATGAGGGACAATTAGCAGGATGAACAAGGGTAGAAAGAAGAAGCAATGAGATGACAAAATATGACAATCACTTTGCAAGATGTTGACATTGATTTAGATGAAATGTTCGATGAACAAAATGCGCTGTAAGATTGGGTGAACGATTAATAAGGATTCGGTAAATTGAGTTCAATCTAAAAGATTGAAAATGGGTTCAAGGAAAACTCAACAACGTACTTTTAGTTGAGGAATTTCATATTTCTTCTTCGGTGGCAAACAGATGGAAGATCAGAGAATCTTCTTGTCAAGGTAAAAAGTCATTTGTAAAGGAAAACATGTTGTAATTGATCCCTTGCACCTTGCAATTAAAGAAGTTGACGAGTCGCGAGAAGACACGCAGAAGTGGAACATCTGAGTTCGATACCAGACGTTGGTTGATTTGACTTTGAAGAGTAGTTGTGGAGGGTTTGATGACGATATAGTAACCATTTCATACACGCCACGCAAGATGAAGATCGTAGTGCATAAACACAAGGTGTAGAAGGCATGCAACGAGTAGGACGTCAACATTACACATTATTATAGGAGGTTGAGTTTTCTCAACACTCTTGGTTTCCCAATTATTACCAATATGGTTATGAGATGACTTAACCTAATCATGGATCTTTATCGGATGTTCTCATGCATTCCAACTTTGGTAGTTATGGTGGATCTTATCTCATAGTGATTGTAAATGGGAGTGCAGAATAGTATGACCATGTATACACTTACAATCAAATGTACTGTTCTCAAATTTTTTGGGAAGAGTATGTTTATTACGCAGAAGAACCACAATATGTAAGATTTGAATAAAAATCAATAATTTTTTTTTCTAGTCACATGATTGTTGCGACCCGAGTCGTGACCCGGTTCGACCGAGTCGAGTTTTGGCTAGGTCGTATGTTTTATGGATGCGAGGTGGTATTTTTTACATTTTGATGTGTAAAAGAGCATATGTTTCGTGTATGCAAGCAAGGATTGCCATCTCGGATCTCGACTTCGTCTCGGGGGGGTGAAAGAGAAGAGATCTCGGAGAGATCTCGAAAAAATCTCGGGAGATCGGATCTCGGATCAAAATGTATGTATGTATGAAATATAACATAATATCTTATAAAAATAGGAGTACATCAATGAATTTACATGAAAATATATAACACATTTTGTATATTAACTGTGTGAACGAACAATTACAAAGCACTTTCAACATCAAAAAAATGATCTTTATGCTTCTAAAATATTTAAACTTGTATACAATCTTATTTAAATACTAATATGGTATTAAACTTGTGACACATTTTCATGTGATAGTATAAGTGATAGTGAAATATATTAAATGTGTTTACACTATCATAAACGGGACGCAGAGTAGTCGCAGATCAATCGAGAAAAATTCTTTATGGACCAATCTACATGGGGTGAGATCTCGGCGATCTCGTATCTCAGACCCTTAGAGAGACCGAGATTCTCGCGAGATCTCGCGAGATCTCGGCGAGATTGAAAACCATGTATGCAAGATGTTTCTTCCATTTTGGTGTATGAAAAGCATGGCATGACGTGTAGTGATAAATGTATGATGGTTTTGCTTGTATTAGATAGTGTGGTTGTGGTATGGTGTATGTGTGCAGTTGGCTGCATCTAATGGATTGTGTTGCATTTAGTAATCTTTTTAATGCTTAGTAAATGTTCGGTCCTCGCATCAATGACAAGATGCTCAATTTAAAGAGCATTACGTTAGTAAATGCAAGGTTAAAAAAATAAAACATATAATATAAATGTGAAAAGGAACAATGAATTAACTATCATTATAAATTTCTCTGTGATCTAGCACGTGGCGTATATCACTATGTATCAATGTTGGAATCAAATTCTATTTTACAAGCAAAAAAATTAGTAAATTTTATTGAGTCACAACGATTCATCACTTTCTTTTGTAATGAGTTTTTACGGACTAAGAGGAGTTCATGGTGACTTTGAGTCCCGAGAGTTTGTGACGAGTAACTTATCCTTTATCATTAGGTGGTTATGTCTTACGTCAGGCATAATTTAGACTTGATGATATTGGAGTTATTTGGAGTGTTGCAAGTTGAGACTTTGATATGTTCGGTTATAGTTACGTTTGAAGTTTTGACTATCAGGTTTTTTTAAAATCGTATGGAGTTTAGCCGTTTGTTGTTCTCTTAAGACTATTTTTGAAAAGGTAATTATTTTCACTGTCTCAACTTCTGGTTTTCTGCTGCGTTGTACATTCCGTGTCATGACATTAAGAGGATTACATTAGGGCGACCCTATCTCACCATTTCTCTTCATTTTTGATTGTTCAGGTTCTGAATGTCGTGGGGGTAGGCTTGTTTTGAGATTTTGACAGAGGTTGTGTGTGTGGGGAGAAAAGAAACGAAAAACAATTACTCACATATAATTTGTTGACGATACTATTCTCTTTTCTCTGAGTAATATTGATAAATGTGCTAATTTAAAGATACTAATTTACCTTTTTGAAGCTGTCTCAGGTCTTAAGATTAATCTTAAAAAATTTGAGTTCCTAGATATCAACATCGCAGCCAGAAATCAAGATATCATTCTGTTGATCTTTAGTTTGGGGTGGTCCTCTTTTCCCATCAAATATTTGGGTCTTCTGTTGCCAGACAATTGCATTAAGAATAATGATTGGCAACCTTTAGTTGTCATCATGGAGATGAAACTATGAGGACGGAAAGGGCTGCTGCTATCAATTGGATGAAGGTGAATTCTATCAAATTGTGTCCTGAGTACACCTCTTTATTTTATCTGTCCCTTAGATACCGAAAGTCATTTGTGAAAAGTTGGAGAAGTTGAGGGTAAGTTCTAATAGGGAGATACTGGAAGGAAAGAACTTTACTGTGGCCCGTAATCACATATGTAGAAGCAAAAGGGAAGGGGGGTGGGACTTCTTTCTTTGCTTGTAATCTACAAGACTCTTTTGACCAAATGATTGTGGAGACTCAATCATGATGTGAACTTAATTGGTGTGACTTAGTGAATTCCAAATATCTTATGGGTGTGGGTGAACTGACAGGCTGAATGAAAGACTTCAGTTCCCATTCTGAGTTTCAAGGATTTGGAAAGGTATCCTCATCAGTTGGAGTTTCTTTGTAACTTCAACCTTTATTGCTATTGATGATGATAAAAGGACTCGGTCTTGGAAGAGATGGTGCGATAATGCCTATTTCTCATAGCAATTCCCATCACTGTACACTATTGTCAAGATCCGGGGAGAGAGCATTATTAGGGAGTTGGTGTCAAGTCTCAACTCTCTTCTTGAAACATTCTCTTTAGGAGGAATCTGATGGACGAGGAATTGGAGGAATTTTCGCTGCCTTTGGATGCGCTAAGAATGGGAGTACACATGAACCTGGGGGGTGATAGATTGCTAATGAGCCATGTAAAATGTCTAATGTTAGCCGTGAGGATAGCTTGTGGCTTTCTGAGTTTTTGAAATGTGGAAGTCAATAGGTAAAACAAGGTGTGGTCTTGTCTGTTACCTTGGAAGATCCAGATCTTCATGCGAAAGACCATAGGAGCTGTCAATCAGCCATAGTTATCTTTGCATAATATCTTTATCCTAGCCCAAAGATTGTCTTTTGAAACTTAAAAGAGGAAAACTTGGATCATCTTTTTTTGTTGCCAGATTATTCATGCTTTATGGGTGATCCTGTTTAAAAATTGGAACTTTAAGGCACCTGCAGTGCAAATTTATCAACCTTCATGAATGGGTTGGGTTCTGTTAACCGAGATAAGGAGAGGATTCTGTGTGATCTTACTTGACCAGCAGTGTTGTGGTCCATCTTGAGAGCAAGAATCCAGTGAATCATTGAAGATTGCTTCAACAATCTTTCTTGTCATTTGCTCCAGTGAAGTTTTATGTGTAAACGATTGATTCTTTTCGTATCCTGGATGCTACCTCGAAAAATCCTCTCTTGCTATTAGACTTTTTGCATTGAAAAAGTTTACTTTGTAGTTAGTCAGCTTAGTTTTCTTTCTAATGGTTACTACCTACTCGGCAGTGGCTGCATGGGTTTTATGTTTCTTTTGTTTCTATACACTTATCTTCTTTCCTTGTACTCTTTTGTCATCTTTAGGTCTTAATGGAATTGTGGCATTAAGCCATCTTCAATATTTATGTACACCTTAATAAAATACAGTTTGAACTGAATTACTCCAAATATGATTTGGTTCGGGATGTTATTTGGTTTGGTTTGTCTTGGAAAATTTTTCTCCAAAATCAAAAAGGTACCATGAACACCTTTGAGTGTAAGGAGGCTTTACATATATGTACATGTATTTCAATGCATGTTTGTGTATCGAGGTTTGGGAATCGGAATCGGCTACCCGATCGATGGGTGCTGATTCTGATTCCAATCCAGAATGGATCGAAAAATTCGATTTTTGGAAGAAAAACTGATCCATAATCAGTTCTTTCAAAAACCTTAAAAGTGAGGAACTACAAAAAAGTGGCTAGATTGGATTCCTGTCCATCCTACCCTTTTTGGGGACTATTCCTGCCCAAATAGGGCCGAAATGGCAGCCTCGGCAGCGGCATACTGCCGTGGTGTCATTCCCATCCTATTGGTTGGAGAAGATAGGCTGTTCTGGATCCTCCATATCAGTCCCGATCCAGGCCAATTCGGCTGATTTCGATGGGAGTCCGGCTGGGATCGTGATTTCTGGCCAAAGTTGGATTGGTGGGTGCTGATTTGATCTGGTAATTGGCTGATTTTGCAATCTATGGTGTGTATTGGTCAAGGTTGAACAGAACCTGCATGGTTCATGGTTCTGGTGTGTCTTCTGTGGGGATCTGGGCAGCTAATACCTGTGGGTGGTGGCTGCTGATGGTGGTGAACTTGGGGCAACTCCTTCGGAGCCATGCTGCTGTTCTGGCCGCCCTTGCTGACAGAACCTTCCTTCCTGCCATATGGCAACTCCCCTTTCTGTGGTTGAAATGTAATTGATGTTTGGTGTAATCCTCCTGATTCCTATTGAAATCAACCATCTGACTACATTCCTGAAACACAACTATGATCCATGACCCCTGTTTTCAAGGCGTCGCCTAGGCGACAAGGCGCCCCAGAGGGGGGCAAGGCGATGGGCGCCTAGGCGCCCATTGCCTTAAATAACTATTTTATTTATTTTAATAATAAATAATGCTAATTAAGTGTCAATATCATATGATTAAGTTGTTTTAGAGTAAAAACAACTAGTTTTAATAGTTAATTTGACTATAAGTTAACATTTTGATGAATAATAGCTAGGGTTAAATGATTTTTTAAGTGTTTACTAATAGATGATATAATTTAAATAGTAATTTTAACTAATTTGTCAAGTTATTTAGTCTATGTAACTATGCAATTCCCACATTATTGATTGATTTGCACGGTGTCAAAGTTATTTTGCATCATTTTTTACATATATCTTTATTATTTTATCTATTTTACTATATAAAATAAGGCGTCGCCTAACGCCTCGCCTTATCGCCAAGGCGCCAAGGCGGTACTATGTCGCCTTGATCGCCTTGGCCGCCTTAACAACTATGTCCATGACCCACATCAAAAAGAGGTCAGTTTTATCTGAAAGATGCATGAGGAAGCTTTCAAGGCCTGCCTTGCATACAGGCAACCATCTTTTAGGAAGTTTCTCCGTATAGAGTTTCAAAGATTATCTGATCAGCTTTTGCGACAGGATTGCATTTGCCTGGATGGGGAGACTTGCATGGTCTTTTGTTTGAAAGGAGGGGTCTTAATTGCTGGAAGGTGAATGATGTTTCTTGGGAGCTCTTACTGGCCTGCTATTCATTGCTTGCTATGGCATCAGAGGAGCTGCAGAGTTCTATGGAAGACCTTTTGAAGTTTTGATTCTATTTCTTGCAATTTTGTGCTGTTTAGTACAGTAGGACATGCTCTTTATGGCCGAATGCCTGTTTTGATGTTCATCTTACAGACAAACACAGTTTTTTGTTGAATGCCAGGGATGCATTTGTGTTCTTGCAGTAGGTTTCCCATTCCCCTACTGTCTTAGTAGGGTTTTGCCTTTTCATTTTCTTTTGTTACGTTGTTTTCCCCCTCTTGTTATGTACCTTGTTCTTTCTGTGTAATGCAATGATCTCTGCCTGTCTTGTCAAATTTCATGAAAACTGAGATTCCTAAAAGCAAGCTTATTTCGATGTTTAGAGTTGATTTTGTGGAATCCTTGTTAGAGAAATGCCAGCAGGCTAACTCTGCTGTCATTGATCAAGATAGATCACTGGAGGAAGAAACGAAGCAAATGATCTAATTCTGTTTGAGATTATGTATAAACTTTCTTTAGGAGCATATTGAACAAGAGACTGGCAACATAGAATTACCGGTGTCATTTATTCTCATTGAGCTCCAATTTGTCACATGTTTACTCATAATGAGGCTATGCAAAGATGCAGCCTTTTCATTTCATTAGTCTCTTGTTATATATTATGTTAATTATGTCAGTCAAGTATCAAGATTGTGTTTTAATCTATATCCTGGCGGATCTGGACCACAGTTTAATTTTAGATTGAAAAATTTAAAATGCTTATTGAGATTTTTACAAGTCTATGTTGAAATGGTTTTAAATATTTTTTATAAAAAAGTGACTCATTGACTCTTTAAATGATCTCACTAGTTGAATTTTTTAGATCCCCCACTTCTCAATATGATGGGTGTATATATTTTTTAGACATCCATTTTCTGCGCTAACCGAATGCAGATGCCAACTCACATTTTATCTACTATCATTTCTATTTTGGAATTCGTAAGAGTCCATATCATTGCTTACAATGAATTCCTTGCATACCACTGCTGCAGTTTGTGTATCTGAGGGACAATCTATTGTCATCTCTTGAGGGAATCGAGATTTTGAAACGAGTTAAGGTACATTCTGTCTATCATTCATTTCATTCTTCCTGAATTATCTTGGAGAGAAAAAAGAGATTTTTGTACCTTTTTTCTTGATTCTCAAGGTCCCCACTTATCTCTTTTGATAACTTTAACATGAATCTGGAGAACTGAACCAATGAGTGATGATTTGCTAATATTTTTGTTTTCTTTTTTAGGTGCTTGATTTGAGCTTTAATGATTTCAAAGGACCGGGATTTGAGCCACTAGAAAATTGCAAAGCTCTGCAGGTTATCAGGTTTTTCCATTCTGTTGAAACTTGGAAAATATTCTTTGGACCTTTATTTGATATGATATTTGTATATTGATGCAGCAACTATATCTGGCTGGAAATCAAATTACCTCACTTGGAAGCCTTCCTCAGCTTCCTAACTTGGAGGTAAATGTCACCACCCTTATTAGATGTTTATACTAGGTCTGTTTTTTTGATACGACAGAAATGATTTATGTTATCCATGTTTCCTTCCAGTTTCTGTCTGTTGCACAAAACAGGCTAAAATCCCTTTTTATGGCAACCCAGCCTAGACTGCAGGTGTGTCTGGTTTTTCATGGTTTACTCCTCTGGATTATTTATTGTACAAATTTGTTATTCTATTCTTTTTGTTATTTACATGTAAACTCTAAAAGCTTTGCTCACAGTAGTGGCGAATTTTTTTTTGCTATTCTAATTGAATCTTTAATATCTAAAATTTGATCCATCATATTTCACTATCTTATATTTGCTACCCACACCCATCACATGTTTAGAAAAAAATAAAATGATTGGAAAATTGTACGTCATGAACATTCTAGTACTATGTGCTGGTAGGTTCATAATCTAGCGACAATCATCCTCTCACATTCACACGTTTATCCAAACTGGGTGTTGTTTGATTTCTACTGTTGCTGTTTCTCTTTTGGCATCAATAGGTTCAGCAGTAATATTCATCTGATTGTGGTTACTGGGATTGCTAATGAATTGCTCCTCCTTTGCAAGTTTCTAAATTTGTTGATATTTTATTACAGGCATATTGCTCTGTAATTCTGTAAAATTACATGTCCGCCACATTACTGGTATAGGATAATGGAGTACAGTGAGGAAATTTGGCGCTTAGGGGTTTATTCCTAGAGAATCCTCCAACAAATGAGTACTATTATAATTGATTTAAATAAGAGAGGTGCTAATAATGAACTACATGTTTTTCAGAACATCCTTCCAGTTGCAAGGATGTCTTCTCAAGAATGTTTTGAACCTGAACTAGTGAGGTCTGCATAATGATTATTTGGAGTTAACCATGGACACCTTACAAACATTGACATCTCTCTTCACTTTCCAAGGCCACTTTGTTAAAAGTGTCTAATTTGATTGTTAATACTCAACAGGTACATGCCTGAAAGAAGGAACGTGTGCTATTCAAACCATGGAATCCCAGAGACGTGATTTTGCGAGACCTTGCATGATTTCGGTCTCGGTGGGATACCATGGCTGGAATGGTCCACAGCCGGAGGGGGTGGTGATACTGTAGGGCGCTGTCTTCCTCGTCCCGCTTTATCAGGCAGGGAAGGCAGGCCGCATCGGTCCAATTATCAGACCTGCATGACTCCTTTAAGGCAGGATCCTCAACTTTAGTTGTGAAGCTGTGGATCAGGTTAACGGTTGCAGATCCCAAACTAATGGGCCATGCCAGGTCCGAGAATCCAGACCGGTCCATCTTCCCCACCCGAGGGTGTGGGCAAGACACTGAGTAGGTGCATCTGGCCATCAACTGAGCAGGTTATATTCTTCTAATTTTGCCAACATGACTTTCTTGCTCTCAACGGATTGATTGAAAGTGGAATTTGTCAAACTTTGCTAAGCCTTCTAACATACTTCATCTTGGTGAGTCGGTGACAAATACTATGATGGTAGAAACAAATAAAAAACTTCATTCTACCAACTCTAGGTGATGTTTGGAAAAGCAGGTTCCCTACATCGTGTTATTTTAAAATGGACTTTTCTCATACTGGTCCTATCTGTGCGGCCATGACTGATATCATTGAGAAAGTGGTCAGAAACCACTCAGAAAGAAGGCCTTCAAGACCCGAACTCATCCACCCATAGCATGGACCCAGAAGCTTGTCAAGTTAGACTTCGCGAGAGAACTGGACCAAGTAAACTCGAGAAGCTTGTCAAAGATCTCAATGGGGGCACAATTATTTAATTAATTGCGGAAGAAATCTATTTTCATTGACTAGTTTCTCTGATAGTCTCTTACCTGGCTTTTTGGCTGCATTAAAATCTTCACAAACGCACCATGCATAATCATTGTGGTCCAGGACTAATTGCCTCAAATCACCAAATAATGATGTTTTATCATTGTCACCCTAGAGACCAACACTCACAAGGAAAAATTTCTTCCTGTTGTCATTGAAAGAAAATTTAACTGTATGAATGCCCTTGTTGCAAAGGATGACCTCAACTTGCAAAATATCTTCATTTCACAACACTGCTATTCTTTCACTTATGCAATCAGAAAGGCAAGAAGGACAAGCCCTTCAAGCATCCGGCCTTGATGCCCTATTCATCCTGCAATGTTGTAAAGTCACTTTTGGTCACTTGGAGTATCAGAATATCCAGCTCTTGGGTGTGCACCAACTCCTTAACCCTCTTATTTTCTTCTTTCCCTGAATGTCCCTAATTTCCGAGTTGATATTTTCATTCTGTATAAATAATAATGTCTTTTCCACCTCTTCCTTCTCTATTTCCATCAGTTAAATAGTCATTGCTTAGCAAAAATTTAAGTTTTTTAGCTCCAACTCTGGGCTGAGCTTGTTTGTAATTCCCGACTTTCAAATTAATAGGCCTCACCTCCCTATGCAGCACACAGATGAATTCCTGCACCTTGTGCTCCTGGCCTAAAAGCAAAGGACAACAATCTCTTCCATGTTAGTAATATCCTAGTCTGAAACAAAGATATCATGCTTCGGATGATTCCTTACCCATGTGAACGAGTTGCCCTGAGCATAGGGAAACAATTAACGACACTAACGACTTTTGTAACACGTTGAGTGGGCAATGAACTGCACAGCAACATCCCCTGAGCATCGGTGACAGCTTCAGCAAATTCCTCAGGCAATTTCACTGCCCCACCTTCATCTGCGGATGGGGTGTCTAACTTTCATCTGGCACTGGCTTGTCCTCTATCCCATGCCTTCTCAAATTCGACCTTAGGATGGAAAGTGGCATTGTTGCTGCTTCATCTGGAAGCAACATGCAGTTCAAGGTTTTCTTAGTCAGAGTGGAAAGAAATCAATCTAGAATCAATCTGAATTGTTTCTTCAAAAAAATGTTTGATTTGACCACCGGTTAATTTGTGGTCTGGATTGGGTAGGATCAATGCCTCTTGGCAGTGGATTTCTGCACCTTCCATCCGCAATCAGGTTCCTGGCTCAACGGGCAGGGAAGGTGACTTGTATCGGGTCTATAGATCAATACAAATTGGATCTGCCAACTTAAGTTGGTGGATCTGCTCATATCGGGTTTTGACCTATTACCGGATCTGTCAACTTAAGTATTCTTTTTCATTTGGTTAGGGCAGGGATGTTGCAGGGCAGCAGGGGTGATCTTGCCACCTCTCTCTGCTGCTGCTCGGCAGTGATCCCGCCTGGATAGGTTCAGGATTGGCCGTTCTAGGCCAATCTGACTGTTTTTAGCCCATCCTAGCAGAAATTGACCACAAGATTGGGTCGGCACCCACTGATCCCGGTCTGGATTGGCCAACGTGGAAACCATGAGGCAGTTGCATGTTCTGAGAAGGTTAACCTGCTAATGCCACATCCCACATGGTGTTTGTCTGATGCAGGTGTAAAAGTGGTGATGGTACCAGTAGTGACTCTTTCCTTCTGTTTTTTTTCTCTCTTTTTTATTTTCCTTTGTTTTTCTGAGATGGTGGATACGGTACTGGGTGCTCCTTGTGTGGGTACTACTGTGTTGACCTTGCCCATGGTGTTCAGTACCTGTCACAACCTCAAACTGGTTTTGGGCTTGCTGGCGTCAAAATTTTCTAAGTACAGAAAGGTTAGAAAACTTTGAACACAAAAATAAAAGGACCAAAAGAGGAAAAATGGTGGTGGGGCCCACCTTAGTGGCCCAATGGACCAGCTAGGTCCAATAAGGTTTAATGGGACTGACAAGTCCAATTATGGCCCGGACGAGTTCAAACAACTCCATTCAGTTTGCTCAACTTGGATTCGAGCAATATCGAAGTCGGTTTGGAATTCCGATCCAAATTTGGTAAAAAAAAAGATTAGATGGTGTAAATGGGCTTTGGAAATGCCTCAACAAGCTTAATGGGCTCGAATAGCCAAGACAATGAGCCCGTTGCATAGCCTTGGTCATAACCTTTGCAACGGTGCCTAAACCGTGGAAAATAGACACTGGAAGGTCAAAAGGACCATTTTGCTCCCGACACAAAGGGACAAATCAGGACATGATTGGAAATATCCGACTCCACCATATTATCCGTCTATGATAGAGTTGGACAGCGTTCAAGACGGATCAAAAATCCAACCAGTGATTGGAAAGTTATTCAGAAAAGATCAAATTTAGACAGGAGTCCGTGCTCCGTCATTTCAAGGGCATAATGGTCCAATCAACTTTCAGATCAGTCCATGGGCTGAAAATTACAATTTTCTGGTTCAATACTGTAGTCTCAAGAATGTTGATGCAACATAATTAAAATTCGGCCAAACATAGTATTTTAATCATGGAATGCCGGGTCGCGACCCGGGTCGCGACCCGGCCCCGACCCGGTCGGGTTTAGACCCGACCGGCTCGGTCGCGACCCGGTCGGGGCGACTCCCCCGGCCGGGCCGCGGAGTCGTGGCCGGGTCGCGCGAGTCGCGCGCGCGAGTCGCGCGACCCGGCCAGGTCGCGCGACCCGGTCCGGCAACGGTCGCGACCGTTGCCGGACCGTCGCGGTCTCAGGCCCGTTGCCAACGGTCTGGGGGCGCAGCCCCATTCAGCCCCTGGGGGGCGATGTAAGGCCCCCAATGGGCTCTCCTTACTCCCACCCTCCCACTCTCACTCTCAACCTCTCATTTGTGCTCTCATTGCTCTCATTGCTCAAATTGTTTTTCTCATTTACTTAATTATTTCATCAAGCATTTCATTAGTTCATTTAGTATATTTATTTAATATTAGTTCTATTGATTAGTGGGTTAAGTAGTTTATTCTTTTTAATACTTATTTGCTTACTTGCATAGTTAGTTAGCTAGAAGATTAGTTAGATATTTAGTTTAGTAGTTACTTAACACATCATTAGTTTGAAGGAATATTAATTACTTACTCAATCCTATATTTAGTTAATCATTCAATTTATATAAATAAAAATATACTTACATTAGTAGTCACTAATTAAGGTTATTAGCAATTTAAATAATTAATTACTTACTTAAGTAATTATTTACTTAAAAAATGTCCCTTTAGCCGACGATGTCCCTTTAGCCGAAGAATTCCAGATCCCTCCCTCACTAGCAAAGCGCCAGAGGACCGGAGAAGGAACTAGCCAAGGTACGCAAAGTAGGCGAAAAGGTAAACAAGTTATGACTGATCCTTTTGATATTGCAGATGCTGATACGGTCGAAGACGATCGAGAAGATATGCCGGAGCCGAACATCCGAGTGCAGTACCAGACGTCCGAGGATTCGTCGTCAAAGAGTAGCAGCGATGATGGTGCTCGATGCCGGGGCACGGACACTTTACAAGTACAAAGGACCTCAGATCCTCCCATATCTCCTACCACGTCGCTACGTTTTACCGGCGAGGAGCAATATACTCATGCGACCCAAGATACCGATCATGGTAGAAGGCCGCCACAAGGTAGAGGAGGTCATCGTAGCCATGGAGTTGGAGCGAATACCACGATGCCTCCGACTATGTGAATGATTCATCCCAAGGCTCTTGGTTCCCTACATACGATCAAGAGTCCGTGGAATGAATTATGTGGAGTCATCGGATACTTCGATCCAATCGACCTATAGTTATGGTGACTCGTTTGGATCAAGTCTTAGGATAGTTTCCCGAGGGATGACGAATATGATCGTCGTGTACATGTATCAAGCTTTGTACTCAACCCAAATGACATGGGGAGAGTACATCAACTACCTACAAAGTGTACAACACATTATGTTGGAATAAAATTGATGCATTATTTATTTAAATCATGTCATTTAATTTATCCAATTTTTCTGTTTTTTTCCAGATTTTTTTTCGCATTTTTCTTATTTTTTTGAATTTTTCAAAAAAAAATTAATTAAATATTAGGGTCGCGACCCGGGTCGCGACCCGGTCGCGACCGGGTCGGCCTGGGGGTCCCGCGACCCGGTCGCGACCCCCGACCCAACCCTCCTTGATTTTAATTATATTTAATTGTAATTTCGGAATTATCAACGGCCGAGATTGCACCGATTGGAGAAATCGGTGAAATTAGGGATCCAATGCAATTTAGGAGATCTTGACCACATATCTTGATGGAACACAAAATCAATGGTCATTGGAACACATTCCGGATTTTTTCCGGGTGAATTCAAGGATTATTTAATTAATTTCGACCCAAATTGACGATAACTGTCAGACCAAGAGCATCTCGATGGGAATCAGGAGCTGAAGAGAGGGAGAAGGCGCAGCCTTCTCTTCCCACATGGCTGGCGTGCGCACATCACCTTGGGAGGCTCCTCCGGATAGAACTCTTTCTAGAAGAAACTTCAAGTGAGCTACAAGTCTAGTCATTATCTCCCCAGCATTATCTCACATCGGCAGCAAATCAGGAGAGAAAAGGGGAGTGTGCGGCCTTCCATTCTCGGGAACTAAGCCTGTGCACACACATCTCCTTGTAGACTCCTCCTTCCGGTAGAACTCTTAATGGGAAGACTTCCTCCTGGATCACAACTCTCCAGCCTTAACTCCCGTCGGCAGTAACCAGGAAAAGAAAAGCCAGGTGTGTGCACACATCACCTTGGCAAGACTTCTCCTCCAGATGGAATTTCTCCTGGAGAAGACTTCCTCGACAGTTAAAACTCCTAGCCTTATCTCATCTCCAGCATTATCCCTTAGACTCCCATCCGAAGGAGACTGAGATAACAAAAGAGAAGGGCACAGCCTTCCCTCTCCCCTGACCCAGAACTGGTGTGCATCAGCCTCCCTCCTCAAGCCTGTGCAACCTGCCTTTCTCCCTCCTCCTGCTCCCCTGTTCCTTCTCCTAGCAGCAGTGACAGCAGCAAGGGTCTTCCACCGGCAGAGAGCACAGCAGCAGCAACAGCTCCTACTTCTTCCCCCTGTGCGGCCTACTCCCTTCTCTAACAGCCAGCGCACAGCAGTAAGGAGGGACAGCAACAGCAGCACAGCCTGCTCTCTTCTCCAACGGCCGGCGCACAGCAACAGCAATAAGAGGAGATCCCTCCTCTTCCAGCTGCAGCAGCAGCCTTCCTCTCCTGCCAGTACCATCTGCGCCAGAAGGGACAGCAGCAGCAGCAACCAAGGAATTAGCACCACCTCGTGGGCAACTCCACCTTGGGTGGCTAGTGCGGATATGTTTCCGGTACACAAACCCATACATAGGCATGAGCTGGCTCCTGTTGCAAACGATTCTTCCTATGATGCGACGAGTCAAGTACTTGTTGCACCAGACGGATAAATTTTCGGATAAATTTTCAGCTCAATTGGAAATAAAATGGCATGTTGTCAAAATTTCTCCGATCTTGTGGAAGTCTGCATCGTGGGAAGGACACATTCACACATTTACATTTTGACAATTCAAGGACATGGCATTTGAACTGCCAACTCAAGTGTACACCGACATGACAAATGCAATGAACTTCAAGTTCCGACTCGACTTGATGTGATTGGACATCGATGCTAGTCCGACGGACCTGATGTGATGCGAACCAAACCGGCATGAAGATAAATAAATCAAAAATGAAAATACATTAAAAAGGTCATTAAATCTAAAAAAAGTAAGAAAAACCAGAACTTAAAGCAATCTGGAAATTCAAATCAAAACACTAAATTCAATGGAATCCAACTTCCTAAACAGGTGGAAATCAAATAAATCAAAATCAATTAACAATTTGAAACTAAAAGTTAATCAAATCAAATCAAAGTTAAAAAATATTTAAAACATGCCGAATAGTTTCAAATAGGTATCAAAATACCAACCGACATGAAAAACAACAAAATACCTCAATTTAAATATCAACTAAACCAAACAAATCAGATTATTTAATACACTCAAAAAATTCACCATTTTTCAAACTCAAATAAAAAGACAATTTCAACCAATTGAAATAAAAGCAACTGAAACTAAAATCCAAACCAAATCAAAACCTAAGAATTCAAAATTCAAACCAAACTCAAGTCTGAAATTTCAAACAAAAAAATCAACTCCAAACAACAAAAATCAATCTTCAACAAATTTAAACCAAATTTGTTCGCATCTCATCGGGCCCGAAAGGTTGGAGCCCTTTTGAGTTCCTTCCATGTTGTGGATGTACATGCTCTCTGCAAACGTATCGCTAGGGCAGTTAGTCAAAGGTGTTCGAGCGGTTGCTCGATGTAAATGAACATCGGATATTCGCACCATCCGACGAAGAGGGGTCAAAACGAAAATTTTCACAAACCTGAACCTTGGTTCAATACTTTCAAAATACCACCGGACTATCTAGTACTTTTATAGGATATCACTTATTTTCCTAGAAAGTTTTGCATATCGATATTTCAAACATTTAAAAAAATGAGATTCTCACATGGCTGTACCTTTTTTTCTTGCGAAGAAGAAAGATAGTAGTGATGCCTATTTGGCAAAAGAATTATTTGATTAAAAACAATATCAACTGAAACAATTTACCTCAGGCTTTGCCAAGGTGAATAGATAACAAAGGTTGCATCTGGAAGGTGCTCTCAAAGCAAAATGAATGTATCTTAATGTTCAATCCTGATTCCCAATCATGTATTTGAGGCCTCATTTGTATTCCTTCTCTGGGGAGTGCAGGTACTTCTTGGTGCAAGCTGGCCCCTCAGCTTTAGGACACTAGGAGAGACTACTCCCACCTCTTCTTTTTTTTGTAGATGGTCAAAGCATACCATAATGGCACAATTTTTATTAATACGAAGTAAAATTACGACTAAGAAAGAGAATGACAAAACAGTAAGCCCTCACTCCACTACCGAGATGGTAGGGGGTACGTAAATACAAAAAGAAAGCATGAAAATGAGTGAATTTAGCCATGCAAACACCCTCATCCATATGGATACATGAGTGAGCACAAGTCCAATCCTTTTCATGTGACGGCATCAAATGTAGAATCATCCTTGGGTGTTCAAAAGTGTCATAAAAAATCTTTCTATTCCTTGCTCTCCAGGTGACCCATATCTTAGCAGGCAACACAAGTTCCCTCAAGTTTGAATATGCAATCCAAGGGTTCATACTTAACTCGGCAAGTAAGAGAGATATGACAAATGTTGGTTCCAACCACTAGCTTCTTCACCCTCTAAATAGAACTCTCCAGAGAGAATTGATTTCACCACACTCGGTGAAAAGATGATCCGCAAATTCTTCTCTCGTGCCTTGAAAGTGTAAATTGTGGGGATATTAGGAAACTTCTTTTTAATGTAACACTGTGTTAGAGGCCTATTCTTGGCTGGCTCCTAGGGAAAAGTTTGATTTTGATGGGGAGAGCATGGCCACATACATTTTGAAACCATGGGACAACCTCACCACCCATGGTTAACTCGGTCATTGCGGATTTTGCTGTGAAGACATATTTCATACTAGGAAGCCAAATAAGCTTATCTTCTTTATTATCCATGCACATGCAATTATCAAGTATCCTTAATAGATTAGATGGATCACCAATTTTCTTCTCTTTAAGCACTCTTTTGAAGGGTAAACACCACTTGGTCCTGACATCTCAATGATCACAAACTATGGCATGTGGGTTGTGACTTAACTTTAAGTGAGTAGGAAACACCACGGAAAAAGGGGCATGACTGATCCACTGATCCTCCCAAAAAGATGTTTGATGCGGAACAGGATCTTCCAATGACCTAAACTATAGGTGATGACTAGTAATGTCCAAGGTAAGACTGATTTCAGATAGGCAGATTTAGGTCTTTCAAGTAATGTTTTCTTGTCAAGAAATTATAACCAAGAATACTAACTCTTTTAAAGTAATTCAAAGAGAAAAACTGATAACACTGTTTGATAACTTTCTCAAGAATTGAAATTTTGCTCAAATCATAACGAAACAGATTATGCAATTGACTGGTTTAGGTCACTTTATCGTACTTACATCAAATTACCAACAACAATGTTATGAATCTGACTAGGACCTATTCACACAAGCATGGAAAATTCGATTGGAATAATAGAATTGCAAGTAAGCATGCAAAGCAGAGGTGGAAAGAATATACCTCACACCAGTTAATAGGGAAGAATTTCAACTGTGACTAAATGAATATTCACCAGACTTATATCTTGTGCTAACTATGGTTTTTGTCCACACTTGGAGCCTGTTCTCATCAACAAATCACAATGGACTTTGACAAGTAATAAGTATTGCCAGTTAGAAAAGCTCAGAGAGTCATCATGGCTTTAATGGAGTCAGAGGATGCAGTTCTGACAGAACTGTCAGCATGGTGAATAGAAAAGTTCACACCAGCATCCACAACTGGTCACCAGGGTATCAACTCAGAATATTAGGACTAAATGAAGTTAACCACCGATTAAAGGATATGTCCAACAGAGAGGTATCTTACAAATATGAATCAGATCTACCACTCTGCCAACACCAGTTTACTCGGTGGCTGTTTCTTCACAAGCCAATTCAATCATTGCATCCTTCATCATTTGCCAATGACAGGAAGAGAAATTACTATGAACAAATCATGCAACAGTCCATGGGAAAACAATTCTGTTCAGCAGATGATTGAACATTCAGGATAACCAGCATTCAACTCAATATTGTAAAGAAAGAAATTTCTAGATCATCAAAACTTTGGTACTGGTCATAGTCCGCCCAACTCAATAACCTTCAACCCACAATATTGTGAGAACAGAAAGATAAAGCTTCATGTCATCATCAGCCTTGATAAATGAAAATTGATTGAGGATAATTTAACAGCTTTACCAATCAGGAAAAACAAACAACAAACTGAATCAACATAGCTGGGCTCTGTATTCATTCATGTAAGAATTCCAAAGACAGTAGCATAACTTCCAATGAACATCAATTAGTATGGAGGTCACCAGATCAGTGCAAGGAAACTACAGCAATGGTGTCTCAGCTCATACTTCAATTCTTTCAGTCATCTAAACAACTGGAATATAAGGATGGATGACTTACAGCCATTGTGGTTTCGGTACATGCCTCAGAACTTTAGCAGAAAGGGTGAATGGAAGTTCACAACCGTAGAACCAGTAGAAAGTAAGTCAGAACCACACGCAGTATTTCACAACCATCTGAAGAACTTAAGATGTATACACAGAAGAGTAGATTTGAACGTTAACCAACAGATCTGAGCTCAGAGATAGGAGATCTGAGCAGAGACCAGCAGGATAACACCGAAAAAACAGCAGCTCAGTCATTGTGGTTTCGGTACAAGCCTTAGAACTTCTGCAGAAAGGGTGAACGGAAGTTCACAACCGTAGAACCAGTAGAAAGTAAGTCAGAACCATACACAGAATTTCACGTCCATCTGAAGAATTTCAGATCCATGCACAGAAGAGTAGATCTGAACGTTAACCAACAGATCTGAGCTCAGAGATAGATCTGAGCAGAGATCACCAGGATAACACTGAAATAATAGCAGCTCCGTTTGAAAATCAGCAGAACAAGTTGAAGGAGAAGTAGATCTGATGGAAAAGCACCAGATCGGCTGGAGAAACAACATATTCCACAGGCGAAAACAGCAACTGGAGAAATTGAACAGCTAGCGGAGGGAATGGTTCTTGGAAACTCCACTAAGGAGTGCTCCGTTGGAGAAGATGAAGGGTAAAATGACGAGGAGATGGTGGATAAACTTTTTCTCTTCAATAGCTAGGGCAACAGAGCACCGCACAGAGGAGATCGGAGAGGAAGAAGACGACCTAGGGCTTTCGCCATCGCCAACATCAGCTTCAAAGTGAGAGGATACGCCGGACAGAATGGGACAGCCAATGTCACAATTGCCTATCAATCACCGGAACTCAAACAGGCATTCAAAACGGGAAAATCAACAGTAATGGTTTTCATTTTATTAATTGGCGTCTGTACAATGACCGGATGGCCCTATTTATAGGCCCAAGTCCAGCAGTGGTCCAGCAGCATATGTTTTTGAAAGAAAAGAAAATAAAATACATCTAAATGCAACAAAAGTCAGAAATGACCCTAAAGACCAAGTTTAAACTGCCAAGCTACTAAAATTCAGCTAAATGCATGAAATTTTTTCCTTAAAAATTAAATTGTTCTAAAGGATTGTTAAGAATCAGTCATCGAACCAAATGGAGCCATTCATTGTGGACAATGCTTGTATACTTGCTGAAAATATTCAAATCTGTCCTCTGATCTGGTGTCTGCACCAATATTCTCCTACCATTCCCTACCTCAATATAAAAAGGATGAGTAGAAGAGATCCCATTTGCTCAGATTACTTTTTTCAGATGTTGGACACATCACTTTCGCCTCTGAAGTCACTAATCCACACACCATTTAAACCAATACCATATTTGGAATGGACAATCATAGCCCACTTGGCATCTCTGTTAGTGTTCAATTTCTAGAGCCATTTTGACAATAGAGTGTTATTTGTAGATTCTAGAGGTGCAAGACCCACACCCCCTTCTTGGTTGATCTGCATACATAGTCCCATTTTATAAGATGAAAACCTTTCCTTTCAATCTTACCCTTTATACATGCTCCCACCTCTTATTTACCCTCCCATTTCATAATTTCTGTCGTAGGTGAACTTGTTTTTCCTGGGGAATTTGGGCAGCCCTACCTGGGTTCAGGATTTTGGTTCTCAACCAATATTTAAGGTATTTGGTTTGTATCAAATATATAATACAAAATCTTTTCAATGAAGCTCACTTTCTATAAAAGCATCGTCTTCCATTTGTTGTATGGGTAGGGGCTGGGAATTTCTTTGTTCTATGCCCCACTAGCTTTCTGCAATTTTGTTTCTTCTGGGTCTGTTTTGTACATTGGTTTGGCGTATAGCATTCTGTTGTGTACATCAATTGGAAATAATACCTTACATGTATTCTTTAAAAATCTTTTCTATTAATTTCTCTTTTTTATTTTTTATGCATTGAAGGAGTTTATTTTTTTATCTGCAGGTTTTAGCTGCTAGCAAAAACAGAATAAGTACTTTGAAAGGTTTTCCGCACTTGCCTTTCCTTGAGGTTGGTCATATTCTTTGGGTTTCTCTTGCATTTGTTGTGTCTTATACTTTTATCACTGTGTTCTTCACGTATATAATTTCTTTTCACAAAGTTGGTCTCTATCATCGTGATAATTCCTTTGTGCTATTTGCTGATTGAAATGCTTTTGACTTACATTTAATTGAGGTGATTGCAAAAAATTAGTGATATACTTCTGTTTAAATGCCAAGGTTTATTGATCTCTTCTGTCCAAATTATCTTATGTAGCATTTGCGTGTGGAGGAGAATCCTATACTGGAGATGCCGCACCTGGAAGCTGCATCAATACTACTCCTTGGTCCAACATTGAAAAAGTTCAATGACAGAGGTAGTTATTGAGTCCGTATATTACCCACTTTTCTATCCGATATCATATAAATTACATGAATCTTTTAAGTTTTTGGGTGCATCATGCTTTGCAGAATTGGCTTATGGTTGGTAACTGTCAAATCCTGAAATCCTATCAGCATAAGCTGACCTGATTGGGGGGGGGGACTCTAATTCACCTCAGATATCTAGGATGACTTTGATTCACATCGGATTTCTACCTGAATCGGGCGAAATCAACTGATTTGGCCCGAATTGGCCAACCCAATGGCTGCTTCTCTGCTGCAGCTGTACCAGTGCGCCTTTCCTGCCCTTTTGGCAGGGAATGCCCTCTGGACCTTTTACGAGCTGAAACCGATGACTGAGACCTGATACTGCATATGCGATGACTTTAAATCATTGGACATGTCGTGTCGGGTCCAAGAGACTGTCGAGTGGGGAAGGCATTGCATTGTCCAGTGGAGACTCACCTGATTCTCATTGTAAAACTATCTGATAGTTTTTTTTTTCTGATCTGGTCTCCGATGCAGATTACACTTTCCTTGGGTTGCCTTCATCCTATGTTATTTCAAATGTAGATTTCTTGGTGAGTACTAGTTCTAAGATGTGAAATTGTTGAAAGAAAGTGTTGTTTCTCAGTTAGGGTGCAGAAAAGTCAAAATCTTGTCATTTCATGTTAAGCATAAATCTTCATTAAGCAGTCTGAGAGAAATCTACAGGGAAGTGTGAAGTTTAAAGTCTTCTCTTTGAAAAAATCTTTCTTTGAGAAACCCACCTGTACTTGTTTTATTCATGAAGGAGTTGGACCTCTACCGTTTTGGTAATATCTCTTTGTTGCAATGTAATTTTTTTCTTATGTTACCAGTTAATTGTGTCTCTTTTCTAGTTGTCACCTTAAAATAGAAAAAGAAACTTGCTCTGAAAGAACAATATGTTAATGATGCTTTAATTGATTGTTTTACCTGTGAAAGTCAACTATACTGATCAATACAGTGATAATGTAAATGTGCCATAATTCGGTTGCCCCCCTCCTCCCCTGCTATGTAATTCTAGTGGTAACTCAGTGCCTTCTTTCTTATAGATCTTTCTTCCGAGGAACAAGAGCTTGCTAAGAAATATCCTGCTCATACCCCATTGTGTCTCAGAGATGGATGGGAATTTTGTCATCCTGATCTTGCAGCAGGTATGCATGTAATCTTTTTTGGATTGGTTTTTGGAGCACATTTCTAGTTCTACATGATTGTTGGCACCAACATTTTGCACAAAAGGAACCACAGACACCCGGAGTTTGATTCCACTTCAGACAAAAATTCCAGACCCGAAGAAAAGGAATATGTGCCAAAAATATTATTTTTGGGGGCCCACTATGGCTTATTTTTGAAGCTGTGTCCAATCAATTTTCGGAGCTCAATTCAGATTAATTTTGGAGGATTTATGGGCTGTAAATCAGTAAAGTTTGTAATTCCATCGTATTGGCCACTTAAAGGGCATAAAATGAGCCCAATGTGGGCCTCTAATGACGTCATCTTACATCTCATCAAGGGAGCCACGAAATTTGAATCAAACATCTTGTTTTGGTATGCAAGAGAATGGAACGTGTTGGGTTTCTTAATTTAATTCTTAAATTGGCAACTCAATCGATGTCATTCTATGCTCATTTAACATGCAAATTCTTCCCTTTCCATTGAGCAGATCATGCCCATCAGATCTGAAGATCCTTGGGCATCCTCAGCCCTTGGATTGCTGCCCCACAGCCTCTCAAACCCTAGCTACCAGCTGCTGTTCTGAAGATTTTTGCGCCTCCCATTGTCAGCCATCAGATCTGGCCCCATCATCCACAGATGTCATATCTTATGCCCCTCAACTCTCTAGAAAAAAAGACAGCCTGCTGACTCTCACGTGCCTCCCAGGTCTGCTTCTCTAGTAACCAGAACCCTAGCCACCTTCTCTCCCTCCCTTCCTGCGAGTATGTGGGAAGACTCTGGAGATCAGCCACATCCCTTCTAGCTGCGGCCTTGCTCCCTTCTGTTGAGAACAGCTTCCTGCACCAAGTCAGATGGAGAAGAAGAATCGGGAAGATATAGAAGAAGCAGCTTCTTCTTCCTGCTGCCTGCTGCTGCACCAGGACAAGGAGAAAGAGCAGGAGTTGGATCCTGCTGTCTGCGCAGCCACCAGAGCCTGCTGGTGTTCTGCCTTCTCTTGCTGCAGCAATGCTGCCTGCTGCTGCTGCAGCCAATGCTGTGCTTTGTTGCTGCTATAGCTGATCCCATCTACTGTTCCTGCAGTCAATGCTGCTGCAGGTGCCAAGGAGAAGAAGAGGAAGAAGAATCAAGGCCTATCAGGGTATCCCATGTCGTTGCACTTAAGAGATGATGGAGATAAAAAGATGAAGAAAAGGAGGAGGTAAGATGGTGTTCCCACATGCTGCGCCACCCTTTTCCTTATATCTTCATTTCAATAAAAAGGCCTTCTTTCATCTTTTAAACCAAGCCGTCTAACCACTGCAAACATCTCCTTCCAGTACCCTTGCTTCAACTTGAAGAGTAGGGATTGGATATATCCATTTTCAAGCCTGCATAACACCCCCTATTTGGGTCCTGTTACAGCCCCCCTAGAAATCATCTTCAAAGCCCATGTTCGGACTTGCTGGCATAACCCCTGAACAGCACCTGATATCTACCCCTAAGCAATCCCTAACCATTCCCACTTTAGTAGATTCTTACATCCGCATAGAACTTCTGTAAATGATCTCCACTTTATACATCTTGCTTTAATCCTATGGTTGATATTATCATCGCATTTTCTATCTTTTTGAAAAATTGGAATAAAATATTTAAACTGAATACTTAAATATAATATTAGTCCATCCAAACTAACTCTTCTCTTTTCTTTCATTTGATTTTTATTAAATTTGAAATATATATTCTGTCTTAGTTCATTTTTTTTGAAATCTTTAGACTCTATAATGTTTCTCTAAAGTTCTAACTTGTTATTAACTCTTTCTTGTGTGCCATCCATCACGCTCCTTGCTTCCTCATTCAATTTTTAACTACTAAGATTTGTTAAAAAGTGGAGCTAACCATTCACCTTTATATCCTCAAAATATCTTCTATACTTCAATAGGAATTCTATGGGACCACATGTCTTATCTATTTTCATTTCTTCAACTCTTCTTTGAATTCTAAAAATCTGTTGATCCTAGTAATAGTTCATATTATGCTGTGACATTTCCTCTGTCTTTTAACTTTTAGCACAACTATCATTAAGAAGAATATAAGGTTACTTTTCATCATTATTCAATGCCATTATTTTTTAATCAAAAATTTTCGTCGCTACACTTGATTTGGTTAAGATCTTGAGATCTTCTCTTTCATCATTGCTAATCTATGACATAGTTGTCAATGTGACAAGATTTCTAACATGTTCAAAAGTTGACTTTAGCTTAGGCAATATAACAGTCACTTAGGTGTCACGTAAGCGGAATGATAATATAAGGCACCAAGAACACCTAAGTAAGAATTGTGGAATCGTAATTGGAGACCAGATCAGCTAATGCCGATTCCGATCCGATCTGGATCATATTGGCAGAATTGGCCAATTCCAAGAAAGAATAATTGATTCCGAATTAGCCCAGATTGGTCTTTAAAAACTAGAGAAAGCAAAAGAGCATAAAAACATGGCAAATGGATTCCACATCAGATTTTCTGTCCTATCATACCCTTTTCGAGTCAAATCAGTACCAGGGCAGCAGTTTGCACTATCAACACGTTTCTTAAATTTTTCTATAGGGTATTTATAAGTACACTTTCTCATCCTTCTTGAAATATGTTCTTTCTTACACTTCTTTTTGTAGTAACATCTATTTGTTTTTAACTTTATTCTAAATCTTATGTCGTGCTTCTCTCTAAACCTGATATCTTTCATCAAATTTTGGATTAAAGGATGCAGGGAAATACCAAATAAAATCAACTCTTCCATCAAGCTGCACATAGAATGGAGAAAGACTCTTATCGACTCAAAATGCTTGACCAACAATCCACTTTCGGGGCTGTGGATGGAAGAAAATGTTTATCTTATTTTGTTTTTTCTTTTGTTTTCTTTGTTTCTTTTGCTGCTCGACCACTTTCTTTTTTTTATTTTGTGACATTCTGGTTAGAATCTTGGTCTTGTGATGGTTGCAAAATTCAAGACTTCTAAAAGACACTCACTTGCTGGAGGGGAGTGAAAGGGGAGATGAGAGGTGGAAGGAGAGAACAACCAGAATAAGGGTGGTCATGGTGGGGCTGGTACACCGGTGGGGCAACTAGGCTGCTGGAAGGCACTGGCATGGAGGGTGGCAACTTCCCAACCCCATTAGGCAGGTGAGATTGGTCACGTCGTCTGAATGGATCCTGGTCTACTTGGTCCCTTGTCAAGTTGGAATGCTTGGAACATGGGACTTGTTTTCCCAATCCAATGCCTCTGGCGGCTGTCTATGCCCCTCATGCCCCGGTCCTCCAATCTCTGTTCTGATGTCCAGTTTTACAAGATTTTCGAGATCTCTTCTCTCCAACCATCCGCAAGTAACCTGACAAATAAACTTTTGCTTCTTACATTTTTAACTATTGTGTCACTGTGTGAACCTCTTTTTTACGTCGTCGTCTGTTATTTTAGAAAGAAAGACATTTTTGATACCACTGACTTATCTAGGAAAATAGATGATACCTAAAATATTAGGTAGTCCGATGATAGTTTAAAAAATAATAGAACCGAGGTTCGGGTTCTTTGAAAATTTCATTTTTGACCCTTCTCCGTCGGATGGTGCGAGTATCCGGCGTTAAGTTACATCGAGCAACGGCTCGAACGCCTTTGATTAACCGTCGCGGCAACCTGTTTTTGGAGACATGCACATCCACAAAAAGTAAAGAACTCAAAAGGGCAGCGGCCTTTTGGGTCCGATCAGATGCAAACCGATTTGTTCGGGTTGATTTCATTTGTTTGTTGGTTGATTTCTGGATCGACTTGAAAGTCGGTTTTGAGGGTTTGAGTTTGAATCAATTGTTTTGATTGATTTGGTTTTGTTGTTTTGGTTTAGTTTTGATTTGCTTAAAGTTTTAGGCATGTTTGGATTTTTAATTTAGTTGTTTTTCTGAATTTAAGATTTCTGGATTTTTGTTTTAAGTGGATTGTGATCCATGTTTGAGTGTTTGGGATGTGCTTATTTGGTTTCTTTGGGGTTAAGCACTTGGTTGTTCATTTAAATGAAGTTTGGTGGATTTCCGGGTTCATTAAACCAGTTTTATATGCGCAATCGGAGTTGATTAGAACCGGTTTTTCTTTTGGGCAGATTTATTTAAATCTGATTTTTGGTGTTATCAGATTTGATTTAAATCTGGAATTTATGTGTTTTGGGCTTAATCAAAATCTGATTTTGGCAGATTATCTTATTTCTTTTTATGTTGACAGATTTAGTTGAAATCTGATTTTGTTTTGGCAGTTTTTTTGTTTGAAATATAATTTTGGTTTGATTTGTTTTAAAACAGGTTCAATTTTGTTAAAGATCGGTTTTTGTTGAACCGGATTGAGTTAAATTTGAATTTCAGGTTTAATTTTCTGTTTTAATTTCCTGTTTGAATTTTCAGACTTAGTTTTCTGTTTTGATTTTTTATTATTTTTATTTGGCGGTTTGCATCGCCTCCGACCCATTGGGCCACTTTTGAATGCCCGGTTTTTAAACATCTCAAGTCGACATCGAACTTCATTTCATTGAAAGATGGAGAGAAGTACATCGGTGTACAATGAGTGGTTATCCTTTCCCCA
This sequence comes from Cryptocoryne crispatula var. balansae, assembly GCA_036172225.1. Taxonomy (NCBI): domain Eukaryota; kingdom Viridiplantae; phylum Streptophyta; class Magnoliopsida; order Alismatales; family Araceae; genus Cryptocoryne; species Cryptocoryne crispatula. Next base: position 9,763,769 of record CM069921.1, on the reverse strand, counting down.
ACTTAGGTTCTTCACCGACTTAGAAAAAATTCGGCATTACAACGGCATGCCGACAAGTTTCTAACTTGGCAAAGTTTACCCGTCCAACAAGGTTAGCTAATGACTTAGCCAAAATTGGGGGAAGGATCATCGGCTACGGGGGCATGCCCGCGCCGACGTCCGGATCGACATCCCAGGACGTACCCGGGGGAGCCGTCCATTTCTTTTTAGTTTTGTTTCTGTTTTTATTATTTTAAAATGCCACTCAGGCCAGTTTTGAGTTCCATCGGCGTTTAAAGCCGGTCTTCGGTCTTCTTGGGCCGGAAGGGCCTGTCTTTGGAATGTTCTTGGGCCGGAAGAGTCTGTTGGACTTGTACGCCCTTCCTCCATCTTGATGGTAGGGTAAGGACCCGCCCGGACAAAACAATCGGTCCGTCGTACGGATTCCGAGAGGGTCTAGGACATCGCCCCTACCCACCATTGCTGGATTTCTGCACCTTCTGCTGAACCGCACATGTGCTGCATCTTGTGCCACAAGGGGGCCGCTGAAAGAAGACTTCAAGCATTTTTTTTGTGGGGAAACAGGACCTGTTTGAGGCCTGTTCGGTTGAGCCAGAAGGGGCTATTTGGTTTGGGTTTAGGTGGGCCAAAATGGGCCTGCATAAAGGGCTGTTTTGGAGATCAGGTTTGGGACCAGTTTTGGGGCCTGAACATGGGCTGAACAAGGGCAGCTTTGGGCCTGTATGAAGGGGCTGTTCAGGTGGCTTTGAGTGGACCGGTTTGGGTCTGAACAAGGGATAATCCGAGGTTTGCAGGGGCCTGGTTTGGAAACCTATGTAGAGGGCCGGATATGGGCTGTATATGGACCTGTTTGGGGTCTGGTTTGGAGACCGGTTGGGGCCTGATTGATGGGGCTCTGGTTGGGCCGGAATGGGCCTGGCGAGGGCCTGGTTTGGAGCTGGTTTTGGGGTCCTGGTTTGGGCTGGACGGGGTCTGGTTTGGAGACCGGCTGGGGCCTGATTGATGGGGCTCTGGTTGGGCCGAAGCAGGCCTGCGCATGGGCACTTTGGGGACCTGATTTGGGACCAGATTGGGGTCAGGCGTGGGCTGGTTATGGGCCTGTGTCTGGGCCTGCATATGGGCTGTCCTGGTGGGCCGCAGAGGGGGGCTGCAGGTAACCAAAAATGATCTGCGTAGGGGCCAGATTTCTGGACTTGGTGAGAAGGCCGGTGCAGTCCATATCAGGGTGGTTTAGCCAGGCCGAAATGGGGCATTTTCTGCAGACAGGGCAGGGGCTGAAGGTGGTCGCTGGAATAGGTAGAAAGAGGAGCCCTTAGAGGGCTATACGATAAGCATACATATATTGCCTCCTCCCTACCTTGTCTTCTTCTTCTCTTCTTCTTCTTCTTCTTCTTCTTCTTCTTCTTCTCTTCTTCTCTTCTTCTATTCTTCTCCTTCCTGGTCACAGGCAGCAGGTGGCAGCAGGTGGCAGTAGGTGGCAGCAGGATGAGGGCTCAAACCAGCAGCCTGGCGGCGTCTTCAGCAGCCCCCTCAAATGCTGGTCAGCTGGTGCGCACCCCTCCTTTTATAGGGGCTGGAGGGGAGGTGAAGGGCCAGCAGGGGGCTGCGCATGGGCCTGGGTTGTGCGCATGTCTCTTGGCCTCCCCCCATGCAGCCATTGCATTTAATGGGCTGTTGACTGGCTGCCTCTTCTTCCTCCCTCTTTCTTGAGCTGAGCGCAGGGCTGGGTTGGCTGCATGGTGCGGCTGGCTGCTGGGGTGGCAGGTGGTGCGCTCAAAGATGCTGAGGTGGCAGGAGGGCCAGTGTGGCATGTTCACACTAGGCCGCAGGTGGGCCTTAGAGATGGGCTGCGCATGGGCCTGTTTACATGGGCCAATTGGGCCAGCTGGAGGCTGCGGCCCATGTTCTGCTGTGGGCTACGCAGGGCCTGGATTTAGGATGGAATTTGGCCCAATTTTAGGATGGGATCTTGGGCTTCTGATTGGACATACATGGGCCCCTGATTGGGCCCAATTTGGCTGAACTGTAGGCTGTCCGGTCTGCTCCTAGGCCTGCCCATTTGTCCTCCTTTTTTTTGAAAAAAATGTACGCCAACAGTCACCTTGGTGTTGAAATTTGGGAAAATGAACACAAAGTCTGGTTTTCCCAGTATGGGAAGTACCAACAAATTGAACGAGCTTTTGTCCGGATATCTTAGCTAATAATGGTTAGCATGTGCTTGTAATCACTTGAACATGTCTATTTGTGTCCTTTTCTTGGAAGCTCCTTTTGCATCATTTTTGGTTCATTCTAGAAACATTATTTCTTTAAGATGAACTCTGTTTGTATTCTAGGCATAGATACCTGAACTTCTATGGGCACCAGATGACTCCTACAATGTAGAAAATCTTCTATGACCTATCCAATTGATTTAAATGTGTTACTAAACAGAGAGTTGCAATAATTTTATGTATGTTCCACATATAGCATTCTTCCCTTACACAAGAGTATGACAATAGGGATGAGATCATTGAATACGAGACTCAAGCTAGACAGGACAAACTGAAGCTGTAGGCATGGAACGGAACTAGGCTGCATTGAAGTGATATAACTTCAACCAATAATTTTTTGGAAAGCCTTTATTATAATAAATAATTATGGTCAATGGAAGAATTTTGCCTTATTTACATTTTATACAATGATAAATTTGCTAAAATTGTTTACGTATCTTTGAAATTACTAAATTGATAGGGACATGTATAACTTGCTCAATGTTCTAAAGGTTACCTGTACAATGGTGCATAATGCTGAAAGCAGAATATTAGTTCAGATTGCGTATGTCTATGCAAACACATCTGCATATTATATGAGTTCGAATCTACACAGTATTCACCTTGGGAAAATGGATCAGGGTAATGGATGTTTGCATTGAGATTTTGCCTGCTTTTATAGTGATCACTATGAATTTTCTTGACAGATTCGACGTTTTGCTTCCTATCCGAGAAGTGGAAAGATCATTTGCCACATGGATATGTACTTAAAGAAGCTTCAGTTGATCAGCCATTTGAGCAAGATGCTTGTCGCTGTCACTTTGTTTTGGCCACTGATTGCATGGTGAATAATGGTTCTATAATGGTGCAGAAGTATCAGTGGTTTATAGGAGAACAAACACCTACCAATTTTGTTGCTATTGCCGATGCAGTGGATGAGGTGTACTCTTAGCCTCAATATTGTCATGATTCTCATCTTTATTGGTGCCATATTTTTCTTATTTTATTTTGTAATAAACAGGTGTACTGGCCAAAGCATGAAGATATCGGTAAGTTTCTCAAGGTTGAATGCAGGCTGACATTGGATGGGGCTGAGTATCCTCCTATATTTGCTATATCATTACCAGTTTCTCCAGGTATGGTGAATGCATCTGATTGTTACTTCATGATGTTCCCACTACATGCATGCTCTTACATTGTCCATGCATTCTACATGATTTCAAATATTTATAGGCTTTTTGTGCATTGTAATCAACAGGTGCAATTTTGCCTTGTTCTCAAGTATTTTTTTCTTCAAAGTTTTCTGCCATTTCTGAGGCACAGTCGAAGCAAGGTGCTTTACTAAAAATTGTCCTATTTGCCTGCTGAACGGAACCTATAAGATTATCACTAATCGGTCAACTTGTCAATTGGTGATTCTGGACCAATCTGGCATGGATTGTGTTGGATCACTACTGGCACCATGGTCCTGATATGATTCACCTTCCCCACATGAAATGGGTGGGAAAGACAAGGGGGAAGTGGCAGCTGCCCCTCCAATGTCATTGGCTGTGATCCAGAGTGTATTGGGGTCGGATTGGTTTGGAATCAGCCGATCTGGTTGGGCTTAGCCCAATCCTGGTGAAAGCTTCTTCCGTGTATTGAGAAGGATCAAAGCTCTTGTATGGGCAAGGGTGATCTGGCTGGGGTTATATTTTTCAAGCATACAGTATTATTGATGTTTTCGATTACAACAGTTGTCTTAAGGCTTTGGAAACTCTTTCTAAAGTTTGAATTTTGACCATCTTCTGACATTATTTTTATTCTTGTCACCACATCCTGGAAAAGATGTTTAATGAAAGGGTTCCACTTGGGTGCTGAGGGAACAATATTCATATCTCTATATCCTGTAATATGATGCTGATTTTTTTGTAGTGAGATGAGACACTCTTCCAATGGTTCTTTTTGGGACCTGATATTTGGTGGAACCTCACAATGCCAGGTGGTGGATAGCATAATTGCTATTCGGTTCACTCAAATCTAATGATTCTAGTCGAATGCATAAAAGAGTTTGAAAGTGAAGAGCTTCACATCTTGTCGAGAAGTAGAATACCAGGTAATAATGCTCTGGAGGCCAAATAAAATAGGAAGAAAAGACACCGACACAATGAGCTTACAAGACAATCAAGTGTAACCTAAACTCAATTCTGCTCTCCAACCCTATGTCCTCTCTCATGACTCTAGGTGAATGCCATCTTGTTCCGAGTGGCTGAGTATAAGGCTTTCTGGTTAGGTCTGGTGGAAATTAAGATTTTGAGTGCATGTCAAGTCAGTTTGTGGATGGTAGGATGGTGGAGCTTAAGGATCAACTTGTTCCATTGGCAACTGTTCTTTTCTCTAGCCATCGTTTTCACATCCAGTTTACTGGGTACTTGAGCTTTAGGCACCAAACTCAGGATTGTAAATTTGTAACCACAAAAGTGGAATGCTGGTGTTTCACACATAGGGGCATCAGAATCAGTCTTGTCATGCGGGGTGGAGTGAGGTTCATTGGGAGGACTCTAAAATTGCTATTGGTAGTGATGAACGAAGGGGGTGGATATGGTGGTTGCTTCATGATCTCTTGAAGTGTGAGACCTGTTCTTCTCGAACTTGTGTCTTGTGGCCTTGGTCTTCCAAAAGATTCTTTTGGAGTACTTTTTGTCAAGAATTGTCATCTCGCATCTCGGTTTCATCTAGAGGTGATTGGAGGGAAGAGATCTCAGGAAAATCTCAGAAAATCAAACCTCGGTATGTTAGTGTAAAATGATATAGTAATCTTTTTAAAAGGGGAAACTTGAGGACTAAGATTGGACAAGTTGATAAGAGGAATCAATACATGTATAGGAAGGATGATCATTGTTTATGGGAAATACATCAATAGGTTCTAATATGGATCTAGGCTTTTCTCGAACAATATCAAAAGAATGCCTCCTTGAAAATTGAGAGATTGTGTAACAATTTGAATCACTTTTACATATATGATCATAGTGAAATTTTAATTTATAATATATAGTAGAATTGAGTGAACAACACTTAGATAAGATTTTGGATAGATGCAATACTAGAGTTCTTAACTTGTGGAAACTTTGTAAAGTCATCTAATTGAATAAATAAAGGGAAAAATAAACAGAGATAATATGAATGATATAGACAATGTGCATTTGTATGGAGCTTTAAAGTTAGTTATCAACACATGGTGGAAAACAAGGGATAGATATTTATATAGATCTTGCATCAATGATCTTGTTTCTCATATTCAAGGAGGGAATGATTCTTAGACGATCTCGAGAGATTGCATTTCATGCTTCTTGTCCCATTTGCCAAAATTTGGTGAATAGTGGATTAAGGTGTCTGGTAGGGAGTTTGTAGTCGGGACATGTGAGATTTTGTTTGAACGAAATCATGTGAGACCTGCTTTGATGTGAGACATAATCGGGTGTGCCTTCCATTGAAAGCTGCAGTTTACTGCTAGCTTGATCATAAGTTGCAGTTCTCTTGAATCTCTCCGAGTATTTTTTCAAGAATTGTGAATTTCATGTATTTCCCATGTAGGCGTTGGTGTGCAATTGTATTGGGCATCTTGTTATACATGGACCCAGGCTGGAGAGGTGTCAGAGACCCTGAGCATCTTCTAACTCTGGAAAAGAGAGATGTTGGGACCAGCTCTGTGTGTCTCTAGATGCTAGAGGCGTCCAGATTTTCATTCAGCCACAAACATGATGTTCTTCAAACTATGGTAATGTTGATGGGGATGATGGGGAGGCCCAAGGTGGCTTCTGGGGCTGCACTGAAAGTAGCTGGCTGGAGATGGGACAACAGGGCAACGAGGTAATCAAGCAGCAGTGTCTCATTAACATGGAAATTACTGGGCAGTGGAGCACTTAATGTGTGGACCATATACACCTGGTCAACATGAGATGTTGCCGAACAGAGGGCATCATGTGGTGCTCGTTGCATTTGCGATGTTGATTACTGGGCCTAGGGGTGTCAATGGGCTGGGCCTAGTCCAATTCAGGCCTGGTCCAAAATATATTGGCCTGGCTTACCTTGCAATACATTGTTGTCCCGGCCTGGCCTGCATTACATTGTTTGCCCTATCTGACCCAATTTTTTATTTCATAAATATATTACTATCAAATTCAATAAACTTAATTATTTAACCTATCCTGCTTGGCCCCGATTGATGACTTGATTAAGGCTCATGGGCCAAAACCTTTGGCCCTTATGTTGTCCCAACTCCCAAGTCAGCCTGGCACACAAACCTGCTAGCCAGCCAGGCCAATTACCACCCCTGGTGACTAACATGTATAATTGTGTCAGACCAGAGTTTGACAGGGGCGGTGTTGGCTTGAAGGCCAACTTCTATGTTGAGGAGTGGTTAGAGTATGAAAAATGGTCACTTTTCTGGCATTCTTAAAGATAATCATGACCACCTCTTCATCACATGTGGCGTTGTTAGTGTTCTTTGGCATGTTTGGTCAGGCATGTTTGAATTTCTTTCATTGCAATAGCTTACAAGACAATCTCTTTGTGGATTTAGTGGAAACATGGTATGACGAACCAAACAGCTTGGGAGGCATGTCTCCCATCCTTCCCATGTGCTGTCTAGCTGGAGGATAATCTCAGGATCTTTCATAGCACATCTAATCGCTAATATGGCTGGCAATTGGGAGGGGGGCACATTTTTGTCCCTAGCCTTGGTTGCGCTGGCCTGGATCGGCTGATCAGGGACTGATTGCTTCTCAATGGTTGTATAGAGTCCAGTGGACTTGATACAGCTGAATCCACTAACTTCCCTATCCATTTTCCCTGCCTGTTTAGGATTGGAAGGTGTAAGGGCAAGGATTGCCTTCTCGGATCTCGACTTCGTCTCGGAAGAGTGAAAGAGATGAGATCTAGTGAGATTCTTGAAAAAATCTCAGGAGATTGGATTTAAAATTTTATTTATGCAGGGTGTATCTTACCCAAAGATTGTCATCTCACATCTCAATTTTATCTCATGGAGACTGAAAAGAAGAAATCTCAAAAAAATATCAAGAGATTGGATCTCAGAAATATCAATAAATATGCATGTTTAAGTGTAAAATGTCATGTAATTTCTTCTAAATAAGTTGTGAGAGAATTGAAAGAAAATACAAACACATAGATGGTGAACTATTGTTAGTAGGAGACTTACAAAGATCTTATGTTAGACCTAAGTTTCATCTTAAACAATATGGATAGGAGATTGATAACATCTTGGGTCAATTGTATATAAATAGTCATACAAATATTAAGTTATAAAATTTTATCAAACAATAATATCTATATGAATATTTGGATGGATTCCATAATAAATCGGTCAATATATAAAGCAACCTTAACAAGGTCATCCAAGAAGTTAGGGGTAGTAATAGGCGGAGGAAATCAAGGTATCAGAGGTATTATATAGATATTCTCGTTTTGGCGATCTCGTTTCTTGGATGCATGGAGAAAGATTCTCGGGAGATCACGTTCCATGTGTGGGGGACAGTGTCAGATGCCCCCTTTGCCTTAATTGGTTACGATCTGGCTGCCAGATTAGTCCAGAATCACTGGCAGATATTTTTTTAAGGTTTTTGTTTATCTGATTTTCTATTGTTGTTTTAAGTTTTGGAAGAACTGGTTCAGGTTGATTTTGATTCTGGATCATTTTTGCTTTTCTCAGATTGGAATCAGCCTTGGCTGATCCTGATCTGGTAATGCTTTTTTTTGGGAGGGGGGGCGGTGGGGACCTATGATAGAGGGCCTGTAAATGGAAATGGGATCAAATCTTTTCATGTAATCTCATAGTGTTTCTGAATTTTTGCTTTTCCAAGGTCTCCTTAAGGCATCCACAGAATACACAAGATTTCTGCTTCAGCAAGCTATGTCTACCTACCACTGCGTGGGGTTGTCTTTAAAGGAAGAAAAACACAAAAATGAGCGTAAATTACCGAGTGGATGATACATTGGAGTATCTTAACTTTGCCGGATGCATGTGCCTTCTTGGATGGGTCTTCAATGATCATATATGCTTCTATGGGATGAGCGTTGTTAGAAAATTCTTGTTACTCATCCACCAGAATATGTTACTAAGCAAGGCATTTCCGGTAGCTTCATTAACTTTTTAATTCATCCTCTACTTCTTCATTTAATGATTTTTCACTCTCAAAGAGAAGACAGACTAGTGTTGAGTACATCTCAGGGATTGACTACATGTGGCTTTTTGTGATGTTTTTAGTATGTACTCACCTTGAAGCACCATAATAGAATACTGTCATTCTATAATCCTCATCATAGATCATCCGTATTTTCTCCAAAATTGTAATGTCCTGATATTGTTTTTATATTCTTTGCAGGAACTGGTTATCCTAAGGTTCTTAATCTTACAGTCCTCGGAGAACTTGTAGAAGGTAATGTGATCAAGGGTTCTGCAGATGTTGCATGGTGCGGTGGTACTCCAGGGAAGGGAGTCTCAAGGTAATTTTATTCCTTAATTTTAATTTTTTCTTGTGATTCATTGTTTCAAATATTCTATTCATTATACTGGCTGTTAGTATGTAGATTTTATGTATAAAGGGATAAAATGTCGGCTTCATTTCAGCTGGTTGAGGAGAAGATGGAACAGTAATCCTGTAGTAATTGCGGGTGCTGAAGATACCAAATACATGTTGACCTCAGATGATATTGATTCTAGTTTGGTCTTTATGTATACTCCAGTAACAGAAGAAGGTGTAAAGGGAGAGCCACAATATGCAATGACCGACTTTATAAAGGCTGGTGAGAGCTTGTGCATAAGTTTTTTGGTCGATCATTTTTTATCATCTGCAACTTTTCTAAAAAGTTAAGGTATATTATCCAGTCTACATGGAGGAACAATTATCCTAACTGTCCCGCCTAGTCGACCTATCCGCAATTATTTTGTCATTGGAACTAAGAAATCTCAAAGGCTGGTGAGAGCTTGTGCATATGGTTTTTGGTTGATCATTTTTTATCCGTAACACTTCTTAAAAGTCAAGGCTCTATTATCCATTCTTTATGGAGGAATAATCATCCTAACTGTCCTAACCAGTTGACTTATGTTGATTTATTTTGTCATTAACTCATTGGAACTGTAAGTCTCATGAAATCTTGATTTTTAAGCAAAACTTGAGGAGAAGAAATTCTTGTCCGTTTGAGTTCTATATATCGACCAAGCTTTTCATGCTACTTTTTCTCTTCCTGGAGTTTGTTTGATTTTTTTGAAATGGTGTGATCTTTTCTAATTGTATTCTGCTTTCCATGTGTGGAGGGTGGATTTTTTTGAAATGTTATTTTTTCATTTCTATTATTATTATTATTATTTACCAGGTTGCTGCGAGGGCTGGAAACTTGCAAGTAAGCAGAATTGCGTGTCACTGATTTCTCTGATTCCATCTTGATGTGAGTTCAGACATTCTGGTTCAGTAGCAGAGTGGACTGTTGTGACCTTGGCCAGTCTATGGTCCGCCTCTGATCCTGAGTTACTAGTGGAGTGTGGTGTAGAAATATTTCAATATGGACTCTACCACATGGTACACAAATAGGGCATCTACAATCTGAGATATAACAAACTAAAAGTGAAGAAAAAAAGACTGTTTATGAGAGCAAGAGATGAGCCTTTTAAATGTGTATAAGAAATTTGTAACTAAAGAAGGAGAAAAACATATTCATAGATTCACAATCATGAGGGAGAGAAGATATCAGGATATTACCAAGTCCGATGTATCAAGGATATTGAAGGAAATTCTTTGATAAAAATGATGACATTAATGAAAGGTGGAAAGTTATTTTGATACTCTTCTTAATGTCAATTTTGCTAGAAACATTGAAGACATAATATAACAATGGTTATATGATAATATTTTTAGAAGTTAAAGAGGATGAAAACAAGCTAGGCTTGTGGCCTTGACAGTATCTTTTGAGAAGTATGCAAATGTTTAGATATTTACTGTTGAATGGTTAATTCAATTGTTGAGCAAAATCTTATTATTGATGGAGAAAGAGCATTATCATACCATTTTTAAGAAAATAAGAGATATACCAGATTACTCAAATTAAAAGAAGAATCAAGCTTATGCCTCATACAGTTAAATTGTAAGAGAGTTATGGAGTGGTGAATACGGGATAGTAAAAATATTTCAGCCAACCAAATTTGATTTATTCTTGGTTGCTGTGTAAAAGAAGTGGTCTTTCTCATTAGCGGTCTGGTGAAGAAATATTGTGATATGAAGAAGGATTCGCATACGGTGTTTGTTGACTTGGAAGGGACTTGTGATATTGTTTTAGAGAAATTTATGACATGTTCTCATTAGATATGCACAAATGACTAAAGACATTTATGACACATTACTCGCTAGTGTTTGCATAGTTCGAGAAACAAGAGTGCAGGGGTACAAACAAAATTCTATATTCTGACCTGTTCTGATAAAAATTAACTGCTTCAGAGCCTAGTTTATAAGCTATTGTAATCGGAATCGGAAATAGTCAATTCAGCGTCCGTTTATCCGATTTTGCTAAAAGATGAACATATATAAGTAGAAATTAATATTATAATAAATAAAAATATGTAAATGATTAAAAATATGATATATAAATGTAAAAAAAGTAAAAATTGATGTATGATAGATTTTGGAAATTATTGGAATTATTATGATTCTGGAATTGGAATTGGAACAAAATCAGAATGTCATGGTTCTGATTTAATTGGAATTGGAATCATTTAACCCTTATCGGAAACAAGTAATATTGCTATCGAATCTAACCCGTTTGCAGCGTAGTTTGTAGAATTCGTCGATCCGATCCAGGATCAATTCCTGTCTGAATCAGTCTAGATCGTCAGAATTGGCCTTGAATCAGCCGGTTCTTAGGAATCAGATCGAGACATGAAGATTCTCTAGAAGTCCATAAGTTATGGATTTTCTCGAAATTGGGTTCGATTTTAGATTCACTGGTCGACTTCTAGATCCAAACACACATTTTTATTTGTGGTCGGATTCTGACTTGGCGTGTTTCATATTTCCCTGGTGCGTTGCAAATGTTGGTGGTAGAGTTGGACTTGTCCTTGACATTGTTCTTTTCTTATTTTGGGGTGATGTGGAAGGCCGAACTTGACATATAGCTATGAGTCTTGAAATGACATATCAAGCATTAATTTGACTTTGCTTCGAGATGGTGAGGATGTAGTCCAAAATGATGTTGCCCCCGGTATTGTTATTGGAGATATCTCATGATGAACTTTTCAAAATAGGGACGAGTTATTTGACCCATTGGAATATTGATGGCGTTGGATGAATTTCAAAGAGGAGCCAAATATGATCGGCTCCTCGAGCCAACTTAGTTTGTAGTATCTGGTGAAGTCTTTATGGTAGAGGCATTGGACCTCTCCGGCTGTCACCATTAGCTTTCTTCCACTTCCAACCTTCAAACAAAGAAAGGAAGCATATGTTAGGCATGTATGTAATATAAGATGTATGGCTCCATGACGAAGAGGTGAAGGGAGAGAGAGGTGCCACCGGATGTGTTAATTTGTGAAATTTTAATAAAATTTTAAATTAAAATAATTCATCTCATTTTGATTTTCGAAAAAAAAAGAATTTTGATTAGGTTGGGGTAGCACTAACTACTATGAAAATATGTGATATCTCATAAGAGTATTAGCTAATATATGATACGCATAAAATATATATTGAGGTTTTGGTTTCATTAAGAATTGTCCTTGGACCTGTCTCCATTGGACTTGCAAGGTACTGATGTTTATTACATTGAGAATACTTGAATACTTTTAATTAATTGTCATCTGCAACTCACAAAAATGGAAACATACATCCACAAAATAGGCGCAGGGGAGACAACCCATAAACTAAATGGAATGCAAAGTTAGTGTTTTAAATTTGATTTGGTTTAATTCAGGTTTCATAGAGGTATGATTCAATTTTAAAGATATGTTCCTTAGTGAATTCTTAACATTTTTTGCTTAAGGAGCCTAGAGATCTATATCGATCATTTGATTCCATTAAAGTCATAAATGAGATTGTGTGTATATGGCATGTGGATTTAATTCTTTTCATTCAAAAGTCTTATCTTAAGACAGAATTTTTAAAGTTCATGGGATCCGAGGTCTAATATAGACATATTTCGGATTTGATTTCATATATGAGATCTCAATTTCATCATTTTTAATTGGAAGTCGTAGCATTAGACATCTTGAATTTAGAATTGATTAAGCTCATTATAACTTCAATTAGAGTCTTGGCATCATGGACTGAAGAATATTTCGAAATCTGGTTTATGACATGCGATCAAAGCTTAGCACATTATCATTCCATTTTTTGTTCTAAATCTAGGCATTGAGCACTTTGATTCATCATATTTACATTGTAAACCTAGCATCTTGTATTTATGAGTTCATTAAGTCAACATTTGGAATCAGATTTCATGACATCCTATCATCTCATTTTTATGTTCCAAGTCTTGACATTGAGCATTTGACTTAGAGTTTATTAGGTTCATCATTCCTCCCTTCAAAATCTTTGGCATCAAGTATTTTAGACTTAAAATCTGTTCTCATGGCATTTCGATCATGGAAATCAGGTTGTATCTCTTCATTTAGGATGATTGGGGCTTAGGACCTAGAGCATTTTGAAATCCTCATTTTGGCCACCTTGAGCGACATTTATTTCATTGAGAACCTTAAGATCAATTAGACTTGGGAGCATGGAATGCCGGGTTGCGACCCGGGTCGCGACCCGGCCCCGACCCGGTCGGGTTTAGGCCCGACCGGCCCGGTCGCGACCCGGTCGGGGCGACTCCCCCGGCCGGGTCGCGGAGTCGTGGCCGGGTCGCGCGAGTCGCGCGACCCGGCCGACCGGGTCGCGCGATCTCAAGACCGTTGCCAACGGTCTTGGGGGGGCGCAGCCCCCCCATTCAGCCCCTTGGGGGCTATTTAAAGCCCCCAAGGGGCTCTCCTTACTCCCACCCCCCACTCTCACTCTCAACCTCTCATTTGTGCTCTCATTGCTCAAATTTTTTTTCTCATTTACTTAATTATTTCATCAAGCATTTCATTAGTTCATTTAGTATATTTATTTAATATTAGTTCCATTGATTAGTGGGTTAAGTAGTTTATTCTTTTTAATACTTATTTGCTTACTTGCATAGTTAGTTAGCTAGAAGATTAGTTAGATATTTAGTTTAGTAGTTACTTAACACATCATTAGTTTGAAGGAATATTAATTACTTACTTAATCATATATTTAGTTAATCATTCAATTTATATAAATAAAAATATACTTACATTAGTAGTCACTAATTAAGGTATGATTCATCCCAAGGCTCTTGGTTCCCTACATACGATCAAGAGTACTGTGGAATGAATTATGTGGAGTCATCGGATACTTCGATCCAATCGACCTATAGTTATGGTGACTCATTTGGATCAAGTCTTAGGATAGTTTTCCGAGGGACAGACGAATATGATCGTCATGTGTACATGTATCAAGCTTTGTACTCAACCCAAATGACATGGGGAGAGTACATCAACTACCTACAAAGTGTACAACACATCATGTTGGAATAAAATTGATGCATTATTTATTTAAATCATGTCATTTAATTTATCCAATTTTTCTGTATTTTTTCAGATTTTTTTTCGCATTTTTCTTATTTTTTTGAATTTTTCAAAAAAATAATAATTAAAAATTAGGGTCGCGACCGGGTCGGCCTGGGGGTCCCGCGACCCGGTCGCGACCCCCGACCCAACCCTCCTTGCTTGGGAGTACATTAAATCTGAAATCAGCATGTTCTATGGTCTGATCAGATCAGGTTCAATTCCATCTTATGTACATATAGTCCACTCATTGAGATTAGGGCTTAAATGTATTAGGCATTCAGATTCCATTATCTGAAACCAGCACGTTTGAGGTCTGATTTGAACATCTAGATTTTATTCTTTACATTTGATCATCATATTTCTATTAGTGATCAGGTATAGCCTGATTTTATTGCATCTAGATTGAACATAAGCAACAGCTCTGTAGTTTTAGATCTAACATTCATATTCAGGCATGTTTGATCTATGTGTGATGATCATCTCTAGCGTTCGGTGGGCATTTTGGTTCTTGGACTCAATCTAAGCACTTGGGATCATATTTCCCGGCAGTCTACTTTTTAGTATTACAGATCTGAAGTCTAGCATTTTTAGAATATGAAGCTTTAGGTTCTTTGAGAGAGAATCATCAGGTTATGGTCTTAATCTTTATAGGTTTCTGAGATTACAATTTCGAATGGATTTAAATCTAGGTTGACTTATGCATCTAGATCCTTAGCTTTGACTCAGTCCGAGCATCTTTGTGATTGGCTTAAGATCCAGATTTCGGCCATGGAGATGTCAGTTTTATAGGTTTTCAGCCTGCCTGCCGATTACCACCTTAGTTTGGACATTTCTATGCATTAAGATTCTCCTCAAGGTCCGGGACATCCATATATTCAGATCTGATTTTCAGAATTCAGAATTGACAGGTTATGGTTCATGGATTTAAGAATTTCATGTTCTTATATTTACATTACATATGTTTCATGTGGGTTATAATAATACTTTCTAATGATAACATGGAGATATTCCACACGTAAGTGTCATTTGTATGATATGGGATATATTGGTGTACATAATCATGTGGGAAGGCTCACATAGCCATTTTTCTCTCAAATCAACATATATGTGATATTCTCGTAGCCTTATGTTGGCATGGGATATTCCCCTTTCTCCCTACTTATATCCTTGGGTCGGTTTAGCGCAGTAACATGCATGACCTCCCCTTAGATCAAGTCGGAATTTTCCCTGAGTAGTTAAACTCCTTACATCTAGAAGGATCGGTGTATGGTGGGGGGTGTCCCCACATACCTGTCTAGGATCGGGACACCCCGAAGACATGCCTATGTGTTCATCTAAAATTATGAGGGGGACCTAACTGAATAGGCTTAGCCTTTTAAAAAAAATTTCTTTGATTTTAATATTTAACATGGTTCATTTGTCATATGGGTCATATCAGCCTATCATCATGTCATATTGGCCATACAGGTTTGTCATGCATGTTATCTTGGCCCTTATGGCCTATCATGGCTTCATCATGTCATGATCTTCATCTCCCATCCATCTTGATGGCCTCAGTCATGCCATCATCTTCAAATTTTACTGATTTTAACCTTTACTGACTCCTTGCCACTCATGGACCCCAAAAGGTCAACCCGAGAGGATTCATGGTTCCTTGTATTGGGTCTAGATAGGACTGCTATAGACCAAGTTTGGAATAAGATAAGGGGTCGGGTATGGGTCTGTATATCGGTCTAAGCGCCAAGGCCATAAGGCATTCAGAATTAACTTAATTCAGTGAAAGATACGAGCCATGCATGAGGGGCTGATATGGGTTTAAGTTAAGGGATTATAATTCACGAATGGGACCATGTACAGGCTCGTTCAAGGAGAAGAAACACAGGCCATGAGATGATCCGAGATAGGCTTGGCATGAAGGAAATATAGGCCATGAAGGAGGCTCTACATAGGCATGATACCAAGGCAGTCGGGTATCCTTCTTAAGTTCAAAGCATTCAGCATTTATCGGGCCGAACCTACCTGATTTTCTATGGATCTAGGGAAATGCATGGATAGCCTAACTTGGGGTTTAGGTGACCTGTGCAAGGTCTGAACATAGGCATGGCTGATAGGCCGCATAGGGGGGCTATGTATATGGAGGGGGTAGATATGGATAGTAAATCAAGGAATAGAATAGAGGGGTACACCCCTCTTATATCTTTTTCTTCTCCGGCTTCATCTCCTCCTCCTGTTGTGTGCATTGGCAGCATCAAAGCCATCTGCAGCAGCAAGGTCCAGCAGCAACAACAGCATCAGGAGGTGCCAATGGCACCTCCTCCTCCATCTTCCTTGGGCCCAGCTACCACAGTGGCCTGGTGAGGAAGCAGCAGCAAGGGCATCCTTCGACAACAGCTGGAGGGGCAGCAGCATCCAGCAGTCTCATCAGGTATAAGAGGAAGCATCGGCCTCCCTCTTCTTGGTTTCCTATATGTGCCACAGCATCTGGAGCATCGTCAGCAGCAGGGGGTTTCATTGGCAACAGCTGGAGAGGCAGCAGCATCATCTCGAACTACCAGGGGCATCAGAATATCGTCCTCCTCCATCTCCTCCTTCTCCGTTGTGCTCATCTACTGGGTATGCAGGAAGGAAGGTGTGGTGGCTGGGGTACCTGCCAATGTTATCCAACCTTTCCTCATGGCACACAGGAGCCATCCTTATAGAGAGCAGCCATCAGAGGAGAGTTCTATTCTTTGAGGACTCTTGTCTGGCAGTTCCTGTGAGAGAATGAGTGCCACAGTAGCCTCCTACTTTGTAAGATCTCCTGGTGAAGCAGTTCTGTGGGCTTGGTCAAGGCTGGCATCGTGGGGAGTATCTCCCTTGGTTTTTGGAACCCACTATGGCAGTTTAGGATCCGACAGGATGGGGAGAGCTGTGGTGGCATCCTTTGACCCATTCCCTGCCAGGTGTCATGCTCGGTTGACAGATCTGGTCTTCAGAGGAGAGTTGCGGCAGTCCTGGTAAGTAGGAGCCATCCCTTGGACAGTTTTGCATACCCAGTCAAGCCTAGTTGGCTTTGTTGAATATCCAATGGGATCAACTTCCTTTTAGGAGCCTCCCAGGCCTTGTGGCAATCCTGGATGGCCCACGCACAGATCCTTGTCATTGGAGGAGTCCTACTTTGGAGGAGGAGAAGCTGGCATCCTTTGGATCAATATGATGAGATGGCTGTATGCCTCAAGTTTAGTCCAATATATTACTGCTCAAATAGGTGGCAGTGTGCCATCATTTAACATGTAAATGGGTACATCTTGACATAGAAACATGGCTCATTAGGTAGGGCATAGGTGGCCTGCGAAATTGACAAGATAATGGGCTATTGTTGTCATTCAAATCAGCCCATTAAGCATGCAATTGACGGGCTGCGAAAATCACATTAGATATAGGTATATTTATCATTGTATTAATACCAAAAGTGGGCCTATTTTGAAACCAAAATATTAATCATTAATGACTTGACATGTGGGCTATTTTGAAGGGCTTCTACCTTTCTGTTAGGCACCTAGTGTGTCAACATTTTTGTGTTTCATTTTACTTGTTTGCTGCTTTCAATGAGATGTGCACGCTTTTGTTATCCTTATAAAATTTAAGTAATTCGTTCAATGTCTTAAATAAGTATGAGTATATGATTTTAATGTTTAATAGTATTACTTCTGGTTACTGCTCACAATTCTTCTTAACATTTGCTTCTAAGCATTTGCAATGTTACAGAGCAACACTGATGATGATAGAAGTGGAACCTTACTGCCTGAAGGCTTCACGGTGCCTTTAATTTTTCATGCTATCTGTGTAACCTAGATAAACCAATTTGTTTGTGTCCATCAGGGATGTTGATGAATCATTAGTGTAGTAGTGTATTCTCAATTTAGGCATGCTTTTGCAGTCCTTGGATGTCATTGTTTCTGAATTCCATTTGAAGCTGTTGTCATACCTACTTCTCTTGGTGGTAGAAATCTGAGTTTCTTTCTCCTCAATGGGGAATTTCGTTTTGATTGTGTTTTCTTCTTCAACTGTGAACCACCTCAGCTGTTGTATGGACTCTGCAGCTTCACCATCAGTTCGTAACGTGAGAATACTGGGAGACTCCATTGAAGGAAATACTGTAAGAGGTGTTGGCGAATACTTTGGGGGAAGAGAAGGTCCAAGCAAGTTTGAATGGCTGCGTGAAAACAAAGAAAATGGGTTAGTTATTTGTTTTTTATTTAATATTGATTCTTTTCTTATTTTTATTTTCCAGTATTGGAATTTATGTAGGCATTCATTATGCATGAGTGCTAATTTCTTAGTTGTTAAAAAACATACTTGCTTTCTGGACCATACGCTACTTAGTTGCGGTGGAAGTTGCATGCAGTTTCATACCTCCTCTGAAAGGAATATGGTAATTCATTTACTTCATTTTACAGCCTGGCAAAAGAGTTTGTAGATATGGCTTTCAAAGAACCCTGGCAAACCTGGATGCTAAACCATTTAAAATCCTATCCAAGGAAGATGGTCCATGGAGATAATTCAGACTTCAGTTCTATACAAATGGATCTAGACCTTTTTTCTTGGGCTTGGATCACGAGTCCAGCAGAGTGATGGGAAAATTAATGCAGGCATTTTGAAATGTTTTCTTATTTTTTTTTTCTTTTGTGGTGTGGCATGATTGTAAACTGTTCAAACTTGGTGGGCCAAAATGTCCAAATGAGCTCTATAAATAGAGCCCCATCTTGTACACCATGTAGCAATGGAATAGTATGAATTTTTGGAATGTGAATTCCGTAGAGGTGCAGCCCTGGTTCTTTTTTCTCTCTGTCCCCTCGATTGGCTAGGAGAGCCTTTGTCCATCTTCTTCTAGAAGATTCTTTTCTTCCTCACCCCTGGCGGTCTGTGCTTTTTCCCATCTCTTCTTCCTCCGTGGTCGACCGTCCGAGATATCTTGTCTTCCTGCTCTCCTCTGCTCAGCATCATTGCTTCAGCAACCTGCACAACATCTTCTGTGACCGAGCTTGTGGCCTTCTTGCAGTCCAGTCCAGCGATCCCTTGACTGATCTCAGAACCTCCATGGCATCTGGACAACCAATCTCTAAGCGCAGCTACCTTTCCCAATCGACACTGCCATCCTCTTCCACTCTGGCAATCCTCGGACACCAGAACCTGCACAAAGTAGCACCATGATGCCCTCTACAGAATCCAAGCACACAGTCCTGATGCCAACCGTCTGCTGCACCAAATCCCCACAATGTACTCTGTGCTGCTAAGTCCTTGCAACCTCTTCAAGGGAATCACGCTTTTCCTTCCATCATCCCATTCTGATCGAACCTGGTGCCATGTTGTGAGACTAAGCTCCCAACTGGTGCTGCCTGAGTGTCCTTCCTTCCTTCCAACAAAGCTTGCAGTACTGGTGTCCTTCCAGAGCTATGCCATCATTTCGCCAGTCACTTGCTTGATCTGCAAAGCGCAGCGAAGACATCCCTCATCACAGTGTAGTGGTCACCCTTCCCCTCTCCTTAGCTGCAGTTCTCTCTAGAACCCTGCTATCTGCTCTTCTACACTGGCAGCTTGAAGCCTCCATTATCCCAATGCTGTTGTCCCTCCTTCCCATGGCCATCACACCATCTGCACCCTCCATCTTGTTCCACCACCTCCTTGACAAAGGAAGTTTAATCCCATCGGCTTTCCCTCCTAGCATGATTCTGTGCCCCCCTTTTTCTCTCTGGTCTGATGGTCCAATGTGCCTTCCCATTTCCTGCCTTGTTGCACATGTGATTCCACACTCTTCCTTGTTCCCCTTTTTTGGCTTTTTTCTTTCCTGGTCTGCCTTCCTGCTTGGCTCTCTGTGTTTCATCTTTTCCCGCCACATCATCCTGTTTGCGCGCTACTCTTTTCTCCTTCTCTTCATGTGTTTTCATTTGTCTGCCTATCCATGCGTTGATGTGAAGTAGCCTTCCCTGGTTTGATTTCTTGAAAGCATGGTATGCCGGGTCGCGACCCGGGTCGCGACCCGGCCCCGACCCGGTCGGGTTTAGCCCCGACCGGCCCGGTTGCGACCCGGTTGGGCCGACTCCCCCGGCCGGGTCGCGGGGTCGCGCGACCCAGCCGGGTCGCGCGACCCGGTCCGCAACGGTCATGTGACCGTTGCCAGACCATTTGACCGTTGCCAACGGCCGCGGGGGCTGCACCCCCCCATTCAGCCCCCTTGGGGGCTATTTAAAGCCCCCAAGGGGCTCCCCTTACTCCCACCCCCCCACTCTCACTCTAAACCTCTCATTTTTGCT
The DNA here is from genome assembly GCA_036172225.1 of Cryptocoryne crispatula var. balansae. Lineage (NCBI taxonomy): Eukaryota > Viridiplantae > Streptophyta > Magnoliopsida > Alismatales > Araceae > Cryptocoryne > Cryptocoryne crispatula. Next base: position 9,743,577 of record CM069921.1, on the reverse strand, counting down.
CTCATTGCTCTCATTTTGTTCCCCATTTACTTAATTATTTCATTAAGCATTTCATTAGTTCATTTAGTTCATTTATTTAACTTTTGTTTCATTGATTAGTTAGTTAAGTAGTTTCTTCTTTTTAATACTTATTTGCTTACTTACATAGTTAGTTAGCTAGAAGATTAGTTAGATATTTAGTTTAGTAGTTACTTAATACATCATTAGTTGGAAGGTATAGTTAATTACTTACTTGATCATATAATTAGTTGAGCATTATTTTTACATAAGTAAAAGTATACTTACATTAGTAGTCACTAATTAACGTCATTAACTTTTTAAATAATTAATTACTTACTTAAGTAATTATTTAATTACAAAAATGTCTTCTCCAAGCCAAACAACCCAAACTACCGGCGCGACCCGGAGTGATCCGACTTGGTTGCATTGCAATTTGATCTCCATGGCGGAGAGAAAAGTGCAATGTAAATATTGCGACAAAGTAATATTCGGTGGTATTTATCGTTTAAAATTTTATCTTGCAGGCATGAAGGGAAACGTTCTTCCTTGCACACGGACTCCGTCGGAGGTCAGAGCTCAATTTCGTAGGCACCTACAAGCGATGGAGCAAACGAAGGGAACTAGCAAACGGCATAAGGAGACCGTCCGTGAAGAAATGCAACAACCGGGGAGACGTTCCGTACACATTTACGGGACCGAACAAGAGAGGCCGGATATTTTTGGAGACGAAGAGTACGAAGGTATGGGAGGTGTTACTCATAAACGTTGTTCATTCTTCTATTTTAAAGGATAATTAAGTAGTTAAATACTTAAATGTTTCTTAAATAGATGAACTCTCACGGGGAATGGAAGCAAGTCGAAGATCATTCGCCGAGGAAGAGTTCCATAGACGCACCGGCCGAATGAGGGTTTAAGGGTCTGGAAGTGGGAGTGGTCGAGGAAGTGGAAGAGGATCCAACAACCAACCGCAAGATGAGGTTCATGATCTCACACAAGACGACGACCCGACAGTAGGTCCCGTGGATCCCGTAATCACCAGACCACGACAACGGCAAACGACAATCACGACGGCGATGAAGAACCTCAAATTATGTAAGGAAATGATTGGCCGGGCAACGTCAAGGTGGTTCTTTCACCACAGCATCCCGGCAAATGCCGCGAAGGGACCATACTACGAGAACATAATTGACACGATCGCAGACGTCGGGAGGGGAGTGCCTGGTCCAAACCCAAAGGAGATATACAATGTATATCTTCCTATGGAGGTGCAAGAAACAAAGAAGTATGTGGCATCATTTGAACGCATATGGGAGGAACGAGGTTGCACGTTAATGACCGACGGATGGACCGGTAATTAAATTTTCTTTTACTCATTTATATTAGATGTATAAACATTCTTTTTGGTCTAACTTAGTTAATGTCTTATACTTAACAGGTATAACCTATGTAGTCAGAGGCGAGAGGCGACTGAGGCGAGGGAGGGCTCGCCTCGCCTCAGGCGCCCGAGGCGACATTTTTTTTATTGAAGAACTTCTCAAAATATATATATATAACATTAAAACTTTTGAAGAAAAACATAAAAAATACAAAAAACTCACTTCTAAGACCTATAATGTATCAAGATATCGGAATCTCAAGGTGGAAGACTAGGCATTGGGGGTTTCGGGGTGGGGAAGGAGGATTTAAGTTGCCAAATTTGACTTTGATAGGGTCCTCACCCAGGCGAGGCGAGATCTGCCGAGGCGAGGCGTTTTTGCCTCGCCTCGCCTCGCCTCAGCGCCTAGGCGCCTGAGGCGAGCGACTTTGATAACATAGGGTATAACTAGGAAGACAATGATCAATTTCCTAGTGTACAGTCAAGCCGGCACGGTCTTTTGGAAGTCGGTCGACGCATCAGGACAGGTAAAGAATGCGAAGTATCTTTACCAATTGATAGATGGAGTGATAGAAGAAATAGGAGAGAGCCGGGTAGTTCAAGTAGTCACAGACAATGCGGCCGCATACAAAGCGGCTGGTCAGATGCTTATGGTGAAAAGACCAAAGTTGTATTGGACACCCTGTTCCGCCCACTCTTTAGACTTGATGTTGGAGGATATATGCAAGGATCCTCAAATAGACATGGTAGTTAAGCTAGCCCAGTTTATTTCTTCATTTATTTATAACCACAACTTTGTCCTTGCACTTATGAGGGAACACACCAAGGGGCGAGAGTTGTTACGGCCCGGTACAACCCGGTTCGCCTCCCAGATCCTCTCATATCTCCTACAACGTCGTTACGTTTTACCGGCGAGGAGCAATATACTCATGTGACCCAAGATACCGATCATGGTGGAAGGCCACAAGGTTGAGGAGGTCATCGTAGCCATGGAGTTGGAGCAGAATACCACGATGCCTCCGACTATGTGTATGATTCATCCCAAGGCTCTTGGTTCCCTACATACGATCTAAAGTATTGTGGAATGAATTATGTGGAGTCATTGGATATTTCGATCCAATCGACCTATAGTTATGGTGACTCGTTTGGATCAAGTCTTAGAATAGTTTCCCGAGGGACTGACGAATATGATCGTCATGTGTACATGTATCAAGCTTTGTACTCAACCCAAATGACATGGGGAGAGTACATCAACTACCTACAAAGTGTAGAACACATCACGTTGGAATAAAATTGATGCATTATTTATTTAAATCAGGTCATTTAATTTATCCAATTTTTCTGTATTTTTTCAAATTTTATTTTGTAGTTTTCTTATTTTTTTGGATTTTTCAAAAAAAAAAATTAAAAAAAAGGGGTCGCGACCCGCGACCCCTCCCTCCTTGCTTGAAAGTTTGAACTGTCAGTCCAGTTGACTTTAGACCCAGCCAGCCTGGTTTGACCAGATTCTAGTCGGTTTGTACCAATTTCACACTGGTCCATCCAGTTTAACCTGGTTCAGACTGGGTTTAGTCAGGTTCAGACTTTAGTCAGTTTGGTCTAGTTTAGCTCTTCACTGATACATTGATTGCAAAATTGGCCAGATTGGATTGAATCGGGATCGGCTGATTTCCAGATCGAATCAGGCAGTTTCGATCCGATTTTCACCGGGTGGAGCAATCCACGAAGGATTCCCAGCAATCAAAATCAGATGATTCCGGCAATGCCTTGTTGGACTTGGCACCCCAATATGCTGGATCAAGTCACTGGATCCTTCACTGATATGGCATATCCTCAAGTAGTTACTTGTGGATACGACAGACCTAATATGGCAGGAAAGTCACCTGATGCAGCAGACCAATCCCAACAGACCCATAAGCGCGTATTTTCCACCGAGCCACGGTGGCCATTTCAGGTTCTTTTTGGGGCTGATTTCAGTCCCAAAAAAGTCTAGACCGATCTAGTTTTTTTTTGTGATTGTTTTTGTATTTTATTGTTTTTTTAAGAACCGATTTCAGATCGGTTCTCTTCCCGGAAAATCGACTGTATTGACTGATCGGGATTGAATCGGACCCACCGATCTGGGTCCTGATCCCGTGATCAATGCCTTAACGTAAATTTTGTATCTTTTGAAAGAAATCAACATTGTCAAGGTTTTTTAGGGTTGATCAAATTGACTCTACATTGCTTGATGCAAGTAACACACACCGGTCGGCTCACTATCTTAAATTGACTTATTTCTTCTTTCATGGGTTATTTTTAAGCTGAAAAGGTTTTCGTCAGTCCCAAATCTTCCATAACTGGACTCGATCGTACTTGAAACTGAAAGGCCAAAAAGCTAGGCTTTAAACATGAAAAATGGTTGTGGACATTGTAAACCATAGTTGTCAAGGCGACAAGGTGCCCAAGGCGTTGAAGGGTACCGATTCCGCTTAGGTGACAAGGCGGCCGCTTAGGCGTTGCCTAGGCGGTCAAGGCGGTATTCAAAGAAGGCTGAGTCGGGAGGTTGTTATACATAAAAATAAGTATAAATATAATTATATTTTTATGTTGTAATTGAATATGAGTGTTTTATCTTTGCACATAAATAAATATGATGTGTGTGTGAAAGAGAAGAGAGTTAAATAGATTTTTATAAAATTTAAGTATATAACACATTTATGATTATAAAATTTATATATGTATGATAGTATAAGTGATGGTGAAATATTGTTATAATATTATTAAATGGGGGGAGCGCAGAGTAGTTGCGAAGCCCCCCGAACTCAAAACAGTATGTAATAGTATAAGTGATCTTATATATGTAAATATAAAAGTGTGGGTATTTATTTTTGGATAAGGAGTTAATCTCGGTAAATTAAGTGAAACAGAGAGAGAAGAAAGAGCTGAAAAAGAACTTAATTAAGTATATAATATATGTTTATAATCATAAATCTTAAATATGTATGATAGTATAAGTGATAGTGCAATATATTAATATATTCAAACTATCATTAAATAAGTGTCCCTTGTGAGGGGTATCAAGGGGGAAAAACCCCTCAAAATTATTTTTTAATCATGTAAAAATGCCCAGGGTGCTTTGCCTGGGCGCCTAGGCGGGAGCCTTGGGCACCTTTTTGGCCCCAGACAAGGCGCCTTGGCAAGGTGCTGTTGGAAAAGCGCCTTGCCAGTTGCCACCTAGGCGGGCGCCTTGACAACTATGTTGTAAATAGTTTTCAATGCTCATAATTATGTATGTAAGCTTGCATGGCAGGGAATTTGTTTCACTCTGCCAAGTTTTTCTCATTTACCTCTAGGTGAGATGAGAAGTTACTTGCATTCATGGTTCACTTTTTGCCTGACTATTTTTCACCTTAAAGATTTCTGAACTGCCATACATTATATGATTTAGCCTTGTCTTCTTGTTGCAGCGATTTTCAGGTTGTATCAGTGGGCGCAACAGAATACACCTTGACCATGGAGGATGTTGGCCGTCATTTGGCATTTATGTACCTACCTATTAATTTTGAAGGTGCCCATTCTCATTAGATGCTGCATTATTCTGTGATATATATTGTTCGGATCAACTTCACATGATTTGGGTCCTTTTTTTTCCAAAAAAACAGGTCAAGAGGGCGAATCTGTGACTGTCATGAGTGATGTGATAAGAAAAGGTAATTATTTGATGTCTTGTTATGTTGCTCATAGGACATAGATGTGTCTTTTATCCGGTATAATTAAGATCTCACCGAGCCTTCTTTCTTTTCTATTTTTCTTTTAAATTAAGTTTTTTTGTTTCTGATTGATCTCTCAGTTGAAGGATGAAGGGAACTTTTATTCTTAATTCTGTTAACTAGCATACTCAAATCGCTATTGTTGAAAGCAAGTTGATGATGGATCAGCTGGCATTGGGCCAACTGACTGGTCCTGAAGTATAGCCAGGACTGCACTGGGCATCTGGATCAACATTCATCTGGATTGATGCAGAATTGTCTTGAACCAGGCTGCTGAATCAACCTTAGATTGTTCAGGATTATAGAGGGGATAGATTCCGATCTCTCTTTCTCTCTCTATATATATATCCTGCAAACAATAATCCATCCACTATACAGGATTAGCAGTCAAAAGAAACTTCTGAGTTGATTCATTCTGGGCTTCAATCAGCTGAACTGGTACTATCCCAGCCAACCCTGAGACTAGCTGGAAAAAGTCTCAATCCATATCAGCTCCACCTGAGGTCTGATTTGGCTGGCAAAAAGCCAGTATATCCAGGCAAATTAGATCCAAGTCTTTTCACTTTGCATAGCATCCTTTTACATCTTGCCAGTCAGTTGTAATGATGGTTCTGAAAATCTTGTATTTTGCCAGCTTGTTTGACCAGTAAATTTTCTAATGTTCAGATGAATTACAATCAAGTTGAATGATTCATGGTTAACCTAGGTGACACCCAACCAGCTTGACATTCACTCTTTGAAATCCCCCCCTAAAAAAAAACTTTTCTTTTTGCTTATTCAGTTTGATCTCCTATGGACACAGAATGTCTATATTTTCTCTGATGTTAATGTCCTCCGGATCACTCTTTTGGCTCTACCTGCTATACCCTGAGTTCCATGTCATGATCTTCATTATGGGGATCCAACTACTCGTCACCTATCGGCCTTCTTGGTCTTAGCGGCTAAATGCTGAAGGATGATTTTATTGTTCAAGGGGAATTGTACATCTCTCTACCCTATTGAGTTCCCCTTCTTCGTTCTGATAGGTTGTACATACAAGGCTGAAGACATCATTCCTGAATTTCTCACCTCATTTTCCTTCCCTGCAAACAAATGGCCTAACATGCTTCCCATCGAGAGGATAGTTGAGTATCTTTCTCTCTCTCTCTCTCTCTCTGCAAGGGATATGTTGGTACTTGATTCTTCTGTTTCCTCTCTTATTTCCTGATAGGAAGAGATGTGACTATTGAATAGTTTTCCATGATTTGATATTGAATAAGTTTGTTCTATCTAAGTAAAATATTCATTCGACTGAAGGAAAAAATTTTAAAATCATCAGCAAGCAGCAAGGAGGAGAGCTGTTCTCTCTCTCACCCCCTTCTTGCTGCAAGAACTTTGAATTGGAATAGTTGGATGGGGAACTCCATGATATCTTAGAAAGAGAGAGGCATCCCTTGGGATGCTGAACTACCTCCCCATGGTGCTGATTGAACTGCCTTGACCATCTTCCGCAATGCAGCCCATCAGGTTTGGGAGGGCCTCTTCCCATTGTCACCAAGGTATTACAAAAGGACAAATATTAAATGCCATCATATGCACATAAATATGTTTATTACAGGATATAGATGCAAATATTCTTATTCTTACTTGTATGGTTGTGTGTTCATCTTTTTACAATTATCTAATAACATCGTTTGGTTATTCTCTAATAAGAGGAAAGGTTCATGAGAATCATGACTAATTCATGCTAGTTGTATTAGCAGTGAACCACTAATTAATTGGATCGCTTTCATTTTTTATTATAGCTACCTTACGCCCTGTTTGGTAACACTATTCGATACCTCTATCACTATCAATTTTGAAATTGATATTGATAGGAACTATTAAGAGGTGTTTGGTTAATTGTATCAATTTTAAAATTTGTAGTGCAAACAAAGCATATGATGTAATACAAGTGTCAACTTGTATTAATTTTGATATTGATACTCCAACATTTGAAAATATTAATATCAATATTGATATAGTATCAAAAATGAAACTCTAACCAAACAGGGCATTAAGTATGAGTGGAGTTACCCTTTATCTAGTTGTATTTTATTCTTGAGATGTGTATTTTTTAGTGTACTTGTTCATTTCTAGTTATTTCCCTGGTTGGCTTTGTAGAGTAGAAGTTCCTTTTGTTCTGTTTGGTTTTGTTTCAGCTAGTTTAAGATGCCAGTTGCTTTTCTTCTGTTGCTCTGCAGCCCCTCCAAGAGTAAGCAATTTGAAAATAGTTGGAGATTTGAGGGAGGGGAATAAAGTAACTGTAACTGCTATTGTCACTGGGGGCACTGAAGGATCCAGCAGAGTCCAGTGGTTTAAAACAAGTTCTTTAAAATTTGAGTATGAGAATAGTCTTGAGGCATTGAGCACTTGCAAGATAGCAAAGGTGTGTGATAGAAAATTCTACTTTTTTGTTTGTTGACCTAGGTCATCATTTTATGATGGGCATTTACTTCCTCGCATGTAATCTTTTCTCTCATTTGTACTACTTCCTGTTGCTTAAATTTCATATGATCTTATAGGCCTTTCGAGTGCCATTGGGTGCTGTTGGATCCTACATTGTGGCTAAATTTACACCTATTTCTCCAGATGGTGAATCTGGTGAACCAGTATATGTTATTTCTGAGAAGACTGTTGAAAGTAAGTGCCTTGGAGGATATTCCCTTATTGTGTATGGCCTTGCGCTTGCAAATTTCATTGATCTTGAGCAAAAATATTGTTGAAACTTAAGTATTGTTACAGATTTAATACTATCCCTGTATATGCTAGTTTTCTTAACAGGTCAATTTTAAAAAAATGCTGTCAAGAGAAGGATGTTGATCATAATAGTACTCATGGAATGCAATATCTTGAGATCTCCCAAGAATCTTTTTCTCTCCACGAGTCCGAGAAACGAGATCACCGAGATGAGAATATCTATATAGTACCTCTTGTACCTTGATATACTCCACCTATTACTATCCCTAACTTGTTAGATGGCCTTGTTAAGTTTGCTTTATATATTGTCAATTTTATTTTGAAATTCATCCAAATATTCATATAGACATTATTGTTTGATAAAATTTTATAACTTTATTTTGTGACTATTTATGTACAATTGACCCAAAATGTCACCAATCACCTATCCATATTATTCAAGATGAAGACTTGGTCTAACATAAGATTTCTTGTATGTCTTCTGTTAACAATAGTTCATTCTCTTTGTATTAAGTTTTTAATTTTCTCTTAGTTTATTTTTTTGTTTAAAATGAGTTCCTTTGTCCTTTTTGAAGAAATAATATGATATTTTACGCTTAAATATACATATTTATTAGTATTTATGAGATCCAATCTCTCAAAATTTTTTCGAGATCTATTTTTTTAGTCTCCATGAGATAAAATATAGATACGAGATGACAATCCTTGGGTAAGGTATACCCTACATAAATGAAATCCAAGATCTGATTTCTCGAGATTTTTCCGAGAATCTCATGAAATCTCTTCTCTTTCATCCTTCCGAGATGAAACTGAGATCCGAGATGGCAATCCTTGATAGTACTTTAGAGAAGACTCTTATGATTCTCGCTGACTTCAATGTTACTTCACCGTTCAATGTACTTTTACGAGTGATTTCGTCACAGAGAATTCTCTCAACTGTTATTGCATGTGCTTTAGAAACAGTTTTGACATCAGACCATTGCTGTTTGAGAATTGAACTTATATGGGCATTTATGAGATGTTGAGGACTGAACGTATATGGGCATTTATGAGATGTAACATTTGTGGTAGGTATTTTAAAATCCCACTTTGAGTAATCTCAAACATTTATGAGATGTACCATTTGGTTGGCTAGCCTTCATTTTTTTTAACTTCAGATTTAATTACATTTTTTTGAGGCCCATTGGGCTGTTTTGAGCAAATTGAGCCCTGGCGGCCAGATTGTCTTCATTGGGCCTTGAAGGCCTGTTTGGGCTTCTGATGTAACCTCAAAAATCTCAAAATTCTTTTGTTTTTGGAAATTCATTTTCCCTTTGAATTTGAATTTGATTTGATTAGACCTTAACATTGACTTCTTAGGAAAATAGATGGTATTCTATAAAAGTACTAACTAGGGTCAAAATTTGTCTATTGAGGTTGTTAGGTTCTTTGAAAATTTGTTTTGACCTCTCCCCGTCGGATGGTGCGAAGATCCGACGTTAATTACATCGAGATAACTCGAATACCCTTGATTAAGCGTCATAGCAATCCATGAAAATAGAAAACATATATCCACAAAATAAGCATTCACACATATATGGACATAGGAGAAAACAATCCCATGAAATTTGATGGAATGCAAGCACTCAAATTTTTAATTTGAATTTGATTTAAATTGAATTGGTTGAATTAAATTTGTTGGTTTGATTTTGATTTAGTTGAATTTAATTGGTTGAATTGTTTTTTTGGTTTGGGTTGAAATTTGATTTGTTCATTTTTGAGTTGCTTATTAATTTAAGTTTGATTCAATTTGATTTTGATTTGATTTGATTATTGTTTGATTTTTGTTTGATTGGAGTTGAATTGCATTAATTTGAATTTGGTTTGAATTTGAATTGAATTTTATTTGATTTGATTTGGGTTAAAGACAGTTGGTTTATGGATTGATTTGAATGGGATTTGGGTTTAACCTACGGACTATGGTTTGCTGGAATGGGGTTTGGCTTTGGGAAATTTGGGTTCAACTGGATTTGGTTTGTTTTGAGTTTGTTTTATTGAAGTTCAGTTGAATTTGTTTGATTGGAATTAGCTTGAGTTTAAGAGTTTGACTGAATGTTTTCCAATTTTACAGTTTTAGATTTGCTTGAATTTGGATTATTTAGAGAAGTTTGATTTGATTGAATTAGAGTTGAGTTTTGATTTGAGTTCAATTTTGTTTGAATTAATTGATTTGTCCAAGCCAGATTTGGTTTACAATGAAGTTTGTTGGCTTAAATTTATTTGATTTTTTTTAGTTGAATCTGGTTGGTGCTTCCTTAGATTACAAATTCTGTAGATTTCATAAATTTTCAGATTCTGGGTTCTGCAATTTCTACAGGCTTCGGTTCCTTGCAAAGTTCAGATTTTCTGCTTCTTCAAATATCAAACTCTAGATTTCTGCATTTCAGATTTGCAGTCTTCCAGATTTCTTACTGACTTCAAATTTCAGACTTTAAATTCTGCATTTTTTTCAAATATTTCCAGATTGCAGATTTTAGGCCTCGGTTCCTGCAATGCCCAGATTTTCTGATTTCTTCAAATTCCAAACTTCAGGCCTCTTGTAAATTTTGCATCTCTCCAAGTTGCAGATTTTCTTTAAGCGGGTTTCTGCACTAAAACAGACCTTCAGATTCTCAGGCTCTGCACAAATTCAGATTTATTAAACTTCAGACTTTCAGACTTCTGCACTTCAGATTTTGATTTCAAACTCCCGGATCTAATACGGATTTCTGATTTTACAGTTTTGGACTTGACTTCCACAGCTCCCAATCTCTCTGCGAAGTTCAGATTAGCAATTTGATTTCTGATTTCTTTTGAAATGGAGCCTGAGCATAAATTCTGATTTTCGGTTTGGTGCATTCAGACTTTCAGATTTGACATTTTGCACCTTTCCCAAAGATTTCCAGATTCCTCTTCTTCCGGATTCCAGACTTCTGTTTCAGATTTTAAAACCCCAGATTTCCTATAGATTTCAGTTTTCGGTATGTTTCAGATTTCAGAAATGGGTTCTGGCTTCTGGCGCCCAGGCTCTAATTTCTAAGTCTGGCCTCAAGGATTTGAGAATTCAACTTGGGTGAATGGCTCCAGAATTCAGATTCTGCACCACCCCAAATTCAGATTTTTGTTTCTCTCCCAATTCCCAGATTTTTGCAGTAATCCGGATTCCCTTTCTTGTTTTGAATCTCCCGGGATTCAGATGTTGAATCTCTAAATTCTAAATTGCAGAATTTTATTTAGCTCGGACTTCTTCCAAATTTCAGGCTCCCTGCAAATTCTGCACATGGATCCAGATTTTTCAGACCCTGTCTTGAATTTCAGTTTCAGGTCTGATTTTGCAGATTTTTACAAGCTACAGGTCCAGAATTTTTGATTTCCTTCAGATCTGGAATTTCCAGAATCGACCCTCCTGCAGAATTTTACAACCTCAGATTTGATTCATAAATTTTGATCTCCGACCTCTGATTTTCAAGCTTCTATGCTCCAGATTTCAGATTTCAAACCTCTGTTTTTCCAGATCTTTTTAACCTTGTTATTTTAGACTCACAGGTGCGGTCTGAGTTCCAGATTTCCAAAAATTTTTGTTCTCTTCAATTTTCTGCATGCTTCAAATCTTAGAACTTCAACTCTACGGAATGGGTGATTTGAACCTATTCAAATGTGTGTGATTTATGAGGTTAAATCTCTGTTTGTGAAACCAAACCTGATTGGACAAATCAATTACAGATTTATGTTCAGTTTTTTTTTCTTTTCATTTCTTCTCTTCTTTTTCTCTTTTTTTTTAAGTGCTTTGCATCCCATCGGATCATTGAGACCATTGACTCTTTCAATGATACATTGAAAAGTACAATCTCTTGGATGTCTGTTTTGGACGTTCATAGTCCAGAAAAATACAACTTGTTTTGAGAATATTCTTGCTCCACTCTTGATGAGTACGGTGTCTGTCGATCCCTTGAAAGGAACTGCACCCGGTCTGATATAGACTTATGGGTATTTCCCTCCACTCTTCATGAGACAATTTGTAACCTGACTGGAAAATCAGTCTCTTGGGTCCTTGATGGACTTGTCGATCCATGGGCGGCATGTACCCGGTCTTGATAGACTTATGGGCATCCCCCACTATCTTTGATGATTTCACTAGCATATGACCGGCATGATAGCATATTGATTATGCTTGAGCCTTGCATAGCTTGGTGAACTTGGTAAGACATTGGGGTCTTTTTATGACCTTTGTATGTCTACCTTAAGGACGTAGGGGCGGATGGTTAGTTGACCCCCCAACTAATCCAAATTTTAATTTCTTTTAAGTTAAGTCGAGACGTAGGGGCGGATGGTTAGTCGACCCCCCAACTAGTCCGGTTTGTTGAATTAGAAATATTTTTTTTTTCACTGTTTTGTTTATTTTAAAACATTTTTCTCTTTTTTTGATTGAAGTGGGTCCCTGCGCACAAGCGCAGGGCACTGTTTGCGCAGAGGGGGCCCGGTCCACTGTTTGGACCGAGCGGTTCTCTCGCAGGGGCGGCCGGTCGGCTTCGGCTGCGCCGGCCTCCTTATTAATTTTTTTTTTTGCGATTTTCTTCACTGGTGGGCCCTGCAGGTTTTCCACGTAAGCATATGGTTGGGGGCGCATTATTTCCTCGGTGCTACAGTCCCGCGCGAGGCCCTTCGACCAAGGATCGCGGGATCAGAATCGGTCCCTGGATCGGTGGGGACCGATCCGATCCGGATCGGATCGGATCGGACCGATCCAGGCCGATTCGTCGGAAGGAAAATCGATCCGGATCGACCCTTAAAAAAACCCAAAAACACCAAAAAATTAACTAAATAAGGAGGTAGATCGGATTCCGATCCGATCTACCCCATTTTGGGGCGATTTCGGGCCCAAAAGTGGCCCGAAATCACCTCCACGGCGGCAGCTTGCCGCCGTGACATCTTCCCCGCCCTATCGGGCGGGGAAGATGACCTTACCGGGTCCATCGGACCCGGTAAGGATAGGATCAGTCACCGGATCCTCAACTGGCGTATCGGGTCCATGGGACCCGATACACTTGAAACGCCGGATCCGGTGACTTAAGTCACTGGATCCTGGCCTTACCGGGTCCATCCGGCGAGGGAAGAGGCTGCCGCGGCGGGATGGCCGCCGCGGCAGCCTGTGGGTCGATTCCGGCGAGGGAATCGCCGGAATCGATCCAGAATCGACCGAATCGGTCGATTCCGGCACCGATTCCACCTACAAACACCGATCCGGATTGATCTTCGGTCCGGATCGGTAGTTCCGCCGGGAATCGGATCGGAGGGGTCCGATCCGATCCAAGAATCGGCCGATCCCGATCCGGATCGGCCGATTCTGCAATCCATGCCTTCGACATCCTGCGGTACCGCGGCGGCTCCGGCGGTGCTTTCCGGCATTGTTCGGCTGCGACGGCGCCGGAGGAGGCAAGAGGAGAGGCCTGCGGCCCTAGGGGAGGAGGGAGGAGCTCTCACCGGTGACCACGGGAAGGACTTCTAGCTTCTACGGCGTCCGACGGCAACGCGGCAACCTGCGGAAGGGGTTGCGGCGTCCGGCAGTAGCAGAAGAAGAAGGAGACGGTAGAAGAATAGGAAAACGGAGCCGTATAGCTTCAACCAAGCCGTGGAAAGACCGGTAATCCTCTGGATTGCTCTGCTCTTCCGCCCCGTCCGCCTTTGTCTCCCGTCCTCTCTCTTCCTTTGCGCGGCGGCACCGGCCGGGATTTATACGCGTCGGGAGGGTAGTTCCGGGTCCGAGAGGGACTCGGAACCTGCCATAGCCTTGCCCTGTAATCCCGGAAGGAGATCAATCTCCTTTCAAACATCGACCGCCGCCTCGATCGTTCCCGAGCAGGACTCGGACTTGCCATCGGTTTGGATATCGATCGAGACTCACTGGCCTGTCAATATTCTGATGCGGATTTTTTTTTGCTCTGATTTCTTGCCTTGTTCAACGAAATCCTTCTCCTTCCTTTCTTTTTTGTCGAGCCCAGGTCTGAGCAGACCCGAAGGCAGCCTCCTCAGCCCATTTAGAATACTATCCACCCCTTTTTTTGAGCAGGCCCGTGGGCCTTTGGAAATGGCCTGCAAATGGGCCTGGACAGGGACCGTATTGGGCCGATTGGGGTCCTGTCCAGGGCTATGTTGATGGGCATTGTAGGTGGGCTGAATTGAGATCGATCAGGGTCTGTTGTGGGGTCTGTCCAGCAGGCCATTTCTCTTGTCTTCTCTTTTTTTTTTGAATCGGCCTTGTCAACACATTTAATTCTTTTTTTTTCTCTTCTTCTCTTCTTCTTTTTTTTGTTCAAAATTGGGTGTCAACAGCTTCTTTGGGCCGTGATGGCCTATTTGGTCTTCATTGGACCATAATGGCCAATGTGAGCTTCTTGGGGCCCTGGTGGCCTGATTTCCACTTTCTCTTGGGCATCTTCTAGCTTCTGCACTGCTTAGAGACATGCCAAATCTGAACTTCTGGCATCTGCACTGCTTCTGGACTGATTTTCAGATAGAATTTCTGTTTCGGGTATTTTCTGGATTGGTTCCAGGTAGGGTATCTTCTGATTATAGGATTTCTGGACTGGGTCCTGGGTTTTATGGCTTGAACAGGGGCTGTTTTCAGGTTGTATTTCTAAGATTTTCTGGACTGGTTTTGGAGGATTTCTGGGACAGGTTTGGAGAGTTATTTTGGGGGTACTTGGGATCTGTTTTGGGACTGACCAAGGGGTCAAAACAGGGCATATCTGAGGGACTGTGGAAGAGCCAATCATGGCCTATTTCAAGGAGATTTTAGTGGCCTGCATATGGCATCGGCAGTAATAGAAAGACTAGGAGGAAGGGGAAGCATCGGTTCCTTCACCGTCATCTTCTTGGTGTATGTGTGAACCTCGTTTTTTCTGTTCGTTGGTTTGGAAAAAGTTTTCTGTGTTTTGGGGAAAAATGTGGATGTCCTAGACTTATCTAGGAAAATAGGTGATATCCTATGAAATATTAGATAGTCCGGTGATATTTTCAATGTAGTATAACCGAGGTTCGGGTTCTTTGAAAATTTGATTTTTGACCATTTTCCGCCGGCTGGTGCGAATATCCGGCGTTAACTTACATCGGGCAACGGCTCAGACGTCCTTGATTAACTGTCATAGCAACCTTTTTTGGAGAGTGTGCACATTCATAAAAAAGTAATGAACTCATTAGGGTAGTGGCTTTTGGGCCCGATGAGATGCAAACCAACTGTTTGGGGTTGATTTTTTTACTTGGTTTTTTTATGAGTTTGCTGATTGGTTTTTGTTGGTTTAGAATTAGTTTTATGAGTTTCAGATTTAAGTGAAGGTGTTTAATTTCCGTTCGGTTTGGTTTCAGTTTGGTTTTGATTTGTTTTGTTTTGATTTGATCTTTTTTATTTTGGTTGGTTTGACTTATTTAGTTTTAAGCTTTCAGATTATTTGACAATCTGATTTTTTTTCTGTTTTTTTAGGTTAGTCTTGATTCATTTGAAGTGTTGGAATGTTGTTTATTATTTAATTTTTGCTTGATTAAAGATGGGATTAAGTGACTTTTTTTAAATGGATTTTTCTAGATTGTTTAATTCTGTTTTTACTTGTGTTTTTAGAATCTGTAAAGGTCTGTTTTTTGTGTGTTTACAGATTTGTTAAAGTCTGATCTTTTGTTTGATGTTTTGATTTTTAATGTACTTTGGTGTTTTGAATGTTGCTTATGATTTGATTTGGTTACCACTTGGTTTAAGACTTCAGTCTTATTAGATTAAGCGGGTTTAGTTTGAATTTTCAGGTTATAAATCTGATTTTCTGTATATTTTCCAGATTGAATGAGTTGTGTTTTTTTTTGTTGCTTTATGGTTCATTTTATTTGGTTTGGGTTTGTATCTCATCTGGCTCATTGGGCTGCCATTCGGTGCCCGTTTTCATGCATTCCGAGTTGATGCTTGGACATCATTTCATTTCATAATATGAATTGGAGTACAAATGATTTGTGTATAATATCATCGGGTGAAAAGATCGGTGTTCCTTCCCCGGTGTAAATTTTCACAAGATTGAAATAATTTCGACATTACGACGGTATGCTGGCATATTTCAATCGATATGGAATTTACCCATCCAATAATGACAGGTGATTAACTTGCCATATCGGGGGAAGGATTGCCGACTACGGGAGCATGCCCGTGCCATTGTCCGGATCGACATTCCGGGAGCGTGCCCGTGGAAGCCGTCTCAAAGTTGGAGTAGCCGTGGAAGGGTGTTTCACTCCTTATTTTAATTTGGCATTTTGCGTTTCTAATTTTTGTTATTTATTTTTTTAAAGGCCATTTAGGCTGGTTTGGGTTCCATCGGCATTCCTAGCCGGTCTTTGGTCTTCTTGGGCTAAATGAGCCCGTCTTGAACTTCTTGGGCCAGCAGAGGGCCTGCTGGATTTTTGTACTTGTGCACCTCCATTTGTCTTGATGGTAGGGTAAGGGCCAGTCCGGACTAACGATCGGCCCATCATGTGGATTTCGAAAGGGTCTAGGACATCACCCCTACCCACTAGTGTTGAAGATAGCGGGTTTCTGCACATTTATCGAGCTGTGCTGCGCTGTTCTACTTCTCCTTTCTTTGCTTGAAGAGAAGGGGAGCTGCTGTCCTCTTTGAAGGCCACGAAGGGGACTGTCAAGGGAAGCTTCGAAAAATTTTTTTTGGATGGGGAACAGAGCCTGTTTAGGGGCTGTTCGGCTGAGCCACAAAGGGGCTGAAGTATGGCCGTCAAGGGGGCAGGAAAATCTGGCCACAAAGAGGGCCTGTTTGGATGGGCCGAAAAGGGACTGTTGAGGGAGCCAACAGGGGTTGAAACCGAACCTGTTTTATGGGGTTCTAGATGGACCTGTATAGGGTCTGTTTTGAAACCAGATTTGGGGACTGCGCAAGGGGCAGGAAGTGACCTTTTTCGGGGGTCCAGATATAGATCAAAATGACCTGTTTAGGGACCTGTTTAGGTGGTCTTTTAGGTGAGCCAACAGAGGGCCAAGTTTGAATAGATAAGGGGCCTGTTTAGGGACTGCGCAAAGGAGCAAAACAGGTCCTATTTAGGGGATGTTTGAGTGGTCCAAAAATGGGACTGTGTAGTGGCATGTTGTAGATGAGATAGTGACCTGTTTGGGGGTCTTTCAGGTGAGCCAACAGAGGGCTGGAATAGGGCCTGTTTGGGAGGCTCTCGGCTAGACTGGACTGAGGCTGAACAAAGGGGATTTTCGTCCTCTTTAGGGGGGGTCTAGAAGTAACATGTTTAGGAAGTTTCTGGATGGGCCGTACAGGTGGCCAAAATGGATGGTTTATGACCCGTTTAGGAGGCCGGATAGGGGCCTGTACTGGGCCCTCCTGGTAGGCCAGAAAGAGGCTAGGTGAGGACCTGTTTAAAGGAGTTTCAGGTGGACTGAGCAGGGGCCGAACGGAGGGGCTTGTGACCTGTTTAAGGGGTCTGCAGAGGGCCTGTCTGGGGGCCTCTAGGTAGACTAAATTGGTGGCAGAATAAGGGGTTGTATGACCTGTTAGAGGAGACTGCACAATGGGACGAAACAGGTTCTGTTTAGGGAGTTTAAAGGGCGGCATAGGAGCTGTCCGGAGGGGGTCGAACAGAGGTGAAAATGGCCTGTTCAGAGGGGTGCGCAAAGGGACAGAACAGGGACTGTTTATGGGGGATTTGGTTGGCCGAAACAGAGTTGGCAAGGAGCTTGTTTAGGACATAGGTTGTCAATGTCAATGAAAGCTGGTTTAGGCCATTAGAGGGGTTGAGAAGAGAATTTGGAGGGGATGAAGGGGAGGTGTTCTTAGAGAACTACATACTTAATATATGTTTCTTTTTCTACCTTTTCTTCTCCTCCTCTTGGCATTGGATGAAGATGGGCCGGTCTGCCCCAAGGAAGGTCGCAGGGGGTGTTGCCCTTCCTCTTCTTCTTTTCTTGTTCTTCTTCTTCTTGTTCTTCTTCTCTTGGCTACAGGCAGGGGACTGGTGCACAGAGGGGCAGCCGCAAACCGGCAGCCTGTCAGCGTCCTTCAGCTGATGGGCTGGCCTTGGGTGCACCCTGCGTTCTTATAGGAGCTGGGGGAAAGCCAAGGTCAGCTGGAAATCAATGCTCAGATGGCTGTTGGCTTCTCCCAAGTTGTTTTAATAGGCTTAATTGCTTGAATTCTCCTAGGTCATTACGTTTTGACCAACCCTTTGAGTTCTCCCATGTTGACCTGTCCTTTGGGTTTCCCCATGCCATTTATGGGTCAAAGATGAGGTGGACCGGGCTGTGGGACTTGCTGAGGTGGCAGCTGAGCTGTACAGGTTGGCTGGGCCTGTTGACTGGGCTATTTGACCTTGACCGCAGCCCAATTCTCTCCTCCCATGGGCTGTACGTAGGTGGGCTTTAAGGAGGGCCAGAAAATGATTATTTAGATGAAAACAAAGGCTGGTCAGCTAGAAGTTGGGCTGATGGGCCCATGGAGGGCCTGATTTGCCCAATTGTTGGCCGGACCAGCTTATTTTTTTGGGGTCCGGTCTTCTCTTTTTTTTGCTGATTTATTTAACAAAAAATGATGCCAACAGTGTACAGCCTTATGGGCAACAGGAACTAACATTGTCCAGCAGATGTAGCATCAAGGCGTCATATATGGGCTACAGGTGTGCGATGCATAGAGAACTTGGGATGTGTATGTAAAGGAAGGGATGTAGATATATGGAGATAATAGAGAGGAGAAGAAGATGGGCAGCGGTCTTTCTTTTCCATCTCCTCCTTCCTGTGTATCAACGGCAGCACCATAAAGAGCCCTCAATAGCACCATTGGCAGTGCCCTCTTCAGCCGCAGTAGCAAGAGCATGGTAAACAACAAGGGCATCAGTCCTTCATCTCCTTGCATAATCAGCTCTAGCAGCAGCAGGACCAGCATTAACAAAAGAATTGGGATCCACCTTCTTGGATAGGTCATAAGTGGCAGCAGCATCTCCATCTTCATTCCTAGGTCTTCCTTGATCAGAGGGCAGCAGGAGCATCAGGTCACCAGCTCCCTCTTCTTCATCTCCTATGAGATCACAGTAGCCACAGCAGCAGAAGGGAGGAGAATGGGGAGTCTCAGCAAAGGCAGCATCATCAGGAAGCCTTGTTGGCTTCCTCTTCTTGACCGGGTGACAGCAGCAGCACCATTAGACGCTCCCCACTGTAGGAGCGACAGCAGCATCTCCTTGTTTTCCCTTGGGTGCAGGCAGCAGGCAGCATGAGGGATAGAGAGGAGAAGAAGATCGGAAGTGGATGTGACATCTTCCTGATGTTCTCCCTCCAGATTTCTCCAGCCAGGGGCACTGCAGGAGATGGGAAGGGCAGATGACCACCGGTAGAGCATCTCCACAGGGCATCTCCATCAGCTGCAGGAGGTAGAACCGGGAGGTGACAGCAAGAAGATCCTCTTTAACAGGTCTCGGGACCTGTTTTTCTTTGTGGGCAAAAGGAGGTGGGATTGTTGCCAGGATGCAGTGGTGGCCACAACTGTCTCCATGTATCTTCTTTTCTACTTGATACGAGTTGGATCTACTATCATAAGTTGGCAGATCTTCTCATAGCAGGTCTCATGACTCAATATGAGTGGGAGATCCAACTCGTATTGGGTCCAATGCACCCGGTATGAGCTTCTTTTCTGGGGCCTTTGCTGCCATCCCTCCATGCTTTGTTGGGGCAATGTTACTTGATTTGGGCAGCCCCTCCGCTGGCAACTGGCCAGAATGATTTTTTATTTTTTATTTTAAGGACCTATACTGGATCAGGTTTCTTTCTGTTGGATTGGCCGAGCTGGCCTATTCAATCCTGATCTGGATCGGCCTTGGACAATCCAAGAGCTGATCCCAACATGGAAATTCTTGCCTTTGAATCTGCGATCCCTCCTTGAAAAAGGAGAACAATAATATACTGAAAATGACACCTTGATGCTCTTATACTCATACGGAATCCGTCAGTAAATTTATTAGACTGATTTTTGGTTGATTCTTGCCATAATCATTCAGGAAAAGATGAGATCTTTCAAACACTATGTCCTGGAAGGAGGAGAAAAAAATGAAAGAAGAGGGGAGCGAAAAGTTCATTTAACTCTATTCCAAGAAGAGAAAGGAGAACTGATATGCACTTGGTTTAGGCAAAAGAAGTTTGATACCTTGTAGCATGATTTCTGCATTCTATCTTTTCCAAGGAAACTATTTTAGCATTATTTAGTAATAGAGGATCTTTCTGTTTTGTATTTGATCTCTGTTCCTAACACTCCCAAGTAGACATCTCTGATGAACATCAGTTTTCAAGCGTATGCTTTTCCTAACTTTTGCTTCATTGTTACTGAAAAAAGGTACTGTACTCAAAACTGTTGACATAGCTACAGGTTTTTAACTTTTAACTCTTTGCAGCTTTGCCTCCAAGCCTAAATTTTTTATCAGTTACTGGTGATTACTATGAGGGTGAAATGTTAACAGCATCATATGGCTATATTGGAGGCCACGAGGGTAAAAGTTTGTACAATTGGTATCTTCACGAGGTATGTATTTCTGTCATGGTTATCTAAAAATTTTGCAATTTGCACGAGTCTTGTGGTGTGGCATCATGGATAGATCTGACATTTTTTTGCAGAGTGAAACTGACTCAGGTGCCTTGATATCAGAGGCATCTGGGCTTCTACAGTACCGCATAACAAAAGATGCTATAGGCAAGTTTGTTTCCTTCAAATGCACTCCTGCACGAGATGACAACACAGTTGGTGAACCAAGAACCTGCCTGGGTCTTGATAGAGTTCGTCCTGGTATGTTTATCTCTCATCCTCATTGGAACATTGTACCTTTCCGAAGTGAATGATTGTTTCATGTTTTTTTCCTCGTTCAGGAAGTCCAAGGTTGCTTTCATTGCAAATAACTGGGGAGGCTGTTGAAGGCACAAGGTTATTGGCTGAAAAACAGTACTGGGGTGGTGAAGAGGGCATTTCCATTTTTCACTGGTTCCTGGTACTTGCAATCAAAGGGTTTTTTTTTCTTTTGTCTATTAATCATTATATATCCATCCTCTATCTTTTCTGAAGACCTGTGGATTCTCGTAATTGCAATTTTCCAGACAAGCATAGATGGTACTCGAAATGAAATTCAAGGGGCGAGAACTGCTTCATATGTTCCTTCGTTTAAAGAAATAGGCTCTATGTTATCTGTTTCTTGTGAACCTGTTAGAAGTGATGGAGTTCGTGGTCCAATTGTTCTCTCAGAGCAGCTTGGACCTGTATTACCAGGTTTGTAATTATTCTTGGATTTGTGCATTTGAACTTAATTAGGCCATTTCTTAATTGGAGATCTAACCATTTTAAAATATTTTTTAAAAATATGAAGAGTTTTATTTTGTGGGCCTTTTTTACATTATAGACTTCCTCTTGTTAGTGGAGAATGTAATAACCTTGTCTACATCCACAAAGTGGCACAAAATAGCGTTGGTAGAGAATAGAGGTTTCTCTGTTGTAGAAATATTCTTAATTTATCCCCAGATAAACTACGAGAAGATCAGTTATTACTGATCTCTAAAATATTTGAATTTATTTTTGCCACTATGGTTTTTTGCCACTATGAAGTACTAGCACGGTTGTGGTTGTCGTGATGATGACCTGGTCTGGTTACTGGATTAAACAAAACTTTTGTAGGCAGCAGTGTCATAAGTAGACATTGACTAGGAGTAAGCATTAAGGACCCCTTGTGGAAGATGTTGTGATCAGGTAGTATTCATGGGGTAAGATGTAAATATTGCTTTTGCGGTGAATCCTCCCTTTCCACTCAAACTACTATTCATTAGATGCCACCAATCCCTTGTGGGCAAAGAATAACATTCCGATCCTTACCAAGGGTGCATGCATGGCCATGTGGAAGAAAGGGAAAAATAAATATGTAATGAACTGTATAAGTCCTCATAGATTGGTTCTACATGGAAACTGAGAGAATGACATACCTCACTGAGTGGTGACCCATTTTTAATCGAAGTGACTCTGTTAGGAAGGTCAACCACTCCTCATGGTCAGAACACAACTAAATGATCCAAGCTTTCATATCTTCAGCCATGAAAATTTGTACTTGCACCTTGTTCTGATGCCCAAAATAAACCTTATTAAAATCAATAATTGAGAACATGCAGTCTGTAAATACTTGCTTAGGTGCATTAAATCAAATACAAACATAAATTTAGTTAGGACTAAATTGATGAATAAACATTTTTAAAATATAATCACTGAAAAAATAGATCAGAATATAGATGTGGTGGGCCTTTCTCGAACACAATTTAATGGTGCTGCTCGGTTGCAGAAATGAACGAAGGGGTTACGAGCTGAGGACACATGATGCAGTCTCCCAGCAGAAGCAGTCATGGCCACTGCAACCAATATCAAAGGACCAGAGACTCTGGTACCGGCCAAAATATGTCAGATGGAACACTCTGAACAATCTACATTGTTAAAAGTGATCAAGGCAACTGCGTAGACCATGAGACAATGTTAGGTGACCCCTTGCCGTCTCAGCCTGGCCCATCTTTTCTTTTCCTTCATTACCACAGACATTGAGGTGCCAGCAGGACCAGGATCTGGTGGAGAAGACAACCAGATAGGTCTACATTCTGGATCCATTCAACGGAATTCTGGGATCTGGAATTTAAAGTAACTGCAAAGGGTTGAATTAGACCATCATACTCACCAGCTCATTTAAAGTGCCAGATCTGGAACTTTGGTTCTGATGTTCAGCAATCACAGACCTGTGTAGGGTTTTTACCACCCAATAGATGATACCCATGGTTGCTCAGCTTCTCCTAGCCCTCCACCTCCCCTCGGGCCACCATTCCCTCTAGACTATCTTCTCTCCTTAAGCTATCAACTCCACTCTGCCTTATCTTGGTCCTGGTGCCTCTCACAGAAATATGAAAAATAATAAATGCTTCCACGGCCGAGGCAATTGCTTAAGGTGCAGCACCTGAGTGACTGAGTCAAGGAGAACCTCCCACAGGCATATCTACCTTTTACAACATAGATAATCATAGAAATATGATATACCGAATCCAGTCAACTTTTAAACTCTAATATTGTTTATTTCAAACATACAACTCAAATATAAGATATTAAATTTGTTAGATCTCAGCAAGAAATTAAATAATTTATTAGGGACAGAAACTGGAATTTTTGGAACAGGTCAAAATAACGAATATAGTACCAGATGATATAATTTTGCTTGGAAACATATTACGTCACATGTAATTTAATAGGGATTATTACGAAGAATGTTCTAAATTGAATACATCAATGTTGCTCGATAGGTGAGAACTAACAAGTCAGCACTTTCTTCCCAAACATGAGTTTGGAACCCTCTTTCTTCTTCTACCATTGATCTCTACCTTCTCTTTCTATTTTTTCTCTCTCTTTAGACAGGGCTGAAAGTGAAGAAGAATGCTGACCTACCCTTCCTCTCCTTCCTTTCTATACTTTTAGTCATCTGTCTCTCTTTATTTTCTGTTTCTTGGTTCACTCTTTGGGATGTTCAGAACAGCAAGGGAGATGCTGTTTTACCCTTTTATCCTCCTACCATCATGGATCATGGAATCGGCAGATTCCGATTCCTTGAATGGATCAGCATATGCAAACCCAATTTGGGGAGAGACCGATCTAGCACCTATTTCCCACCAACATAGACCAAATCAGCATAAATTGAATCTGATTTGGCTTGAATCAACCACCATGTCCGGTGACTTAACTCACTGGATCCAAGTCGTACTGGGTTTGACCCGGTACGACTGACTTCCCCACACAAGAGATGCACCACCGCAGGCTTCATTTTGGGCCCATTCTGGCCCCAAAATGGTTGCATTGAACCGGAATCTGATCTTGGCACTTATTTTGTGTTTTTTTTGTTTTTATGGTTTTTTGAAGAACTGATCCAGACTGATTTCTGGATCCATTTTTCTCCCAAGGAATCCACTTATTTTGCGGATTGAATCCGTATCGAATTGGAATTGGCACTAGCCAATCTATTGACTGATTCCAATCCCGTGATCCTTGCTTCCCATTCATCCGCATAGATTCTAACAGCAGGATGGGCTGTTGCTGCCCTGCAGTGAGCATGGGTCTCATTAATAAGGGTGAAGGTAGTTCCTCTTGGAGGAGCAGAACCACCTCCTATCTCTCTATAAGTTAGCGAAGTGCCCGCCTTCTAGAAACCATCCAAGCAGCCCAATAGAGGGTGTTACATGCCCCTGTGACTTTACTAAAATACCCTGGATTGTTACAAATAAATCCTTGGAAAATTCTGTTTTGCATAATTATTCTAAACTTATGTACTCTGTAAATTGCATTTGTACTGATATGAATATTTCTGGGACTTTCCAGAAATTACAGGTCCTTACAAGTTCATATTTGTGATACAATTTTTGATTTTTTTTTTCTTTTTGTAACAAGCTTTATCTGACAAAGCCAGTGAATTATTGGTGCATGACTTTCTAGTATTGACTCATCATTTGTCTCTGTGGTTAATTTGCAGTTCCATGTGTAGTGATCCGTTAAGTGTACTAACCCTCCAACCAGTGCATTAAATATTATCTGCTTTCTGATGCTGCATTGTAGGTCCGCCTACTTGCCAGTCACTTAAATTTTTAGGATCAACAACTGAAGGAGAACGCTTAAGCTTTACTGCTACATACAGTGGAGGGTGATTATTCCTTTAATAGATATTGCCTACTATGTTGCCTGTTCAACTTCATTTTAATTTCAATATTTATTGTATTTTCTAGGGATAGAGGGGATTGTGCTCAAGAATGGTATAGAGTTAAAAAGAATGATGTCAAGGAGAAATTAAGCAATGCTGGTAAGTCCCCTTGTGTTATTTGTTAACGTAATACATCACTTTCATATTCAAATAAAACTATAATATGCTTATGAAATGCTTATGTAGGTATTCATGCAATGGGTCATGATATATTTGCTCTCTCTGAAATGTACAAAACTCAGGATTTTAATTTTTTTTGTGTTGGGGTTAGCATCTCTGGAAAAAGGGCCTTTCAACCATGGTTCGCTGGGTCGGCGACTCGGTTGGCCGGGTCGCCCGACCCGGTCGCTTTTTAGTCCGACCGACCCCGACCCGGCCCCGACCCCCCGACTCGGTTATTATTTTAAAATGACTTTTTTATTATTTTTTCCCCGACCCTGACCCGACCCCGACCCGACCCGGGTCGCGACCCCCACCGACCCGGGTCAGTTTTGGGGCCGACCGACCCGGGGCCGACCCCCGACTATTCCTTCCTTGCTTTCAACTATTTCTAAATTGTGAGTCTCATGGCTTCTCCACTGGGACCTTTGGTTTTACTTTTACCTTCTCCCTTTGTATATGCCATAACTGTTTTTCTCTAACATACTTGAGTTAAATGTGATTAAGCTTTTCATTAGAATTTGATCTACTATTTTGTTATACTCACATGATGTCAATGCAAATCAATCAACATTTTAGTGAATGCCGATTTAATATATTCATGCTAACACGTCTGCTCCTAAATTCTTAAGAAAACCAGCTTACTTATTATGCTTTTGGTTTGAAGGTCTCATGTTGAGTGAAATATCTTCGTAACACGTTATTCTGTAAAGTCAATTGTTGCACCTTGTAAATAAAATTTGATGTAAAGTTAAAGATTGTATCTTTTCTTTGTATTGGATTCTCAATATGTAGATAAGTGGCTGGTTCACCATCCAGGTAGGTACCACATTAACTCAGAGCTTATCAATAAGGAAATACCAGGAAGTTTGGACACTTGTTTCTAAAATCCAATGTATTGTTCAGTCCTACCTCACTGGTACTAGTCCTTGTATTTGAGGTGAATTGTTTATGGTCGGAGAACCTTTTTTTTTCTAGTCATATCTATTTTTCACTTTCTTTGGCGCTACTATCTCCTGCATTTTGTATCTGAAAAGCTCAAATCATGGAGTGTGACGGTTTCTGTGGCTACATTTTCTGGTTTTATTAATGTCTGGACCACTCATCTGTATGTTTCTGTCTGCAGAGTGGTTGGATTTGACTCTTGTGGATGTTGGTAAACGCATTGAACTTATTTATACACCCATACGGAAAGATGGATTGATGGGAACTCCAAAAACAATCATTTCCAGCGAAATTTCTCCTGGTGTGTAACTCAGAAGGTTTTTGCGATTCTTTTAGTGAATGGAAAGATTCATGCTCACGTTGTTATTACTTGATTAATACAATGGCATAGTTTGTTGATCCAACGTATACTTTATAGACAAATAGTTGAGTTGCTGCAGAAGGTGAAAACTAAACTGTTACCATCCTCATATGGTGGATAATACCCTAGATACATAAGTAGCAAAATGTAAGTATGCATGAAGGGTTTTATAGGAGGGGCGGAAAGGCCATTTGAGAAACTTTTCATTAATTTCCAAGTCCAACCCTTTTTGGAGCTGATAGACAGTGGTCTTTCTGTCACATGGTCTAATACTATCACATAGGCCATCGTCCAATTTGGATAGAAATTTTGCCTTAAGTAAATTGATCAAAGCCTTGTAGTGAGATTTTAACCTTCCCAAAACATTCTTTTGGAAGAAGACCTCAAAGATTGTCACATCTTGACAATCAATAAAAAAGGTACATGGTCCTGCCAGAGAAGCAGGGATGCTAACAGGAGTCAATGGTGCTACATGGTTGTAGAAAACATAGTTTGAGCCATCTTTTGTTCCTTATCCACCAGTAGCCCACAGAAATGCTGGAAGGCAAAGCCCCCATCCATTTTTTTCTTGCCCCAAGATGTTTAAGTTGGGCCATTGAAGCAACAAGGACAGAACATCCCCATTTAAGCTCCACTGCATGTTGAAACAATCGTAGTTTAATGGGTAGTCTTTTGTTTCAAATCTGCCTATTCTGCTTTACCTCACACCCCTTCATACAAGAACTTGCCTATTTAACCGTGAATTCCTATCAAGTCTTGTCACTTAGGATACTTGTCTTGAATCCATATTCATCAACACCAGGAGCCGTTGAAGCATGTTCTCTAGCTGATCTTTCCTGAACCAAATGTACAAATGTATTATCAATGATTGCACCTTCTAGTTCCCCTATGCACTCGTCTTGGCCCATGGTCAGTGTACACAATTCTGGAAACCCTTGAATAATTGGGGCGTCTAGCAGTTGTGTCCTCCCAAAACCTGATCTTGTGTTCGTCCCTGAGTTGCAGCACTGTCGAGCAACAATATAGGTCCTTCAGGGCCTAGATGTTTCGCCATATTTTGGACCAGCTGGTCATCTTCTGTTTATCTATAGTCCAATGGTACTTCTTGCTTTAAGTTTTAGCTTTAACAATTTTTGACCATATGCAGCCAAATAGATAGGACAGAAATGTAAAGAGGTAGGAAATATAGGTAAAGTATGGTATTCAGGAAACAAGGAAATAATAATGAGATAAGTATTATTGTTAATAAAACATTGGACGATACAATGGTGTTGGTAAAAAGAGTAAGAGATTGCATTATTCTTGTAAAAATAATTAGAGGAGATTTATTTAATGTAGTTAGTGCCTATACTCCATAAATTGGATTAGGAAGTGAGATTAAAGAAAAGTTTAGGGAGGATATGGATGACATTATACGAAGTCTTCCAAATGAAGATCATATATTTATTAGAGGATATATCAATAGGCATGTTAGAAATGAATGCCATGTATATGAAAAAGTTCTTTGTAGTTTTGAATTTGGAACTTTTTCTGACAAGAGGGGGATTATTCTTATTTTTGTTATGGCCTATGATCATATTGTAACAAATGCCTATTTTATTAAAAGAGAATCTCATCTAGTAACATTAAAAGTGGATAAATTCAATTTGACTTCATTCTTATAACAAAAGACTAGACGTGCTTTTTTGCAAATATTGTAAAGTTATTCCTAGTGTAGTTTTAACAAACATAGCCTTGTGATCTTAGATATTAAAATCTGGAGATGAGCAAATATTATTAAAAGAAATATTTTGACAAGAATAAATGGTGAATAAAATGGTGACAATTAAAAAGGTTGAAACAAAAGGCATTTAAGAATGAACTTCTTAAGATAACTAATTGAAAATTAGACGTAGAAACTAATGCCACGTGGATAAATATGACTACAAGATTAAAGAGGTGACTAGAAAAGTATTTTGAGAGTCTAAGGGCTATGGTCCACCCAAAGAGAGATGGGGTGGAATGAAGAGGTGCAGAAGAAAATAAAAAAGAGGAATTAGTGTAAAAGATTGTCTAAGCGTGATAACAACGAAGCCCGTGAACAGTATAAGATAGCAAAAAAGAAATAAAAAAGATTATAAGATGAGCAAGTGATACTCAACTAAAGCTTTAATCCCAAATTAATTAGATCGGTGTTGACTCTAAAAATTTCAGAAAAAAATGCAGGACAGATTTTAAATGTGTCACTTGGGGAGAGGACATCTGATGGGGACATTTTTTTGAGCATTTTTTTTAAATTGAGTCCTTAAATGGACTGGTCTGTAAATAGATTTCTTAGGAAGTCCTTTTCTTTAAATGTTCTCCTCTCCCCCTATAAGAGGAGGACCGATGTACATAGTTCAACAGTGAATTGATTGGAATTTTTGGGAAGCTTCGGCTTGGTGTCCCGAGCAGGGGGCTCTGCCCCGTCTTCTTCCTCTCCACCCCCCCTTATGGCGATATCCCCTTGCTCTTCCTCAACCCTCCGGCAGGTGGCCGTTCATCCCTTCCTCCTCACCCTCTGGCCTCCGTGCCATTCCTCCTCCCTTCCCCTTCTCGGTTCGACAGCAGCACCTCATCAGCCGGCGATCCCCCCCTGTCTTCCTCCTCCGGCGGTCTCCTTCCTCGATGAGGACGGCGGGATTTTCCTCCCTTCGCGGATGCAGACGGAGGAAGAAAGAATAGAAGAAGAAGGAGCTGTGGGAGGGGCCAGATCCGGCGATCCCCGGATCTGTGTCCCCCCTTCCCGTGCGTCTCCTCCCGGCGATCTCCTTCCTCAGCCGTCGACGCCATTGACGGGAGGTTCGCTGTGCGCGTGCGCCTCCGCTGGCCGGACAACGCCGTGGCTGCGGGACCATCGCCTGCCCCCCCTTCCCCCGTGCTCCGCCCCTGTGGCTCCCTCCTTCTGAGGATGACGTCGACGCTGCGAGCGACCGGGCGAGGACGACGCTGCGGGCGTGCGTGTTGCGCGGCTTTTGTCGCGGCTCGCGATTTCGCGGGACCGCCGTGATGTCGCCACGGAGACGGGAAGTCGACGGCGAGGAGGAAGCCACGCGACCCCCCCCAAGCCTCGGCCGCGCGAACGGCCACGACCCCCTTCCCCTCCGTCCCACACGTGAGCCAGCGGCCGCGACCGGCCGGTCAGCGGCCCAGACCGGCGGTCCAGACCGGTTCGACCGGGTTCTGACCTGGTTCACCCCGGTTCAGGCCGGTTCAGGGTGTTTTGAGGCGGTTTTGACCGGTTCAGACCATTGTGGGCCCGGTTTGGGCCTATTTCGACCGGTTCGGGCCGGTTTAGGCCTATTTTTGGTTTGTTTAGGTGCTTTAGCGGCGGTTAGTGCCGGTTTATTTCATTTTCGGTCGTTTTAACCCGGTCTAGCTGGTTTGTCCCGCATCAACATCCACACATGCCCCCTCAATTCTCCACCCATGTTTACAAGAGAACTTCAAGCAAAATTGGAACTAAGGGAGGGTAATCTCACTAATTTAAGGAGGTCAGGTTATACATGTCACCATGTCACCATGCATCATCATGCATGACATGATATTATGGCTATGTAAGCTCCAGGCATATCTATGTAATCAAATGTATCTCATTATATATGGATATCATTTATTTGTTAATATACATATATCTTTTGGTTGGGGAGCATTAATATAATCTACATAACTTACATGGAATGCAAATATAAAGACAAACTTTAAATAACTAAACCTAAAATTTGAAATCTGATTAGATGATCTGAAACCGAAATAATTAACTAAGTTTCAGATTTACAAAATGTCAAAAAACAAGATCATAATTAAATCTGAAAATCATAATCTGGAACATGATAAGATCTTAATCAAGTGGGTCTGAAATAAGCTTGCAGATTTCAGATTTGGGCAGGTGTTACCTCGTGCGTTTGGGTTATATGTCAAGTCTTTAAGGCCAGATACACTAGATGTTTAGTGATGGTTAGTCCTAAATCCAAAAATATGATAAATCCTAGCCTATGAATGACTAGCAATTTTGGTGATGACAATCCACATTTTAAGAACAAAAATAGAAGTTTTGTATGGCTTAAGTTCTAGGTCATAGTCAGGTCTAAATATGAATTGTTAAACCAGATTTTTGACATGATGGTTTCGGATCTGAGAATATCATATGTCCATATAGGATTTGATGTTAAGAATGAGGAACTGTCATGGTCTTTAGTAACCAGAAAATCCAGTGATCCTTGATATGAAGGATAGCCAGCGCAAGGACTTCTATTTGATGCTTAGACATGAGAATGACCTAATTTGCATGCCTAAATCAGATTTTTTTGATATGTTGGTTTCGGATCCATCAATTCCTGAGTCTAATGCTAAGACTTAAAATGAATGCCAAAAGAAAAAGAATCGTAAGCGTAATGTACATAATGAAGTGTAGTTTCCATCAAATGTCATAAAATATGACTTTACTAAATCTAAACATGTCAAGACTTAGATAAAACAATAATAGAACTGTGATTAAGATCTTATGATCGAAATACATAATCTCATAATAAATTAAATCTGAAACGTCTTTAATAAACCTCAGAATTAATGAGCTTTACAATTCAAAATATGTCTAATGCTTTGACATTAAATTAAAGGAGTTAAATTCTTTGACAATCGGAATCTAGTTTCATCAAGTCTAAAATGTCAAGACAAAAAAATGAAATTGAAATGAAATGAAGATCATATGAAACTTGATTTGAATCATATCTATTTGAGATTTTGGATCCAAATTAACTTAATAATTCAACATATGTCTTAATATGTAAGATGTTGTATTGAAAGAGTTAAACTCACATCAAACATGCTAAGTATGTTAAGAATTCACTAAGGCATATAGCCTTAAGATGTTGGAATTTTAAATACACTCTTATGAAACATAATCAAACTCATACCAAACTTAAGATACTAAGTTTTGCATAATCAAACTCATACCAAACTTAAGATACTAAGTTTTGCGTTCCATTGAGCTTATAGGGTTATAGGTCCCACGTGTGTGTATGTTTTGTGAATGTATGTTTTCATTTCAGGAGTTGCTTATGACAGTTAATCAAGGATATTCAAGTGTCTCAATACAATTAACATCAAAAATTTGCACTTTTTGATGGAGAGAGGTCCAAAGATATTTTAATGAACCCCAAATCTTGATATGTTTATATTTTTATTCATAACATGTGTTTTGGCTAATACTCTTACCAGATATCATGTGTCTTCCAAAGATAATAAAAGTTCTTTTCCCAAATGAATGAAAATAAAATAAAATTTTAAACGACCGCATAGATTTATTTTTTTTATGTTATTAGAAAACGAGGTTTCACAGTATGGTAGCAAGTTTTCGATGTGGATCATTTAGCTTGCCCTAAATGAAATGATATTTAGGATAATGTGAAACCTCGAGAATATATAAAATATAAAATATGTAGGTATGGCATGGTTTGAAAATTCATTTGACTTCCGTTTATTTGAGAAATGAACTTTCGTCATCTTGCCTTTGGTTACTATGAAAATACATGATATTTCATAGAAAATATTAACCAAAATATGTGATATGCATAAAAAATATATATGTCGAGGTTAAGGTTCATAAAGTTTGTCTTTGGACCTCTCTCCATCGGAAGTTGCGAATTTTCGATGTTAATTACATCGAGATTCTCGAACACCCTTGATTAACTGTCGTAGCAACTCGTATATGAAAGAAAACATTCATCTACAAACACAATCACATGGGAATTATAACCCACAAAATCAATGAAATGCAAACTTAATATTTAAGTCCAACGCATAGTGACCATATAAGGTCAGATGGCAAATGCCAAACTTAGTATCTAAGTTTGAATTATGAAACATGGGTAAAGATTCAAACCATATCTATATACTTTGCATGGGATTAGCCATTTCAACCTAAGGTCCTGTATTAAGACATATGTCTAGATCCGAACATATTCAGATCAAATTTTATGTTGATTTCATATAAGTTCTTGTATATTTGAACAAGATGAAATCCGTCCATGGTCTAAGTCCTTTCTTTATTGGGCTTATGTTATCCGCATTTAAGTCTATTATCTTAGACTTAGTGATGAAAACAGAATTTTATTTAAGTCTTTATGTCTTGACTTAATATGTACATGTTTATCTAATCATGGGGGTTTTTGGGGATATCCTAGGTCTAGGTGGCTGGCCACCCTCAAATTCTTAAAATGACACATGCGCTCTCTTATTATCAAGCTCTGAGTCCTATTATTATTGAAAGGCCCTCTCCTATGATTATGTGGCAATATGATGGACATATGTATGGGACATCCGGGGAACATATCCTTTGATCGACCCCCCCTAAATCTTGACATACCCGACTTAGGATTTATTTAAGATCATCATTTCAGATTTTTGAGTTTTGAATTCAGACTCACAAATTAGTTCCCCTCTAGACACCAAAATTTCTATTTAAGGCAGGCCCTAGATTGGTCATTATCCTGCCTTGAATCCGGTATCAGGAACTGCCCTATGATAAGTACTAAATCTGCCCTATGATAGGTGCTAAATCCATACATAATTGGGCCTCTATGACCCCGAACTATCTACCACTTAAGCCACTTGAGTCCAGCCACAAGCTTGCCATATAAGACCTTCATGGAAAACCCACCTTGACCTCCTGCACAGGCCCCTCACTGATCTGATTATGCTCAGATCTATGGCTAGACGACTTCCTCTCTTTGCTCGCCCCTCGGATGAATGGAACCTGAGATCAAAGTCCACGGGCTGGGTCGAATATTTCATGACCAGAAGGCTTATGTTATCAAAGATCGTAAATCAGAATTGAAATCCCAAAGATGTGGGCTTCCGGAGTGGGAGGAATCTTTAAATCCTATTGGTGAAATTGGACTTCAAGGCCTATAATGTCCTGGATGCCACTGGGATTCAGGTCCAAAGTCGATCCTAAAGTTGACCTTAGACTGGTCAAAAATCGGTACTAAACAATGCATTGGAATCTGCCTTATGATAGATGTCAGATCTACCCTGAAATCTCATATATATGAACCTGAAATGTATATCATTTATGACAGCCAAGTTCGGCTATCAGTCTGCCATATAAGACCTTTGTATAGGCCAAAGGGTATCCATGCTAAACTCCTACATAAGTCCCTATGTGATCCGGTTATGCCTAGATCTAATGCTTGCTATCTTCTCCCTATCCGCCCCTCGGACTAGCTGTAACCAGGGTTGGGGTGAGGGGAGTCTGTCCTATGATAGATACTAGCTCTATGAAGTCTGAGATTTTATATCAAAACAGGCTTACATGTATGTCATTAGATATAGCCAAGTTCGGCCATCAATCTGCCATGCAAGACCTCTGTATAGGCCATGGGATACTTATCTTGGCCTCTACCACAAGCTTTCAATGACCCGACTATGTTCAGGTTTAAAGCCATCTGAAATCTTCCCTTCATGTGATCGAGAGGCTCATCAGAGTCCCTTCTAAGCTAGGTCCTGCCTATGTGCAGATTCTGGACCTAGGCAATCATTTTAGATAATCAAGGGTGAAGACCCTAGTTTGCTTGGGATTCATTAGACCATGTGTTTGATATAAATATCAACCTGAATTTGAACATCTAGCCCCTAAGTATTGCCGGGATTTAGTCCCAAATCAAGCCTCAGAAATCTACACTGAAACATGCCTTAAGTTCTGCCCGATGATGGGTGCCAGCTCTACTCTGCCCAAAGTTTAAAAAAACATCATTCTAAATGAGACTTGCCCATGCCTGAAATGATCATCTCTTAAGCCATTCAGGTTCAACCATAAACAGAACCTTTGAACAGTCCCTGGGACACTTATCTTGGTCTCCTGCACAGATTTTTAATGGTCTGAATATATATATTAGGGCCTAATATCAGACCATTCCTCTCTTAGCCCTCCCCTCGGACAGGCTGAATCTAGGGCCAGAACCCATCAATTTAGCAGTGACAGTAGGTCAAAAATATAATGAAAGTCAAACAGTAGGTTCGAGGGCAATCAAAGGAATAGAAGTGAGACTATGCAGGTATTCCATGGTCCAGAAGATCATGCTTTACAGGCCGTCCAATGACTTCTTTCTACTCATCTCTCGGACAGGTTGAACTAAAACCATGGACCTATGCCAGGTAGTCTATGGCCGAGAGGCTTCTATTTTATAGGCTATCAAGGTCATAACACCATGAGTGTTAGTTTTAAATGGCTGAACTCAAGCTAGGTATCTCCCAAACTGCAGGTTTCTGGAGAGGGTCTAAAGTCTCATACTCCTAAAATAATTGGGACAAATACTGCATTTTGGGGAATATGCACCTTGCTTTGATTGGGCCGGTATTCCAATGCTAAACCTTATATGTCTAGCCTCCATACACCAATCAGGACCTAGATATTTAAGTTCTGAAATCAGGCTTACATTATGCCTGAAACCTGAATATTAATATCAAGCCTGTGCCTTCTTATGTTCAGACTTAACCTCTTCAACCAATTCCTGGTAATATAAATCCTGTACCGCACATGATTTTTATAAATTATATATGTATGTATGTATACATGGACATCAATATATAAATATCAGTTACATCATAACGGGGCATAGTATGCCACTGTGCGGTTTGAACACCATTCATGTTCTGACTACAATTACATTATCTTGTGGTCATCTCATCCTTCTCGGGAGTACATATCTCTCTGCATAAGAAGGAGTTGTTCATCTCATGGGGGTCTGCCTTGCGCTTGGCCGTCTCTATTATGAGATGGGCCTAAGGACTGCACATACTTTCAGTCTTGTCTGGAACACATGTACATTGAACTAGGCCCAACATTAGGCCCTGATCATGTCCTGCTGTGGGCATGAATCTTGTCCATAGGCATTCTCAGCCTCCTGATTTTATGGTCAGTAGGTAATTCATTCATAACTTGTGCATTTTGTGTTCAGCCATCATAGAGTCTTCAAGGCCCGGCTGGCCATTCTCTCCTTATATTCACTGTTCTGTCAGGACTATCCGGGGGATCCTTGGCCCATCATGTGGGTTCCAAAGAGGCCGGGTATAACCCCTCTCTACCTTGGTGATATAAAACATCCTTGAACACTACTGAAATGGCAAGTTTCTGAGGGTTTATCTTTCAGAATTTCAAGGCCGAGGGAGGCTCTAAAGAGGGGTCAAAGAGGGGTCAGACCTGTCCATGGTGTTCATAAAAAGAAAACCTCATATTGGTGATACAGAAATATATCCGGGGGAAATAAAATGGGCTCAATTATGGGGCCAAATAGGATGCTCGGATATGGCTTACATCATATTTGAAGTTAGGTGCATACATATGTCCGGGAAGATAGTCATCAATTTGGCACTATTATGACCAAATGAATCAATCCAAGATTCTAATCCTTGGTTGGTTTCCT
This sequence comes from Cryptocoryne crispatula var. balansae, assembly GCA_036172225.1. Taxonomy (NCBI): domain Eukaryota; kingdom Viridiplantae; phylum Streptophyta; class Magnoliopsida; order Alismatales; family Araceae; genus Cryptocoryne; species Cryptocoryne crispatula. The sequence goes on along the minus strand of CM069921.1, from coordinate 9,708,030 downwards.
TGATGTCCGGGGGATGAAGGATTTCCATAAACTTGACCTCTTGATATAGATTATTGAAATGTATGGGACAATGAGGGTGGATTTCAGGCCTGTGGTTGACAATCACAAGACCCACGGGATTCTAATAATATATCCAGGAATATCTGCCCCAAATAAGGTGGTTTTTTGCCAATATTAGCAAGGGACTATGGGTATTGAGTAGTCAAGGGACATAGTGTTTGGAGGGGGACGGATAAGGTGATAGTAATTGGTCAATTGATAGGCATGGTGTTTGGAGAAGGATGGGTGAGAGGATGACTATGATTTCTCACCTTGTAACTTTAAATTCTCTTCCTGATCCTCTGCAAAGTAACCGCAGGACCTCCAATTGCTTCTTCTTCTTGGTGCTCCGGTGATGCAGCTGGATAGGACTATTGCCTTTCTTCTAACTGAGATGGCTTGGGCAGAATCTCTCCTCTCCTGTTCCTGTCTCCTCCCCTTTACATAGGCCGCGGGATGGCCCTTTATAGGACATGAAATCCCCCCCTCTTCGGTAGTGGGGGAAGGTTATGGGCTCATGTCCGGAAGTGAGGGGAATGTGGTGCATGATATGCATCACTTCCGGAGCAAGTCTCCTTGGGAGATCATGGGGGGACAGGTGGCAGTCCCACCTCCTATATTCTCTCCCGCGAGGGGGCATCCAATGAGGCATCTCTCATCAAGTCCCGGCCCTCCATTTGATGGGCTTTTCTGGTCGACAGGTGCTCCATTTAATCATAGCCTTCCATCTCTCTATTGGACATTAATCCCATTAAGGATCCGGTTGATCCATTGTGTCATACCGTTGAAGATCCATGAGGATTGTAATCCGTTTGACTCATTCAACCTCCAATCTCGGCCTTTGAACATAGATCCCTCCATCCTGCCCCTTTATTTGATGGATTATCTTGAGTACATGGCTCATCCGATTGATGGATGTTCCATTTAATCCAAGCCATTGATCCTCTTATTGGATATTAATCCTATTAAGGATCCGGGAGGGCCTTGACACCCGGTAATTAGCCTTGCCTATGGATCATCTATCGGACACCCATTAAGGTTGGATCCATTAGACATTATCTCATTAAGGATCCAATTAGGCTATCTTAATGCACCGATGAGGATCTATGGATATTAGGATCCAATTGACATATTAATTAGCCAATCCTGGCCATTGGATGCTCTCGGCCTCCCTCTCGGATCTGTTTTGAATTCCCTAGGCTGTTTCCCTCCCGCGGATCATCCTCTCTATAGAATTCTGTTTAGTCTCCTAGCTGGAAACTAATTCCTCCCTCCGCGATCTCCTGTTTAACTGGTCCACTGCCTTCTTCTGTCGCATCCTCTCTTCTTGACAGGTTTTGCTGCAACTTGCTCTTGCCAAGGGGAGCTGCCGGACCTGCTGTTTGAAGATCTTGGGTGCCTCCTTCTCCCACTTGGGGTCAGGCCGAGGAGGTGAACAGCATCCTATCTATCCCCAGGTGAGCATCCTTGGTTGATTTCCCCCTTCAGCTTTGTGCTTTGGTAATTCCTCTATTGATGATTGTTACACTATGTTGTTATGTACGCATATCCTTCTCTTATTCTTTCTTCTCCTTGTCTTTTGAGTGGGCATATTGGCTATATCTATGCCCGGTCCTTACTTCTACCTGGCTATCATCAGCCGCACATGATCAGCCCTTTGTTTTGTGCCATGGATATGCCTATAATTCTAGCTCTCTTCTTCAATCTCCTGTCGGCAGCACCTCAATTGCCCCATATCATGCCTTGCATTTTGCAACTATAAGTGTAGCCGGTTGTATTGGGATGTCCTGATTTAGAAGGGCATGTTTATCATATGCAGGGGGCTCAGCTCCTTCATATGCCACCCTCGGTCGGGGTCTTTATCAATTTCCCCTCTGTTTTTTGTTAGACAAGATATATGTCTAAGCATATGTATATATGAATGTGTTTGAGGACCCGGCTTCTTCATGTGCTGGACTGGGTCTTCTTCCATCTTTTCCTTTTCCTTTTGAGTGGGTCTAATGGCTGCCCTCTTTCTTCTTCTTCTATTTCTGAATCTATGCCCAATCCTCATTTATATCCGGGTATAAGCAGTCTGTTAATAGCATTCTTTCTACATCTTATTAGTGTATGTATGGCTGAATATATCCGGAACCTTTAAACAGGAGCCAATTTGGCTCTTGCATACTATTTCCGGCCTTCCTTCTTCCAAATTCTTGTTGGCAACATGCCTCCTGTCGTATGCCACATCTCAAGCATGTATAATACCGCATGTATTGAGGTATTCTCATTGAAGAAGCATGCTTATTCCCTTGTTTCTCCTCTTGCTTTGTATGTAAGGACCTAGCTTCTTCATAGGCCATCATTGACCGGGGTTTTTATCACAACCTTTGGGGTGCAAATTTGCTGTTTGGACAGGAGCCTATCAACTCCTAGATAGGTGAACTCCTTCAAGTTATATGATGGTCCGGGGGTGTGAGATGTAAGACACTCCCATACTTCCTTATTCCCCTTTCCATTCCCTTGCTCTGGGGTCACCTATTGGCCCTTCTTTGGTCAGCAGGGGGTTGGAACACACCTGATGGTTTTTGTTTTCTTGCTATGTGCCTAATTGGATTAGACTTTGAGCTTCTCTTTGTGTATTCACACCCAATTATGCATATCCGGCCATGAACTTGACCCCTTCTTTGATTCATATACCGATGGTATGCTATAGGGAATTAAGTATTTTTATTCCCTATTGCTTCACTTTATTCTCTCCCATCCTCTTATCTTATGGTGCCCGGGTGCTGTGGTTGCAGTTTGACTTGGTCATTGGGGGGGGGTATAGGCACATGGAACCTCCTCCCCTTTGTTTCCTTCCTATGTATCTAGCTTCGGCTGGAATTTGAATCCTCCCTCTTTTTGCATTCATATCCAATTGTGTACATCTGTCCTTAATCACATGTGTTTGAGTCCATCCTTTATCGGTCTTTATTTTGCTCCATATAATGGTGGTGGGGTGCAGGGAATTAAATATTTCTAGCTCCCTTTTTCCTTAATTTTAAGTGCCAACAGATAACTTCAATTTAGTTGGTGTTTTTAGGAATTTTATTACTCTCTTATAAGATTGATGTTTTTGAAAATCAAAATGAAACATGAACTTCAAATCTTTCTTCATATTTTTTATATTTCACCTTGCATAAGTTATTGTTCATATGTAATTACCTTTCTTTTTGAGGTTGTTTAGGGCTCTCTTCCTTGCACTTGGTCTTGATATCCCCTTGGTAGATTTCTTGTGTTTTTCTTCAACCATTTTGATTTCAAAAATTTTGTGGTCTCTTTTTTTAGGAACTTTCTAAAAGATTAAGAATGATCTTGTGTAGCATGTTCATCATACAAGTTTTTATATTGTTCTTTGTTACAGCTGAGCCAAAAGGTGTTGAACTAGTGATTCCTGATTCCTGTGAGGATCATGAAGTTGTTCCACTAAAATCTTATTATGGTGGAGAAGAGGGCAGTGGGCAATATACATGGTATAGGAGCAGCAAGAAGATTGAAAATTCTGCTCTGAAAAGCCTTTCCCATTTAAATGACATTTTCTCAATGTGTGGGAAACAGATGTTAGTTTCTTCTATCCTTTTTTCTGCATTCTTATACTATTTTTATGCCATGGAGTTTTATTGTTCATCATCTTAAACTGATGTACAGGACCTATACGCCATCACTCGAGGATGTTGGATCGTACTTAGTACTATCCTGGGTGCCTATGCGTTCTGATGGAAAACTTGGTGATGCTTTGGTTGCCATTAGCGACTCTCCTGTTGCAGCAGGTTATCTTCTAAACATTCAAGTCTTGAAGATGATGCATATTTTATCATGGTTACTTGATACATTTGAAAATCTACAGCTGCTCCTGTTGTTTCCAATGTCCAAATAAAGGAACTATCTTCAGGAGTATACATCGGAGAAGGCAGGTATTATGGAGGACATGAGGGAGTAAGTTTGTATAGCTGGTATAGAGAAAGTAAGGAAGGAAAAATCACGTTAATACATGGTGCTAATTCAACCACTTATAAAGTTACTGATCCAGATTACACCTGCCGTCTACTGTTTGGGTGAGGCATTTTTTTAATTTGCAAGATTTTGATTTTGTTTTAAGCGCTTATCTATCATATTTTTTTATCAAGACTTGTTTATTCTTCACATTTAACATTTCAATAGTCATTAAGTTATAACATCAATTGCCATAGGGTATGATCTGTTGCTAGCCCCACATCAGATGAATAACTATCTCAAATGTAATGATTGGTTTAGGTATTCAGCTGATAATTTCTCATTGGCATTTTCTTTCGCTAGATGTATTTGGACACTGTTTATACAGTAATCTTCCTCGTGTCTTGTCTTGCATTGTTTTCACCTAGAAAAATTTAGGATTTTTCTACATGTGATTGGTTAAAGCCATTTTAATTGGTTAACCTAGTAGATTCTATGTATGCTCTAATATCAACCCCCAAGGACATCTTAGAAATTTGGCACTTGCCCTTTTCAAGTTGATAATATGCAGATCATTGTTGTTTCTTTATATTTATTCATTAAGCTCCTAGTTTGGAAGATAAATTTCATAGTTGATCGATCCATCATAAAGTCTAATTGGTTACGCTAAACTAGGTGGTTGTAGCAGCATATAAGCACTCATAAGTCTCTACTAGCTTCATAGGATTAATCACGTGTTTAAACCTTCCATAATTTGAGAAGCTTTGAGTACTCCCTTTACAAAAATAGTATGGTATTGCTGTTCCTTTGTTCATCTTACATTTTTTGGAGGTGTTAATCTTGTTAAACATTCAAGTTAGCCATTCCACTTATTCATCTTTCGGGCATGACCATACTTCAACTGAAACCCATTGATTTCACGTTTTACCTACTTTTATCTTCAATGTTTTGTTAACTTGAAAGGAATCTAATCTTTTTCTGTATTCCGTATCATGTTTTATTGTGCATTCTGTTACCTATATTTTAACTATAAGTCTATAACTATAATTAGAAAGTGTGGACACCAAAAATTTTCAAATTAAGATTAAATCAAATCAAATCTCCAGTGAGCTATATTGTTCAACTTTCAGATATACCCTTCAATTAGGTCCACTTTAATTGCCATTTCTATGATAAAATGGCCCAAGATCAATGACCAATACCTGACAAATGTGCTATTAAATAGCAATGCCAAACTTGGTGGGATGAATTCTTTGCTTACAGTTGAGCGGTCCAGGCCGATCAGATATTCCATCAATAGCAGCAGTAGTTAGTTCTAGATCATGGCCCCTTGTGTCAAAATATAGAGCATGTGTAAGATCTCAGTCACCAAAGGTGGAAATGATTGATTCACTATTTAAGCTCATGCTAAATGGCGAGGATGATGGCATTATGAGGGAGCCATTGGTGGACTTCTACCAGACAAGTCATCATGGAAAACCATAACAAATAATCATTTTTAGGGATGGTGTGAGCGACACTTAGTTCAACTAAGTGCTGAAGGTCGAGCTGGATCAAATTATCAAGGCAATTAATCATCTTGGCATGGATCAACTTCCCAAGTTTTGTGTCATTGCAGCACAAAAGAGCCATCACACTAAACTCTTCCAGGATGGTGCTCCTGATAACGTTCCTCCCGGAACCATGGTCAACACTCACAATGATGAAGAACAAAGGTCGGTGTAAGCTTCTCCGGCTGACCCAAAAAAATAGCAAGGATATATCGCAAGGTCAATGGACGGAATCCAACACCTATGGGGACTCTTTAGAAGGATAGCATGAGCACGGCAAGGTCTAACCGAGGGCAGTTCCGAGTTCGACACAAACTTGGGTTGCTGTTCCAAGATCCTTCCGGAATTGAAGGAGGGGAGCCAATAAAAGGGGATGGGGAGGGGAGCCAATAAAAGGGGATGGTTGAGCCTGCACAAGAAGAAAGAGAAGGAAAAAAGGGGACGAGTGGAGAAGAAGGAGAGGTTACCGAAGCCCATCGTCTCGTTCCAGTCAGGTTGTCGAGTCCATCGGCTTCTTCCCACAGCATCGGTGAGCACTCCTCCCCCTCCTGCAGAAGCCGTCAGGTTTGTTAGCTCCTTCCCATAGCACCGGTCGTGCTGTTGAAGCCCTTCTCTTCTTCCAGTGAGGCCATGTAGCTTTGTTTGCACCGTCCCACGATGCCATCAAGTCTTACTACACCATCCCGAGCGCCGTCAAAGCCCACTGCTCCTCCCACCAAAGTCGTTAGGTCTGTCGGCTCCTGTCCACAGCACCGGTCACACCATCAAGCTTCTCTTCTTCCCATCGTGCCATCAAGCTTCTCCCCTTTTGGTCACACCATGACCCCTTGCTTCCTCTGTCAATGCTGACAAGGGCTTCTACAGGCTTCCCGAGCATCGAGGGCACCTCCGCCTCTGCCCTACTATCAGTCCGAACGAGTCCGGCCAGTGTTCCTGCGGCTGCCGTTGAGGTTGTTGGGTGCTTCCATAGCAACTGGTGAGGCCCGTGACTACTATGGGTGATGTCGTTCGGTCACATCAAGGCCTGTAGTCCCCTCTGTCGCTGTTGAGTTGTTTGGATGCCTCTGTCGGCGTCGTGCGATTGGGTGCTCGGCCTTCCCTTCCTGAGTTTGCGAGTGCCGACGGGATCCTCAAGCATGGTCGGGTGAACAGTGCCGACAGGGGAGGCCTTGCGAGTTCTTTGGCGTATGACCTCGTGGGGCCCACTCAATGAGGAAATTTGAATAAAAAATAATAGAGAGGCTCCGGTGGGACAAAGCCTAGGAGGCCCCTCCAATTGTGGACTGCGAAGGCAAAGGAGGCCTATGAAGCCTCGAATGAACAGTGCTCCAATGGGTTTAAATTGACAATTAAAATTTTAAAACAAACAATCCACGGAAATTAAATAAAAATTTACAAATTTGATTTCACAATCGGAACTAGTTGGGGGGTTGGCAAAATGCCCACCCCTATGTCTCGGTTTAACCTAAAAGAAAAATAAAATTCAAACTAGTTGGGGTCGGCTTTGCGTCTACACCTACGTCCTTGAGGTAGCAAGGATCGCGGGATCGGAATCGGAATCGGGATCGGTGGGTACCGATCCGGATCGGATCGGATCGGATCGGACCGATTCCGACCAATTCAATGGAAGAAAATCGATCCAGAATCGGTAAGAAAAAAAAGCAAAAAAAAAAACGATCCGATTCCGATTCCGATCCGATTCCGGACCGATTCCGGCCGATTCGGACCAATTCTGGCCGATCCGACTGGAATAGCAAAAAAAGAAAAAAAACGATCCGATTCCGATTCCGATTCCGATTCCGATTCAGGACCGATTCCGACCGATTCCGCGGAATTCATGCCGGAATCGGTCCATCCCACCGATCCGATTCCGGAATCGGTCGGAATCGTTCCGATTCCACCGATTCCGTAAACAATGTGAGGTAGACATGCAAAGATCTATTAAAAAGATCCCAATGTCTTATCATGTTCATTAAGCTATGCAAGGCTGTGCATATTTAATATGTCAACATGCCGGTTGTATGCTAATGAAATCTACAAAAACAGTGGGAAGTATGCCGATATGCTTATCAAAGGCTGGGTATATTCCATCCAAAAATTGACAAGTTCAGCTATGTCCATCAAAGATCAGGTGGGCCTGATTTCAGGCCATTCAAGCTGTAAAATAATGTCTCAGATTGAGCAAAAATAATGAGATTGCTATGTTCCATGCACAGATTGATATCCTAAAGAAAATCAGCAGTTTCTTTGGCTTAATGGGATGCAAAGGTTCAAAGAAAAATATGAAATTTCAAAAGACTTGATAGATAAGGGACTGAGGAATCTTGGCACTCACTGAATTGTCAAGCCTAATTTCAGAATTTTGTTCACAATCTGTCAGCTCTAAGTCTAGATGCATGGAATAAAATAAATCAGGAAGCTTCAAACAAAAAAAGGGAGGCAAAGATCTCAAGTTGAAATATCAAAGTTTAAAAATCTTCCAAAGCCAGTTAATCTAACATACGAAATTCCAAATTCGTTAAGTCCAAATCTCAAAACTGTGGAACTCCTGGAAATTGACAATTACAAAGTCCTTTGAATACAATTCCTCAATTTAAAGAAAAACCATAAATCTGAAAATTGGGACCTTGAGTATAAAAAAGATCTGAGCCAGAAATTGAATAGGGAATTTCTGAAAATCTGAAATGAAGGGTATTGAATATGTGAATTTGATCCCCAAAGTTTCATGTCCATAATTGAAGTCCAAAGCCAAAATCCATTGCAAATAAGGTGGTCGTGAAATCTGAATAAACTCTCAATTTGAAGACATCAATTGAAAAACAGGAACTCCAAAATGAAGTTTCTATCTTAGAATTCCAAAGTCATCAAAATTAGAAATCTGAAATGCCCAGTGCTGAAGATTAAGCAAAATCCAGCTTGAGATAACTGTCTTGGGGCTGTGTTGGAAAAGGGAAAGAAAGAAGAGTAAAAAACATTTAATTCAAACCTCAATAAAAGACATCAAGTCTTAATGCAATAAACAACTTAAAATGGGTCGGACCTTCAAACAAACTTCAATCAAACAGCAAAAGAAGGCTGACGCATAGTTGGAGGATAAACAAAAAAAATCTCTTAATCCCTCAATTAAGACAACTCAAGACACGCTTAATCCAACAGAAACCTTGATTTCATCTAAAACAGCAAAGTTGAAATGGTACCCATTCTTACAAACAGAAGATGACCATCAAACTCCAAAACAAAATATTCCTAAAAAACCCACAAACTCAATCAAATCCACAGACAGAATCTAAACCAAGCAGAACATGATGATATCAAGCTCAACTAATTTCCCAACCCAAGAAAAGACTTCCAGTCTTATTAAGATAAACAAATCAAATTCAAATCAAATCTCTAAATAAACCTCAATCAATTCAAATTAAATCTGAAAACAATACTTGAACCACCAATCGGATCAAATCATTACAAGAAATGAAACAGATTTCAAAATGAACCTAAAATAACCGGAATTAAATTAAACCAAATCTAAAAAATCTTAACCAAGATTTAAACAGATCATCAATATACCAAATCTCAAAGCAAAATTCTCAAATCAAAAGGTATCAAACCATAAAAAAAATCAAATCAAATCTCTAAAGAAACTTAATCTAAATTTAAAAAATCCAAAAGTCTCCAGATTTAAAAAAATGCAAATTAGAAACTACCAGAATCTCAAATTTCATTCATAACTTTGAAAAAAAAACACTTAAACCAATCTTAAATAATTTTAAAGACATTAAGTCACAACACATAAACAAGTCAAATCTCCCAAGCCAAACTCAAATCAATTTTGACCAAACAATTTCAACTCAAGGCAAACTAAACTTAAACCAATAAGCAATCCATAAGCAAAACCCAATTTCTCAAACAAACTCAAATCAATTTTAAATCAAATCAAATTGAATTTAAAACACATTAAGTGTTTGCATTCCATCAAGGTCATGGGGTTGTTGCTCCCGTGTGTATGTTTTTTTGGATGTATGTTTTTTATTTCATGGATTGCTATGGTGGATAATCAAGGGTATTCGATTGGTTGTTCGATGTAATTAGCATCGGTACTTTGCAAGTCCGATGAGGAGAGGTCAAAATAAAATTTCAAAGTACCTAACAACCTTAATAATTAGCATCATTGACCTAGTTAGCACTCTTATGGGATATCACCTATTTTCTTAGTAGTCAATGTTAAGTCAAGCAATCACAAAAAAAAAGAATTTCCAAATTTTGAGATTTTTGAGGTTCATCAGAAAGGTTGTCAATGTCTCCATCTTTCACTAAAATCTTCCCTTAGCTATTCTTAATGCACTTGGTTAAGGTCTAGATATCTCTTCTCTTTATCTTTTCTCCTATTGCATCCTCACCCACCTATAAATACCTTCTTTCTTTCATTCATTGATTTATTTCTGTTGACACCTAAATGCTTCACAAAGTAAGACAAAAAAAATGGAAATAGGGATGTTTTTGGGCAAACAAGAAAAATAAACAAACAAAGGATAATATCATATGCCATATGAAATGATTTGGATGGGAATAGGCATCTAAATTGAGCCCAATCCCCATTTAAATTAAACCCATTTTGCACCACCCCCATATTGTTTTAATTGGGTTGTAATTTTGGCCTAATCCAATCCCCAATTGATCCACAATGTTCAACTCCCAAATTTGACCCATTAATTGAAACCACCTTCAGCCATAATCTACAATGCTTATTGTCATACCCACCTTCCATGCAATTAATGGGCTATGCTTTAACTCCCAAATGCACTAGTAGTAGTTAATTTTGGCCCACTTTTGACTGATTTTCGCAAGCCCATTTTATCACTGAAACAGGTCCACTTGATGCCAATCTTGGCCCATCAGCCACTTATTTGCACAACTAAATCCTTGGCCAAAATTCCAAGACTTCCAGCCATAGGCCAGCCTCGATGAGAACATTTCCGGGATCTTTCCAACCTCTATGCCACCTCGGCCTGCCATGATACCTTCTTTCCCTATTTCGAAGGCTTGCTGCCACAGTTGCCATCCTCGGGCCTTCTTTTTCAGGTATTTTATAATCAAAAAATAAATCTGAAAATAGGAAAGAATGGAAAAGTATATATGTTTGAGGCGGTCGAGGCGGTTGAGGTGCTCAAGGCGACCGTCTAGGTAGTTGAGGCAGAAAAGGCGACTGTCTGAGGTGGTCACGGGCTAGGCGAGACACCTTGCCTCAGCACCTAGGCACCTGGTGCGGTCGCCTCTGACAACATAGGAACATAGACTTAAAGAAAGCGATGATTTGAGCAGTCGGTATCGACCTCGCTCAATGCCGCAAATGAAAAAACAACAAGGAGAACATGAGCTGACTGGAGCAACCGGATGACAAGGCTGCTGACAATGGCCCATCTAGGCCAGAGTGATGTTCAAGATATGCCCAAGAGACCGAGGCCATTAAAACCATACCTATTAAGCTATGGGGAGATTCACATGTGCAACATGTGAATATGCCGAACCACAAGCTAACGAGATCCATAAAACTATGACCATTTAGCTATAGGGAGACTTATGTGTGCAACATGTAAACATGCCGGACCACAAGCTAATGGGGTCCATATCTTTAGGAGGGGTCCCCCACAAGTCTTTTAAGAGTTGGTTACTCCTAAAATTCATATCACCGGGGAGGATTCCCAACATGCCTTTAAAAGGCCTGGCCTACTCTATCCTAAAATTCATACGGACAGTATCTAATGCCTATTAAAGGCCAAAGATTACTTAGTCTATAAATCTATATAAGGATAAACTTCTTAATGCCTACAAAGGCTATGGGGAATTTCATCCTAATTTATGAGAATTATGGCTCTCATGCCTTCCCACACATATTTATTTCCCCATCAAAGCAATGAAGAAGTTGTCATGTTCGGTGCTCATTTTGATGTTGAGGGGAGTACGGACAGCCCCATGGTTTGGATGAATGCAAATGACAAATGAAGAGGTTAATAAATCCAGAAAAAAGGCCTCATGCGAACTAAAATCCTTCACAATTGGAAATTCCAGAACCGAAATGTGCAGATCTGCCAATGGGCAGGTCCAGAAACAAAAAAAAATCATAACAGATGACAATCTGGACTTCTCTAAATAAGGAGGATCTAAATCCTACAACAATTGGAAACAAGTACTGAGGATCATGTCAGCAACTCAGGTGTGGAAGGCCTCTCCCAGAAAATAATCTGGTGACTATGGTTCAGAGTCCCAAATGAGATGAACTTGTTATGTTTGCCATACCCTGCAAGTTCAATCACTCTGAGGGCATCGAAATTCGGTCAGTCTGAGACTACCATACGGAGTTGGTAGGGATAGGAGAGTGGATAAGATCAAGAAGACCAAAACAGCTAACACTGCAGAAAAAAAAAACGTTAAAGATCATGATACTTGAAATATGAGGTCTCAGTTCAGAAATTGGCAAAAGATCAAGAAAATATATAATATTTAAAAGAAAATCTGAAACTAAGGTCACATTTAAGATTTAAAACCAAGTTAAAAGACTCCGAGTGCAAAACTCAAAACCCAAAACCCAATTAACGTATAAATAACCAAATAAACCTCATAAACTAGAAAATATATCAAATGGACCAAAATTTACCAAAAGATCCGAAGATTAATGAAAGAGATAAAACATACCTGTCCTCTTAATTTGCAAACCTGAAATCTAAAGCTAAAGTGAAATGTCAAAAATTGAACTTAAATATAATACCTTGAATCTGAAAATGGGTAAACATTAAAACCAAATCGCAAAAACTCCTATTTGAAACCTACTAAGCTTTGAAATCAAATTCAAACTCTTAAATGGTCAAATCTGAAATCCTAAATTCTAATCCTTCTAGTCAAAGCTGGAATCTGAAGCTTGGTAAATGTTCAATCTATAGCCAGTCCCCAACCACCATAAATGGGCTTCTAGTCCTCAAGAGTATCAAGATGGAGATGAGAATATTGAACTCAAGACTCTCAATCTCATGCTTAAAGCCATATTCAGGGTCGCAAGCATCAAAAACCTTCAAATCTGGCATTTAAGTCAGGCAAAGAAACTAGGCCTAAATCTGAAAAGGGAAGCGGGGTCAAACTTAGACAAATAAAAAATGTTACAACAATAAACTTGAGTCAAACAATTCAAATCCTAACAGGCCCCACATCTAAATCCCCCATGTCTAGAACTTAAAGGCAAAGAAAAAAAATCTGAATCTGAAATTTTAAGATCTCCAAACTTGAAATTTGAAACCAAAGAAACCCTAGTGCAAAAGATATCAAGTCTTATAAAAAAATGAACCAATTTAAAACTAGTCAAATCCACAAATGAATCTTAATCAACTTAGATTAAGTATAAAGATAACATCAAAGATAAAAGTTACCAAGTCTTAATCAAGTCAAATCCAAACAATGCACATCTCAAATGATTTCCAATCAAACGCAAACCAAATTGAGAACAAACTCTCAAGTCAAAAGACATCAAGTTTTAATAAAAATAAATCATATCAAGTCCCCAAATGAGCTTTAATCAACTCAACTAAAAAATATTCTCAAAGATAAAAGACACTAAGGTGGCATTTGTTTTAGCCTAATTTGAAAATATAAACTCTTGATTTCACTTCTAACCTCTTAGTTGGTGGTAAAAAGTGTTGAATTTGATTAAGATATAAGTGGTAAATTTTGTTTGATAAAACGTCTAAATCAACATAATTTCACATCAAGATTTAAGATCACATATGCAAACAATAGGAAATATAATCAACATCCATAAACATAGAATGAGTATGATGTGGACCCGTGCATAAAAAATTAATGTACACACATTTATATAAAACATTATGATAACTAAATAAATTTAAATGTATAGAAAAATAAGCTTTTCTCAATATTTTAAGTAAGGATATAATTTTTAAAATATGATTACTGTTATATGATAATTCACACAAATAGTTAAATACAAAAACAGAGAAAATTTAAAACCTAGACATGATATCAAAAATTTATTAAATAATATGATGATCTCTTAAATGTTATTTTCTCTACAAAATAAGATCTTATTTGTTGTCTTTCCAATTTCAGAATATCATGATTTCAAAATTGGCCTAATACCATAAATTTTAAAATATTTATTTTATATTATTTTTATTAATAAGTAAGTTAGTAAATCTCATATCACTACTAAAAATTGATCTAATGTCTTTAAGTTTTTATTATTACTTTTAACATTTATATATCTTAATTAAATTATTGACATACTATTTATTATTATATTATTTTAAAGAATATATATTAATTTTTTAAAATCCACAAAAAGATTCAGAATTAATTATTTTTATTCAAATTCTCTTGTCAAAATATTTGATTTAAATTTTAATAGTTTATAAGATAAAACTATTCTGAATCTATTTAGTTATTATCGAACTCTAAGTTTATTTTATTTTTTCTTTATTTTTAGCGGTGATCTGGATACATTCCAGTTGTTTGAATATCATCTGGGCAGCACCCTGTTGCCATGTAATTGTGCTGCCGCAGTACATCTCTGAATGGAAAATTGCTAGTTGTAGAGACTTAATTATTCAGAACTTTTACAGACATTAGAAGATCATACAGAGGCTTGCTCAGACTATTCACCAAACAATGTCCAACATCTAACATCTAACCGAAGCAGATGTTAGAGGTGTGATCAGCCCAATCACAAGCCACCTAAGTCTTAACCCTAAATGAATCAAATTCCTAAAATCAACTGAAATCAAATCAAACTAAACTCAAAACACTAAATGTTTACATTCCATCAAGTTTATGGAGTTGTTGTTCGTTATTGTTTATTTTTTGTGGATGCATGTCTTTTATTCACGAATTGCTTTGGCGGTTAATCAAGGGGGTTTGAATGATTGTTCGATGTAATTAACATCGGTACTTCTCAAGTCCGATGTGGAGAGGTCAAAAAAACAATTTTTCAAAGAACGCAAACAGCCTCAGACAAAAAATGTGTTTCCTATGTCAACACTTGAAAGATCGGTTGAATCTACTTTGTAGGTTCCTAAATACACATACCACTTAATTAGCTATATTCCTATGGAATACCAACTATTTTTATAGTTGTCCAAGCTAAACCCCAAATAAAAGAAATTTGTTTCTATAATGGAAAAAGCATGGATTTTCATAATTTTAAACTTTCGAGGTTACATCAGTTTCTTATGTGTCTTTTCACAAACCTTGTCACCTGCCTGCTTAACCTATGGATAAGAATTGGCTAAGGGTCAAGATCAGCTGTGGTCGATCCAATTCTAAGGGCTATGGACTGATATTGAAGTAATGAACCGATATCAGCATGGATTGTCAGGATTGGCTTGTCTGGTTGAACCAACTTGTCTGACCTAAGATGGGCTGTGGCCAGCCAATCCTCATTGTGAACTAAACAATCTCAGCTTAGAATCAGCAGGGATCAGCTAATTTGGGTCAAACTCTGGCAAAGTCAGCTGAACCTTGGCCTAGTCTGCCTATCTCCAACTGGTTTGGGGGTAATTCCTACATTCCATAGATCGGTGTATCAGCCAAACAAATCCATATTTATTTTCTTTTGGCACTGATCAATCGTGGGTCCAATTCTGGTACTGCTTCTCTTGTGGCTTGTGCTTGACAGCATTATTTTCTGTTATCTTATTTTGACAACCTTTCTACCCTTCTTTTTTATTTTTTGTTCTTTTGTACATCTGCATTCTAGTACAGATTGTGTTCATTAGACTGTTTAAATAATTTCTAGCTAACATTTATCATCATATCTGTTTGCATAGTGTTGCCTCTACATTTTACTTCCATCTCCAGTCTTGGGAAGTTCATGTTTAAACTGAACTTGTTTTATGTGTTTTGGTTCCTACCATTTTATTCTAGCAGTAACGTTTCCTCATGATTCTTCCTGAACTATGCTTTGCTGACTTGTTAAAGCCTCTTCATTAATTTTGAGTCTTGTGAGAATGAAGCCAAGTTGGCTGTTATCCATAGTTGTCAAGGCGCCCGCCTAGGCGGCGCCTAGGCGCCGCCTAGGCGGCAAGGCGCCTTTCCAAGGGCGCCTTGCCAGGGCGCCTTGTCTGGGGCCAAAAAGGCGCCCAAGGCGCCCGCCAAGGTGCCCAAGGCGCCAGCCTAGGCGCCCAAGGCGCCCAAGCAAAGCGCCTTGGGTATTTTTACATCATTAAAAAAAGTTTTTGAGGGATTTTTCTCCCTTGATACCCCTCACAAGGGACACTTATTTAATGATAGTTTCAATATATTAATATATTGTATTATCACTTATACTATCATACATATTTAAGATTTATGATTATAAACATATATTATATACTTAATTAAGTTCTTTTTCAACTCTTTCCTCTCTCTCTCTCTTTGTCTCACTTATACTATTACATACTTTTTTGGGTTCGGGGGGCTTCGCCCCCCTGACAACCCCCCACAAGAGCCCCCCCATTTAATAATATTATAACAATATTTTACCATCACTTATACTATTGCACATATATAAATTTTATAATCATAATTTACTTATGTGCATTGATAAAACACTCATATTCAATTATAACATAACAAATATAATTATATTTATGTTTTTTTATATATAACAACCTCCCGATTCAGCCTTCCTTGAATACCGCCTTGACCGCCTAGGCGACGCCTAAGCGGCCGCCTTGTCGCCTAAGCGGAATCGGTACCCTTCAACGCCTTGGGCGCCTTGTCGCCTTGACAACTATGCTGTTATCCACTTTAAGTCACAGGCCATAGCAAAATTAAGGATATATGCAAAATATCCATGTGCCATGGTGTTCATTTCCTGCATCACTTTAGATTATCGATGTGACTCTAAGACAATATCTGTTGAGAGGCATCAAAGAAAGGAATTTTGAGTGATATTCACTTTTATATTCCATTAATTTGATACCAAAACACCATAAGCCTTTCTTTACTTCCAGATTCTTTCTACCCTGATTCACCACCTCTTACAATCTTATCTTTCTGCTCCTGCTTCTCTTCACTCCACGGTGTAGATGCTTTATGCGGTCAACCCAGGAGAGGGGGTCAGTGGGTGGTAAGGAATTAAAGTCAAGAAAGAGGGATGGACAATAAGGGCAATCATTTGTCTCATGATCTTGATGTTGTAAGAAATAGGAGCTTTTTTATATGATATTAGGCTCTAGTTCTAATTGGAAGATTCATCCTGTAGTTATGAGGCTTGTTGAAGTTCCTTGATGGGTATAATTAACTTATTTAAGCATGGTTAAAATGATTACGTTTTTTTCTATCTTGTTATGTCAGTCTTAACCGTCCACTAGATGTTTTTCTCTTATTCCATTGATTGAATTGCCTTGCTTTTTCTTCTGCCTTATTTTTTTTTTCATTTTCTGCTGAGACTGGTTAAGACAATTTTTTTTTTCATCTTATTGTGTCGGTCCTAACTGACCACTAAATGTTTTCTTTTATCCCATCAAACAACTTGTTTTGCTTTTTTGTTCGGCATTATTTCTTTCATTTTCTGCTGATAGTGTTCTTGATGGTAATATACTGCAATATTCAATTGATGGATAAGATGTATTTACTTTTTTAAATAGTCTTCATGAATATAAACAAACAAGTTGCATGGAAACACGGTCTAGTTCCAGAGTGAAGCTGAAAATTTGCATGTAAAGTCCTATGTCAAGGTCTTTTGATTAGTATGAAATATGAGCCTTGCTGCCGAACCTAATAGTGTCTGCCATAAAATGTTTCTGTTGTAGGTGTGTCACAATATATTTTTCTAGTAACAGAAGTCCTTTTCAATTTTATGTTAAGTCAAACTTATTGGTTTATAAACTGTCCTACTTCATTAAGTTATTGCTATTATTTTATAAATGAAAGTGAGAAATGCTTTACCCCAATTCATGATTTGGCTTTGACCATTTTGCAGTTGTGTACCTGTTCGTTCGGATTCAGTTATTGGAGAGCTGAAACTGTCTGAGCCTACTGATATAGTTCTTCCTGGTATTTGTCTTCTACCACAAATTTACTTGCATGTGGTTGTGTATAGTTTGCCTGATAAAATTTCCTGAATGTATTTTTGCCCTGCATTAAATCAACTCATCATGATGCAGTAATTTCTGCAGTATACTGCATCTGTTGTTGTTGAAACTTTAGTTGCTGGACTCTGCTATATGGATTGTATGATTTCATTTAGTTTGTTTTAAACTATATTCTATTAAAATTTAGTGTCTATATTTATATATTTTATTAGTTTTATCTTAAAAAAATTTGCAACAATTTTATTTTTATTAAAAAGATATGTAACTATTGTTAATGCATTTAAATTAAAATAAATATTTAATTGATTTGGGTTATTCGGTTTACCAGTTTGGTTTTTGATTTGAAGGATCTTAGAAACCAAATCAAACCGATTCATAGTTCAACTGAACCAAATTATTGGTTTCTTTTCATTTTTTAGGTTGAATGGAATAGTGAACCCCTATTGGCCAATGTCGATTCAGATGTGATCCTGATCAGACTAGCAGAATCAGTCAATTCCAAGGGAGTCGCTGCGCCATCTTCCCTGCCTGCAGGTTGTACCAGGTCTGATGGACTCGATAGGATGGAAAAGATACAATGGCACCCTGCTGCGCACACCTCCATCAGTGGCTGATTCTGATGAGAGGTCAGAATCTTGCCCATTCAGTCTGATCATAGTTGTCAAGGCGACAAGGTGCCCAAGGCGTTGAAGGGTACCGATTCCGCTTAGGCGACAAGGCGGCCGCTTAGGCGTCGCCTAGGCGGTCAAGGCGGTATTCAAGGAAGGCTGAGTCGGGAGGTTGTTATATATAAAAAACATAAATATAATTATATTTGTTATGTTATAATTGAATATGAGTGTTTTATCAATGCACATAAGTAAATATGATGTGTGTGTGAAAGAGAAGAAAATTAAATAAATATTTATAAAATTTAAGTATATAACTCATTTATGATTATAAAATTTATATATGTGCAATAGTATAAGTGATGGTAAAATATTGTTATAATATTATTAAATGGGGGGTGCAGAGTAGTCGCGGATCTCGAGAGAGAAACTTAATTAAGTATATAATATATGTTTATAATCATAAATCTTAAATATGTATGATAGTATAAGTGATAATACAATATATTAATATATTGAAACTATCATTAAATAAGTGTCCCTTGTGAGGGGTATCAAGGGAGAAAAATCCCTCAAAAACTTTTTTTAATGATGTAAAAATACCTAAGGCGCCTTGCTCGGGCGCCTTGGGCGCCTAGGCTGGCGCCTTGGGCGCCTTGGCGGGTGCCTTGGGCGCATTTTTGGCCTAGGCGGGCGCCTTGACAACTATGAGTCTGATCCATGGCTGGTTCGGTTGATTCCAACCAATTCAGGCAGGAATCCAAGAATCCCCACAAAAAAGGAAAAGAAAGTGAAGACCTTAGAATACTCCACATAAGGAAGACCTGTTGTTCAGCTTGCAAAGTTGTGCAGCATCTCTCTTCTGGTAGCAATGGAGCCCTCTAACAGGGGTTCATTGTGCCCATGGCCCACCACATTATTCAATACCCCTGAAGCAACCTACCAGCCTGCTTTATTGCACCTTTCCATACCTTTTCCGACCCCTCCAACCTCCAGTGTATGCTGTGGAGTTCTGCCACAGCTTTACCGATGTGGGGACGATACTGGTGACATAGTACCGCCTTGTTGCTTGGCAATAAGGTGATCAAAGCGACCAAGGCGACATAGTACCGCCTTGTTGCTTGGCAATAAGGTTACACATCACCACAGTTTTTTTTCATAGTAAAATTGATAGAATTGTAAATATGAGTGATAAATAATACATAAAAAGCAATAATAGCTATGGCATTATGGAAACCATTTAGTAATATACAAGTGTATAGTTAAATGGACTAAATAACATTAATACCTAATTAGAGATACTCAAATAAGTTAATTTCAATACTTAATTTTTATTAACTATTAGTAAATATCAATGAATCTACTTAATCTTAATGTTTATTCCATTGTAATATCTATTTATAATCAAATTAACTATTAGAACCAGCTATTTTTACTTCAAAGCTACTCAATTAAGTTATAGTGATTCTTATTAAGTATTATTTATTCTTCAATAGACAAAATAACATGATAATATGATGCTCGCCTAGGTGGCCCCTCGCCTTTACAGGTGGACACCTTGACAACTATGCTGGTGACTCATGACAAGAGCGAGTTTTTCACATAGGACATGCATAGGGAGATGCACATAAGGGGCATCTTGCTATTTGTCTTCACCTCAATGTTCAAACGAGGAGATTGGCGACAATTTCTCAGGATTGCCAAAACTGAGATCTGCTATATGCTTTGATTGATCATGCACAAGGGACTGTGCACCAGAGGCCACCCCCTGTGCACTTGGTGAGGAAATGCAGATCAGGGAAGGTGTAGGTGGCCTCAGCCATCCTGCTCACAGGTAGAGACTGCCAGCGGCAATGCAACCTGTGCAGGTGGAGAGGTGTGCCAACTTTTCAAGGGGGCAGCACTCATTGATTGCAGAATCAGCCGGATCAGATCGGGATCGATCGATTCTTGGATTGGGTCAGTTGAATTCATGGATTGCAGAATCGGCGGAATCGGTCCGATTCCGGGAGGAATTCCGCGGAATCGGTATGAATCGCCTGGAATCGGTCGGAATCGATCCGATTCCAGGCGATTCCTTGTGGAATCGGTCGATCCTTCGGAAGACCGGGTCAACCGGCCCGGTTCGATTCCCGGTTCGATTCTGGACCGGGAATCGAACCGATTCCGGCCCTTTTAGGGCCGGAATCGACCCGCGGGGGTCGATTCTCTCGATCCCGCGGCGGCAGAAGCAGGCGCAGGCGATTCCGGCGCGATTCCGGCGATCCAGCGTCGATTCCGGCCGATTCCGGCGATCCAGCATCGATTCCTGCCCGATTCCACCGATTCCGGCAATTCCGGCGGCGATTCCGGCGATTCCAAGCTAGGTCTTTAAGGGAATCCGCCGATTCAAGCTCGGGCTGGCATCGAATCAACATCTTCTTCGATCTTTGACCGGCTTTTGGTAAGATTTCTTCGCCGAAAGCTTCGTACGTCCATTCTTACGCGTTTCCGACGAGTCCGAGCGTCGTTAAACGTTGTGATTTCCGACCGAACAAGTCCGTCCAAGTTTTGAACTATCCGTTTAAGTCCATTTTGCACGGGAAAAATTCCGGATATCCCGTACGTTAATTTACGACCGTTTCCGGCAAATACGTAACCCTTTAAACATACCGAATGGTGTGTTACTTGGGTTGTCTGTTTCCCGAACAGCGTCTAAATCAATTTTTATGTTATCTAATCATTTTTAGTGCATTGTTTACAATTTTTGCAGATATAAGCGATGGCCGATCAAGGTGATGCAGCAGCAGCATGTGCTTCCGACGTGGGTTGGGAACACGGGGCGGATGGTAGACCCGGTCGGGGAAGAGGGTACGGTGGCAAATGGTGTGGGAAGGAGATGAACGGGGGGATGTTCCGGCTGAAACAACATATTGCTGGAACATGTGGGAATGTCAAGAAATGTGACAAGGTGCCCAGGGAGAAGAGTGAGGAGATGAGAGGCTACATGACAGGTAGAGCCTCTCAACGGGCTGTTAGGATCGAGCAGAGGGAGGAGTTGCACGACGAGCTACTCCAGAGGAGGAGGAACCGCGATTTGCCTACCTTCAAAGGGAAAGGCAAGGGGAAGGCACCAGCTGAGCCGGAGCCAGAGAGCGAGGACGAGTCCACAGACTCCGAGCTTAGACGTGCTAGGCACGCTAGCAAGCGTGCATTTGCTGAGGAGGAGGAGGGGAGCACGAGGGTCTGGGTCCAGAGTTGACCCAGCTTTGGGCCGATCAACATCGGCTCGCCCGGACCGGGACCGAGAGTCTGACCCCAGGAGACATCGACGCAGCCATCAGCAGCAGCTGAGTCTCCTGATTCACGGCTTCCAAAGCCGTATTACACGTTGGATGAGCAAACACCGCATTCTTATATTATGGAGTCACAATATCCAGCATTTGGCCAGGTTGACCAGCAGTGGATTACACCACTAGCTTCGCCATCCTCTGCTTACGTCCCGGTCGTCCCGCAGTCCGATCCATACGACTTTGATGGCATGGCATCGGCATTATTTTCATATGGATATGGTCCCGGACAGTATACAAGACTAAGCACGAGGGAGGAGCGTCAAGCGCAGTAGGGAGAGGAGGAAGACCCATATTTATATCCTAGATTTTGGTAGTAGATTGATATGATGTATTTTTTTTTTCATGATGTATCATCTCTTTGATTTTTGAATCAATGGAATTCGAATATGTACTTAACTTCAAGTCTTCAATTGGAGTTTATTAGTATTTATTCGATGTGGTCCTGTGGATGAATGCATTGGTTATTTTTAAATGTTTTCTAACTCATTTCCTATTTTTTTAAAATTTTTTCTGAATTTTTTGAATTTTTTTGACGAAAAAAAAATTCAAAAAAAAAAAAACTGATTCCGGACCGATCCGGAATCGATTCCCTTCCCAGGAATCGGCCGATTCCGGCCGATTCCTAGAATCGATTCCGATTCCGATTCCGGAATCCTTGGTTGAATTGGGCTGGATCGAGGTTGGAATCGGTTGATTCTGGCAATCCGTTGCCGGAATTGAATCCTCTGCCACCACAGTGGTTCCCCACCCAATCAGGCTGGGATGATGGACCCGGTAAGGCCTCCTTCCCAGCCTGATAGGGCGCGAAAGACTGCAGCAGTGGCACAGTGCTACTGCGGTGTCCAATACGTCTCTAAAGGGCCTAATACGGATTGGAATCTGATCTATGCTCATACTATGTGATTGTTTTTTCAGTTTTTAGGGTGTTTTTAAGAATTGTTGTAGTTTGGATCGGATCGGTACCCACCGTTCCAGGTACCAATTCCAATCCAACGATCATTGATAATGCTGCAACTCCTGTAGGCTTTTCTGCAAGGACTGAGAAAGAAGGGGGACATCACTGTCACATACCTTGCTACTGCCCTACTTTGCCCGTCCCTGTTTCTGAACATTCCCTGCACGTGATCGAAGGGGGGAGGAAAGATTGAAGAGCAGAAGGCCAGGAAGAATGCAGGTCAGAGGACTGGCAAGGGTGCTGCTCTCCCTGTGCACCAGTCTAGGAAGGAAAAAAACTGAAGGAAAGGGAGGGCTCTGAAACCTCCTGCAGCCCTGCACATGATCACAGAGGAAGGTGGCTCTACACCTGGAAGGTGAAAAAAGAGTTGGTTGGCTGCTGCTGCACACCTCTTGGGAAGCAAGGAGAATGATCAATACTCCCACAGCCACTGGAGAGAAAGAAGGGGGCCAGCTTCCCCTGCACACTGGGTGAGGAGGTAGGACCCTGTAGCACTGTGCAATAGGAGGGAGGGAGGAAATGTCAAAGAAAAGAAATGGGAAAAGGTTGCCTTTTTTCACTCTGCACAGGCAGGGGTACACAGCATGGCCCTGGACAGGCAGGTGCACATCTGCCGCATCCCAAGAGAAAAGGACAAAGAAAATGAAAAGAGAGGAGCAAAGGGGGCTGACCAGCTGTCACCTTACCACCCAGCGCAAGCATGACCCAAGGGTCAAATGGAAAAAGAAGAGGTAATAACAATGGGAAAATCTTGGTATGCCTGTCATATCCTCAGGATCCCCTCCCTAAAAAAGCCACTATAAAAAAAGGCCCCGAAGGCTCCATTCACCAAGTGTGCAAAGAAGTGGAGGCTTTTCCATGAAGAAGAAAGGGGAGGCTCCTATACTAAGGAGGATCAGTCAAGGCAGGCCGATAGGCATAGGTGAAACAAAGTTCCCAAGGAGCCAAGGTTGTTGACATACCCATACCATACATATGATACTATGCATGGTATTTAAAACTTAGGAGTCAATAACCATAATGGGGTGTTTGGTTGCATTTTAATTTTAAAAAAGGTTTCATGATAAAAAATTAAAATATAATGTCAAACAAGATAATTTTTAAAAGTGAAAACGTGACAATGCATGTGTTTGGCAAAAACATTTTAATTTTTAAAAATGACAATGAGGTGTTTGGTAGCCACCCAGATCGGGATCACCGCATTGTCCAGGTTCGTAGAGGAGCTTCTGCCGCTGCTCCTCCTCCTCCTCCTGTGACATCCACCTACTGGTGATTCGATTCTTCGCCGTCTTGCGCGCCTGACTCGCCTTGCCCTGTTTATCATCATCAGATCAGGAGGTCTTCGTACCACAACGGGATCAAGGTGTCGGAGGTGTCCAAGCTGCTGGACATCTCCGGCGTGCAGACCTACGTCATCAACAGCGCCAAGATCGTCTTCCTCAACGAGCGGCCGCAGCCGAAGCCCGGCAAGGGCGTGACGACCACCTGCGAGGTCTGCGGCCGGAGCCTTGTCGACGCCTTCCGCTTCTGCTCCCTCGGCTGCAAGGTGCCGTGCTACACCCCGACCACCGCCCGATCTGTTCTTCCGAATCAAACTTGCTCCCGAAGAAATCGCGAGAGCCTTGTGATCAAATCGCCCGGTTTGACTTGCGGCGGCGGAAATGCGGGAGTTGACTACTGCGATGTAGGTTCTGTTTGGTGGCGGCGGCGGCGGCCCGATTTCAATCTTCCTCTTCCGTTTTCAGGTGGAGGGGATGAAGCACGACGCAGGGCTCACCTTTCTGCTCCAGCCCAAGTCCGGCGGGGGGCACCCGACGGACGGGTGGGAATCGGACGACTCCTCGACGGCGACGAAGGTCGGGACGGCGTCGGGTTCTGGCCGGTGGGCGGACCCGCCTACCACGGCGTCGGGCAGAGAGGTCGTCGGAAAGCGCCCACTACCGCCGCCGTCGCCGCCGGGATGAGGAGGCCGCCGGAATGAGGATGCTGCCGCTGGGATGAGGAGGCCGCCGAGGGCTTCGCGAGGGCCAGGAGGTCGGAGGTCGCCGAGAGCTTCGCGAGGGCCGGGAGGTCGGAGGTCGCCGAGGGCTTCGCGAGGGCGAGACACCGTTTCGCTTTCAAAAAAAAAAGTGGTCTCCACCACTTTTTTTTTTTTTACGTTGCCTTTCGATGAAAAACGTTTTCAAAATAAAAAACGATAAAACTAGCCAAACGAAACTTTTATAACACTTTCACTACAATTTTCAAAAATTAAAAAAGAAATAGTCATTATCACGTAACCAAACACCCCATAAGCATATATGACTAGGGTTAATTTATTTTACATGATAGACTCTAAATTAATAAGTTACATTCAATTTGATAATGATATTACTCAAAATCTAAGTGAGTGGAGAAAGAGAATTCATATTGCAAATCTCAAATAATTTGGGAGTAAGGCTTGAGTTGAGTATTCCATATGATAATGATCTGATCAAACACTCAAGGTTGGGAATTCCAATCGGACACTTAAAGCGGGAGCTCACTAGAGCCCAAGCTGGGAGTCTACTGTGTGAACCTCTTTTTTCTGCGTCTGTTCTTTAGAAAGAAAGACATCTCCGGACTTTTCTAGGACAATAGGTGATATCCTAAAAATATTAGGCAGTCCGGTGATAGTTTAAAAATATTAGAACCGAGGTTCGGGTTCTTTGAAAAATTTCATTTTTTGACCCTTCTCCGCCGGATGGTGCAAGCATCCGGCGTTAACTTACATCGAGCAACGGCTCGAACGCCTTTGATTAACCATCGTGGCAACTTGTTTTTGGAGACGTGCACATCCACAAAATAAAGTAAAGAACTCAAAAGGGCAGCGGCCTTTTGGGTCCGATCAGATGCAAACCGATTTGTTTGGGTTTGTTGATTTGTGATTTTTTTGGTTGACTTGAAAGTCGGTTTTAAGGGTTTGAGTTTTGAATCAATTTGTTTTGATTGATTTGGTTTTGTTGTTTATTTTGGTTTGGTTTTGATTTGTTTGGGTTGCTGTGAACCTGTTTTGATTTTGATTTTTGATGTGCTTAAGTGTTTTAAGCATGTTTGATATTTGTTGTTTGATTGGTTTGTTGAATTTTCAGATTTTGAATTTTTCAGATTTCTGGATTTTTTGTTTTAGGTGGGTTTTGACATGTTTTGAGTGTTGCTTATTTAGTTTTTTCTTGGAATTGATTTTTTTTGTTTATTTGGGTGGGGTTCGGTGCATTTTAAGATTTGTTTTAATTCTGTTTCCTGGTTGAGTTCACAGATTTATCAGATCTGGTCTTTTTGTGTTTTCGGTTTGGTAAAAAAAAATCTGATTTTCTGGTAGTTGACAGATTTAATTGAAATCTGATTTTTGTTTTGGCAGATTTTGTTTGAAATCTGATTTCAGTTTGATTTTGTTTCAAAACCGGTTCAATCTTGTTAAAGATCGGTTGTTTGTTGAACCGGGATGAGTTGAGTTTCAGATTTTGTTTAGTTCTATTTTTGGTTTGAATTTGCAGATTTTGTTTTCTTTTTTTTTTGGTTTTCTGTTTGAATTTCCAGATTGATTTTGAAATAGATTTTATTTTGGTTTGGCGGTTTGCATCGCCTCCGACTCATCGGGCCACTTTGAATGCCCGGTTTCATGCATCGATATGAACATCAAAGTTTCATTCATTGAAAGTTGGAGTACATGGAGTACAATGAGAGGTGATCATTCCCCCAACTTAGGTTCTTCACCGGTTTAGAAAAATTTCGGCATTACAACGGCATACCGACAAGTTTCTAACTTGGCAAAGTTTACCCATCCAATAAGGCTAGTCAATGACTTAGCCAAAATTGGGGAAGGATCATCGGCTACGGGAGCATGCGGGCGCCGACGTCCGGATCGACATCCCAGGACGTACCCGGGGGAGCCGTCCATTTCCTTTTAGTTTTATTTCTGTTTTTGTTATTTTTAAAAGGGCACTTGGGCCGGTTTTGAGTTCCATCGGCGTTCAAAGCCGGTCTTCGGTCTTCTGGGGCCAGAAGGGCCTGTCTTGGGCTGTTCTTGGGCCTGAAGGAACCATCTTGGACTTGTGCGCCCCCCTCCGTCTTGATGGTAGGGTAAGGGTAAGGACCCGCCCAAGGATCGCGGGATCGGAATCGGCCACCGGATCGGTGGGTACCGATCTGATCCGGATCGGATCGGATCGGTCCGATTCTGAGCGATCCGCCGGAAGAAACAACGATCTGGAATCATTCCGGATCGGTCCTTCAAACAGTGGTAAAACCTAAAAAAATACAAAAATAACACTCTATGCAGGATTCCGATCATCCTAGAGCATTTTGGGGGCGAAATCGGCCTGAAATCGCCCCCAAAATGGTGCCGCGGCAGCCCTGCGGCCGCCGCAGCCGCCGCGGTTGTCTTCCCCGCCCTATCGGGCGGGGAAGACGTGGCTACCGGGTCCATCGGGACTCGGTAGCCCGGATCCGGTGACTTAAGTCACCGGATCCGGTGCGGTCGGACCGGTCCGGTCCAGTCGATCCGGTGACTTAAGTCACCGGATCCTGGGCTACCGGGCCCCGATGGACCCGGCTACCGGGCCGCGGCGGTCTGTGGGTCGATTCCGGCGGGGGAATCGCCGGAATCGATCCAGAATCGACCATTTCGGTCGATTCCGGCCCCTATTCTACCTACAAACATCGATCCGGACCGATCTTCGGTCCGGATCGATAATTCCGCCGGGAATCGGATCGGAGGGGTCCGATCCGATCCAAGAATCGGCCGATTCCGATCCGGATCGGCCGATTCTGCAATCAATGGACCCGCCCGGACAAAACAATCGGCCAGTCGTACGGATTCCGAGAGGGTCCGGGACATCGCCCCTACCCACCATTGCTGAAAATGGCAGATTTTGTAGCTTCTGCTGAACCGCAAATATGCTGCATCTTGAGCCACGAGGGGGCTGCTGTTTGCCTTCTTTTTGGTATGCCGCAAAGGGGGCTGGACAGAACCTGTTCTGGGGTTGTCGGTCATGCCACAAGGGGGCTGGACAGAACCTGTTTTGGGGTCGGTTTTGATGGGCCACAAGAAGGCTGATCAGGTGGCCTTAATTAGGCTGAAAGTAGGCCTGCACAAGGGGCATTTTTGGGCCTGATTTGGGACCGATTTGGGGTCTGTTTGAGTGGGCTCAGGTGGGCCGGAATGGGCCTGCACAAGGGGCGTTTGGCTAAACCAAAAGTGGACCTGCAGGGGTTTGTTAGCAGGTCTGAAATGGGGACCGAACAGGACCTGTGCAGAGCTCTGAAGTGGGACCGGGTGAGGTCTGTACATGGGTCTGGTTTGGAGACCGGACAGGGCCTGCTGGGGTCTGATTTTGGAGGCATTTCAGGGCCTGAATGAGTGCTGAACAGGGGTCCGATTTGGGGTGTCCTGGCAGACTAAGAGGGGTCTAAATGGGGCCTGTTTGAGGGGCCTACAGAGAGTTTTTTTTTGGCCTGTTCAGTGGGGTGCACATAGGGCCAGAACAGGGACTGTTTAGGTGGTCCGAACAGGGGCTGGTAGGGACCAATCTTCTGGGTCATGGGTTGCCGATGACGATGAAGACCGGTTTAGGCCATAAGAGGGGTTGAGAAGAGAATTTGGAAGGAGGTGGGGAGGTGTCCATAAGGACTACATAACTATATTCTTGCTTGTACCCACCTGTGTTTTTTTTTGATCCTTGGATGGAATGGAGGTGAAGGTGCAACCGAGGGGGGGGCCTTCCACCAGGAGGAGATGGCGGCAGATGAGCTTCCTCTTCCTTCTTCTCCTTCTCTTCTTCTGGCCGCGGGCAGGGGCCTGGAGCAGGTGCGCTAGGGGGCGGCAGCAGCAGGAGGCAGCAGATGCACAAGGGCAGTTGGAGCTCCAGCAGCCTGTCGGCGTCCTGTTCCCCTCCCCCTTTTCTCTTGGGTGTTCTCTTTTTATAGGAGATGAGGGGGAGATGGAGGGGCAGCTGGGGAGTACGTAGATGGCCTTGGGTGGTGGTCAGGCTTTAATTTCTTGAATTTCTCCTAGGCCATTCAATATTTGACTTGACCTTTGAGTTCTCCCATGGCATTAAGTATTGAGCTGTCCCTTGGCTTTCCCCATGCAATTAATGGGTCAAGGATGAGGTGGCAGGTTTGGTGCGCACAGGGGTGCTGATGTGGCAGGGCTGGTGCGGCTGGGCCTGTTCACACCTGGCCGCAGGTGGGCCTGGTTTCCTGGGCCAGCAGGTGGCCGCGGCCCACTTCTCCTTTCCTCTCAATGGGTTGTACGTAATGGGCTTCAAGGGTTAAAAATCAGTCAATTAAATTAAGAAAGACTGGGCCAGCTGGAATTTGTGCCAATGGGCCCAATTTAGGACCTGTTTTGAGTCTGACTGGACTTGATTTGACCCAATTGAGGGCCAATCCAGCTGGCAGTTGACCTGGACCAGTTCTTCTACTATTTTTTTTCATTTTTTGCTGTGCTGCCCCTCCTGTTTTTTTTTCTTTTTTTCTGAAAAAATCTGACGCCAACACCTACCAAGGAAAGCAGATTCTAAATCAGAGATCAAATCTGCTACTGTCGATTCCAATCCGAATCAGATTGGCAGAATCAGTCGATTTTAGGGAGAAAAACTGATCCAGAATCAGTCCAGATCTGTTCTTCAAAAACAAAGGAAAAAATATATATAAAGCCATTTGGAATTATGGATTCAATATCTGAATCTGGTTCAATCCGACCCTTTTGGGGTCGAATCTCCGGTGCCAGGGCAGTGCTGCCACCGCTGCAGCACAACAGTACGCCTAATGGGCAATAGGCAGGAAGACACTCATATTGGCTCCTAGGGACCTGAGATTATTGAGCCGATTCTGAAAAGAGTCACTAGAATTGGGTCACATTAAGTCGATTTTTGCCAATTTGGTTCGATCTATGGTCAATTCACTTTTGACCAATTCAATCAAAAATCCAGGGGGGTTAGAGTTGCCCCCATAAATCAGGTCAGTTTATACCGATCCGATGCTGATCTATATTGTTCGATTTGGTGAATCATGGAGCCAACAAGCTTAAAACCACTGCACATGTCAAAAAAAGTTTCAAACATAAATTACCAATCAGAGTTAAATCACCAAGTGTTAATGGGGCATATGACTCAACTTTTTACAAGTGGCTTCAGCATGCCCTGGAAGTCTCCAATTGTGAAGGTCTAGCAGCCTAGCAGGGACCAAGTCACCAAATGTTAAGGGGAAGTATGACCCTTAACTTCTTCAATGTGATTTCAGCATGCTCTGCAGAAGCCTAGTTCGCACCAACTTCATCAAAATGGGGAAAGAAGGCTCTTTTTTGCCTCCACAATTTCACTCAATAGAATTTGGGTATTATTCTTTTTTCTTTGCTTCCAAAACAGATTATTGACGCTAATGGTAGCCACTCCTTTTTCCCTCTGGCAATATTTATCTTACTTGTATACTGTCATTACGAAATGTTTGCAATAATACAATTACATTAAGAAAAATAAGATCATGCAACCGGATCTGCTGGTTGTGAACCCAATCTGGCTTGGGATTGTACCGACAACACTGGCGGATCCAGGGAGAGGTGTCCAAATACTAGATGAAGAATCGTAGTTAATCGTAAAATTTAAAATAATAAGGAAAATGCTGGAAAAGGAGTATGACATAATATTGGCGATTAACAATGTTGGTATAAGGTGCTTTAAAGTTTTCTATTTGTTGTCCTCCAGTGAAATGTAACTTGTTTAGGAAACTGAGAAATTAGCTCATCATATTTTGGATTGTTTCTGGGCTAAACGAGAGCTGTGAGCTATATGCAAGGTACCCCTATATTACATAGGAACCTGATATAATTTAGTTTAGGCTGATCTTGCAAAATTGCAACTAGCCTTAAGGAATGTTCTTTTACTAGGCACTTAAATGTTTATGCGTGCCTTGATTTTACAATTTTTCTGTTGCTATCAATTTAGGGTACTTATGAGCAACTGCTTTTATCGTTCTGCATCAGAGATTCCAAAAATCCAAAATCTTTCTTTTGCTGGGAGAGAAGTTGAAGGAGAGATAGTGACTGCTGTAGAAGTAATTCCTGACAGTGAGGCTCAACATAATGTTTGGAGCAAGTTCAAGAAAGAAGTCAAGTATCAATGGTACATTTCTGAGCCTTATTCTTTTGCTTTCCTCATTGGCAGCACAGCTGATTCTCATTATACAGGTTTTATTCAATAGACGCTCATGGTAGTCAGCCATTTGAGCAATTGCCTTATCAGCACTCTTGTTCATACAAAATCCGGCTGGAGGATATAGGTAGATGTTTAAAATGTGAATGTGTTGTTGTTGATGTGTTTGGAAGGTCCAGCGAAGCTGTATCTGTTGTATCTTCTCCAATATTGCCAGGTAATCCTTTTTCCTTCACCTTGCTGCTTGCTTACATATGCACATTTGTGTTGTGATCCAACCAATGGAAATTTCTCTTCACCAAGTAATAATCTGGGAATTTAGCATGTTTTTTCTTGAATTTCTTTATCTCTTACCATTTTAGGAAGATGCAACTACTGTGTAGCATGTTCATTTATTGAGTGCACTAGATTCAAGACCAATTCATGAGTTTCCTTTTATGAGATACAAGCCTGTAATATTCAATTTAGAATTTTATCCTACGCCTGTTCTCATTCATAAGATATATTGTTGCGCCTTTTGTGTAATATTCTAATATATCCTGCCACAGGTGAAATAACCTTTGTTGTCACTGGTAACATCATGAACGTTGGCTAGAAGATGAAGTAAGGATCACTAGTCATTGCCTTTAGATTTTTAGGTTGTGACTTGGTGGAAGAGAAGGCTAAACTAGGAAAGAACCTTCAAAGAAATGGGAGGAAACAGAATTATTCATTACATGTAAGATATGAAAGATGGGGTTTAGCAATGAAGAGTAAGAGTAGAATTTTTCTGTAAAGATGATAATATTTGGAGAAATGTTTACCATAGCTAGGGCATATGTTCTATATCATGGGTTAAGTAAATAGAGTAAACAAGAGTTTTAGGATATGGATGGCCACTTTCGTAAGAACAGGGCATATCTATGGTGGATCTCAATGGACAGAGGGATGTGAAATTGTGAATACAATGGTCTGAGAAGCTTCATTGAATTTTGTTTCGGGGGTTATAAATGAAGAGGGGGTCTCATGCAATGACATTTATTAATGAGTAAAATAAAAGTCAAGTTGATTTTTTTCCAGAAAGATAAGAAAAAAAATTAATTTTATAAAATAAATAAATAAATTTATTTTATAACTTAGATTTCTACAAATATTAAAAGATATGTTCTATGGAGCAAGTTCTACTGTCCTAGTACCCGTAGTTGGAGGGAAGCAAGTATAATACTGTACTGGTTGTAAAGCAATGAGCTAATAGGGTGTTAGAACTCAAGAAAATATCCTCTTATATATTTTATAAATATACAATGTTTGAAGATAATACTGTACTGATAGATGTAAAGCAATGAGCTAATAGGGTGTTAGAACTCAAGAATATTTTATTTGACATCCAACTTTTTGTGTTTACCCGATGGTGATATCCGGTATACTTTTTGTCAGGTAACCCTAAAATCCATAAACTGGAGATTGAGGGTAGGGGATATCACACAAACTTGTATGCTGTGCGTGGTGTCTATAGTGGCGGAAAAGAAGGCAGGAGCAAGATTCAGTGGCTCAAATCAATGGTTGGGAGTCCGGATCTTATTTCTATACCCGGTATGTTCTTTTTCACATGTCTGCTACTTTTGAAGTTCACAAAACTTTGAATTATATTAAATGTCTTTTCTGCATGTCTGCTACTTTTGAAGTCTACGAAATTTAGAATGTTATTAGCATGGTTCGCCTGGTCAGGGACCTGGCAGTTTTTGGGCCGACCGACTCAGCCCCAGCCCCGCGACCCCGACCCGGTTGTTAATTTAAAATAAATTTTTTATTAATTTTTTCTGACCCCGACCTGACCCCGACCCGAGTCGCAACCCCAACCGACTCGGGTCGGTTTTAGGCTTGACCAACCCAGGGCCAACCCCCGAGTTTTCCTTCCTTGGTTATTAGTTCTTTCTTCTGCATGTTTACGTCAGGTGGGTTAGAGATATGCAGTATTTGTGGAAGTCCAATTGAACAGTAAAACAAGAACCACACTTACCAGCATATACAGTCTGAATGGGCAGGCTAACACAGTTCATTTCAGTTTTTGTCAGTATCTTCATTTTGCAGGATTGGCAACAGGACTAGCCAATGAAGATCGGCATCAGCACAACATCCCCATCCCTACCAATCCTGGGTCCTGGCACATTTCTGTTGATCAGGACCAGTCAAGATCTTGCTATGTTATCCAAGACATGTGGTGCTGAGAAACCCAGCACCTAGCCTCCAGCACTTGAGGCATTTTTTATTATTTAATTATTAATTATTTTAATAATACATATATCTATATAAATAAATTAAATAAATTCAAAAACTACTTGTAGAATTGAATTAAGTACAACATTTTAATAACTGTGTATTGTACTCACAAATGAACAAAGTTATAACCACAATAAAGGTCAATAACAAACATAATATAACATCATAACAAGAATACAAATCAAATATAACATAACGTCATAACAAGAGTACAAATCAAACATAGCAAAACATCATAACAAGAGTACAAATCAATAACAAAGGCCGGCACGTAATATGGGGCTTTTTAGAAGCCTACAACTGAGACTAGCAACATTAGAACATGTTTAGAACAAAAAAATAATATATCTAACTTACCACTAAGGCCAGCACCGTGATGCCACTGGTGACCAGTCGGAGGCATATAAACTATGAACCGATTGAAAACCTAACTTTCACTGCAAAATACTTAAATGTAACAAAGCTATGATGTTAAAAAAATAAAGGCCTATCTAGGTATCTTCATATTTAGAAGTACCAAAATAAATTCAAACAACTCACTTCTACCGCTCTATGAGCTGGACTTACGCTGGAAGAACGACAACTTCCAGTCGTATGGAGCTTGTTGGAAGCCTAAAACCAAGACTAACAACATTATAACATGTTTAGAAATAGAGGCTTTTAGAAGATGTGAAGACGACATTGCACAGGAAGAGACAACGCACAGCAAGCAGCTGGTGATGGAATGGAGCCCCCAAGGCTTCCGTTTGAGCACAATCGGAAGGGGGGCTTTGTGTTCCGTCTCAAGTCGGGTAGGAGGTGTCAAGAGAACTGGTAAACAAAGGGGTAGCCACTGAGGCAATGAGGGTCCAGGGGCAAAGCAGGGTGGTTTTCGACTGCCTTGCCTCGCCTCACCACTTAGGCGGTTGAGACATTCGCCTTTGATGACACAGCACCTTGCCAATTCAGTGCCTGATCTGATCCCTCCCCAAATCCCTTGTATTGTCCCCAAAACTTAACCTGTGGCAAGGAGGGTCTTACTCGCTTCAAGCATTTGAGGCAGGCGCTTGAGGTGGATAGGGCACTGGGCAGAACATGCTGAGCCACGGAGGAGGCAGAAGGCGCTGACCTGCAGGAGCTGGGTTTTTGGGCATTTAAGGAAGGATTACATGTTTCTCAGACCCATTATGGTCCTAAGTTTCAAGCCCGGTCATTCAGCGGATGGGCATGGTCCAACTCATACCGTGTCTGCAGGACCTCATCTTTCCCTTCCAAAATGGGGCAGGGAGGGCACTGCAAGTGCCAGTGACTCTCATCCAGGTGGCCGTGGTTCAAGGATCGCGGGATCGGAATCGGGATCCAGATCAGCGAGTCCCAATCCAGATTGGATCAGCCAATCCTCCGGGAGAAAAACTGATCCAGAATATAGTCCTTTAAAAAAACCTTAAAAATAAAAAATACATAAAATGGGCCTAGTTTCAATTCTAATCCGATCTAGGCCTTTTTGGGGTCGAAATCAGCCCCAAAACGGGCCATATGAGGCCTCCACAGTGGCCCTGTACTCGGGTGGGGAAGATGGCTTTACCGGGTTGGACCGGGATCCGAGTCACCGGATCAGCCATATCGGGTCCTGACAGATCCGGGACCTGGTAAGGCTAAAGACTGCCGCAGCAGTGTTTGGGCCGATTCCAGTGAGGAATTGGTCCAGAATCGACCAACCCGATTCCATCGAAATCTGATCCAAAATTGTGTTTGATTCCATTTTTTACTTGAGTCCCGGAGAATTGGCTGGATTGGCTGATTCCAATTCTGATCCTGCCAGATCAGCTATTCTGAGGGGAAATCAAATCGGCAGGTGCCAATCGAGATTGGCCAATTTTTCGAACTATGCCGTGATGGTGGGCATGATTGCCTAGGCAACTAACTGCCTGGTTCAGCAGCCAAGCAGGGTCGACAACACCTGATAATTGGTTCTTGCAGACCCTCATCATCACCACCTAAAATGTGGTGTGGACAGCATCACAAGTGCTGGTGACGCTTATCCAGATGGCTGCGGTGGTGGGTCCAATTGCCTAGGCAACTGAGCATTCGTCGGGATGTTGAGGAACCACCTCACTTCAACTCATCACCTAGGTGATCACCTCAACATCCGAACTGCCTTTGATAACATAGCCGTTGAAACCAAATTTCTAATAAATACTGTACATAATTACTTTTAAGCAAATATACTTAGTTTAGATCAGAAGTTCTTGGAATAATTATAATTCTGAATCAGATCTGTGTAAATATCACATCTTATTTGTTATATTCAGTTCGTTCAATTGCAAGGTCCACGAAACTGTGTTCAAGCTGGCCAGTTTGTTCAGTTTAGCTGTTCAACCATAGTGTGAATACCGCTACCCGTATGCATATTAGATTATGGTGATTTTTCTTGACATCTTAGTTAATGGCTTCATTGGATGTATCCATTTGGTGGCTGGTGAAATTTTTTTTTAGGTGGGACCCTCACCACCACGATATTCTTCTTGCAAGGAAACATGGAGTTTACCAAATGGTAGCAGTGGTCATGAAAATGAAGGTAGGCACTCGGCTGTGGTCCGCGTTAAAAGAAGAGGGAAGAAGGGAAAGGGTGGCTGGTTCCTGGAATGTAGCTGACACAGTTTTGGTAGAATGCAAGACGAAGAGAGAAATGGTGAGAAAAGAAGCTGTTTGGCGTTGCTGTGTGGCTGTTGAGTGGTGTAGATATTGCAAGGATGGTTGGACCTCTGGGGCACAGACAGCATCTTCTGTTTATGGTATCCAGTATTGGCCAAATCGGATTGGACACTTCATCTGGACAATTATTTGGTGGATCTGGATTGACTGCCTGGTCCCAAGGTCTTAAAATCATGAATTCCTTGTGCATTTGGAATATAGCAACCAGAACTTCCACCAAAAGGCCCTGTGTGGAGGTGTGCTCTGTTTAGGCCAAAAGGAAAGAGAAAAGGTTAAAAGTTGGTAGGAGTGGTTTCAGGTGGGACCAATAGGACCTATTTGAGACAACAGAGCATGTGGCAGACACTGAGATGGTTAGATGAATGGAAGACAGGGTTGCCGTATTTTCCACCCCTTGTCTTCCATTTGAGGTGGACAGTTACAATCATTTGAGAACTTTTTTTACCTTTTGTTTCCATTTAAAAGCAACTTTGTGTGGGCTTTTATAACTTAAGAAGCTTTATTGAAAACTTGAAGGCTTGCATTTTTCCTGCAAATTCAAAAATACACATTTCTAATAAGGCTGATGTCCTATTCAAATTAGGGTGGAAAAGAATCCTAGAGATTCTCCCCAGAGCATAAAAATGAGACCACCTAATCATAATTGTCAAGGCGACAAGGCGGCCGCTTAGGCGTCGCCTAGGCAATCAAGGCGGTATTCAAGGAAGGCTGAGTCGGGAGGTTGTTATATATAAAAATAAGCATAAATATAATTATATTTTTTATGTTATAATTGAATATGAGTGTTTTATCAATGCACATAAGTAAATATGATGTGTGTGTGAAACAGAAGAAAGTTAAATAAATGTTTATTAAATTTAAGTATATAACTCATTTATGATTATAAAATTTATATATGTGCAATAGTATAAGTGATGGTAAAATATTTTTATAATATTATTAAATGGGGGGAGCGTAGAGTAGTTGTGGATCGACCTGCGCGGTCAGAGAGACAAAGAGAGAGAGTGAAGAAAGAGCTGAAAAGAAACTTAATTAAGTATATAATATATGTTTATAATCATAAATCTTAAATATGTATGATAGTATAAGTGATAATGCAATATATTAATATATGCAAACTATCATTAAACAAGTGTCCCTTGTGAGGGGTATCAAGGGGGAAAAACCCCTCAAAATTATTTTTTTAATGTTGTAAAAATACCCAAGGCGCCTTGCTTGGGCGCCTTGGGTGCCTAGGCTGGTGCCTTGGACGCCTTGGGCACCTAGGCGGGCGCCTTTTTGGCCCCAGACAAGGCGCCCTTGGAAACCTAGGTGCCGCCTAGGCGGGCGCCTTGACAACTATGCACCTAATGCAGATTCTTAAATCAGTTAAATCATCAAAGGGTGGGGTTGAGGCAACCTGGATGGTTGCATGGGTCCAGTTCTATTTGACCTAGACCATGCTGAATTGAACTGACTACTCAGCTTGGTGCTTCATGGGAAGATGCCAGTTTTTGTACTTCAATAGTGTGACTGCTTCGGAGTTCATGATGTTACCTTTCACAGTTTCCTGGGTGCAATAATCATTTGGAGAAGTTTTATTAACCACTCGATGCATGTCCTCATTGTCAATGGCTTTTAGTGTATCATGTTTGTTTCCTGGACGCTTGGACTGAGCTTGTGTTCAAGACCCATTGTTTAAATAAACATGTAAATGATTTTCAAATTTCCAACCTTCAATAAATCAAAGGTGAAGTGTTCGAACTGGAAGACAATTTTTTTCTGAGAACATTTTCTGTGCACTGGTTAACATAAGGATTTCTGGATCAGAATCGGACTTTGGGTAGAGAGTGCCAGTCCCAAATCCAAATCAGATCTGGATCAGATTGCAGATCCATCAGAAGCTCAGGATTGGCTAAGATTGAATTGATCCTTATCTAACTTGGTCTAGATTTGAATTGGCCTGAGTTTGGTTGGAATCAGACAATCAGTTAACTCAGACAATTCCAAGCTAGAATCTACTGGACATGTCTCAAGATTGGCAAACTCTGGCTTACCTCAGCTCTCTGTTGTGCTTCAAATGCATCAGCCTGGATCCAACCCAAATTGGACAATACTGGTCCAGAGTCAGCCTGTATTATCCTGGTTGAAAATTCAGGTTGGAATTGGCCACCCACCGAGAATGAATGATGGGGTACTGGCCTTGATCCAATGTTGGCCGATTCTGCAAACCATGGAACACATTTTATGTGGATAATGTAGTGCTGAATTACATTCAATCATTTACAATATAAATATTGAATACTCACTGGAGGATACATTGCATTTCTTATAATTATCTAAAGAATAAAGTTAGGGAAAACATAAAATACAGGAAAAGATTGCATCACTATGTGCTTATCATGTGTAAAGTTGAAATGCCAAGTCTGCTCAGTGGAAAATGTAAAAATGTAAAACAAAATAAACATAAAGATGGTGATAAAAGCCAAATATATGTATGTATATTTAAAGGAAATGACAGAGAATGATAAAAATTAAGATAATATTACTGACACCAATATGGTTATTGTTGAACAAATAATAGATGTTAGACAAAATATGTAACTTTTCATGCTAATTATATGCATATGAAAAGCCATGTTGAACTATTATTAGAACAAAAGAGACATACATTTTATTATTACATGAAAAAGACATGCTAATAAATGTCATAGATTTACATTAGATGATTTGAATACAAAGGCATCATCATCACCATCATTGCTGTGTCATTGTCACAATCAGTACTTCTATTTTTGTTGTTAACACTATTGTTATGAGCTGCTTTCCTGTAAGCCAACTGCCATTTCTTCGACTATGCCATCGTTTAAATAGTAATTTCTATCATAAACTACCATTTTTTGCTACTGTTTACCGTTCAGAACTGTTCTTAGTAAATGAGGCTTGGGGTCCACTGTAAATTTCATGCATCTGTTGATGATGGCATTGCTCTGTTTCAGGGGAGACCGGAAGAATGTATGAAGGCAATGTTGATGATGTGGGGTATCAGCTGGTAGCAGTTTACACACCAGTAAGGGAGGATGGAGTAGAGGGTGAACCTGTGTCAGCATCAACTGAGCCTATAGCAACTGGTACCATCCCTGCTTTGGTCATATTCCCCTAGCTTACAGGCTGGTCCCAAGATTTTCACATTTCATAAAATTCTTAGTCAGAATCTAGCCTTTGGGCCTTCCAAGAACTCAAGAAGGATAACAGTTAACACTTACTGTTGAAACTTCAGGGTGCCAATGTTTAATTAGTCGTCTTTTGAAAATAAATAGAGAATGTGTTTAACCTTTGTGTTTGTGTTTCCTGATATTCAAAATAAGTGAGTCTATAAAACAGCTGGTGCAAGTCAGGCAGTGATTTGTTAGGGTTACTGCATTACAATACTTTATTATTTTTCTTGTAGCTGGCAGAATGCCCCCTGATTCGTTGAAGCAACAGTAGTTTACAAAGATCTATACTAATGATGGTAGAAAGGAAATTAAAAGAAGCCTAGTGCCCATTGGAACCAAAGAACAGAAGTAAACCCCAAAAGATGTTTCCATTTAAAGAAAATATTGTTGATTTATTATCTGGACTTTTTGACATAGATGATCCATTCTTAGAATTCCTATTTTATTCTGGAGAATTTCACAGTGTAAATGCATTAGTAGGAGTGACATCTCAGTTTTGTGTTTCTCTCATGATTTGGCTTCTGTGTTTACTTATTGTATTTTGTTTGCTCTTCCACAGAGCCAGATGTACACAGAGAAGTGAAGCAGAAAATTGAGCTTGGGTCCTTTAAGTTTGAGGTGATAATGTCTTATAGAGTCCTAGCTTCTTGGTAGGATTATGCATGGGGGTGTAAACTGTAAAGAAGTTCACGCTTACCTGCTCATTACAAGCAGGTAATGTAATTTCAGTATCTAATGTTTTTTGGTTTAGCAGGTATTTTGTGATAAGGATCATTCTTCAAAGAAGGTGAACGGCAAATAAAGTCTTAGATTTACCTTTAACAGACAGAAGCATCTAGATTGGTTAATCTTTTGTTTCTTTTGATTTTCACAGGTACTGGGAGCTGGAAATCTGGAAAGAAGAATTTTAGAGGTCAACAAAAAAAGAGTAAAAGTTATAAAACCAGGTTCCAAGGCTTCATTTCCGACCACTGAGATCCGGGGATCTTATGTGCCACCTTTTCATGTAAGCCTCTGATCTCTAAGATCTTGTGCTTGCTTTTATGGTCTTCTAGGGTGATGGATCACAATATATGGGAGTTTGGCGCACACGCACACATGAGATGAGAATTTTGGAGAAATCAAACTATGTATATCAATGGCTCCCTTGAACATTCGGCACACAGAATGACCCACTGGATTACGTTTATTGTAGGGAGAATAACCAAAAACTCAATCCCACTCAGCCTCCTAATATCTTTCCAGAGTTCTAACCTGACTGTTGATCCTTAGCCTACTCACGGATAACCCACGTACATAATATACTCTACCTTGGGTTTACTTTATAAGTAACATCCGTCTTCTGGCTTAGTGTGGTCTGCATCCCGACTGGAGTTTGCGTAGCTAGACAACGTTGCACAATCCAATATGATCCTCCTTGTGGGTGACATGTGATATCTTGGCCTCCAACAATACTGGAAGCAAACATCACAAGCAGAGCTACAAATGGGTTGGATTCCATAGTGGTATTATCTGTTCTAATTCTTGTAATCATTAAGTGATTCCGATTTTGATTAAATCGGAATCGTAGCATTCCGATTTCATTCTGTTTTCGGAACAATTTGATAATTTTTGGAATATATAATTTATATCAATAAATTTTAAAAATAGTAAGTAAATGTTATTTTTACTATTATTTTTTTGACATTACATTTTAATTTTTATTTGTAATTTTTATCATTTATATATTACATTAATAATGTATATATTTTATTATAATATTAATTTATACATATATTTGTTCATTTTTTATCGAAATTGGATAAATGGTTACAAAATTGACATTTCCCTTTCCAATTCCGAATCCAATAGCTTATAGAATACAAACTATATTTCCAATCCTTCAACTTTTATCGGAACCGGATCAGAATATCAAATTCTGTTTGCACCTCTAGTCACAAGCTTCCTTCCTGCTCCATCTTCGATAGAACTTGTTAGTCATTGATCCATACTACCCATCTGAGACTTTGTACTTATATGTCACTCCTCCCGATGAGCATATACAAGTCAATCTTCAACAATCATTTTAGCACAATTCATATTTCTCTGAGGTCTGAACCATGACAGTTCTACTCCCAAGGGTGCATCGGTATCTTCTTGAACACATGGCTCTTATTGATGTCAGATTGCTCTTCAAAATGGGCACACGTAGGCTGTCTACTAGTGTTTTCAACTTTTCATCTAACATGCGCATCACATCCTCACATGTTCAATGCCTGTAACCTGGCATTCCACCTCATTTGCTAATAGGACCATGTGTCTTTCACATATTTGATACATGGTAAATATTGTCATGTCAGTGCACATGCGAGCATCTAGAATCTAAAATCCAACTTGCATCCCCCCTCCCCTTACAAATCCTTGCTGTCTTCAGCTATTGACTATGATGTTGGGGCTTTTACCTTCTCAAACGATTTCTCACGTAGTTTTGCATGTTTCTTGTCTCCAAAAACCACAGTCAAAGTGCACTCTGACTTTGCATTGTACAGCGACCTTTGTAATCTTGCCTCTCTTGTTTCTTGACTGATTTTCTTGATCGCTGTCTGTAGTTTTAAGTATTAACTCTCATCTGACAGCCTACCTCACAACTCATTCATAAAGTAATGGGGCAATGGCATGTATTACTTGAGAGTATTATTTTTAAACAATGTAGTAGTCACGATGTGGTCATACATTGTCAGCAATGATGTTAACATGAGAAGTGATCTTATCTTCTTCGCCAATCTTCACGTCCAGGGTAACTATCTCCATTAGTATCTTATTGAACTTATTGAGATGCATTGACCATATAATTTCTTCTTTGCTAACTCTTGGTTTATTAGCAACTAGAATTGTATCAGTTGTTTTTTTCGCCCTCTGTTGGGTCCTCCAAGCTAATTACCTCCCAAAATATGTTGTCCACCAAAAATAGTTGGATAATGGACCCACATTTCATCTCATAATGTTGACCATTGAAAGGTTCCACAAAGAAGTCATAATCCTTTACTGCCTGTTTATTTGTATCTTCTTTGTCCACCATTGATCTTTCTCAATCAAGTGCATTTCTGATTTCTATCAATTGGCACGTCACACGTGCTTCAAATCATCAGTTCTAAATTCACTCCATCAACTCCATCTAGTGAATCTAGACTACTTGGAAACTAGTGGATGAACTCATTGATCACCTAATTCTGCAACCAGATGTCTCTAATCTAGCCAAAACAACCTGGACCGTCATGATCATTACACTCCGAATTAGATATTGTTAATAGATATAGAGGAGATTTGATAACTCTTATCTGAAAACTCAGATCCAACAACTTATTTTTATCAGATTTATCAGACCTAATAACCTGATCCAATAGCACCTACTTGGAGCCAATAAACTTAAATTGGTGTATCTGAATATAGGATTTTTTTTCTTCGATCTCCCAAAGGAGGAAACCTAGCCATGCCAGGTTGCCACCACCCTATTATTGTGGCTCCACTCGCCACTGGTCCGTCACCTCCTACGTCCCCACAGGGCTGTTACTGGTGCCTTCTACTGATCAGTCACCTACATTGATCTTTTCTTATACCAGATGTTGAAGCAGATCGATCACGGTGTATAAGAGTTAGACACACTAGAGACGAGAATTTCTAAGAAATAGAACTACATTGAAATGTACACTATTTGTAGAGAAAGCAACCCCAGAAAACTCAATTACAATATCCAAGTCTGGGATGTCTATCTGGATCCCAAATTAATGCTTTTCCTACTTGCGTATAACCCACTTACATAACAAGTTGAGGCGGCGCCTATGGCAGAGAAGACTATCTTGTAGATTTTGTATCTTTCTTGCCTGTATTCTGTAAAAGTGCCCATTTTTTATGTATCTTGCAGGTCGAAGTGTGTCGTAATGACCAACATCGTTTTAAGATTGTTGTTGATAGTGAGAATGAAGTCGAACTGATGGTTCAAACACGGCATATGAGAGATCTCATTGTTCTTGTGATCAGAGGACTTGCTCAAAGATTCAACAGCACCTCACTCAATTCTCTGCTTAAAATTGAGACTTAAAATGTCCCTGATCACAAAGCGAGGAAATTATCCCAACTTGTTTTTAGTCAGTCACCATTCTCTTTTCTAGCCTACGCTGGATGCAAGTTTAAGGTGGTGTATAGTGAGATGAGCGTGAATTGAAGGTTTTTTTGCATCGTGTAAATTACACTGTAAATTATGGTGCAGATGATTTTTTAATGGGTTGCAATACTTAATGCCATGTTTGGTTATAGTACCAATATCAAAATTGATAAAAGTGGACATTTTATTGCATATCATGCTTTGATTGCACTAAGGTTTTAATACTTGTATTTATAGCGGAACAACTATCAATGATTTATATCAACATCAATTTCAAAATTGATAGTGATAAAGGTGTTCAATACACTTATCAAATATGGCCTAAGTTCATGGGTTATAGGCGTATGATGAGAAAAACACGAAATTTGTATGTACTGGAACAGCCTTAGAATGTACTGCGAGTATGTATGAGCATCCGCTGCTCGCATTGGATAATAGCTGTCACGCAAAAATCTGGGCGTTACAATCAATTATGGCATGGATGCAGGTGGGTGTTATTATTATGTCTTCCTCTTCCCTCTACCTGCAGGTTGGTGTTAGTATTGTATAAATCCTTTGATAAAACCAGCCTATCTACGGACTTGATCGTTAAAATGTGCCCATCCCAGCCACATAGTGTCAAGGATTCCGGAATCGGAATCGGAATCGGAATTGGTTGGGACCGATTCCGATTGCGATTCCAGGAATCGGCCGATTCCTGGGAAGGGTATCGATTCCGGATCGGTCTCGGTTTTTTTTTTTGAATTTTTTTTTTATCAAAAAAATCCAAAAAATCTAGAAAAATTCTAAAAAAAATAGGAAATGAGTTAGAATTTTTTTTAAAAATAACCAATGCATTCATCCACAGAACCACATCGAATAAATATTAATGAACTCCAATTGAAGACTTGAAGTTAAGTACATATTCCAATTCCATTGATTCAAAAATAAATGAGTTGATACATCATAAAAAAAAATTACATCATATCAATCTACTACCAATATCTAGGATATAGATATGGGTCTTTCTCCTCTCCCTGTTGCTCGTGATGCTCCTCCCTCGATCGGCGGAATTGACCTTGGATCGACGGAATCGGCCGGAATCAACCCTGGATTGACGGAATTGAGGCCGGAATCGCCGGAATCGCGCCGGAATTGCCTGCGCAATCTCCTTCTGCCGCGGGATCGACCGAGAGCTGCTCTGCGGGTCGATTCCGGCCCTAAAAGGGCCGGAATCGGTTCGATTCCCGGTCCAGAGTCGAACCGGGAATCGAACTGGGCCTGGGTTGACCCGGCCTTCCGAAGAATCGGTCGGATCGACCGATTCCACAAGGAATCGGTCGGAATCGGATCGATTCCGACCGATTCCAGACGATTCAGTCCGATTCCGCGGAATTCTTCCCGGAATCGGTCCTTCCGCCCGGAATCTCCGATCCGATTCCGAAATCGGTCGGAATCGGACCGATTCCGCCGATTCCGCAATCCATGCATAGTGTAGGACTTACCCAATGGACTGTCATACTTTGCTACCGAGACAATTCTTCCTTGAAGGATCTTATTGCTAGTGGCCTGCAGAACTCATCCTGCTTTAACCGTCTTCTTGCTTCTCCAGGCAAATGGCCTAAGCAGGCTTCCTTGTACTCAAAATAT
Source organism: Cryptocoryne crispatula var. balansae (assembly GCA_036172225.1). NCBI lineage: Eukaryota > Viridiplantae > Streptophyta > Magnoliopsida > Alismatales > Araceae > Cryptocoryne > Cryptocoryne crispatula. The sequence goes on along the minus strand of CM069921.1, from coordinate 9,663,424 downwards.
GTGTAGTTTAGGTACATCAGCCCATTTGTACTCACATTTTTTTTCTGCCTCTTCTTTAAGCCCACTTGTACTCAAAATTTGTTTCGAATTTTTTTCCAATTTGTTTCCGATTTTAGAATTATTATGTTCATTCATATTAAAATTAATAAACGTTAAAGATGTTTCCAATTTGTTTCAACTTTCCATGTGATGACAACATACCCATTATGAGAGCATCTGATAAGTTGCTGTTGAGATTCTGAAAATTTGCTATCTAAGCTTCGATAATATGTTACTGAGATTACCGAGCTTCCGATATTATCAAGATTCCGAAGATCTGCTATCAAAGATCTAATGACTTGTGATTTATTATTATGTCTTTACATATTCGCTATCGACCTCTTTATTGACTTGTTACCAAAATGGCGTCCGACATTCTCATCTGTCACTTCATCTCGTCAAAATGTACTCTCATCCCCTTCACCGGGAACTGACTGCAGTTTAATATTTCTCTCGAAAGAACTATCACGATGCTTTGTGAAAAACATTTCATGCCACTATGGATGCGCTGATTTTCTTATATAAATAAAAATATATAAAGTTGTATAGAAAGTTGAACCAAACTATAAAGTTGTACGATTCTATTTGAATCACTGGCTTAATTTACCTATTTTAAGTTTTTCTATTATTAATAAAACATAATAGAATCGCCCTAGCGATCCGAAGGACTGTTTTTTCTTAACGCTGCATCAAAGAGCGTAAGATTGAGAGAGCATTAATTAGAAGCGGGTGTTAATCAAACATCGGCCGGTTTCAGGTATATTTACACAAGCCAGTTAATTACCACCGAAAGAAGAGAAGAGGTAAACAAAAGATAAAAATGGAGGGAATCTAATCTGACCGGACAAACTGGCGTTAATCTACTGCATCTGGTAGATGATTAAATAAGAAAGGTGGGAGACAACAGAAAAAATGTTTCTTTTTAACACCAGTTTATGATATAGTTTTTTTGGTTTAAAAAAACCATTCGTGTAATCTACAAGTTTCATTGCAAAAAAATATTTTGTAACTAGGGATTAATCATGAAATTCTTCTAGACTAGTAGATGTCCATATAATAAGACCATGTTTGAATGCAGTATTATTCACCCGTATCAATAATAATCTGAACAACAATTGTTAGTATACATATCTTTTCATATCGACAGGCCTGATGTAAAAGTTAAGAACTAACTGGTCGCTGAGGGTTGATCTAAATGTTTCATGTGTCTACGATGACACGTTATACTGAAGTAAACTCTGGTGATAAAATACAATTCTCATTTCCAGGTGTAAGATCTTTTTTTTTTTTGGTCGCGTGGCCTAGTGGCCAACTACGCCTGCTGCACTGCAAGCAGTGGGTTCGAGCCCCCGCTCGAACCCCACAAGTCACCCCCCCACGGGGAAGCCCGGCTCGTCACCGCCGAGAGGCGATCCCACACCCTCCGGCCCCAGGCGGAGGGACGGCACCAACCGAGCGGTCGGCGGGTGTAAGATCTTGTAAGATAGAGGACATAATTGTCAGAAAAGCCTTCTCTACGAAGGGTGTATTTGGATGGGAAAATAGATTTTATTCATCGGGCAATCGCATTCAAAGATGCCTAATTTTCTTTTGAATCTTGAATTGTCATGATCATGATTAATTTAGATTTTTAAAGGAGTGAGAGATAGACGCGTCTATTGTTTTTCCTCCAAACCTTTTTAAAAAAAAATCAAAAGATGAATTATAAGAATTATCAATTATTATACAATCAATAAATTTTTTTTTTGAAGTGAGATGTTAAAGATCATAATTTCTTTCCCATGTAATCCCAACCCAGCGCACACAAAATGCATCTTTAAATAAAAAACATCAGTAATAATGCAATACAGCATTCTGTTGTATTGCATTTTCATCATTCAACCAAACAGGTTATGAAGGTGTAAACACAATTCGATATTCCGAAATTGTATTTCGATTCCGATAAGAACTTAATGTGTTTGGAACTTATGTTGGTATATTATAAGTTATCGGAATCAGAATCAGATATTTTGATAATTTATTGGAATCGAAATTAGAATAAGTTGATTTTATTTCTATTTATTTAATTTCAATAAAAAATAACTATATAAAAATTAAAATTAATTAAAATAAATAAATCATAAAATATAATATAAAAATTGATATAAAAATAAAAATAAAATTTTTTAAAATATTATATATTTTAGTAATTATATATGAATTATTAAATTATTTTTGAATAAAAATTAATATTTAATATTTTTTTTAAATTATCCGATTCTGATAACAAAATCAGAATTAGATCAAAATTAAAATATAATAATTTTGAAATTATTATAATCAGAATCGAAAATTTTTAACCCTGATTGAAATCATAATATGATTCTCGTGGTTCCACTATCAAATCCAATCTGTCTAGAGCTGTCTAGTGTCTAGAGCTCTAGGAGGTTATAATACTAAAAAAAAGAGCTTCATCCGATGATGGGCTATGAAATATACTAACGCCTGAATATGATAGAACTGATTGACCAAAAAAAAAAGAATATGATGGAACTGAAAGCCAGATTTGGGCCCCCAGCTCCATTATGGGTCGGTGAAGAGCATTCTAGTTGAATGGAATCCATCAATGTAGCTTGAATGTACCTTCACACTACACCGTGGCTGACCCCTATGATCCGATCCGACGGTCAGAAATTTTCCGTTCCGACTGGTGTATAAGCCCCCCGCTTGCTGGGTCTTCAGGTCCCGTTCGTCCCCGCCGCCGTAAACCCTACGCGCGCCACCGCCGAGCCGCCGGCAATTCTTCCCCCTCATGGTGGAGAAAGCCTCGGAAATAGGTTCCGGCGCACCATCTTCCTCCCTGACCTCCTTAATACCTCGCCAAGTCATGCTCGAGAACTGCAGCATCATCGCCAATGCCGGCGCCCCCCAGTTGGCGGAGAAAAGGGCCAAGAAGAGGAGTAAGAGGGAGCAGGGAGAGAAGGGGAGAGCATTAATCGCGAGGTCGGCCCTCCTTCGCGCCATCGCTGCCTTTCTCGAAAGCAACGGGTTCACCAGGACCCTTACCGCGCTCCGGTCCGAGGCCCAGCTCGAGGTGAGTGGAAGCAGGTGTTTGATGGTCCCTAGAGGTGTGACCCATTTCCTTTTTCTCTTTTGTATTTGCGACTTCTTGGCGAATCTAATACGAACGTGAGTCCTTTGTCTCTCGACTAGATCAATGGTGAGACTGGGTCTCCTGTTCTCAACCTGGATGAAATCATCTTCAGTTATTTGGAGCTGAGGTACCCAATGATGTCTTGTTTATCTCCTTTTTTTATTAGGGACTTGCTACGACTTTTCTTTCATTTTACCCTTTCTGGAGTACAATATTTGATCTTAGATATTGCACTAGCTACTTTTTTCCTTCTTTTATTTACTTATTCACTTGGCAAATGCAGCAATGATTCCATAATGGGGGGTCTCACTGGAGCTACACTCGGAGGTATGTACTAAACTACGGTAATCTCAGGTCACTGTGAGTCTGATGTTACATTTTTTTCTTTAATCATAGTGGAACTAAGTCCGATGTTCAGTTTCATCCTCACACTGGACTAAGTACACAAAATTATAGATGCACAGGATATGGCTCCAATGAAGGAGGAGGGAGTAACCATCCCAGATTCTGAAGAAACAATTTGCAAGAAAAGGAAAAAGGTGAAACACTGCGATGATGTTGTCAAGACAGAAACTATTACTTCTATACGTGGCTACAGCAATGACATTGTTAAGGCAGAACCTGTTACTTCTATATGTGGCAATTTAGTTGCGCTGCCAAACCAAGCAGATGATAAACGTTGCAAGGAAAAGCACCTAGAACTAGGCAAGGACACAGCAGAAAACCAGCTAAGCAAATGCAATGTAGAACCTAAAGGGGAGAAGAGGAAGAAATCCAAGAAGGTGTTGGGTGAAACTAATGAATCAGCTGGTAATGAAGTCCCACATAACGTAATTAAAGAAAAATCAAAGGAGATAGTTCCATTTCATGAAACTGAAACAAATCAGTTAGATGAGTCCAACATCTGGTCCAAGGAAAAGAAGAAGAAGAAGAAGAAAAGCAAACCGATGGCAGAGGCAGACTCCACAGCATCTTCGGAAGAAAAGGTGAATCTTAAAGAATTTGGGGACGTGGCTGATGGCCAAATGTCAGCATTTGCTACTGAAAATGGAAAGAACGATATGAAGTGTGAGGATGTTCCTAAAAGTAAGGATAAGAGGGGCAAAAAACACAATATTATTCTTGGAAGTTCTGATGGGCATGATGGTGACACTCGAGACAAAAGTTTGACTGATGGTATCAAAAAGAGGAAAAGATTTTGTGGTCTTGAAAATGATGCGAAAGAGTGTCAACCCAAGGACGAAAATGTTATTTCTTCCACTGTTGCCATGAAAGTGAAGAGGAGGAAACTATCAGATCCAGAAGAAGCAAAAGGGACTTCTGTCAGTGATGCTGCAATACAGGAAACAAAGCAGAAACGTCCCAAAAAGAAGCAAGAGAAAGAAACAACACAAAAGCTAAATGATTCTTTACTGGACGATGAACATCTTAATCACGGGAAAAAGAGGGAAACAGAGAAAACAGAAGAAAGTTCTGAGAGGCTGACACACCTCAATTGTGAATCGCAAGCTACAGAGAGTGGTAAAGTTAATCTTCCTGATACCAGACAAAGTGAAATCAAAGAACAGGGGATCGATGAGGACCATGGGAAGAATGAATCTGAAAAGATTGGATCACTGAAATTGAAGAAAACAGATGCCAAAGGTTCTGCAGAGGTATGTGATTCTTCATCTGCGTATTCTGCATCAGAATAAACAAGGATGGTAAAAAATTATCAACCGCAAGAAATAATTAGTAGAATTTTGAAAAATAAACAAGGATGGTAAAAATCAGAACTGCTATTCAGAGACCAATTATGTGTTAGTAATAAATCATAGAGTTAGACTTAGAAATTAAAGTATTATTGTTTAATTCGTAAAAAGAAGTTTTACAAAATAAAAAGGTGACATTTCTAACAACAATAGCATCCCAAAAGACATTTGTCAAATATGCAGATAAGACACCATGCCGACAGAAAGGCCCATCAATCCATGGAGCCAAACCCTACTTGGAGGCTGAAAGTCTCCATCTTTTTGTGCATCGGAGACCAAAAAACTCACCATGTCACCAGTGGAGATGCCAAGGCTGCAGAGGGAGGACGCAAGGCTGAGGTAGTGCTTGGTCTGCAACCAGCTGTAGACGGTGTCGTTGTAGACGATGGAGGGACAGTTGCCTTGCCATAGATGATGGTGGCACACTCAAGGAAAGCTATCTGTGTGACAGGCTTATCAATGCCTCCATGTCTACCTCCCCTTAGAGTTGGAACCTTGATGCCAGCTTCTCCTCTCATCTTCCTCTTCCTAGCAAACCAATAAACATTATCATACATCATTCTCCATCGCTTCTTTTCCTCTTCTCATGAATCTAGCTTCCAAGGTAATCACCAACTTGAGAATAATATGATTCAAAATACATGCAGGAGAGTAGGAGCCAACCATGTCTGTCGCCATTCTATGGCAAGGAGGAGCTCTATTGCTTTCTTAGGCTCACTGAGAAGTGAGGAGAGAGCTAGGGATTAGGCACTTGCGGTTGTCGCTGGCTGCACTGTACAGAGATACTAGGGCATTCACCAATCAGGTAGGCTTTTATTCTCTTATAGGTGAACCTGGAAGATGACTTGATGGGTAAACCTTCAACCTTCGGATTCTGTCTACATCCCATACCCAATGGTAACACAATTGGGGTAACTTATACGTGTTTCAAGCATAATTTAAACGTGAATTTGGATCGGGTTATCGGATCCACTAGATTTATTTATAGTTCTAACCATGATATACTTCTCTTTGATTTTCATTAAATTTACAATACATATATCCTATTTTAGTCTACTTATCTTGAAACCTTTAGTCTTTATAGTAATTTTTCATAGTTCTAACTTCATATTCATTCATTGTGTTTCATCTATCAATATAATATCGTGTGCAAATATCATGCACTAAGGTATATTATCTAATATAGTTTTTGTTAATTCATCTATAACTAATAATGTAAAAAGATAAAGACCTAATTGCAGACGCTAGATGTAAGTCAATCGAAATAAGAAAATCTCTTGTTTCTACTCCAATCTATGTTATCTAAGGCACTCGTCTTAGGTGCCTAGGCACTAAGGTGAGGCAAAAATGCCTTGCCTCGGTAGATCTCACCTCTCCCAAATCTGGACCCAATGAAAGCTGGATCTGGTAACTTAAATCCTCTTTTCTCACCCTGAAATCCCCGATGCCCTGTCTTTCACCCTAAAATAAAAAAAATCTTGCCTTGGGCGCCTCAGGCACCTAAGGCGAGGTGAGGCCCCCTTGGCTTGTGCACCTCTCATCTCTGACTACATAGACTTCAATTGTACATATGCTAGTAGTTGTTTCATCTTATATGTCTTTTATCATTTGTATATACGTAACATGCATAATTTTCATTCTAACATCCACCACAAAACTTATTTTAAAAATCTGTCGTAGATATTTTCCAAGTAAATAAACATCATAGGTAAATCTTCATACCTCAATACTTCTCTATCAATATTCTAATAAGAAAATTATCTTCAATTGTAGATCAACCAGGCATATAGAGTATACATTTTTTTGTTACTATGCAACTGAGGGTAAGAGAAAAGAGGTTTGTGCATAGGACTAGTTAACCTCTTAAGCTAATTTTCTGAGATTTTTTTTGCTATATGTGTTATAATTGCCTTAATACTGATAAATTGGTTGAATATATCTCACCTATTACTTCAACTGCAGCCAAAAACAGCAAATGTGTTTCAGAGGGTGAAGATTGACCAGGTGAAATTTGCAGATGAAAGGCTTCAAAACAACTCGTATTGGGCAAAGGTGTTACTATGTCCCTTGTTTTGGGCTTTGTGTATATGATTTCTAGGGGGCTGGGTAGTTTCACATGTTATCCTAATATCCAAGTTACTCTTTTTCTGTATATCAGGATGGTGCAGAAGTTGGATATGGTGCAAAGGCACAGGGAATTCTTGGTCAAGTTAGGGGAAGGTACTTTCTACCTTTAGCATGTCAACTAGTTTCTCTTATTCCTTTTTCTTATAGACATTTATTGGACTATTACCAGTGCCATTGCTGTATCCATATTGCTTCTTATATGTTTTACAGCTACATGAGTAAGGCCTTCATTTTATGAATGCTAAATATATGCAAATAGGCTGTTCGTTGTTCGCAGAAGACCTAGGTTCAATTAACAAGGCATCATAAAATTGGAAGATCAAGTATAAAAACTATATCTTCCAACTATGTTTTTAATCAGAAGTTCTGATTTCACTCATAGATGTCCAGGTGCCCTACTGCCCTCTCTAGGCAACATGCACGGGTGCCTTCTATAGGGGCCACAAGGTGCCCAAGGGGCCTTTTTCTTGTGTTTCAGATTTAATTAATATTTTTTTCAGGCCATGACCAGCCTTGGTCTTTTCTTTCATCTTCATAGCTTGGCCCGGGCGGCCTTGGGAAGACTTGGCAAAAAGGGGGCCCTCGCGGCCTAGGAAACCCTTACAGAGGCGCTGGTGGCCTTGGAAACCCTTACAGAACTTGGCCTTGGCGGCCTTGGAAATCCTTTCAGAACCTGGCCCTGACAACCTTGAAATTTCTTACAGAATCTGACCCTAGCGGCCTTGAATTTCTTGCAAAATCTGGCCCTGGCTTGCCCTGTAAACCCTTACAGAACTTGACCCTGGCGACCTTCTTCTCCTTTCAGAACCTGGCCCTGGCAGCCTTCTTCTCCCATCCTTTTCTTCATGTTTGACAGCATTAGCCTAGGCAGGAACCAACAGCAATGGTAGTCCCATAAAGCAGCATGATAGGCTTTCATTCGGCCATGTAAGATTGAACTGGATGGGGGCTGTTTAAGGGGCTGCTTAGGAACAAATTTGGGACTGGTTTAGGGTAAAAACAGGTTCTGGCTAAAGGTCCATTTGGTGTCTGTTTAAGACTAGATCAGGGCTCTGATTTGGGTCTGTTCTAGGGGACTGTTCAGGGCAGGTTTTGGGACTGTCATGGGATCTGGTTTAGGACTGGTCTAGGGGTGCCTGTGCAGGTCCGAACAAAGCCTTATTGAGGGAGTGTTTTAGGTTTGGGACTTGTTATGGGGAGTTAGGACCTATTATAGGGACCGATTTCAGGACCTTCCTGGGTCTGATTTCAGGACCTGGTAGGGCCTAGTTTTAGGGGTATTTTGTGACCGGAATAGTGTGATTTTGGCTCTTTGCAATGGCTGTTGGTGAGCAGGACACAAGGACAGATCACAGGTGCCTCCTCAGCCCTTAAAGGGATCAGGAGATGAGGTTAGCCCATGGAAACAAGGAAAACAGGGGTGGACACAATGAGGGATGGCTGCAAGGAGCCTGTTTGAATGAGACTGGGGATTAAAAAGAGGGGCTTTTTGAGAAAGAAGAGGGAGAGGAAGGGTGCAGCAGGCTATCTTCTTGTTCTTCCTCATCTTTTCCTTCATCTTCAACTCTTGTTGGCGCAACAGCAAGGCAGGGCTGGGAGAGCCCTCCTTTTCTTCTTTCCTTTTCTTTTCTTCCCCTTCTTGGTCTTCTCTTGTTGATGCTGCAGCGGGGCAGGGCTTGGAGAGTCCTCCCTTTCTTCCTCCTTTTCTTCTTATTCTGGCCGATCGGACCCCTGCCAGAGATTCCAGGCTTTTCCTCCTGTGTGTGCAGCATCCTCCCTTCCTCCTGTCAGGGAGATTCTTTTTCTGCTTTTACTGCCCTGTTGGCAGTTTTCTACCCCCACCCTATGTGGAGGAAGTCGTCCAGCAGTTTTAGAAAGAGGAATGGGGTCCAGCAGTTTTTGAATGAGGAGTGGTGGGGTTCGGCCAAATGTGGAGTACACAAGGGCTGTTAACGTCAGTTTTTTTATCTCCGGTGAATGATCAAATCAGTTGGAGAATAAATAGGGATGGTTTCCTATTTTCCTGAGAATTTTGGAGCATCTTCTCCATTTTTTTCAAATAGTGGACCCCACTTCCAACTGTTCCAACGTTTGCTCCAGGGCATTTTTTAATTTTATGGGTATTATCCAGATTTTCCTGAAGCTTCTGAGATTTATCCACCTATTTTTTATATTTTCCAATGAGAAAAATGCCCAAAAAGGCCATAAAAATATATGTTTGGGTCTAAAAAATATGAAAATTTCAAGAAATATTAAGAGACCCTAAAAATTAATATTGGACATGAAACATTATTTTTTGACCCAATATTAGAATATTCGGAGAGAGAAAACAATTTTTTGAGATTTTTCTTGAATAAAATTCAGAAAAATATGGAATTTTTAGAAAAAAATTGAAAAAATTTTCTTGAATTTTGAATATTCATCCTATTTTAATTTTGAAATAAAAATAGGATAAATAAAAAAATTGGAAAAGTGGTCCAATGGATTGAGATCCCCAATTGGGCTCGATTGGTCATAAGCATAAGGTTTTGTCAAGAAAAATAGTGAAGATTTGAATTTCAATCAAATTAAGATATTTAATTGAGATAAACAATATCTCAATTAACATGAAATTTGAAAGTTCTCAAAAATAATTCTCCATCTTTTGTGAAAAATTTGGTGTCAACACAGGCATAGGCGATTATGAGGATATGTGAAGACATGAACATGTCCTACATCACATCATGTAATCAACTGATTCATTCATGGGCTTGGGTTGAGTGTGACAAAGTGAGAAATTACAATTTTCTTATATATCTTATGGTTCCCATTTGGGGTCGCCTAGATATCGCCTGAAGCACAGGGAATAGAGATGTCAATGGTTACCCGTTACCGACGATGTGATTATACATCAGTTCATTGAGTTAAAAGAGCTGTTTTAATCATGGTTCGCCGGGTCGCAACCCGGGTCGCGACCCAGGCCCGACCCGGTTGCTTTTGGGGCCGACCGACCCGGTCCCGACCCCAAGACCCCAACTCCAAAATTAATTTATTATTATTATTTTTGGCGACCCCGGCCGACCCCGGCCCGACCCGGGTCGCGACCCCGACCGACCCGGGTCGGTTTTGGGCCTAAACGACCCGGTCCCGACTCCCGACCCCACCTTCCTTGGTTTTAATTGTTGGACCCCAAGAACTTGACAGATTACAGGATCAGATAACCTGTTAACGTATACGGAAACAGGCATTAATACTGAAGTTTTTTACTAATTTCATGCTAAGGAGGTGTTTGGTTGCACAATAATTTTTTATGCACTTTCATGATAATAAGTTGTATTAAAATAAAGTGTGAGCTAGTCAATGACATAAAATTGTCATGTTTGGCAGAGATGTAATAACAAAAAAAATAGTGTGTGCCATATATGACCAAACAAGGTGGGAGACCACAAGATAAAAAAAGAGATGAGACCCTCTTTTTTTGTCTAAGAAGGATTTTTTTTTTCAAAACATAAAATTGTAATGGTTGCCAAACACTTTTTTTAACAAGTTTTGTTACAAAAACGTAAAATTGTAATAAAAACTCAATTTATCATGCATTCAAACACACCATAAGGATACTCACTTCTAAGCGTCTTCTGGAAGGATACTCTCTTTTTACTGATATTACGTTGAGTACTGTGTGGTTAGTTTCCTTGTCTTCTCCAATTCCAGCAGCTTACAAGTTACAGCCTGTTTGGTTACAGTATTAAACACCTTTTAACTATCAATTTTGAAATTTGTAGTAGGTGTTCACTTGTATCAATTTAGATGTTGATGATTTATTTACCTGAAATATCAACATCATACTCCAACCAAACAGGGCATTAAATATGGTGCGAACTCAATTAACCAATCCTCCCTCTCCAGGTCACCTCTATTCTCATCTTTGAAGATGATGTTCTTTTCACTGCAATGATAAGGCCAATTGCAGCAGTGCAACTCCAAAAATAGTGGCTCCTGCACTCTCCATACCTAACTCATGTTTTTTTGCTTAGCGGATGCAGATACAGTGTGATATCCACTCACCATTTGATTGATTGATTGATATCTTAAGATTCTTAACTGAAATGGCAATTTCTATGCAACAATTTGACGGTATAACCAGATTATACATGTCTCAATTGTCAACTATTATTGCTCCGGCTAGTCTCATTTCCTGAGCTACATAGGGTGAATGTGGTGGGCCTATGATTAAAATTCCAAGACTAGCATCCAGTTAACACTGCCCATGATCAGTACGGTTGAAACAAACCAAACCTCAAGATACGCCGAAGAGTTTGGTGATGCTGGCTTCAGATTTGTAGGCATTGGACTCCTTTTAAAGAAATCTTCAACTTATCAACACCAGTTCCTTAGTATGAAGTAGAATTGACGTTCGTCTTATGCTTTATATTTTCGGAAAATAAATGAGTCGTTGCTTTTTTCCTTGCTGCAGCCCGTTGTCACATCCGAGATAGTATTCATGTGAAAAAAAACATGAGTTGTCAGATCTTTCTTGGAGTCATGGGCATAGAAACGTAGAATCATTTACGACCTTTTCTGGTCATGCAGGGATTTTAGACATGAGAAGACAAAGAAGAAACGTGGAAGTTATCGCGGAGGCCAGATAGATCTTCAATCTTATTCGGTGAAGTTCAAGTATTCCGACGACGAGTGACGCCTCATTGATAAATTTTGATCCCTACTGTACGTTGTCTGCGCTTCTTGTTGCCACGGAGTGCTTGAATTAAAATTTTGAGCAACCCCGCCATAAGGGGTTCCTACAGATCCATTTCTTTTGTATTTGTTCTGTCTTGTCAAGCAGAGATAGTTCTTTGTTGTCATATACAAATATAGTTGTTTCCTGAGATCAGCCGATGACGATTGGACTATATATATATATATGTTGGTGACAAGCCAGCCAGTCCTGCTTGGATGAAGGAAAAAGGTTTACATTTCCGCTAGAGGGGCGGGGTTATAGGCATGAGTCAACAGAACAAGATCAAGCTGCAACATTTGGAATCATACTGGCATAGGCTTCACATTAACCAGAGCTGAAGTCTCTTAAATGTGAACACAAGCACCCTTTAATGGGTGAACTGGCTGTCGCCATGATCAGCTACCAAACCAGCTTTGTTTGCTGCAATTCGAAACAACTCAGGAAATGAATTGCACAACACTGTATTGCCACCTATTTGTCAATCCATAGCTTTGCTTTCGTTCCATTTCCTAAAGAAATATGAGAGCCTGAGTAAACGTGCCTGTCATGGGAGGATGTCTTTCCATGCTGAAGAGCAAGGAGGTTTCGGGATTAAATTATCCGCCCAAAAGGACAAACTAGGATCTTTTTGCTCTTGAATAAGAATGTCCTCAACGGCAGTGGTAATTATCAAGTTTTCACAGCCATTTTATCATTATTGCTACAATCATTGTCCGTAAAGACTTGAAGACTAGGCCATCTTCATTTGGCCTAAAAACATGATTCTATTTCACCAAGTACTCATATGCAGAATTTACGATCCTTCTAGAAAAGGATACCCGGATAGCTTCCAACCTTCTACGAAAACGTGTGTTCCTCCAATTGATGGCATATTGGCTTCCCAAGTTTCCTTATCACTTGCTTTCAATCAATCCTTCTTAAAGTTTTATGAGACTGGAAGTCCTAAGTGGCTTCAATGGGAAATTGCCACATTGAACCCCTACGACGGAGGAAACTTAAGGCACTAGAGCCTACAAGTGAAGTACCTTGTGATGGTCGTCAATGGTGATTGGCAAGCTATCATCGGATATGGTTGGCGTGCACCTCACCCTTAGCCCTCAAAACCCTTCCATCAAATGACTTGTTGCTTGCAACCATAAAACAGTATGTACTTGGCTGACCAACAGAGAGAGATGAGGATATTGGCGAGTGCTAAGATCCAAGAATTTGGCTGTGCTAAACACACTGATCCAACCCGACGGAGCATCATTAAACCCATCAGGTTAAGTACCCTTAGATGGTAGTTCCAATTAACCATGCCATAGGCATTTTCGATGACTAATTTGATGAGTATCCCTCTTTTCCTCATTTCCAGAACATGGATAGTCTCCTCTAATGACACAATACTGTCAAGAATCACACCTCTTCAAGCTGCCGACTAAGTTTCATCAACCAGGTTGTGGATGACCGACTATAATCTATCTGCCAGAACTTAAATGAAGATTTTGTAAATTCCATTTGAGAAGGCTGAAAGGACGGAATCATCCACGTCACTAGTCCCTTCCCTTTTGGAAATAAGAACAATGCACATACTACACAGCATTGTAAAACTTGATTAGATGAGGGCACGCTTGTATGGACTGTAAATTAAGTTGCTGTCAGTTCGTCTTTAACAAGGTGCCAAAACCTTTGATAGAATCCCAAAAAGAAGCCATCTAGCCCGGGTGACTTGTTGGCTCCTATATGAAATATCACCCTTTTAATTTCTTATATTGTGAATTTGTCCTGCAGTTTACTGTTGTCCTCCGCTGATCGGAGCCTGAAGGGGTACACCGCTTGCAAGGATCAGCGAAGGAGAAAAAAAAATAGGAGGCCACCATGATGCCAGTGGCAACTATGGAAGATACTTGTTATCCAAAATAGAGGAATGAGACAACAAAAAGATTCCGATGCTGTTAGACGAAGGGATGGAAATCGCAAGGAGGCAAGGTATCAGTACAATATTTCGGAGATCATGAATCAAATATAAGTGAATTGGTATGACATGTTATTCTTGTTACAAGTAATCAAGCTTATGGATGGCACGCAAAAATTTCGCTTCACAGCCAACACATTTGAAGACTAGGAAGTTTAGAGGAGAATGAACGAGCTTATGTTCTGTAGAGTATCAAAAATGGTACTTTATCAATTTAAATATTGGTATTTGTAGACGATGAAGTATCCATATTAAAATTGACACAAGTGGACACATATAAGACATACCATGTTTTGTTTGCAGAGTTTCGATATTGATATTGATGATCAAATTTTGAAATTGACAGTGACGGAGATGTTCAATACAAAATTACCAATCAAGTCTTTAAGAATGACTCACATGTTATAGCCCTCCAAAGTCTGAACCTTCGGAGGATTGTTCTTTCCTACGGTAGCGCAGCTTGCTTGGCTTGGACCAGCTGATGTATTCCAATCCCCTTGCTGAAGGACAACACGGAGTTAATCCTGGACGCAGGCTATCCGCTTCAAGAACAATATCACGCCGAGCCAGACAACGCAGGCATTGCCCCTTCACCAATAATCCTTGCAGGAGCACACCCCGCCTCTGCAGTGATGGAAGCGGCTCCGGTCCCTCACGACAATCTCCCGAGCATAAACCTTGGATATGAGCTTGATGGCTAGGTGGCAATCCTCGCACACACGGAGGTTCTTCACGATCCTGATCGTCGTCCCGGGAGCCGTCTTCAGCAGCGCGTAGGCGACGGCCAGCCGCTCGCTGTGGTAGCTCAGAGCCTTCTCCTTCTCCTCCTCCTCTATGTCAGCCAGAACGCTCGCCGTGCGCGCCGCGTACCCTTCCAGCCTCAGCCGCGTGGCGATGTCGTCGAGCATACCGTATATCTCGTCGCTCTCGGGGTGCGATCGGTCCCCCATGACGAACTCGTGCACCTCGTTCCCGAGCTCCACCAGGCTGTGCCCGGGCATCTTCCTCACGCCGCCCTTCCGCATGCTCCTCCGGATCCTCTGGACGTCCGCCCATTGCCTGGCCGCAGCGTAAAGGTTGGACAGGAGCACGTAGTCGCCGCTGTGCCCCGGATCCAGCCGTTCCAGGCGCGCCCAAGCTGCCTCCCCGAGGTCCACGCGCCTGTGCATGGCGCAGGCCCCCAGCAGCGTGCGCCACACGACGGCGTTGGGCTCCATGGGCATCCCCCGGATGAAGGTGTGCGCCCGATCGACCAAGCCGGCTCTTCCGAGCAGATCGACGATGCAGCCGTAGTGCTCGATCTTGGGCACTATGCCGTAATCGAGCACCATCCTGTCGAAGTACCGGAAGCCGTCGTCCACCAGACCGCAGTGGCTGCAGGCATACAGAACTCCGACGAGCGTGATCTCACTCGGTGCCAGCCCCTCCCCCTCCATGCCACCGAACAGCTCGAGCGCTTCTTCTCCGAAGCCGTTCACCGCCAGACCCACGATCAGGGACGTCCACGACACCGCATTCCTGCCGGCGCCCATTTCATCGAACACCTTCCTCGCCGTATCTACGCTCCCGCACTTGGCATACAGATCGATAAGGGCGTTGCCGACGTGGGTGTTGTCCTCTAACCCAGCTTTCCATAGGTAAACGTGGATCCTCCTGCCGAGTGCCAAAGCGCCCAACTCGGCACAAGCAGAGAGCAGGCCGACAATAGTGAAGCCGTCGGGTTTCACGGGCTCTTCTTGCACCTCCGTCTTCTCATCCTGTGAGCACGCGGCGCCTGCCGGTTCCGTCATGTCTCTGTAAAGAGTCAGAGCCTCGTTCGGGCGCCCATTCATCGCGAAACCGTTGATAACGGAGTTCCAGGTGACCAGGTTCCTCACTCGCATTCCCTCGAACACCTGGTGCGCGCTCTCGAAGAGCCCGCAAGCGGCATACAGATGCACGAGTGAGTTCTGGACGAACACCGAGCCGGAGGCGAAGCCATCACGGACAGACAGTGCGTGGACGGCGGCGCCATAGCGATAAAAGTGGAGCTTCGCGCAGGCCTTGAGCAAGAAAGGGTAGGTGTGGGTGTCGGGCCGGATGCCCGCAGCGAGGAGGCGGGGGAGCAGGGGAAGAGCAGGGGTGGGGTCGGTCGACTCCGAGAGGAGGCGAATGAGGGTGTTGAAGGTAAAGATGGACGGATGGCTGATGGCGGAAAAGACGAGGCGAGCATAGCGGAGAGGAGGAGATAAGAGAGAGGCGAGTGCGAGGAGAAGGTGCTTGCCGAGGTCGGCGCTTGAGGCCGGGGCGCCGGAGCGAAGCGCGCGCGCGTGAACTTGCTTGATGGCGGGGAGGTTGGGGCATGACTGTAGCAGAGCCAGGCACCTGCGTCGAGAGAGAAGGCCCGGAGAGGACGCGGCGGCGGCGGCGGCGACCGGTGTTTCGACGGCAGGCAGCTGGGCCTGGTGTTGCATATCACAGGAGCAAAAACCATCGACAACCAAACGAGTGACGACCGTACTCGGAAGACTCGGATGCAACTCGGATTCGACTCGTCCGAAGTGGAAAGAAATCAAACTCGCTGGTTGAGCGAAGGCTGCCAAGGATTTTGACTTTTTGAGCTGATAAAATAAATACTTTTATTTATTTTATTGATGCACATAAATAGCTCTTAAATCACACCGTACAAGGTTTATTACCTCAAATAAACAAGTTTGAAGCAACTCAATCAAATCTCAATTAAATAATTCTTGCTTCTCGTAACTAACTCAATTAAGTATCTCATTAAATACTTAAATTAAATTTTAGTTGCAAGAACTCCAATTTAAACTAGTATAAAATAAATAAGCCAAAAGAGTTTGCTCCCCAGTGGACAAATACTGCGTTACATTTCCGTTGCATGTATATTTAGAAATTTATGGTTTACCATCTTTACATCAGAAAAATTTGGTACAAATATCTGATTCTAAGATCTTCCTTGTCTTCACGAATGCTTAAATTCAACCATAGAAATATCAAGATAAAATTTAAATCACGTGATAAATTTCAAGTCTCCCACCGGCGAAGCGCGAGGACTGTAGCAAGACGCCGCATGAACCTGAGGTGGCTGGGGAGGCGAAGATTACCAGTCCCGGTCACCTCTCTCGCCCGCCTTCTTCCTCGCTCCGGTCCAAGCTTCAGCTCGTCCGCCGGTGCTTCTGCCGGGGCGGCGCCGGGAGTTGAAGTCGCGAGACCGGCTTCCGCGGTCGCCGGTATCCCCGCTTCTCGTGTTGAGCTCAACGCCCGCATCACCGAGCATGGCCGCGCCGGGGACCTCCGCCTGGCGCAGGCGGTCTTCGACCGAATGCCGCACCGTGACGTCATCTCTTGGACGGCACTGCTCACAGCGTACGCGGAGAACGGCGAGACGGGCACGGCCAGGGAGCTGTTCGAGAAAATGCCCAAGAGGAACACCGGTTCCTGGAATGCCATGATCACGGCCTATGCACGGGAACTTAGGATAGGCGAGGCCACTGAGCTGTTTGGAAAGATGCCCAGCAGGAATGCCGTGTCGTATGGTACTATGATATCCGGGTTTGTTCGGGCCGAGATGTGGCAGGAAGCCGAGAAGTTGTATGTTGAGACGCCATCCAGGTTGAGGGATCCGGTGGCCTCCAATGCCCTGATTTCCGGGTATCTAAGAAAGGGCAATCTGGATAAGGCCATTCGAATATTTGACGGGATGCTGACGAGGGACGTGATTTCGTGGAGCTCCGTCGTTGATGGGTACTGCAAGGCTGGCAGTATAGAGGAAGCAAGGAAGTTGTTTGAGATAATGCCCCAGAGGAATGTTGTCACTTGGACGGCCATGATACGAGGATACATGAAGGCTGGTCTGTGGGAAGATGGGTTCTTGTCATTCCTGGTCATGAGAAGAGATGGCATCAGTGTCAACACTATCACATTATCTGTGATCCTTGATGGTTGTTCGCTACTGGCCAAATTTCATGAAGGATTGCAGATGCATGCTTTGATTTTATCAATGGGCTTTGGTTGTGATGTTTACCTGGGTAACTCTCTCATTAGTATGTACCTCGAGTTCAATTCCATGGATGATGCTGAGTTGGTATTTGACCGAATGGATAGAAGGGATGTGGTATCCTGGAACTCTATGCTTAACGGGTATGTTCAAAATGACAGGATAGACGAGGCACAGATGCTGTTTGAACAAATGCCATTGAGGGACGTTGTGTCTTGGACCTCTATGTTGGTTGGCTTCGCAAGCAGAGGCCGGCTTGAAGAGTCTCTTCGCTGCTTCCAGGAGATGCCCAAGAAGGATGATGTTGCCTGGACAGCTATGATTTCAGGCTACGTCAACAATGAGGAATATGAGGATGCTTTTCATTTCTTCATTTGGATGCGACAGGAAGGGATTAGGCTCAATCCTCTTGCAATGAGTTGCATACTGAGCGCCTCAGCAAGCTTGGCAATATTAAATCAGGGGATGCAGATTCATGCTTGTGTAGTGAAGATGCATATGGAGTCTGAAATCTCTGTACAGAACTCTTTGGTTTCCATGTACGCCAAGTGCGGAAATCTGGTTGATGCCTATCGGATATTTTTGAGCATTGGTGATCCCAACGTTGTCTCTATGAATACAATGATCACTGCATTTGCACAGCATGGCCTTGCAGAAGCAGCATTGGAGGTGTTCAGAAAGTTTAAAATGTATGGCTACAAGCCCAACCATGTCACCTTTTTAGGTGTGCTCTCAGCTTGCTGTCACGCAGGCATGGTTGAGGAAGGTTACAGGCATTTCAAGTCCATGGATAGCTATTTTGGTATTGAACCAAACCGCGATCACTACACATGCATGGTGGATCTTCTTGGCCGTGCAGGTTTGCTGAAGGAAGCCATTGAACTGGTAGCATTACTACCATTTGATCCCCATTCTGCAGTATGGGGTGCTCTGCTCGGGGCAAGCAAGATGCACTTTGATCTTCGAATAGCAAAGCATGCTGCTGGGCACATCTTTGAGTTGGACCCTGAGAATGCTATTGCCTATGCGGTCTTGTCTGAGATGTATGCATTGGCTGGACTAAGGAAGGACGAGGATGATGTTAGAGCAGCAAAAAGGTTGAGAGGAGTAAGAAAGAACCCAGGCTGCAGTTGGATTGCCGTGAACGGTAGAGTCTCTGTATTCTCTTCGGGTGACAAGTCTCACCATGACTGGAACAAAATCAGTGTGGTGCTAGACATTATTTCTAGAGAAATAGAAGTAAACGAGTTATAGCCAGTCAAAAATATCGACTCAGTTGATCCTTGTCTACTAAATTCTTGGTGAGCTCCACTGCAGCCATTAACATAATAGAAGGGAGAAATTAATTGTCACACCCTGTATGCACCCTGTTAGAACATTTTGCTTCTTCGTGCATTTGGGAGAGTCATTTTAAATTTCTTCTCACCACCCATCACCCAAGACAACCTATATAGGTTTTCCTTCCAAAACTAAAGGCCTGTTTGGTTAGAGTACAAAAATGATACTACATCAATTTTGATATTAATATTTGTAGAGGATGAAATATCAATATTAAAATTGATACAAGTGGACACTTGTATTATGTATCATAATTTGTTTGCATTGATAGTTTCAATATTGATGTCCATGGCATTTGTCACCATCAACTTTAAAATTGATAATGATAGAGATGGTCAATACAGTTACCAAACGGTGGGCATATCAATACTGCATTATCTCCAGTAACAAGCTTGCCAATTATTTTAAGACATTTGTAATATCAATCCATAATATTATGATTTTCTAGTCAGTAATCTAATCGAGAAGTAATAAGTCAAACCAACAATCAATCAAAAATAATATGGATAAGTTGGATTTTATAATAAATATACATAATCATGTCAAATCAAATAAAAGATAGATCATCTATTTAATATAAAGTATAAACTACTTGATCACGATAACAATCAAAATTAATAAACACCTAATTTAATTAATTATTTGACAAATAATAAATATTTAATTGAGAACCTAAATAATATCTAATTTATGCAATACTCAAAGTAATTAATTTTAAGACAACACATCAAAATACTGAGATATTGAGAAGTCTACCAAAATGGAATATAAAAATAATGCTAAACATTGATGTCCATCATTAGATATCTTTTTTTTCATTTTTTTGTCACAAAAACATCAAAATGAGATAAATTAAGAATAGAGAGAGAGAGTGATTAGAAGAGATAAAAGACTAAATGTATTTTAATAAAAATAAATCAATATTTTAATACCTTTAAAAGTTTATTGAAATTACATGGATATATTTGAAATTACGTATGATGTTTGGGATGTATTTACATAAAGCCATAAGCTCAAATACCTACATCATCTATGTGTATCTGTTGAAAATATAGTTCATTTTGCTCCTTCCTTAAATTGAGCCGGAGGTCTTCGATTGTGGTGGCCTGATGAATTGAAGCTGTATTTTATTGTTTCAGACAAACACCAGATTGACAGCAATGCCCATGGTTCATCTTTGACACCTGATTGATTGTTTATCTCTGCATATGCTCTGACAAATGACAGAGGCAGACTAGATACATGGGCTTCCATGTCACAGCCGACTGAAGATATGAATCTTCTAGTTTGCTTGATAGGCAACTGAAATTATATTAGATACCAGAATGAGAAATGGGGTAATATTCGTCCAAGAAAATCACACATGGCTCATTTCAAATGCTTTATTCAGGCGAACGGTCTTTTGGATCTTCGCCAAGAGGGTTCTATTTATACGTGCTTGGAACAAGTCATTCGACTTCAATGTCAGGGAACATTTGGATCGGTGTTTGTGGTCGGATGATTGGTTGAGGTTATTCCCTTCTGTCTAACTGCATACCTTACCTAGCTATGCTAGTTAGTGACCACACCGTGCTTTACATTAACACCGATCCTCCGAAAGTCCAAAGAAAATGATCCTCCGGAACCCAAAGAAAATGATGGAAGCATCCTGGTTCTCTCTTCCTTCCTTCACCAAACTGGTCAAGAATTCCTGGAAGGATACTCTAAACCTGGTGGTTAGCTATAGCAGAAAGATGAGAAATATAAGGCAGCAGATGATAAAATGGAAATTTATGTTTTTGGCAGTCTTAGTATATAGATTAAGCTCACTCAGGGGATAAACAGTCACAACTATCCGTTGCTTCCCTTGATCAAGCTCACATTGATGAAGAACAAAACCTTGAACAGAGATTAAAATGGTTGGCAAGCATGGAGGACAAATGTGGTAGATCATTCATTTATTTTAATGTATTGTCTATTCATTTGATCATTTTGAGAATTTGGTTACGAAATATATTGCATTACTACCTTTTCTGTCAATTTAAATGGCCATATTTCGGAATTACAAGACTCTTAATCAAGCTCTCATTTTGAAGCTCACCTGGAACTTCTTGCATAACAAGAATAGGCAGCGGGCCACACCAGTCTTGGTACATTTAAGCACAATGATTTTTGGAATACTTAGCCTAAATACTCTGACTCGGCAGTGTGAAAACTTATGCTTCAGGCAAGGCCACTAATTCTGAGGGGTAGCATTTGAAAAGTAAAATCTGGCATGAAAATTAATATTTGGAAGCACTCCTGGATTCCGGAAAGAATAGATACCCCCTGTTTTGAAGAACCTTACGGATTCAGCTCCTTGTATGGTATAAGGTTTTGTCTCGTGTGGATAGTGGGATGTAAGAAAAAATCACAAATTTGTTTAATGATATTTTTATCAAGTGCATCATTAGTACTACAATTCATCATAACATGGCTGAAAATACTCTTGTATGGCTGTTAACACAAAATAGTTATCTTACAACTAAATCAGCCTACAGGTACATTACAGATATGGATGCCTCTCTAGGTGCCTTGGATAACAGCCTTTGGCGACTACTTTGGAACCCCTTATTAGGTAGATTTCTTCCCCCAAAAATTGATTGTCTTCTTATGGAAAACTCCATAGAGTGATCTCCCAACCAATTGTGCCATTACCAAAACATTGCCATTTCATAATTCTAGGGTGTAATATCTGCAATTCTGACATAGAGTCCTTGGGCCACTTGTTTTTAAACTGCCCGTGAAGTAAAGCTGTGTGCCTTGCTTCACTTGTAGGTTGCAATGAGAACTGGCTATTCATAAATTTCCGTGACATGGTTCAGACCTTGCTAACTTTGTGTATCCATGATGATCCTTATCAGAAAAAAAAGGCTGGAGTGATTGGGCTTTCTATTCTCTTACAGATCTGGAAGAGCAGATGAAGTTTTCAATTCAGGCCACAAAACATAGAGCCTTTGCGGATTCTAAAAGGGGCAATCCAAAATGCTGATTTCTTCATCTCTCAAGGTGTCTTTGAGCCGTTAGACTCATTGGGAAGATAGTGCCCACCACCTATTGATCACGTCAAGATGGATGTGGACTGTGCTACCAATGAATCAGTCCGAGTCGGGTAAAAAATGAAGCAGGTTGTATTACATATCAGAGATCTAGATGGTCAATTTTTAACCATCCCCAAATCTTAGAAGTCGAGGCTATTGAGGATGCTTGTTCCTGGGACTTACAATCCCATATCACCTTCATGGCTGAGAGTGATACTAAGGCTGTGGTTAAGGTTATTTCCAAAGTTACCCGAAAACTTTAGAGAGTCCTACCCTCATTCTAAGTTGCCATAGAGGCATAGGTTCATTGTTGATTGTTGTATTTCAGTTTCTTCAGGTATTGTTTCTCCATCTGATTATCCTTCTGCTATCCTGCGGATTGTGCGGGAACAAAATATGTGTTGACATGCCAGGTTAATGAAATATTTGGTATCAAAAAAACGGGCCAAATTAACTCCCGCTTCCACTTTTTAAGTTTACTTTATTTTTTTATCCCAGACATCAACTATGTTATGTATTATTTAATAAATTATCAAATTATAAAATTAATTATTTTTTAAATACTTAAGAAAATTTATGTTATACAAATTTACGTAGAAACCACGACTCCACGATCGGTTTCGTTAAAAAAAATTATCGGTGATCCCATTTCACTCTTTATTTAATGGTTTCATTATAGAAAATACTTTTTCAACAATATTATTTTTTATCGGCATCTGGGTGGCAATTTGACAAATCTGTCCCACTGATCATCATCTGGAAGAATGTTGACTAGGGTTACGAGAGGGTAAAATAGGAATATCAAAATCTAGAAGAGGTCAGCTCCACCATGAGGATCTAAAAATTTATTATAAACAGAAATAAGATGTTAAAATAAATCACACTAACGATGGGATTAAAAAATAATTATAAAAACGAAATGGGACCTAAAATCAAAAACCCAAAAAAAAAGACTTCCAAGGTGCCTACTGCCAAAAGATATATCCATCAAAGAAAAAGGTTCGAGGATATGACATATATGTATGTTGTTTGGTGAACAACAATTAATTGACACTTTGGCCCCCATTTTTAAGAGGTCCAATCATGAGTATCGAAATATATATATATATAATGTCTACATATCTAAAAGCTAATTGAGGACTTGAATAGAAGGTGGCCAGGCACCTAAAAAGGGAAATAATGAATGAATGAAGATTTTAGAAATTATATGTGGCTGTTAGATCTATTCAAGGCTTGAGTGTCAGGTTTGTGTTTGGTTGTATCATAATTTTTTGTACAATTTCATGATAAAAAATGGTATCAAAATAAAATGTGAACTAACAAATGACATAAAACTATCCAGTTTAGAGAGATGTAATAACAAAAAAGAGTAATTACCATATATGACTAAACAAATTGAGGGACCACAAGATAAAAAAAAGATGAGATGGGACCCTTTTTTGTCTAAGAAGAAAGTTATTTTCAAAACATAAAATTGTCGTAGTATCAAATATATCTTTTAACAAGTTTTATTACGAAAACATAAAATTGTAACAAAAACTTAATTTATCATGCAACCAAACACAGTATAGGGTGGTGGTGTTCTCGTTTTGGGTTAATCTAAAAAAGTGAGCTCCTGATTTTTTTAATCTGACCTCTTGGTTTGTGATGAAAAAGTATGTAAATTGTGATTAAGATATTCATATATTACTCAATTTATTATTTACTCAGTCGTATTGCATACGTTGTGTCTGCCGCCTTCCGTTGATAGATTATGCTTAAAAAATTTTAAACATGCAACTTAATCTTGTGAGTTTTCTAAAGATATAAGAGAGATATTTTTGGATGTCAATTAAGACACATAATCAAATAGTTTGAATGCCCAGGTCTGTGATTAATAAATCAGAAGATGTTAGTTTAAACCAACCAGACATTAGTTAACTTCTTTTACATGTTGGTGGCAAATTTATATGTTAAAATAAAATCTGAGATAACTGCAAAAAAACATAAAGTCGTCATGTTTATGAGCTATGACAACAGAGAGTGGGGGACCATCATAACAAAAATGTGATGAAAGACAGAAAAAAGAGGTCTCATCTGATCTTATTCTATCCGGTAAGAATTTTTTTTTTCTCTTACTAAAGTAGTACTTGTAGTATAATTGGCCAAACACTCTTCTTTTAACAAGTTTTAATATAGATATGATTTTATCGTAAAAATTCATTCTATCACGCAGCCAAACATTCCTAACACATGCACGCCCATCCAGATGAAGTAATTAATTAACCTGTGTGTAGATGTCAACCAAACAGAAATATGGGCAAGTGTTCACGTCATGTATATATGAAGAAATTAATAGATCAAGTTGAAAGAAACAGAAACCGACTTTCTTTCGCAAAAATATGGAAAAGTTAATGCATCTTCACAAAATTAGGCAGCATCGTCATAGGGGCTAAAAAAAGGCTTATTACTATAGCATAGCATTGACTTTTAAGTTTATTGTCCTAGTTGCCATTCTTTCACAGAGTCGTGCGGCAGCCACTATAAAATTATATATATATATATATATGTATATATAAACTCACTATGGATGAAGCAGAACATTTTGTGAAAACGCTCACCAGACGAATTGATCATAAGATCCCCGTTCAGTACAAGATATGAACATGATGTGCAGGAACCATTTAGGGCAGGTTTGTTTGATTGTGCAAAATTTTGCATGTGTTCTCCATTTTATAGTATTTTCAATTGTATGGGTTAATTTAAATTATTGTATTTCAACCAATGGTCCTTGTTTTAAATTAGAGACCGGGAAAACTTAGAACCGTGGTACGCCGGTTGGACAGGTCAGTTGATCCGATCGATTTTTGAGCTAACCAACCCGGTCCCAACCTTGCGACCTTTACCCCGATGGTTGTTTTTAAATTATTTTTTATTTTAGCCCCTAGCTGACTCGGATCCCGACCCTAACCGACTAAGGTCAATTTTGAGTTTGACCAACCCAGTCCAGACGACCAAATAAGAACATGTCATAGTTGTAAAATTATCCCAATTATGGTTTCTAATTTGTTTTTCATGTCCTTTGCGAAGTTAATCAATTAAAAATCTGTTTTAAAATTCAAAACCAAAAACTTAGTTTAAATAAGAGATTATGAAATAAAAAATTACAATAAAATAAGCTCTAACTCCAATAAGCTTTAACTCACATGCAGATAGTGAGGATCTAGATGACGAAAAAGTCTCCATGATCACCCAAAAAATAAGTAGCAGAGAGTCAAATCAAAACAGCAAGCATTGAAGATGAATAATCGCAAAAAAGAAGAAACATCAGGTGAAGATGCCATTTATTGTCAAGACACAGGGAACCAATCTCTCTCTCTCTCTATATATATATGTAGTGAGTGGAGGCGGGCCTAGAAGTCAAAGAAGCATAAAATGGAGAAAAGGAAGAATACTTTAACGAGGTGTTTGGTTGCGTGACAAATTGAGCTTTTCAAAACATTAAAAAAGGGGTGTTTGACGATCATTAGAAATATATTTTGTATAGAATTTCTTCTTAATTAGACGAAAAATGGACGTGACATCCTTTCTTTTTACTTGTGGTTGGTCCCCCATTTTTATGGGGTGCTTGGTTGCGTGATAAATTATGGGGTGTTTGGTTGCATGATAATTTTTTGTACACTTTCATGATAAAAATTTGTATTAAAATAAAAAGTGAACTAACTCATGACATAAAATTATCATGTTTGGAGGGATGTGATTACAAAAAAGAGTAACCACCGCACATGACCAAATAAAGTGGGGGACCACAAGAAAAAAGAAAGAGGTGAGACCCTCTTTTTTGTTTAAGAAGAAAATCACTTTCAAAACATAAAATTGTCATGGTTGTCAAACACCTCTTTTAACAAGTTTTCTTACAATTTTTAAAAATTAAAATAAAAACTTCAATTATCATGCAACCAAACACCCCATTAGGTTTTTGGTACAATTTTATATATGTTTCCAAAGAGATCTACTACTTCCTAGCTAGATTGAAAAGAGGTGAAATCTTCTTTTCTTGTCTAGTGGTCTCCCACCCCTTTTAGGATTTTCGAAAGGATATGTGTGGTTCAGGTTATGCCATTAGACTTAATTATACGAGTGAACACCATTAATTTGTAATTTTGCTGAGTCCCTGACAACTCCCGAATATATATACTAGTTGATAAATTTTGTTATAAAAAGCATGCATGTATACCTGCCAAATACGTACACCACTGTGGTGCAGCGGCGCGAGGATGACTGTACAAAAGAAAGGAAGAAAGGGTAAGTGAGTAATGAAACAAAATCAACTAGCTAGTATAAAAATAAAAATACATATCCGTAAGTTTGTGGACATCGATCGGAGCAACCTAAAAATGTCTCGAGAAAATTAAGAAGAAGCTGGTAAAATAAATAGACCCCGGAGATGGTAGAAACTACTATAAGTCCTGCCAGCATTCTTAACGTTGGCATTTTTCATTACCATCCTCTCATTTAGTTGAAGGGGGGGTATCTCTTCAAAGAAAATATTTTTAAACTTGCGTACACTTGGTTGAAATTTTGGGTCTCCTAGTAAAACATTCCCATTTTTTATGGGACCAATCGTAAATAGTTTTATTTTTCATGTAATTTTTAGATTTTTTTTTAAAAAAAATGTATAAACCTAATCGTGTCTGACCCGAATCGACTCGGGTCACGCTCCAATCCGATTAAGTCGATTATAAGGTCCACCGACCCTCCACCTGGCCATCCTAGGTGGTCTAAAAGTCAGTTTCCTGTCACCGTCGACCCACCGAGGAGCCACCTCAGCTCAAGAAGGGGCCGGGGCACATGGGTTGCTTCGCAAGTTTTTGTTACATACATTATGTTACATGTTATTAGTCTTCTTATTAATTTCTTTCTAGTGACTAATATGTTACAAGCCTCTTGATCTGTAGTAATTACAAGGAGAGCAGATCGTCTCAGTGACCAAAATTTGTCTCCGTTCCTAATAAAAAATGATCGTATATATATTTCTGCCACTCAAGTGACGATTCAAAAATCGGTTCGATGAGCCGTTACCGAAAAAAACTAAACCGCCACCAATGTCTTGCTGACTTGTTACCGACGAGTAGTGACTTATTAAGATGTCGGTAGCGGTTCAGCCCTTTTCGATAGTAAGTTCATGACTTTTAAGTTGTGTTATTGATTCGTTGTTAAACCGTTACCGGAAAAGACTGAACCGCTAACGTCTTACTAACCCGTTACCGACGGATAGTGAGTTACCAAGACGTCGACAACGATTCAACCCTTTTCGATAGCGGTTCACCGAATCAATTTTTAAACCGTCACTTGCATAGCGAAGATACGTGACTGTTTCTGATTGGGAAATGAATCTAAGTCTTTTCACTCGGACACTGAGATGATCCGCTCTCCATAACAAGAGGTGATCGATCCGCCCTCAATCTTCCGCTCCTAACTTCCATGAGAGAACAAGTATCGGTTCCCGGCCAGCCCTATAAATACCCCCCCGCCGGAGAAGCCCCTCTCCACCCGTCGGCAGCAGCCAGCAGAGTTTCATCCCGCAGTCTTCAGCAAGACGACGGTGCTGCGCGTAAACTTCCGCAGTCTTCAGCATATATATATGGCGCTCAAGGGCTCGTTTCCGTGCGTCCTGGCGGCGGCGGCCATCGCCCTGCAGCTGGCCGCAGCGCTGAGGCCCGCCGGCGGCGCCCTCACCTGCATGGACGTGGACCTTGCCCTTGCGGAGTGCCTCCCTTACTTGCTGGGGGAGGCGGCCGCCCCCTCCCCTCCCTGCTGCCGCGGCGTGTCGAGCCTCAAGGACATGGCGGCCACCACCGCCGACAGGCGCCAGGCCTGCGCCTGCCTGAAGGACGCCGCCGCCGGCACGAAGGGGCTCAACGACGCCGCCGTCAGCGCGCTCCCGGCCAAGTGCGGCGTCCAGCTGCCCTACCACATCTCCAAGAACATGGACTGCAACCGGTGAGTTTTCACCGCATTGATTTGCCGGTTCTGACTTCTGATCGTGGCGCTCTCAACCTTCTTCTCTCTTTCTTCTTCTTCTTCTTCTTCTTCTTCTTCTTCGGCACCGGCCGCTTGTCTTGCAGGATCAGCTAAGAATCGCGCCGGAATTGATTAATAAAGACGAGGGCGGGCGTCGTCTACTATATCAAGTAACTAATGGCGCGTCTCGGAAGAAAGACACCCTCGCAAGCAGCAGTGAATCGGGAAGAAGATGATCGAATATATATATTTGTACGTGTATATGTGTACTACATATATATATGTCATAATATGTATTGTTCAACTCTCTTTTGCATGATATAAACTACGTACGTTGTCCGGTGGAAATTGCTAATACTGAAAGCTCTCCGACTTTTATATGTATATGAACCTTCCTTGTTCGCATGTATATCACGCCGAATATATATATATATCATACACAGATACCGGAATTTCAAGTCTGCAGTTTCTTCCTCGAGGAAGAAGAATTATATAACATGTCAAAATAAGACATGTGGAGCAAAAATACTTCTAAGTCAGATATAAATGAAAACATCAGACTATAATTTAGTTTCGGTTTAAAAAGTGTTTTTCTACATAGGTAATTCTGTATGCTCTCTCTCCCTCTCTCTCCGTATCATATACACACATATATATACCCAGACTCTAATCTCTGACAAATTCTAGAGCGAGGGTGCAAAAAAGGTGATAAAGATAAATTCGTTTGGTTAAGATTATGACACGTCACAAATAATTATGTGTAATCAGAATATGTTCGAAAAACTCAATCAAATATATTTAAGTTAAAATACGTGTAAGAGAAACATAGTGGAATTAATCGTCGTCACAAGGTGGTCATCCCGAAAAATGAAATGTCCTCACAAACAACGCACACAGATAATATCTGGCGACCCAGAGTCCTTAAAAGAGTAATTATTGGCGGCGTATGTGTGTCCAAATTCTCTGAACTAAACTATTGAAGTAATTAACCAGGTTTACATATATGTTTACCAGACACGGCCGGAAATATGGGAAATATGTCATGTTGAACGAATAAATAGATCGAGTAAAAAAAGAAGTAGAAACCCCTACTTTATAGAGTGTTTGGTTGTGTTTTTTTATTTTTTTAATATAATTTTTAAAAATAAAAGAGTTGAGATGTTGGGTTATTCTCTTTAGTTTCTCTCTTTTTTTAAAAAGCGAGATAATTTTCTCACTAATCTCTTTTAAAATAAAAACAAGAGAAGACTTGGTTTTTTTTTTTTTGAGATACACGGGGAGTAGCCCAAATAGGGTCTTAGCTTTTGTTCCATTTTACATTTGGTTTAATGTAGAATATTTAATTTCAACTAATGTTTTTAATTTTAAATTAGAGAGGTGGAAAAGATCCTATGGTTGATTTCCTTTTTTTTTCATATCCTAATTTACAAAGCTAATCAAATAAAAAATTTAAAATTTAACAAAACATTATTAATAAGGGATTTTGAAATAAGAAAATTACAGTAAAACAAATAAGCCCTCAGACGACCCTTGGGAAATCACAGGGTGACACTCTAACTGAAAGCCCTTAACTCACATTTGGACGGAAACAATGAAGTTAGTGAGGATACATATATGGATGAAAGAAAAGTCGATGATCTCTATGATCACCCATCCTTAAGTAAAAACAATAGAAGTCGACATCAAAGCTGCAAGTATATATTGACGATGAATAATCATCAAACTGAAGAAACATCAATTGAAGATGGCATTTATTTTGTCAATACAACAAGAAACCAATATACATATGGTGGGTGAAAGCCTAGAAGTCAAAGAGAATATAAAATGTAAAAAAATAATAATTTAATTAAAATTAGAGAGCAACGTCAGAGCCACACATGCGTGGTGTGATGAAATTTCAGTTAGAGAGAGGAAATGCCAAGGGGAACTAACTTGCAGATTGTAGACATGTAATGAAGATGAAGGATTAAACATTGATTAATTAAATTAATCTACTTACAATATATTAGATCTGTTTAAGTAAGAAGAGGGATGGTTACTTAAAAATAATATTTATCATTTTATAATTTATTTATTATTTTACGGATTTAATATTACATTTACTTTGTGATAATCAGATTATATTAATATATTTAATTTTTAAATTCAAATGATATTTTATGATTATCTAATTTTTAATATATTTAGATTACATATTCAAATGTCGATTTTTAATTCATCAAACAATCTTGGTCATTAAGATTTCAGATTTCTATACATGTTCGGATATAAGAAATGAATCTCAAGATTTTAGAATTTATATCTCGTGTTATCAAACGCCAAATATGGTACGTAGATTTATATGAATATTGGACTTAAGCGAGACTATCTGTAACTTAATTTGGTGAGTCCCTGACAACTGATCCGCAAGAGCTCTTGACTTTTGTATGTCCACAGGTCAATTATATATGGGAAATATGTCAACGTTCTATCTAATTCTGATTTCAATTTTGATTTTGGTAAATTATCTAGCTAGCTAGATCATACCCATATTCTGAATTTTGATGATAATTTATAGGATACATTACTTTGTTACATGTCTACTAATTCTCAGCAAAATCATGTAAAATTTTCTAAACGTCAATTTCTAAGTGCATTCCTAGGTAACAGCTTTTTTTGCCATTTTAAAATTTTTAAATCTATTTTTGCATGCGAGAGTTCATTTGTAGGTGGACAAGCCAATATGTCCTCCTTCTTATGTATTTTTCTTTCCATACAAAAACATTGATTTCTGACCACGTAAGTTTAATCATTTGCAAGCAGAACTTTTTCTTTTTTTGTCACACAAGTCTACCATTATTTAAAGTATACATTTAAGAGATCTTTCCTAAGGTCAAGTGTCCTTTGGCAAATGAATGTGACAGAGAGAGAGAGAGAGGAGTGGAATTCCTGGTTAGAAAGTAATTTTTATACATTTGTAATAAGATTATATACAAAAATAAAATCTAAGATATATAATCGAAGGCATGCAATTTATATATATGTACAACAGGATAGGGACCATCTCTAAAAAAAATGACGGAAGACCATTAGAAAAAGAAACAAAAGAAAGGTTTGCTTCTTCTTGTCGGCGGTGAAGAAATTCTTTGTAAAAATAATTTCAATACTTTCCAGACACCTTTCTAATAAATTTTTACATTATTCCTCTATCGTAAAAACTCATTGATCATATAACAAAATTCCCCTTTAAATGACCGTGTGCCACACACCGGATGATCGACAGGCAGGTATATATCTTTCGGCGCCTAACTTGGGAGTAGATAGATATGTTCTCGTACGTGCAGCCTGTGACCGGATGAGTATATATATATATAAAAGAGAAAGTAACCAAACAAAATAAAAATAAATAAATGCACATCCATACTTTTTTGGATAACTAAAAATGTCAAGCTGCTAAAACTAATAATCTCAACATTATATGAGATGATGTATCCATGTTGGATGTGTGGTATATACTCATCATTGCAGCATTTGCTTCCTTGCAACGCGACGTAGAAAAGAAAAAAAATGAAATATTTCCATACAAGAACTGGCTGGCTAGAAAGAAAGAAATATTAATGTACCTACATTTTTGGTATGAACCACATATCTAAGATGGATCACAACTTGATTAGTTATGAATTAAGATAGCATTACAACTGATGAAATAAAGAAGCAAAATATATATTGTAAACAATACTTCAACACGTGCTTGAAAAAAGATAGATGGATTTAAACTACAACGAGAATCAGACGTTAGTATTTAGTCTTGAATAGCTTAAATATTTAAGAAGGAAAAAACAGTAAGACTTAAAATATATTGTAAACAATGCCATCTTTTAATTTCCATGTTTCCAGTGGCTTCGTCCCTCTTCCGTGTCCTATCTTAACAAATCAAATAAGTGCATATTAATGTTTTTATTTTGAGAGATATGAAAACAGACAGTCGAACTCATAACTATACGTATATTTAATTTGTTTTTTAATTTTAATATAGAAAATGACAAAAAATTTGTATGCAAACACCCTGTAACGAGGGGTATAGAGTTATGTGTGATTTCGAAGAAGACGTTTATGTGGGGAGAAAAAGGAGGCATCGAAAGAGTTTCAAGCCGGAGGAAGAGGAAGTCATTGGAAGAAGAAGATGCCAACGAAGATAGAAAATGGTGAACAAAATTGTATCCAAACACCTTGTAACAAGGAATAGTTACCTGCGATTCCAAAGAAGACATCTACGGAAGGAGGAAGAAGACTAAAGGCCACAAGATGGAAGAAGAAGGTGTGAGAAGACCTTGGAATTGGAGAAAGAGAAGGTCGTTGGAAAAAGAAGACGTCGATGGAGACTAAGTCAAAATGTCACCAGAACTCCTCACCCTAGAAAAAAAATGGCACTAAACAAAATAGATGTCAAGGGCGAGGATGTCGAACTCTCCTGGGAGGACCTCCAAACTCATCCGCCGTCAAACAAGCCGTTCTACTAGGACCTCTTTGCAGACTTATAGTTGTCTCAGCCAAAAAAAAAAAACTCTTCTTCGTGACGTCGTCCAACTTGAAACTAATAAAAATGTATGTCTTATAAGTTAATCATATATGATATGATTCGACATTTTTAAAAATATCTCATTAAATTAATTAGCATATCTTTATTACTTGATGTTAGTAGGTAATAAAGTGTTTGATTGCATGCAGTGATGATTAAATCATGATGAGATCATGATAATAAAGATCAATCATCTAAATGTTTGTGATCTAAATACTTTAAGACATAAATATCCTTGAGATAAGATATTAAGGATCCGAATAGACTTGTATGTGTAATATATTTTCATATAATAAGAATGACCGATCTCATTGGTTATCAGTGTGAGGACACTGAGATACACACACAAATGTGATCATTATTGGAAAGAATTCACTAAACTGACCAATTTAAAAATCTTGATCGGTATCTTACTAAATTGTCTATCAAGATATATTCTATCATCATAGTAACACAGTTGAATCTTTGTCCTGAGTCTCTAAAGATGTATTACCAAATATACATTATACTTTGACAATTGACTTATGGTTTACCATTATGATGGTACAGTACAGTTAATAGATTAGGTGCAAGAGAAACTCAGTGAAGACAATAGAGCGAACAATAAGGGATCGTTCACTCTCGATAGAAGAGAGAATGTCATATGGGATAGCACTCTAAATCCTTGACTAAGATACTTAAGATAATTATTAAAAAAATTTCGAAATGATTCGAACTCGAGTACAAGATCCTATAGACTAAGAATATTTAGGAGTTGACAGTCAGTGTCAAAACCTCGCCTAACCGGGACGTTGGATGAATGAGGATTTAAATTCGTGTGATAAATAATAATAGAAGAGTTTAATGGATACTTTCATACTCTCTAAAGTCAATTGAGATCATAAGATGTGACATGTACCTTTTATGATAAAAAACTGTTAAAACTATTATCAGATAACGGTTTTGATTTAATTTAAAGAAATTATTCTTTTAAATTAATTAAACTTCAAACAAATTGACTTTTAGGCCTAGTGGGTCATACATATTAGATCTTTTCCAAAGAATGGGGAATAGGCATAATTTTATTTGAAGTTTTGAGTTTTTGTGAAAAAATCTAACTTCTATAAATAAAGAGCTTGTGAAGTCAAACCTTAACAAGATATAGAGCTAGAGCACAAACCTAGCAAATTGTCTCCTGTAGACATGCAAATTTAACCTAATTGAAGAACTTAAGATTCATGTTTTCCTAAGAAATACTTGAATTTTCTAATTAACAAACCAGATTTCCAAAGTACAAGCAAAACAAGTCTCCGGGCAAGATAATGTCTCGCACCCAGGGATGCCTGATATCACCCCATCAGGGATGCTAGGTACTATGTAGTAGGCAATGGTCAGCGCACACACCCACTTTTGGCGTGTGCCATATTTAAGGGCATTTATGGACTGCAAAACATCCCTAGTGTCAGGATGCCTGACGTCGCGGACAACGGGACATTATGTCCCCGTCTAACAATGTCAATTTCTGCCTGAAATACCCTTCTCCTTGGGTCTATAAAAAGACACCTCCTAACTACATTCTTAAAGTTGGAAAATGGTTTCAAAGCTCCATAATGTTGAAGAAAGATCCTAAGGCTCACTCACTCCCAAATCCCATTGCCAAGAGTACTTTGAGAGCTCACCATTCCTTCCATCATCAAGTACATCATCATCTCTACATCATCTTCCCATCAACATTACCTGTCAAGCTCTTCAAAAGCCTCTACATTTAAGGAAAGACCGGTAACCCACATCCAAGGGATCCCCATTGGGGTCCTAAGCAAGTCTTGAAGATCATCCGAAAAGGCTGTAGGATCTTTCAAGCACAAGTTGGTTGTTGGAGTACCTAACGGCGTGCCCCTAGGGACATCAGATAGTGTGTGTTGGGACGCATGGAGTCGCTAACCTAGAGATGTCTGGAGATCTGAACAGCCAGCCTTGGAGCATAAACCCATTTTTATTCCCCCATTATCCTTTATCATTTTATCTTCATGTCTTTGTTTTAGATCTTCGTGTTTGCATGTACATCTTTAATTTAATCATCTCATCTCCATCACTTAAAAACCATAAAAGGGAGGGTTGAAAGTCATTCCCAATTCAGTTAGTATAATTCTTTTTTTTGATATTTTTCATTTATTTTTTTGTAAGATGTTTCGTATTTTTAGTTTTAATCACTTTTCACTTATTTACTTAGCTTACTTGATTTTGTAGGAGCAACTGAGAAGAAAGAAGATAGAACTCTTGGCTTCAAACTCTTTCTTCTCTGCCAGTCGAGAAGGAAGAAGATAGAACTCATAATCTCTCAACACAATCTCTCTGCTAAGGTACACGTGATCACTTTCTTTCAATATTTGCATTTATTTTCTCTTTCTTTTCTGAGCCTTCAACTCTTGGCTAGCGCACACACCCATACCCCATCGCTAACGGTCATAAACCATTGAGGGACGAAGAGCGAGAACAAGCTGCCCACCCACACCTCCCTTCTCTCTCCTTAAGAAGGTAATCTCTCACGGTCATACTTGAATCTTGAAGGTTTCTCAAGGCCTAAAGAAATGAAGAACTCATTTATAGAAAGTAGATGGTGTGGATACCTCTAGAGACCGTCCATTTGAATAATTTTCAAAAAGAATGAACGCCCTTTCCTCATCCATGGTAAGGGATTTTGAAAATCTTATCAAATAGTTTCGTTTTACTTCATATTCAATGTCTAATTTTTCAAATTCGACATTAACTAAGACAAAAACCATGATATTTCAAAGATTCGATGTCTTCCGATGTCATAAATTGAATCCTTACAAAAACCATCATCATATGAGTTTGGATCACCTCATACGGCTGAAGGAGAGAACTCTCGTAGTCTCTAATAAGAGACACCCACTTAGCATGTCCCACTTAAGATATTCGGTGGAATCTCAAGAGATGAGGAGAGAGAAATAGGGTAACCTCGTCGTCAATATTGTCACTTGGTGAAATTTTCTTTTTCTTTTTTTATCATTGAGGTAACAACAATGTAACAATAATAAGCTGACCCATTTAGTAATAGGTCAACTAATAATAGTAATAGTTTATGCTACTAAAGTAACATGTTACTAACCCACACCTTTTTCTCCTCGGGTAGTCAAGTGAGTGATTATGCGAAGCATCTTAAAATGAGACACCTAGCTAGGTGAACATTATTGTTGACGGAGAAATTCTCCAGATATCTAAAGTAATCTAAAACTTTGATCATATTGTTTAATTACAATTGAACAGGACTTGATTGAGCATTGACACCGCCTTTAGCTGTTCGATAGCGCCTTTATCTTTCAAATTAGAGCATCAACACCCTTCAATTAAACACAAAAAACGTAGATTATTTCACGATTGTTCCAGATACTCTGTCGTACAAGACCCATGAGTTAAATTAGGAGACAAATTATAGCAAACTCTACGTTTTTTAAGGGGGTGGGTTTAAAAAACCTGCGCTCTTAGAGCCATGCTGAACTTAGGTAGCATTCTATTACTCCCTCTTACCCTCCAAGATATAGATGAGTTTTTTTTAACTAACACACTTTATTTTTTTATTTTTAAAACTAACACATTAAAAACTTAAATTACAAATCTAACACACTTTGATCAAAGTCGCATTTTAGAAACTCGACTTTGGTCAAAGTCGAGTTTTTAAAACTTGACTTTAAATAACATCAAAAGTCGAGTTTCTAAAACTTGACTTTCAATAATGAACGAGTCGAGTTTTTAAAACTCGACTTTAAAATTTTTAAAATAAAATCGATTTTTTAAAACTCGATTTTCACTAAAGTGTGTTAGATTTACACATAAAAGTTTTAGTGTGTTAGTTTAAATTTTTTTTAAAAAAAGTGTGTTAGTTAAAAAAAACTCCCAAGATATCTTCTTTGATCAGTAATTTCTTAGGATGTCACCTCTCACAATCGTCTAAACCTTTCAGTTCCAATCACCTTATCTTCTATTGCTAATCCCCATGCATGCATGACAAGACACCTCCAAGCCCTATAAATGCCCCCCTGCCGAAGGCGCTCCTCTCCTCCCATCGGCGGCAGCTAGCAGAGTTTCTCTTGGCTAGCACACACACTCATACCCCATCGCTAACGGTCATAAACCATTAAGGGACGAAGGGCGAGAACAAGCCGCCCACCCACACCTCCCTCCTCTCTCCTTAAGAAGGTAATTTTCCACGGTCATAATTGAATCTTGAAGGTTTCTCAAGGCCTAAAGAAAAGAAGAACTCATCTATAGAAAGTAGATGGTGTGGATACCTCTAGAGACCGTCCATTTGAATAATTTTCAAAAAGAAGGAATGTCCTTTCCTCATCCATGATAAGGGATTTTGAAAATCCTATCAAATACTCTTGTTTTACTTCATATTCAATGTCTGATTTTTCAAGTTCGACATTAACTAAGACAAAAACCATGATATTTCAAAGATTCGATGTCTTCCGATGTCATAAATTGAATCCTTACAAAAACCATCATCATATGAGTTTGGATCACCTCATACGGCTGAAGGAGAGAACTCTCGTAATCTCTAATAAGAGACACCCACTTAGCATGTCCCACTTAAGATATTCGGTGGAATCTCAAGAGATGAGGAGAGAGAAATAGTGTCACCTCGTCGTCAATATTGTCACTTGGTGAAATTTTCTTTTTCTTTTTTTATCATTGAGGTAACAACAATGTAACAATAATAAGCTGACCCATTTAGTAATAGGTCAACTAATAATAGTAATAGTTTATGCTACTAAAGTAACATGTTACTAACCCACACCTTTTTCTCCTCGGGTAGTCAAGTGATTATGCGAAGCATCTTAAAATGAGACATCTAGCTAGGTGAACAATATTGTTGACGGAGAAATTCTCCATATGTCTAAAGTAATCTAAAACTTTTGTTAGATTGCTTATTCACGATTGAACGGGACTCAATTGAGCATCGACACCGCCTTTAGCTGTTCGGCGACACTTTTATCTTTCAAATCAGAGCATCAACACCGGTAGATTTCGCCTTGCCGCACAAGGCCCCCGAGTTAAATTAGGACACAAATTATAGTAAACTTTACGTTTTTTTTTAAGGGGTGGGTTTAGAAAACTTGCGCTCTTAGAGCCATGCTCCACTTAGTAGTTAGCATTCTGTTACTCCCTCCTCCCCCTCCAAGATATCCTCGTTGGGTCAGTGATTCCCAAGGATGTCACCTCCCACAATCGTCCAAACCTTTCAGTTCCGATCACCTTATCTTCTGTTGCTAATTCCCATGCATGACAAGATCACCTCGGAGCGCTATAAACGCACCCCCGCCGGAGACGCTCCTCTCCTCCCATCAGCGCGCGGCAGCTAGCAGAGTTTCATCTTCAGTCCGTAGGTACATAATAAATTTTCAGGGCAAGCGCATGGCGCTCAAGATCTCGCTTCTGTGCGTCCTGGCGGCGCTGGCCATCGCCCACCTGGCAGCAGCGAAGCCCGTCGGCGCCATCACCTGCCTGGACGTGGACCTCGCCCTCCGGCAGTGCGTGCCTTACTTGGTGGGGGCGGAGGCCGACCCCTCCCCGGCCTGCTGCGGCGGCGTGCTGCGCCTCAAGAACATGGCGGCCACCACCGCCGACAAGCGCCAGGCCTGCGCCTGCGCGAAGGCCGCCGCCGCCCGGGTGGAAGGGGTCAAGGACAGCGCCGTCAGCGACCTCCCGGCCAAGTGCCACGCCCCGCTGCCCTACCCCATCTCCAAGAACTTCGACTGCAACCAGTGAGCTCTCCCTTTTTCTGCAATTTCTGTTCTTCCCGGCGCTTCACCGGTCCTTATCGTCACGTTCCATCTTCTCTTTCTTCTTCTGCACTCTGCCGTGTCGCAGGATCGGCTAGATCTAAATGAGGGCTCTCTCCGATCTCAGCTCCGGTGGTGTCTGGTTTCACAAAGGTCGGCGTGGAGTTCGTAAGGGTCGAGAGAAATCCTGGCGGCAGTGAACTTTTTCACTGGGATAGGATCGATCATATGTAATAATATTCAACGCTTTTGAATAACTACGTACGTTGCTTAATTGGTGCAAATTTCAACGTGCTGAAAAAAAAAATTGACAAACAACACATGACTTTGACATACTATTAAAACAAGTGCACATATAAAAGAATATGTCCTAAACTCCAAGACAAAAATTTAAAAATGAACAAGCATAGGACAAAAATAAATATAACTTTAATTCGGTTATAAATCTATTCTTTAACATATTCGGACATAGTCACCTAGCGACATCTATGTTGAGAAGTTTTAAACGCCGAATAAACTCTCTGACAACTGTTATAAGACCTAATAATCATCATGTCAAGGTGGTGTACAAATCACATAAATTAATGGTCTCACGAAGAAAATCATGATTACGAATAAAACTTTGAGAAGATAAAAAGATAAAACTAGACCACAAGACAAAAACGGCCGTAAAACAAGCAAAAACAAAACATAAAACAATTTAGATGAATCGAGCACCATCAGTACTCCAGTACACAAAAAAATATATATATTAGAGTTGGTCAAGGTTGAGAAATTTTCACAGCAGCGAACTTTTCGTTGAGATGGGATCGATCATATGTAATAATATTGGGTGGTATTGAGTAACTATGTTGTCTGGTGCGTGCAAATGTCTACGTATCGAAATCTTTATTTTTTCGACAAATGAACATGTTTGGTTGTACTATTACACATAAGAGAGTAAGTTTGAAACTCAAACATTAATTTAGAAAATAACAAATACACCACGAAGATAAATATAACTTCGATTTTGTTGGAAGTCATTTTCTCCAACGCACTCGGACATATCACATAATTACATGCGTGTTGAAGTGGAAGATGGAATAGCAAAGATATATATCAAACTCTCTTTACCGAGTTTGACAATTATCGTAGGACCTAATGATCACATCATAAAGATATAAATGTTGCCCATGCTCATGATCTTAATTGCTAGGAAGAACGTGACTATCAATAAAATTGGAGAGGACGACGAGACAAAATTAGGCCACGAGACAAAAGAGGACAACAAACAAAAACAAAACAAAAAACAGCTTAGATGAACTGAACACCATCACTCCAACTCAAAAAAAAAGGAGAAAACATTTAGACACACATTTAGACAAGTATTAGAATAGAGGTAAAATTAAGCAAACGCAATTTCAGAGAAAGAAGAAGATACCAACGAACAGGGTTCAACGCCTGGCTTCCGGTGCTGTGCGACGCTTTCCCTGCATACCCAAGTCTTTTTTTTGAAACATGGGATGTAATATATTCAAAGCACAAAGGAGTACATGAACAACATTACATGGACCGAAAAATGAGAAAATAGACACACTATGACGACGAACAGACTGACTATAGTTCCGTTGAAGTGAAACTTATCCGACAAACACTGACGTAGCCACCAGACGACTAATCGTCGAAGTGCAAGGACGAGAACTCCCTCAATGGAGTTAGCTGATTGCGTCGAGATCGAAAAATCACATCAAAATGGTGTGGATATCGCCCAGACTATCAGTCCCGAAAGTGAGAATGTG
This sequence comes from Cryptocoryne crispatula var. balansae, assembly GCA_036172225.1. NCBI lineage: Eukaryota > Viridiplantae > Streptophyta > Magnoliopsida > Alismatales > Araceae > Cryptocoryne > Cryptocoryne crispatula. Next base: position 9,623,187 of record CM069921.1, on the reverse strand, counting down.
ACTACTAAGGAAATATGGAAAGATAAATTGACAGAACCTAACCAAAACATGATGAAGAACAACATGATAAAACGCTGACAGAACAAACATAGATACGTCTGGCTCGATGGCTCTAGTGCACATAGACAAAACAAAAAGGCTAAACGTAAATTTAGGCAGAGCACTAGAAAATGAGCGACACCACAACACCGAAACATTTTGGGAGGAAGATGGTAACCTTAACCTTCCTCCCAGACTAAGAGAAGCTCAAAATGGCAATGGAGGTCGCCGATTACCCAAGTCACTCTGTTGTTTATTAATCTTTCCTGATAAATATGTATATCCCACACCCACACGCCACTCTTTGTCATTTCAATTCTGCAATCTCTTTCTCACCAATAGAAGATTATCAACTTATCAAGTCAAAGAATCGGGGGAGGCGTGTGTGGTAGAGATATTTCTCCAAGATGGATATATATTGATTATCAACACATCAGGATATTTTAGTCTGTGTAAAAAAACGTTTTTCTACACAGGTAATTCTATATTTACTCTATTTGCATCCAAACTACTTATTATATTTTATATTTATATAAAGCTCAGTGCAATTGCATGGCCTAAGAGAGTTAATAATTAAGTACCTATTCAATAATATACAGTCCAACGTATTAATTGCTTGCATCAGAAAAAAAAAACACATATCCCAGGAATACAAAGGAGTGTACCAAAATATAAGTATCATGCCTATTTCACTCGTTTATCTTAAACCTCGAGAGTAAAAGTAAAGATAATAAGGATAAATTATTCATTGTGATCATCCCTAGCCCCATTATGCTTTGCTCTCTACGCACAGTGAGTTCTGAGGATAACTATATCATATATTTGATGGGACAAAGATAAATTTGTAGATAAATAGATATTTTTATGCTTTAATCTTGGTTACCTTATATTAATTTATCTTTTATTTTCATGAATATATTTTTAAGCAATCACGTAAAATGTAAATGAAGTTAGAGAAATAAAGATAGATTTGAAAATATAATAGAAGGACCGGTGATCAAAAGAACAAGAACTAGAGTTTTCTTCATAGATAAAGACACCTACATTTTCCCAAATTTATCAACATCAATCACGCACCACCACACGTTGAAAAATTTTGCCGAAATCCTCCAAGATGAAAATTCACACCTTTTTGAATAAGGAAGAAAATTGGGGATTTTCATATGGTTCGATTCGATCATCTTCGAAGTTGATCTCAAGAGAAGAAGCAAGAAGGACTGCATTTTTTTTTCTTCTTCCTTCCTCTTCTCCTTTCAGACCATCAGCTCTTCTTGATGGTAGTAGTTGTTGTGGCCGGCGGAGACGCCAGGTTCCTCTAGACATAAAGCGCGCTTGCTCTCAAGTCCATGGGGGTCCTGAAGCCTCAGCTCACTACCGACTGTATCTATCGCTTGAAGAAGGGGGGGAAAGTAAAATCCATAATCAGAAAAGCAAGGGATCACCAAGAGAAGCCGATGGATTGTGTACCTTAGTGGAGAGGTTCCTTCTCTCTAGCTATGTTTGCATGGCCTTGCCGGACTCTTCCACCTCACAAGTTGTGTGATTGGATTCCCATCATTAGGCTCCATTCTTCATGCCCTGCAGCACAAAGGACCCGATGAACACTACTCTCATGTCGACATGAAGATCAAGATTACTGCGAGGGGGCATATCCTTGATCCCTCTCCCTCTCTACATCTCTTTCATCTCCTCCCCTCAGCCTGATAACATGTTTAATTATGACCATCTCCATTCTTGTATATAATCCTTGAAACAGTCCCTAGCTAATTTTGCCTATCGCCGATAGGAGAAAAAAAAATGCTCGTTTGATTGAAGAATCCCGGCAAGCTCCAATTTCAATGGATCTATAGCAGATATGATCACACCCCCTCTCCAATAGAACATGTAACGTGTTGGAAGTGTGATGGGAGTACTGCTCCTCACAAGAATTGAGCTAAAAATCATGTGGATATAGAAAGAGATGCATAATAAAAGAAATCACAATGTTCCTCACTTCATGAACTCTCTTACAAATCTTGAATTACAAATTGAACAAATAGACCCATATATATATATATAAGTCGTGTGCGATTGCTCATGATGAATTCGGGCACATTAATTTCCATGAATCTACAACAAGATGATCTATATATCAATCAATCAACAGGAGCACACAACAATGAATCTCTTGGCTTCTCGATCAATCTCCCACACCCTGAACAAAGCCTGAAAGTTTAAAGCTGCAGACGGGTGAGGGCTCACATATATATAGGAGCTCGACTGAATACCCACCCCACCCATTTTCTACTCGTCCTTTTGCTACTCTGACTGTGCAGCACACTGTCTGAATCATGGCACAAACTTAACCCCAATATGCTTATCCCACCCAAAACAATGCGAATAACCCCCCCTGCGGAAAGCATCTTCAGCTCATCGAGTATGGGAGTCTCTTTCTTTGGGTGTCCTCTTTCTTTTCTTTTTCTTTTTTTTTCCCCTCCTTGAAAACTCGGCGCGGTTGCTTGGCTCGATGAGCGAGAAGAACAAGCCTGTCCGACAGCGTCGGTACGGTTGGACTTGTGCTGCTGACCAGGAAAGAGGGGAGCTGCTCTCTCTCTCTCTCTCTCTCGGTTCGGCGGTCTGTCGGGCCGAGGAATCCCACGCAAGTGAGGCCGCCCTGTTTTACTTTTCATGTCCATCCTGCGAATGGGTGGAAAGATTATCTATATCTATATATATGGATATTGAGATCACTGCTAAAACGTCTGAATATAACAATAACAATTTCCTTTGTAAATCTCACCGTGTATTTTTTATTTTTAAAATTAAAATTTCATGTTTCAGGAGAGATATGAAACTAAACCTGGACTCAAATGGAACATCGCCCTGCAGGTATATAGATATATATATATATATACCTGTCGAGCACGTCTCGATCTCTGTACATGCATGCATGATTAGCCAAGGTATTATATGACGTCGTCGGCATGCATGCATGAGGTCATATATATATATATATATTGACCTACACAAACGATCGAAGAGGTGTGTTAATTATTAGAATGATTAGATATAGAAAAGAGTACTGTGTCGAGATATAAGAGAGAAACATCCACTCCACACACGGTCCGAAGGGTTTTGTGTAGGATAATCTATTTATTTAAAATAGTATCTACAAAAAGTATAGTTTCATGGCTATTATCTTTCTGGACAAGAAATATTTTCTCTCTCTCTTCAACTTTTTTTTAGTTATACATGTTTCTTACCCTGTTCTTTATCGCACCTTACAAGTATAATATTTTTTATATTTTTTAAATATATTAAATTTTATTTTAGTATACAACATTATTATAAAAAGTATTCTTCAAACAAATACCCCCCATATATATGTTAATATGTATATGTATATATAAGCGACTGCTGGCATGACCGGCCTATCGAGGACAGTGAGATGTATGGTAGTTAGGGGTGAGCATTAAATGGTTCAAACCAAAAAATCAAATTGAATCGGCTTGTTAGGTTCGATTCAGTTTAGAAGTTCTCCAAACCGGTTTAAACCAAATTAAACTGTTTGAATTGATTTAATTAAAAAATTATATAAAAATTGTTATAATATTCTTAAAAACAAGATTTTTATAATTTTATAATAAAATAATAATTATTTTGATTATTTTTAACTTAAAATTAATATCTATATAAAAATAATTAACTAAAATATTTTTATATATTTTCGATTTAAACCGATTCAAATCGAACTAAATCGAATTGAAATCAACTTGGTTTAATTCGATTTGAAGAGTTGAATCGGTTTAGTTCAGTTTGAAAAAATATATATATTTCAAATCAGACCAAATGGAATCGTGCTCAGCAATAGGGGTGGGCACAAAAAGGTTCAAACCGAGAAACCAAACCGAACCAGCCCATTCGGTTCGGTTTGGACCCCCTTTCGGTTTGGTTCGGTTTGGAAAATCTCCAAACCGATTTAAACCAAACCAAATCGTTTAAACCGATTTATTCAAAAAATATAAAAAAGCTATTATAGTATTAATAAAAATAATATTTTTATACATTTTATAATAAAATAATATTTATTTTCATTATTTTTAACATAAAAATCAGTATATATGTAAAAAATAATTAATTTAAATATTTTTATTTATTTTCTGTTTAAACCGAACCAAACCGAATTGATTCGGTTCGATTTGGAAGGGTGATTCAGTTTGGTTTGATTTAGAAAAAAAATAGTCCAAATCGGACCAAACCTAACCGTGGCCACCCGTACTCAGGAATAGTAAACTAGTAGCAGTGAGATCCGATCGAACGCCTGGCTAATTAAAAAATAAAAAATAATAATAATAGAAAACGGAAAGTAACAACATTTCAGGGGACCGTGGCCACGGCTGTCTCTATCTCTCTCTGTTGACGATCCCTAAAAAAAAAAAGACTCAAGAGCTCTACCCTTCAATAATGTCGTCGTCGGACCCCTTGGACTCTTACTTTTTATTTATTTATTTATCTGGTTGTTTATTCAAAATGATGATCTGGCACGTACGTGTGGGCTCCTCCAGCTTGCTCGAGGTGGCCGATCCAATCATTCTGCCCGAGACCCCCCCCCCTCTCTCTCTCTCTTTCTATCTCTTTACTGTTCCATAATGAAAGTTACAATACAGAAAAAGATGTTACGTAATACAAGAGTTTGCTGGGGTCAGTTTTGATATTCACATTAATGTATGGTCTAGAAATTAACATCGGTTGTAAAATTGACCTAATATATATCGACTTTGATACCGCCGCCAAACATGACACTCTGTTTCCTTACAAGTATGTGTGTGTTTCGGTTAGTAGGGTGTGGAGAATCCTTTTTTATTTTTATTTTTTATTATTATTATTTGCTCTCGTCGTGAGTTGGACAATAATGACACGCACTCAAAGTGCTGGTATCACTTATCCTTCTTAACTAAAAAAGTACGGTGTTGATAATTAAGTAGCACTTCGATTCGAGAGAATGGGTAAAAACAATTAAATCACCCCATTAATGGCATGCAGCTCTGACTAACTATATCTCTTGGGGGATTAAGTTAGAAGAACTCTAAAATTAAATATGTTTTTGTTGGAATTAACCCAAACATAGAAGATCTCCGGAGAAAGTCACTCGTTCGCACCATTGTTGGATAAGTGGACTAATTATAATTCAATTGTGATAACGTTCACAATATAATTAATGTGGGAAATCTAAAATTTTAGATATTAAGATAATCGAGATCAAATTTAATAAGTATAAGAATATTTTCTCTCATGGCTGATGTGGGATTAACCCACCTAATATTCTTTCTCTCGATCAACCATGGTCAAAACCACGATAAGAACACACGAGACAGTGTCGAACGAATGTAAGAGTATAACCACCGGAGCCCTAAAAACTAACCTAACTCTGATATTGTCACGACCCGGATTTTAACATGCACAGCGGAAGATAATCCGGCGCCGTAACCCTTGAAATATATCGGTTTGGGGCAAAACAAGATTAAATTCCAATAAATAACTCCAATAATTCTATCCAAATTATCACTAAGAAATTACAATTGAAACACCAACATTGAACAAATAATCTACTAACACCTCTGATTCCAAAACCCCACTACGCTTCTGCTGCGCTAAACCTGTAATCCTGAAAAATAATAAATATTGGAAGGGGTGAGTCACACAGACCCAGTAGGACTTACACCCAACTAGCCCACTATATTAGACAAGTCCTACTGATAATAAAGATATAAACCCCAAGCAAAAATCAGATTATAACAACTATACGTAAAGCTAATCATCAAGATTCAAATAATTAAATAAGATGCTTTTCTACCCATTATATAGATTAACATGATTCACCAAATGCATACTAATACAACTCTATATGCACATACCACATAAAAGATGAATTAAATGCAATACTTCACTAATCTACATGCAATAATGGAAGCAAAACTAAATTATTTGTCTGAGTAAAACACATGCTTCACTTGGACATTGTAGCTATGTTCCAGGACTAGCACCAGATTTACCATATAGTAGAATGTAACATATAGTAAGCTAAATCCCATAGGACACCTAGGCAGGGTGCACTTAGGATGAACCGCGTATCCGGATCAAAGGATGCTCCGGACCGTCCTATTTCATCCGTCGCCCACGGGCCACTAACCATAGTCTGGTGAAGTGCAAATCACATTACAAAATGCAGCACACTGCATCAACTACATCTCACAAGCTGAAGGCATATATTACTCAGACATACACCAATTAATCCGATTAGACATGCTAAGAGTAAACTGACATAAAATACACCTATATGCAACCCTATGCAATGACATAATTAAGAAGATTACAACTACACCTACATGCATGTTAAGTCATGATTAACCAATCTAATGCACAACTAATAAGGCAATGCACTATTCTAAAATCATGCAATCTACTATGATTTAATATGCAATTAGTAATATTAGGTTAATTACATACTAAATCAACTATATATTTCTTACTAATTAACTCTTAACAATTATAGTTGGTTCATAGCTTAAATCGAATATACATAGATATATAAGATCATAAATATCCTACAATGCTCTTTACATAATTATATGCACTCAATCTATCTTAACATGATAATGATCATATTAAATAAACATCTAAGTATAAACACCTAAATTAACTTCTAATTGAGATCATACACACAAATAAACCCATCTAACTAACTAAATATACTTTTCTAACCAAAATTAACTAATCGTATTTTAATGCCTTAATTAATATATTTAAAGTGATAAGAGATAGTTATGATGCCTACCTGATCGACGACGATAAAATTAATTGAAATTCAAGAAGAACCGGTTAACAATCTGTCAAAATAAATAAATGAATAATTAAATAAATATTAGAGAAAGAGATGATATTTGAATAAAATGAGAGAGATAATAGATTGAGGAGAGAGATATATAGACGATAGATAGGGGAGAGGGATAGATAGAAGAGAGAGAAAGGGGATATGAGAGAGAGAGGTACCGCGGAGGGGGGGGAGAGGTTGGCGCGCGCGGGTGGCGCACCGCGCGGGGTACGCGCGGAGGGCGCAGGCGCGTGCGGCGGACGGCGGGACCGGGCGCCGGGCGAGCGGCCGTGGACGGCGGCGACGGGGGCTTGGTGCGCGCGGCGGTGGGCGGGGGGGCGCTAGCGGTGTGGCGGGCGGCGGGGCTGACGCCTGGCGGTGGTGCAGGTGGCCGGGGTGGCGCCGGCGTAGGCTGGCGGCTGGCCGCGTGGAGAGGGAGGTGGTGCAGGTCCGCGGCTGGCTGTGACCGGCGGCGGCGACGGCGGCCGCAGGAGGGTGGCAGGGAGGCGACGGTCGCGGGAGTTGGGTGGCAGGGAGGCGCCGAACGGCGTCGATGTGTGGTGGCCGGGTGTTGCACGCGCGGAAGAGAAGAAGAGGAAGGAAGAAGGACGGGCGCGGGCTGCTGCGCGCGTTCGCGGCAGAGAAGGAGAAGGAAGGAGAAGGAGGGGGGGACTGCTGCACGCGTGCCCGCGGGAGAAGAAGAGGGAGGCGTGGAAGGCAGGGGCTGCTGCGTAGGGAATAAATAGAAGGGGGAGGGAGAGTCTCATCGGGACTGGGGAAGAGAGGTAGAGTTCGATCGGGAGAGGAGAAGTTGAATCTGATCGGGAGAGGGAAGTAGAGTTCGATCGGGAGAGTAAAATATAATTAAAATATATAATCTAATTTAAATATTCAAATTATAATAATAAAAAAAAAATCAAAACATTACGGATATTATGCGAAAAGTCTTGGAATCTAGGTATCATGTTAATCATGACCAGACGTAGTAAAGCATAAGAATACTCACTTAACAATCAAATTTATAGATTTTTTTTTTTGAATCGCCGTATTCTTTATCAATTTGCTCACCTCTTCTTGATCTCCCGTGGAGTTGATGGTGACATGAAATCATGTGATGATCCTGTGGGGGCGTCCTCCGCCAATCTTACCATCCAAATGAGCTGTCTCGAGCGCCCCCACTTGTGTCTACCTTTTAGCTCCAACCCCTCCCTCCCTCTCTCTCTTTCGGAAGAAGAGGGTAAAAAAAAAAGACCAGCTTTTTCTTCCTTTTGAAGGTGTCGGGAAAAGGAGGGGCAGTCCTGGGTCAGACCGACGTCGGCCCTCTCCACCGCGGCCTCCTCTACCCCCTCCGGCGGGCCTCCGCCGCAGCCGTCGCACGACACGAATCGCTCCGTCGCCTTCCGGAACGGCGGGCCCGGGCCCCGCCGCGCGTGGCAATTCCGCCGGCCTCGACCGGCGTCTCTCTGTCTTCGGCGAGGGCGCCGGCGGCTTATCTTGTCCGACCGGCGGCACGGCAAGCGGAGGACACGGGCGGAGGCGATGCCGACCTCCCATCTTCTCTCCCGGCGACGGCACGGAGCGAGAGTCGGGTCCCCTGTGTACATATTGCACCTCTCCGCCAGCTGCATCTGTTTGTTCTCGTGTTGATATATTCATATTCTCCCCCCCACTCACTCACTCGACGGCGGCGCCGCCGGCAGGCCCGATCGTGTCCGCCGGTACGCGGATTCCATGCTTGGCGTCTTCCGGCGATCCGGAGAATAATCGAAAAGCCGAAGGATGATCGAGCTGAAGGGGGGCGATCCGGCGTCTTCCACCTCTCCGTCTTCCGGAGAGACCCTTGGAAATTGGAAGGGGTGATACAAATTTAACGGATTCCGAGTATTTCATATTCTATAAAATACATATGCGAAGAACAAACATCAATTTTCATACATTAATTGTTCAGAGACGAGAAGGAAGGAAAAATATTTTGTATTATATATATAATACGAGCGTGGAGAGACTGGGGTGGGGTCCCATGCATGCATGCATGCATGCAGTGTCTGAGATAGGAATTATAAGACGCCGCCTCAGGAATGGGCCGATGTGACAACACAAGATTGATTGATCAGCTGATCCCCAGGCATGCCCAAGATTATATTTTTATGCAAATTGAGAATCACAAGCATCATATTTAATATTTTTATAAAGGTCAAAGGGGCGACTCCTCCTCTCTTCCTCCCGGCGGTGCCTCTCCTTCTTGATTATTTCTGCTCTGCCAAAAAAAAAATCGATGGATTATGGCGAGACTAGCGTCTGCATGTGAGGGGGAGGGGAGGGGGGTCTCCGTCCACCCCTCATCATGGATCGAGTGGAGTAAAAGCTGCGGACTGGTCTTGATCTCCCCATGGCTGCACTTTGGAATCCTTTGCTCAATGATTCCTATCTTCACAGCCCATCTACAGCCAAGCAATCTCTCTCTCTCTCTCTCTCTCTCTCTCTCTCTCTCTCTCTCTATATATATATATATATATATCTCTGTGTGTGTGTGTCTGTATATATATCCGAATGTGTGGGCGCGCGCGAGGGTTTGGATGGCTTCTAACGGTTGGTGGAGACGAGTTCATACCTCCACATATGAACGAGAGAGATGGAGCTCAGCGCATTTAAAGATCAGAAGAGAGAAGATCTTAAATGCAATGGACTAACCTCTCAAGTGAGATTCGAGGGTTGCAATCAAGTTTTAATTGTGTCGACCAAATTATAATACGGTGTTCAGGTTTGACTCGTCTGTTCTACTCTACGCAACTTTATATTCGAGTCCAAACTCGAGCAACATTTAATTAAGTCTGACTGTTTACTTAATCGAGTCGAGCTCCGAAACCTAGAATAACAACTCGCTCGCAGCTCAAGTTCAGTCCAAATTCAGGTTCGAACTCGATGTGAACTCGTAAACTCGAACTTGATTTAAAGGATCGCACTCACCGTTAATCTCAAACTTCAAGTCATTTATAAAAGTAGATTTAAGTTATGTTAAATTTTATTTTAACTTATTTTATGTGTTACAATGATGATATTTAATGCGAGCTTGCGAACTCGAACACGATCTAATATTTAAGTTCTGCTCATTCGTTAGTGAATGAAAAGATTATGCCTTTGTGCAAACTTGTTTGTTTAAGACAATAAATAACTAATTAATCTGTGAGTTTTTTGTCGAGACAGGTTATATACTTGTAGAATGCACTAGCTCATTGCACCCTTAGAGAGTCCACCGTAAGAGTATGAAATTTAGAATCTGCTTGAAAGAAATCCAAAAAAAAAGAAAGATTAATAATGGACTATACATGTGTGATCATAACAACTAATTTAGCTTAGATGATCACAACAGGCTCTTGGATAGAAACATAAATAAAGAACAACAATAAGAATTAATGTATATGTACACACACACATACACACTGAGAATCGATAACTATATACAGTATTAATCAGATATGTTATATTTTTAGCACTGTTCATAAATGTACGTTAAGCATGCACGATGTATCTCCAATCAAAGCTCTAAGCTACATATATCGTGGTTGTATATGTATTTATGTGGGCGAAGAAAGTGAGACAAACGAGAGACAGAGGAGGAGCATGCTTAAATATATATTCGTCGGTCAAGACTCTTTCTTCGTCCCTTTATCATCTTTCCCCAAGTGCATGCGCAAGGGGTGCCACCCGCCCAAGCTCCTCCTTTCCAAGGTCCAGTTTAAAGGTGTTCATAGTTTGGTTTTTGTAGGTTTCAAATCATATTTTATTACAATAGAATATTGTAAATTATATTCCATTAAATTTTAATGTATATGTTTTTACCTTAATTTTATCATGATAATTCTCTATAAATTTTATTTTTATGATAAAAAATATACACATATTGTTGATAAATATAACTTAAAATAATTCTTAGATCGGCTGATATGATTTTAGAAATCAAACTAAATCATGGATTTGATTTGATTTTTCGGGTTGAACCCATGAACAATGAACACTCCCCAATTCCAGTCATTCTCCAGGCCTCCTCCTCCTCTTCTTCTTCTTCTCGCAGAGAGGGAAGGATAGACCTCTCAGTCACCACCACCTTAATCAACGAAGTTTGAACGTTTTGCATCTTTGTCTTTTAAGAGAAATTAGGATGAGCGTTCTTTTGTAGGGTCGTTTTGCTTTGTGATCACCTCCTTCCCCCACATTTGACTGCCTCTTCTCCTTCCTTTGCCCTTTGTGCTCCGCATGCGCAGAGAGAGAGAGAGAGAGAGAGATGTCTCCTTTCTTGCGTCCCCTAACGCAGAGACCGGAGGGTCCATGCAGAGCAAAGATCAAAAGAGCGAAGACAAAAAAGAGAAAGGTAATTGAATGAAGAAAAAAAAAGTGAGGAGAAAGAAGGAAAAGGAGAGGAAGGAGGAGGAAGATGGAGAAGCAAAAGCACAAAAGAACCGTGGGAGGGGAATGAAAGAAAAAGAACAAGAACCAAAGAGAAAAGATGAACGAAGATGATGAAACACATCCGCAGTGTCTTCTTTTCCCCACAGTAATTATAAGGCTAAACAATTCCTCTTTATACCCACCTAATGCTGTACTGCCCAAGAGTCATGTTTACCAATTGTATTCCATGTTTTTATGGGTGTCATTTTTGAAAGTGACTATGACATAACAATCATCTATAAATAACTGACTATGCAAATTAAAGCTTTGGCATATAAATTTAGTTGATTAAATTTTAAATGTTAATTCGATCGTCGTATATGATATATGATCTAAACTAAAATATATCGGTATAAGATATATTAATTGATTAAATCAATGAATTGGTAACAATTTTGATTAAGTAATTTTTGATATAGTTTGGAAGAGAAAAATTAATAACGGAATTAAGTGTGCGTTAGATGGGGATTGAGGGTAATAATCCCATATAATTGACGAGTTAATTTCTTTCAGACTATAAATTAACATAGTAGCTAGTCGTTAGGTAAATTCATTGATCTGATCATTACAGATATCTCCATAGATACCCACCTTTCTTGTCACTCTATGTAGCGGTGAAGTGGTGGCAATATTATTGTAAAGAATCAATTTCAAAGAAAAAAAAAAGATAATATATATATTAAAGGATTCACAATATATGGTGGGAGATAATGCATGACAGGGTTTTGCTGCAATGACCAAGAGGAGGAGGAGGAGGAGATGACCATAGTGAATATAGGGAATGGCATGACACATAAGCACCACCATTGAACAAAAGGGATATAAGGAGAGATATTACTATAATCCAGAGGTAGAGGGTGTATCTTGTACCATAAAATTTGCATAGAAGTATGAAAACATCAAATATATACTAATATCCAAACATGTACATGTTTAACATATGGAGCTATGATCACATAAAGTAAAAGCTGTTGATGTTTAGAGCAAGATAACTTGCAAGGTTACTAGATTCTGAGTCTGACTCACAAAACATACCTGAGAGTCTCTCAATTCTTACTAGTTTTGTAATATTATTAGATTTCATCTCTACAAGGTTTACTGGGGCCAAGAATTTTGTAACTGTGGCACGTAGCTATACAAAAAAAATCATTTTATTAATATCTTTTAAAGGTTAACCATTAATTTACCTCTCTCTTTTTGTATATATATTTATTTATACACGAAAAAAGCCTAAATATATATACATATATTTATACACGAGCAAAACATAATATACCTTTAGATTTAAATATAAAAAAATCGAAGCTTAGCCCAACGCCTTTAATGCAACTCTCCTACCCCGGTCGATAAATGGTAAATGCTTCTTTGATAACCTTCAATAAAGCAAGAAAAGTTAATAAACGTAAAGTCAAGAATTCTGTATAATTTCAAAAGGGAAGAAGAAATATTAATCACGCTCTCATAAAAATATTAAATAAGCACACAGTGGGATTATCTGATAAACTATCTTCTAGATTTTTATCTATCGAATTAATAATAATAATTTTGAAATAACATCAACGATAGTATTCAACAGTAACACAAAGGCTCAAAAACATTGTTTCTTGGAGAAATTAATACGCGATCCGTTTGTATGGATCTGCTATAACGATAGGTCCGGTCAGTAATTCAATTTAACAAGAGATCCTATTTTTTTAATTGCTTTCATTTCCGCTCCAAAACTAACGGCAAGCAACCTTGCGACGTTAAAATATAGATGATATATCTTTTTTACCCTCGTTTTTCCAAACTAATTTTGCCGTCGGTTTTATTTCCCATGTAGATTATAAACTGTACATAATCTAAAAATATCATATAGTTGAGGCTGATTTCTTCTTAGGAGCCTGGTAAAATAGATAATATTATTAAAAAAAATTAAAAACTTCAAAGATTTATTATTATAGGTAAATAGAACTATCCAAGCTGATATATATAAATCAATAAAATATTCCATCACTTATTAAATCAATTATTTAAGAACATCAAAAATTAAATATGTTATTTGATAAAATATAAAACTATCTTTGATAAATATAAAAAAATAATCATAAATTAACTTTTGCATTGTATTTAAATCTTGACACAAGTCAAAGTTAATATTTTTTCTCTCTGATTATATCGATATTTAATAGTAATAAATTAATATTTATCAATTAATATTACATTTAAATATTAACATAAATAAAGTATAATAATATTTATTTAAAATGTATTAATATTTGTAACTATAAATGAGATGCAATAAGTAGATTTGTAACTATAATGTTTTTTCTCTAAATATAAAGATAATAATTTATAAGTTAAATCTGATATAATCAACGTAATATGATAAATATATTGTAATTAATATATTACATCTAAATCTCTATATGAACTATATGTAATAAATTTATGTTTTAAATATTATAATATTTTATGATTATAAATAAGATATAATCAATGTGTTAATATAATAAATACCTTTAACGTAACACTATGGAACATATTTTCCTTTATTTAAGAAATGAGAGAAATAAGGGTGACCATTACTTTTTTTAAAAAAAAAACAGGGTGACCATTAAGTAACTGGTACCGTGATGGAAGAGTATTTCTGAGAATTTAAACATCGTCTAACGCCCATTTGACTGTGGCTAGATGGAATGGATCGCATATTAACAAAACTTTGACTGCTGGAGTGCAGATCAAGAAATTGTGAACAGCAGACTAGGGATGAAACTGTCGTTCTTAAATGGATTGGGAATTAATTTTTCCTTGTTTCTTTAAAAAATTTTGGTAAAAAAAAATTTGATCGAGATCCATACCAAATTCGCCCAAGCACATAGTTTCAACAAAAAATCCTTTCTAAAAGTTCCGACTAAGCGCATGTTTTAAGTGTTTGATTGTTTCTGTTTTGTTTGAGACTTTCTCATGGGGGAGTGTTTGGGCATTAAATGATAAATTTTTGTAATAAAATCTGACCTTAAAATAAGAAAACCATAAATTTATTCGAGATATGACAACAGTTGAAGATCATAAGCAATTTTTTATATTTTATTTAAAAAATATTATATAAAACATATTTTTATAATTTTTAAAAATTATGCTTATAACAAAACCTCGATTTACCAAATACTTCATGGAAATCTAAATTTTGGATTGATGGTTTGAATTGCAATCACGTGTAGGCACGTTTTATGATTTCAAATATAAAAATAATTCCACCTCTTATGGCGTACTTTTACAGGAATTTTTTATTTTTACATTTCTATAATTTTAAATTATATTTCAAAAAATTTTATTTTATATTTCACATAAAATTAAAAAAGTTATTTCTATAAAATAACAGTTTATTAAAAATAAATTTAAATTTTAAAATATATTTTATAGAGTACTTTTGACAATGTATATATATTAACATAATAATGATAATAATAAGTTTTTTTAAAAGCGAGACACATTAAAATTTTATTTCTAAGATTAACACTTTTTCTTTTCTTTTCTTTTTTTACACCGCATCAAATACCGCTTTAAGCGCTCAAATCAAATCGAATTTCAATAGCTTTTAACAAAAATAAAATCTTTTTTTGGTCACGTAGCGGGCCAGTGGCCGACGAAGCCCACTGCACTGTGGATAGCGAGGGTTTGAGCCCCGCCCGAACCCCACAGATCACCTCCCCGGGGGTGCCCAACTTGACGCAGCCGGGAGGCGAACCCTTGAGGCACAGGGACGACACCATCCGAGCTACGCTCGGCCAATTTAATAAAAATAAAATCAACTCTCGGAGGTCAAAGAAAAAAATTATAACGATTCAAATTTTTGCGGTTCCGATCATCTCTTAAAGTAGTTATGAAGTTGAATATATTTAACTACTTCACTTTTGAAAAGTCAAATTCTCTAAATTTCATTTCAGGTTCGAAATCAAATTCTTTTTTGTACTGTTTGATATGGGATAAATCTCAGGAACTGGTATTAAATTTTTTTGAGAAAAAATTTAGTTTATCTTCTAAATCTTGAGAATAAACCAAATTTATTCTCCAGTTACTCGAATATCAAACATCCCTTGAACTCTCACTCTAACCGCGATTCTGAAATCGAAACAGGCTACTTTTTACAAAATAAAAATTAAGGTACATTAAATTTTTTAAAATAAAATTTTAAAAATATTACTTCAATAAACTAATTAATAATCCAGAACCAGACCTCCACGCACAGAAAAGTTCAAATGACGTCATCCAAACTCCCGCCCCCAAAACCGATAGACGAATCCGAGACCGAGAGAGAGAGAGAGAGAGAGAGAGAGAGAGAGCGGGCGCCTTCAGATCAGAGGGCTACGGGCTAGAGAGAGAATATCGGGGGTCGGAGTTAATCCTACCCTGCCCTTTAATGCGACGAGACTTCGACCCGTCAACGCTCCCATCAGCTCGCTGCACAACCCCCCTCCTCCTCCTCGTATAAATCAACCCACTCCACACTCCCACCGCCGCAAGCCTCCGACGACCGCCAGCGCCCTGCTCGCTCGTCTTCCCCCTTCCCGTTCCACATCTCCTTGTGTCGACGGCGAGAGATGTTGCCACGCCGCCGGGCAGACGACGCCGAGGCCGCCTCGGCCGCCATTCACTCGGCCAACAGCTCATCCTCCATCACCAGCAGCGCCAGCAGCTGCGGCCGCTGCAGCAGCTTCTCCTCCCGCCCCTCCTCCGCCGCCGTGGACACCCCGCCGCCCGCCGCCGTCCCCGCCGCCTGCCTCTCCGACTCTGAGCCCGAGCGGGCTCCTCCCCGGTCGGTGTGCTCCCCCGTCGACGACGGCCGCCGCCTGCTGTCCCTCCCCTCCCGCAAGCCCCACCGCTCCGGCGACTCCGCCTGGGCCGCCATCCGCCGCCTCGGGGCCGCCGTCGGTCCCCGCGACTTCAAGCTCATCCGCCGCCTCGGGAGGGGGGACATCGGCACCGTCTACCTCTGCCGCCTGCGCGAGGGGTCGCTCCCCTCGCCTCCGCCCCCGTCGGCCGCGCCGTCCTACTACGCCATGAAGGTGGTGGACAAGCGGGAGTTGGCTAGGAAGAAGAAGCTCGGGCGTGCCGAGGCGGAGCGCCGCGTGCTCGGCGTCCTCGACCACCCTTTCCTCCCGACGCTCTACGCCGAATTCGACGCGCCGCCGCATTTCTCCTGCGCCGTCATGGAATTCTGCTCCGGCGGCGACCTCCACTCGCTCCGCCACCGCCAGCCCTCGAAGCGTTTCCCGCTGCATGCCGTCAGGTATGTGTATGCGAAGACCGGTCGAAACAATGTCTCCTCTCTGTTCCGACGTCGTACGTCGTCTTCAACTCCGGCGGCTGACACATACCTCCGCCGGCGCCCTTGCGTTGCAGGTTCTACGCCGCCGAGGTTCTCATGGCGCTCGAGTACCTGCACATGCTCGGCATAGTATACCGGGACCTGAAGCCCGAGAACGTCCTCATCAGGTCCGACGGCCACATCATGCTCTCCGATTTCGATCTCTCCCTGGAGTCCACCGCCGCGCCCGCGCTGCACTTCTCCCCCGATCGCCTGGGTGCGCCGTCGCCCTCGGATCTCTCGCCGTCCGACGACGACGAGGAAGATCAAAAGCCCCGACGTCGGCGGCAGCCCTCCTGCCTGCCCTCCCGCCTGCTCCGTTTCATCCGGTTCTGGAGCAAGCCGAAGCCCGAGGCCGACGGTCACCAGGACGGCGCTTCGAGGGCCGCCCTCGGCCGGAGCCGCTCGACGCGGTCTTGCTCGTCGGCGGCGAGCGGGCTGTTCGTGGCGGAGCCGGTCGAGGCCAGGTCCACCTCCTTCGTCGGCACGCACGAGTACGTGGCGCCGGAGGTGGCCTCCGGCGCCGGCCACGGCGCCGCCGTTGACTGGTGGGCCTACGGCGTTTTCCTCTACGAGCTGGCGTACGGCCGCACCCCGTTCGCCGGAGCCACGAACCACGCAACCCTGCGCAACATCGTCCGATCGCCGCTGTCCTTCCCGGCGCAGCAGCCGCCGGCGGACCCGCGCCTGCGGGACCTCATCTCGGGGCTGCTGGAGAAAGATCCCCGGCGGCGGCTGGGCACGACGTTGGGCGCCGCGGAGTTGAAGGCGCATCCCTTCTTCGAGGGGCTCAACTTCGCGCTGCTCCGGTCACAGCGGCCCCCCGCCGTCCCGGGCGGCGCCGGCGGCGGTGCCGCGCGCGCGACGCGCTCCAAGTCCTGCCGCGAGAGGCCGCTGGAGAGTAGTAGCAGCCCCAAACCAGTTCGGTCCTCCCTCGACCTCTGGTTCTGATCTCTGTTCTATCTAGCTAGCTCGGTCGCCGGCGCAGGTGATGCTTGTCGTCTCCGTTGCATCTCCATATCCACATGTAAATAGAGCTCAGATTCACGTAGGAGATCGGACGACGGTGTAAAAAAAAATCGGATCTTTGGACTACATTATATGATGATCGATCGGCTCTATATATTTTTTTCTCCGATCTTGCGCCGAGGCGCGCAGGGGAACAGCAGTACGGCGCGGCCATCAATTGTGTCCGTGTATTAATGGTCTGGGTGGAAGAGGCCAAGGCGCGGCGGTGCCGGTGTCGCTGATTCGCATGTGAAGGAGTTCTGCCCCGGCCGCGGCAGCGGCCATTGGCCGCCACCTGCTTAGAGGGCCCGCGGGGGGGTCCGGTGGGCCGCGGCGGTGGAAGGACTGGCGACGATGGTGACGTCCGTCGCGGACCCCACGGTCCCGCCGTGGCGTGTCGAACCTTGGGGGGGGGGTGCCCGGAAAAGACCGGGCGGCACAGAAACCAGGCGGGGGCGGCGGCGACGCCGGAGGGCCCGCTCCGCACGTCATCCTTCCCGGACACGACGCTCTTTTTTGGGGGAACAGGGAGGGCCGTCGGCAGGCGCGGGGGCGCGGGGGTTTGCCGCTCCCGGCGGCGTCTAGCGGGGAGGGAGGGGGAAGACGCCATGACAGACGGAGAAGTTCCCTCCCTCCGGCATGGGCCGGACTCGGGGCTGTCGAGAACCTGTTCCTCCTCCGTCTCTCTCCCGCCGCCGCTACCCCCCTCCCCCACCGCGTAATTTCTCTCTGCACGGAGCGGCAGGGTGTTTTGACTCCCGTCGGTCTCGAAGATCGATGGGTTTATTACTTGCTGAGACGAGAGCCTGCGCTGCCGTGGAGCGTCGGGTCTGCTTGTCTGCCGCCGTCTGACAGCGCTGCTGCCTTGCTCGCGCGCTCTGATCGGTCCGGCGGAGCTTTGGCCTGCATGCGCGCGGCAGAGGCGATCGATGGGCTCTGCGCCGCCCCCCCCCCCTCTCACCGGGAAGGAAGACCGGGGGGGGTACGGTTGAATCCCCGGACCCTGGCGTGGAAATTCCGGTTACAGGAGGGGTGTTTTTTTATATGCTAATTCGGACTGCTCTTCTCATCTTAATTTTACTAACTGAATATAATCGAATTTTCTCTGTTACGCATTTATTTTTATCTCACAAAACCAGAATTCATGTGAACGTGAATAAAATCAAAATTTCTAATTTTTGAAATGTGTGCGATGAATGTGTTTTTAATTTAAAAGTTGAATTTTCATATAAATGTGAATGAGATGAAATTTGCTACTTTTTGAGACACGCGTTGTGTATTTGTTTTTATTTTCAAAGTTAAAATTCATATAAATGTGCAAGTCTTTTTAAATACGTTTATTTGTTATTTACAACGTTATGTTTGTAAAATGTTTTGTTTTTTATTTTAACAAAATATTATTTCTAATAATGTACATTAAAGAATTATCAAAATAAACGGGTGAACTGAAACTGATTGATCCCGATTGTGAGTAATCTAATAATGAATCTGATTGAAAGTTTATAATGGGGGTGTTTGGTTACACGATATTTTTTGTACATTTTTATGATAAAAAATATATTAAAATAAAAAGTGAATCAACTCATCACATAAAATTATCATGTTTGGAGGGATGTGATAACAAAAAAGAATTACTATCATTCATAACCAAACAAAGTGGGGGACCACAAAAAAAGAGAGAGAGATGAGACCCTCTCTTTTTTGTTTAAGAATAAAATTATTTTCAAAACATAAATTGTCAAGATTGTCAAACACCTCTTTTAACAATTTTTCTTACAATTTTTAAAAATTAAAACAAAAACTTGCAACCAAACACCCCATAAGACTTTGTTATTGAAACTATAATACTCAAATAACTTTTATTTATTCACGTCCCCAATGTTAGGGTACCCGACCGGCCATGCTGTCCTGGATCGACCACCATGCATGACGGTCATACATACATATGTTCTTGTGGGGATAATCCGGCCGATAAACAGTTGCTCTCTGTAGATCAGAAGCTCCGGCCGGTTGTCGGTGACCTCGCTGCTTTCCTTGTAGCAATTTTATGTATACATGAATAAGCATGGATGCTCTTCCGGTGATCTCCTGTCACCCCCATTCTTTTCCCTATTCTCTCCCTGTCTCCTGCATTTGATTGGGGTTCGGGAGACAGAGAGAGAGAGAGAAAATTATGAGTTAATCTTTATCTCTTTTCACTCTTCAAAGTCTAGATTGTGTAATAATTGATGATCCGTGCAAATAATTATTAAAATTTAAGAGAAGAAATGAAATGAGCGTACATCTTTCTCTTCTTCGAGAGTTCCAAGCCAATCATCACAACTTACAAAATCTAAAACATCAATGTATTTAAATGAAAATCTGTGGTTTTAAAGATTTTAAATTTTTTTTCAGGATTATAAGAGTAGCACGGAAAAATGCAAATCCCGTGTGGTTTCCCTCGCGTCGGTCCTCGTCACCCCCACGATAGAGGTTTGAATTTGGACCCGTAGAGATCGACTTTAACGCCGCGACCTTGAGAGTAAACGGGGGGTGACCGACACCGACAAGCCGGGATTCGATACTCCGATTTTAAAGTCGGACATTTATGAATATCTATCCCGCGCCTTCTTATGAAGTCGGAGTTATCGGATCCCACTTATATCGTATCCAACGTCTTCGGAACGGATCTGTCTGTCTGACTTTTTGTAGGTCTGTACCCATTTCTTTTTAGAGGGGTGGTTACAAACAACGTTCCCTTAAGAAGCCGGTGCAAAGTGCACCGACCTCCACCTCGACATTAAAGGCGGGCTCTCTCTATCTTTCACCCCGAAAGTCGCTGTACTATACCGAGACCCACAACTGCGTGTTACATTTGTTTTTTTTTGTTTTTGTTTTTTTTTTCTTGGGTGTGTGCTGCCACTTTTATAATATTAAAATAAGAATGTGTTAGTTAAAAGAAAAAGAACAGCTAAGCTAGAACCAGCAGCTGCATCGCCGCTGAATCTGATCATCTATCTATTGGCGTACGTGCATGCGACGCCGACCATATATATATGTATACCTATCATATCATCGTGGGGAGATAATAATACCAAAGCCAGACCCCTCTCTCTGATCCCGCGCGGACAGGGACGGACGGACACATGCACGGCGGAGGTGGGTGGACGACGGCGGCCGGCCGGCCGGGCGGCGGCGGTGGGGGACGCCCTGCTGTTACTTTCTCCCTACCACGCCCACCTCACGGCGGATGGGACCTGCCCCGCACTGAACCGGCAGCTCCTCCCACCCCCTCCGCCCTCGTCGTCGTCCGGGCCGCATGCGGTGGCGTCGAGCTGGGCGGCTGGCTGGCCCCCTCCGCCGACGCTTCCACCGCCGCCGGGACACGGCGGAAGAACGACGGCGAGAGAATATTCCGTGGCATGCGCCCGCCGGCGGCCGAGATCGATCCAACACCGTATGCACCGCCAAAGACGTGGAATATTTGATGTTATCTCCGAAACAGCTTGATGCCGATTATGTTTTTAGGGTTTCCGTCTTCGTTGTCAAAGGTGTCGTTGGATCAATCGATGGTGGGGGTCTTTAGTTGGCACATGTCCGCTTCGTTTGGATCAAACAATAGCAAATACATTGATTCTCGTACAAAATAGCTAGGGCAATATAATAGAACTCCGACGCATAAACATATCTGTATCTATGAATACATATAATTTGCGGGTCCATGTTGTCGATTATTTGATTATTCCACATGTTTTTAGGTTAACGAACGTTTACAAGGTGGTCGTCAAGTTAACGAAAATAACAGGTAGAACCGTAGAACCTCTCCTGCTACCTCCGTGGAAGCACCCTGTGCGAACGAGTCGAACGGAGTCGAGTAGCACGATGCTAAAATTCAACCGCTTTGTTTTAGACGATTCGAGTTCAAACTCTAACCGCTATAGGTAACTTCAAGTGTTATTCAATCTTGACTCGATTGATTGCCGAATCTAGCAACTCGACTGAAGTTTAACTTAAATTCGAGTTCAAACTCGATACAAACTTGTTTATAAAATCAAAACTTCGACCTAAATTTATTTACTAAACTTGAACTTTAGTTCATGGTATGCCGGGTCGCGACCCGGCCCCGACCCGGTCGGGTTTAGCCCCGACCGGCCCGGTCGCGACCCGGTCGGGCCGACTCCCCCGGCAGGGTCGCGGGGTCAGGTGACCGTTGCCAGACCGTTGCCAACGGTCATGGGGGGGCTGCGCCCCCCCATTCAGCCCCTTGGGGGCTATTTAAAGCCCCCAAGGGGCTCCCTTTACTCCCACCCCCCCACTCTCACTCTCAACCTCTCATTTTTGCTCTCATTGCTCTCATTTTGTTCCTCATTTACTTAATTATTTCATTAAGCATTTCATTAGTTCATTTAGTATATTTATTTAATATTTGTTCCATTGATTAGTGGGTTAAGTAGTTTATTCTTTTTAATACTTATTTGGCACGAACACTTTACAAGTACAAGAGACCTCAGATCCTCCCATATCTCCTACCACGTCGCTACGTTTTGCCGGCGAGGAGCGATATACTCATGCGACCCAAGATACCGATCATGGTAGAAGGCCACAAGGTAGAGGAGGTCATCGTAGCCATGGAGTTGGAGCAGAATACCACGATGCCTCCGACTATGTGTATGATTCATCCCAAGGCTCTTGGTTCCTACATACGATCAAGAATATTGTAGAATGAATTATGTGGAGTCATCGGATACTTCGATCCAATCGACCTATAGTTATGGTGACTCGTTTGGATCAAGTCTTAGGATAGTTTCTCGAGGGACAGACGAATATGATCGTCATGTGTACATGTATAAAGCTTTGTACTCAACCCAAATGACATGGGGAGAGTACATCAACTACCTACAAAGTGTAGAACACATCACGTTGGAATAAAATTGATGCATTATTTATTTAAATCATGTCATTTAATTTATCCAATTTTCTGTATTTTTTCAGATTTTTTTTCGCATTTTTCTTATTTTTTTGAATTTTTAAAAAAATAATTAAAAAAGGAGTCGCGACCCGGTCGCGACCGGGTCGGCCTGGGGGTCCCGCGACCCGGTCGCAACCCACGACCCCTCCCTCCTTGCTTTAGTTTACTTAGGAAATTGATCGAAGTTTAAGTTTAAATTATATTTTATTTTTTACAATTAAATGATATTATACAATTAATAATAATTATATTTATATTTAACTAGGTAGTAAATTGACCTATTGATGAGCTTATCAAGTCAAACAAATCAATTTAAACCCATCAATGAATCAGCTTTTATGTTTTCCATCAAACTTGTTCATTTAATATAATATATTAAACTTCATGCTACTCGTTTGGATGCATGCTACCTTGTTATTCTATCCCTCTCTAAGATGTGTTTGGTAGAACTTTACAAAAAGATTTCTATTATTAAAATTCTCTAGTTGGTCAAATATGCTACCAAGTGCTTCAATTTCTCCTAGGCTTGGGTACAATAGACAATATTTCACGAAAGATGAGAGAAATAAACAAAATACAGGAATCTCCCCAAAACTAAAGGAGACAACTTAAAGGAGGATACATGTCGAGATTTGAGGATAAGAAATCATGTTTGCTTTTTTATTTTATTATTATCACACAAAAAGTTGAATTTGTCGAAAAGTTATAGATAAGGGTACGTAAAATAGATATTGACTAATAATGAGACTAACATCTCTAGCCAGTTAACGTGCCAAACATGATTTTAAAACCAGCAAGATTTTATTATTGTACATAATTTTTCCACACCTACCGTGACTACTGACTCCCCCCCCCCCCCCCCCCCCCACATCCCTTTCCAGCACAACCATCAATGCCTTTGCTCTCCCTTTCTCTCTTCTCCCCCTCCTCCGTGGTGATCTTTAATCAAAGACCGTGAAAGAAGAAATCGAATTTGATAACAGAATTACCTATTTTTTTGATTTCGATCTTGATATTGATTGAGTCATTCTAATTTAGATTAAATCAAAATCATGATGATCCAAGTTTGTTTCCATTCTGAAATTGAAACAAAAGCAAAACAGCCTATAATTTTGACCGTTCAATAAGAATGAGTTAAGCAATCTCATGTTACTACTGAAATTTGATTAAATGTTTTAAATTTGTTATTTTACTTTTTATCATTTATAGTCTATAATTTTGACCGTTTATATATATATTATATTATAAATGTTAACTTTATAAATATATAAATAGATGACGAATTCAGCATTTTAGATTTCTCAAAATATCCGATCCCAACTTAGAATATAACTTGTAAGCTGCATAAAAGATTTGTCAATCTTTATCAAACTCAAATCAAGATATCAGAATTTAATATGACATTTTCTCCCTTATCAACAACCAAAGTACGTACACTTAAAACCCACATTGTGGTCATGTACTCTCTCTCTCTCTCTCTCTCTCTCTCTCTCTCTACGTACATTAAATTGTGGATGAACATATATTTGGTATAGTTAACAAACAAAGATAAATACACCTTTTGCTTTCACGATAAGGGTATGGATGGTGTCACCATCCAACTCATGTTGACATCCCTGTTTCTAATAATCCAGTTGTGGGGAATCAAACTCATGTGACCAAACGTGAAGTGGCAGGCCATAGTACCACTCATTTCAAGAGTAAGCTGAGAGACTTGTCGGTTGATGTTACTAGATTAAGATTGCATTTGGTTGGAGAATTTTCAACTGTGTTTGGTTGGAGTATTTGAAATGATAGTTTAAATATTCATGTTTTTAGAAGATGAAGTATCACAATTGATATATATATACTTGTACTATATTTCATGTTTTATTTATATTAAGAGTTTTAATATTAATTTTCAACTGTGTTTGGTTGGAGTATTTGAAATGATAGTTTAAATATTCATGTTTTTGAAGATGAAGTATCAGTATCACAATTGATATATATATAGATATATGTATATATATATGAGAGTGAATACTTGTACTATATTTCATGTTTTATTTATATTAAGAATTTTAATATTAATATTAATAACTGAATGGCTATTGATGATGTATATCACTGTCAACCTTAACATTATAAGTGATTTACTGAGTGATTTGAAATGTAGAGTGAGAGAGAACCATAAATCGAATAATGTCGATCAGACCGCTGTAAATAAGAGGACGAAGAAATGGGCACTCTCGCGCTCCTATAGATTAGGTGTAGATATGCGTATTAGTCTAGTCCATTACCACCACTATGTTACCTGATGATAAATATATAGCTTTGATCCACTCTTTTTCGAAGGGTGATTGCAATAGTTGCGGTGACCGTTGGTGCAGTGCTTCCACGCGAGTTCAAACTTGTACTCTCCACCAAAGAAACTTCAAAGAGGTCCCAGGCAAGGAAGGCGGGGTCGGAGGTCGGGATTGGATTTGTCGGGCCTAAAATTGACTCAAGTCGGTTGGGTCGTGACCCGGGTCGGGCTGGGGTTGGGTCAGAGTTGGAAAAAATAATAATAATAAATTTATTTAAATATATTAACCGGGTTGGGGTCACAGGGCCGGATCAGGGCCAGTCGGCCCAAAACCCAACCGGGTCGGCCGACCCGGCCGACTGAGTCGCCGACCCCGTATACCATGGTCCCAAGTGTCCATTACCCTACACGTGCGAAACAATGACATTTTGATTCATTCAACATTGTTATTCTATCATATAACGTCTATATTGTTTTTTAAATATCAAATTAAATTTTAATAATTACATATGTTAGGATGCATTCACTAGCAATTATAAAATAATTTTATTAATTTATAAATTTTTATAGATTTAGTAAGAACACCGAAAGACAAATCTATCTTTTATATGTTGAAGTGATAAAATATTAAGATCAAGATATTTGACATGTATTTAATTAATTTTATTCTTACATTTTTATTTTTTAAAAAATTAAAAATTTTATGGTATAACTATAATTTATCTTTTTATTTTGAAACCGCGAATGGTACTATGAAGTTATAATAGGATATAACGGTTCCATTTTTGAAACCCTCTTTTGGATCGCAGTTTCGGTGAAGGGTTGAATTTTACTAAAAAGTTTTTATTATTATGTAATTTATTTATTAAGACTGCTATTCCGAAAACCCTAACTTCTAAGGGTTCTACCCTACATGATGAATATTTTGCCCACTCGGTTGCACACTGAAAGTTAAAGTTTGTGTGGATGAATATTCAAGGTGGCAATAAATTTTGAGAAAAATTATTACGGGCCAATGAAAAATTACTTTTGAAAATTAAAAAGTTAAATTATAGAACTCATTTTTTGAATATTTATTAAAATAACATATATGTATAATTTGAAGTTATTCAAGGTAGGATTAGGGGTGGCAATGGGTCGGGGCAGCCCACGGATTCGCAGGCTAGGTCAACTGTGGGCCATTTGACGGGCCAAAGACTTTGACCCACGGGCTTTAGTTGGGTCGACATACGAGCCGAAGCGGGCCGATGTAAGTCAAAACGGGACAAATAAATTTTAATTTTTTATGTCAAAAATATCATTTTTACTTATTAAAAATTTATTTTAATTAAAGTATTATCAATTTTATAATATTATCTTAAATAATTAAATTTATCATATTTAATAAATATTTATTTATAAAATATTAAACTAGATCAGGCTTGATCGGGCTAAGTTAACAACTTTTACGAGTTGGGTCAGGCCAACAATACAGTACGGACCAGGTTGGAATGAGTTAATATATTTTAGACCGGACTGTAAGCAAGTTGACCCAGGCCGGACTGGGCTGGCCCATTCACACCCCTAGGTAAAATATCAAACAGCCTAAATATCATAACATGTGGATTGAATCAGAGGTCAAAAATGGGAGTGTTTGTTCGCATCATAAATTAAATTTTTACTATAAAAATGTATTCTTATAATAAAATTGTTAAAATAAGTGTTCCATCAAAAAAATTATTTTTTAAAGAAAATTTCTTCTCAAAACCATAAATAAGCGTTCCATCGTGCATTTCTTCACGGTCAACCATGACAATTTCGTATCACCAACTAATTTACATCTTATTTTAGT
This sequence comes from Cryptocoryne crispatula var. balansae, assembly GCA_036172225.1. Classification (NCBI taxonomy): domain Eukaryota; kingdom Viridiplantae; phylum Streptophyta; class Magnoliopsida; order Alismatales; family Araceae; genus Cryptocoryne; species Cryptocoryne crispatula. The sequence continues at coordinate 9,596,431 of CM069921.1, read as the reverse complement.
ATGTATATTTTTATCATAAAAATATATAAAATCTATTCTGCAACTAACCGGACGAGTTTTTTTTTTTTGAAGTAATAAAATCTATTATTCGAAAAAAGAAAAACTAACCGGACGAGTCCACCGACCGAGTCTCGTCATTAACACCCGAACGAGTCCACCGACCGAGTCCCGGCATTAACGATCCCACCCCGCCCGCGTACGTAGGTACGTACGTAGCGGACCTACGTAGCGGTACGTACCTACGTAGCGGGGCAGCACGAGCCGTGATCCTACGCTGTTAGCCTATGCCGATGCTACGGGTAGCCGGGGGGCCTCGACGTAGCTGCCCCCTCTCTCGGGGGCCTTCGGACACCTACGCCGTCACGTCCGCGTGACGCCATCGTCACGCGCCAACGGCCCTCGAGGAGCTTCCTGCTGACGCCAGCGTTGCCGTTCCCGGACAGCAGAGTGCCACGCTCCGACGTGACAAATCAGGTATGCCGTGTACGGAATCCAGAGGAGGGAAGCTACGGTGCTACGCGTAGTAGACTCTGCTCGGCGTACTGCTGCTCCTGGGGCGGGGGTCAGCTACCGGGGTAGGACCAGGGGAGTAGCTGGAGGGTGGACAGGCTTCCAGAGGCCATTAAGGGCACGTGGTCCGCCGGTCGCCGTGGGGCCCGTCGCGGCCCGGATACCGGATCGGCGGAGCGGTTTTTTTTTTTTGGGGGTCGTACAGGGCAATATCGAGGAGCTCGCGGGAAATTTCCCAATTTTAACCGTCCACGCGGCCTACGTGGGTAGGTTGGTCTTTTCCGTACCAGGTCATTGATACGAATAGGGACCCTTTTTGTAGTAAAATGTAAAATTGTCGTCTTGATGTGATTATACAGGAGAGAGACACTGTCGAGGATGGGGGTGGACATTGTTTCTTTCGGATGGAAAAGAAAAAAAAAACTAAATTGAACCGTATGCTTCGGTTCGATTAAGGTCGAGTTAGAGATCTGAGATAAACAATTTGTCAAATTAAAAAAATTGTTTAAGTTAGATAATTTGATTTAATTTATTTTCACATGTAAATCAAATCAAATCAACTCGTTAAATTATGTCTTTGATATATTTAAACGAGAAGATTGGAATGCAGCAGATTATCAAGGCATCTATCTCTCGTTGAGAGTAGTAGATTATATGCGGTGCATTAATCTCGATATCGTTTAATAGTGGGGATCAGTGGTGGCTCATTTGCACCCCCTGCTTATTATATTAATCGAAACAGGGCGTCAATACCAAAATTAACATTATATTATTTTTAATATCGTAACCAATCAACGCTCGGAAGTGGAAGCTGACGAGGGCTCGGCTGCACACAATAACTTTGTGTACGTTTTCGTGATAAAATCTAAGATGACTTAACATAAAATATTATATTGTTTGATGAGTAGTAGTGACACAGAGAATATTGGAGACCATGTATAACTTTGAAAAGTGGGATCCACAAGAAACAAAAATAAAGTTTCACCTCTTTTTTGTTCAAAAAAAATTCCTCTGCAAAAATTTATAGTTCTGTGACGATTGCCTGGCACTCTTTTAAACAAGTTTTGTTGTAAAAACGTATTTTTGTAACAAAAATGTAACTTATCGTACAACTAAACACTTTATAATTTAAATATTGATATCCCACTCAGCACTTGTATCGATATTACAATTAATATTAAATGATAAATTCTTTTAATGAATGTATCAAGTATCAATATCTAAATTGATTTGATATATATTTTAATGCTATTACTAAATATTTGTTAAAATTCAACTCTTGAACCTATTGCTGAACTCCAACTTTTAATACTGGCCTTGGATTGGACCAGAATCAAGATTTTCAATGTTAACCTTGAGCTATTTCTACTAAAACATGGCAAGAGGGGTCACCCCATTGGCACCTCTTCCTGCAACTCACTTGCTAACATCATCTAGTAAAAGCAAAATAAATATAGCTTTATGCTGTTAGCTGTGTCAGTCTATTCCATGTAAAATGTTTTATATACTATGTGTATAAGTGAAAAGATATACAAAACATTGTTATCTGTTACATGCTAAGTGTTATTTGCATTTTAAGTAACCACTAAGACGGCGTTTGTTTGGTCTTAACACAACTTTGACTTCAGATTCCATCACAAATTTATGACGTTAGAACGTTTAAAATAACAATCTTATGTCTCGTTTGAATGGAGTATCAAAAATAATATTATATCAATTTTGACATTGATATTCAGAGATGATAAAATATAAATTAATATAGAAGAACATTTGTATTAGATGTCACGTTTTGTTTGCGATAAATTTTAATATTAATATTGATAATCAAACATCTAATGATATCATGAGCTGTATCTCAATAGAGATACCGACCATGGTCTTAACCAATCTCTAAGCACATTTCTTATATCTTAATAATTAAACCTCTTAGAAAGAAATTTTTATGATTTGACTTTTTTGTTTTTCATACACAATCTCTTTATTGAATATAGAAGCAGCATATGTAGCATATCTTAAATAAAAAATAATTGATGCTTAAATATCCTAACCATATTAAGTATTTTTTATCATATATTAAGATGTCAGACATGAAATTCAAAGTAAAATTTTCAGAATAAGTTAAAATAAACTGCACCTGACTTGGTTAATATACAAACATATTAATAAAATTTAAAAAAAAAATGCCACAGGCTAAGGGGTTAGACATAAAAATAAGTGTTGCCAAAAAATGCAACGTAATTTTTTTTATGCTGACATTTGGATAGACATCTAGCGTTATATGAGTATATATTTGACCAGTGGTCAATTGAATCAATTATCAAATTAGACTTAAAAAACAGGGATTTACATTTCCACCATTATCTCCGGTCAAAGTCCACTTGTGGTCACGCTGCAGAAAATATTTTATTACCATATATAAAAATGTGGATGTGGGGTTAAGAGACATGTCACTAATTCTTTATGCTATAAGATAGAGTACGAGGCATTTGTATATTATGATTCATATACATTACAGTACTTCATATCTTATTTCAATTATAAATTTTAAATTGGTAGTGATAGTTAAATACATTTCGATGATTTATATCAATGCCCATTTCAGAATTAATAACCATAGAACTGTCTAATACCGTTATCAAACATCTTTCACTCCAATCTTTGCCGCTGTTTGTTGATTCAAACATCCATTAATGAGGAAGAGCAGAAATTACTTACTAATCCTTTTATTTTTCTTCTGGATATGTATAAATATATATATGTATGTATATTACCGGACTCATAATGGGATGAGCAGGTTGAGTGTCCCCTGCCCTCCCTTCATTTCAGTACTCTTTCGGAGATCTATCCATCCATGTCTAGGGTATCGATCAAGGGGAGTCACCCTATAAAACCAGTAGCGTCACCCGCTTTATAAAGCCTTGTAATTTATAAAATTTAATATTTTTTTAAAAATGTCTTTGGATTTCAAAGTTTTGGGAGGTTATTTTCGACGGGGAGAGAGAGAGAGAGAGAGAGAGAGAGAGAGAGAGAGAGAGGGAGAGAGAGAGAGAACTTTCTGCTCATCGGGGTGGTCTCTCTCGTATATTTTCTCTCTCTTTCTTTTTCAAGGGTAGTCATTGTTACCGCGTCTTGGCAGCCCATTTAGGATGGGAAGATGGGCCCCCAATTCTATTTTATATGTACGAGATGTGTCATGGAGGCTGGCATATGATTCATTGCAAACAACATAACAGTAAGTATGGTTATTGCTTTTTTTTATATATAGTATAGTTATCATTCTCTCTCTATATATATATTCATTCGTGTCAGAATTGATAGTAGCTCCATCTCCTGAGTAAAACCATCTGTCTCATCGGTTAAATAGCAAGAAGAAAGGGCTTCTGTGTTTAAACGAAGCAACCCCATTTCAGTGATTTTAATTTGGTGTTGAGGGGTGATAAGTGATTTAAGCCCTGATACAAACACCACGCACTTCTTTTCGGTTCTCATTAGTCAGTAAGATCACATGTGGCATGAAGTTCTTACCAACAGAGCTACATATATATATTTATATATACTCTCCTTTCTGTACTAAGAAAAAAGCCTTTTTGTTTGAAAAAAGCATTGCTCTTCAACATGAGATATTCTTAAGAAATGAATCGTTGTTTTTGGCAACAAAACTTGTTAGAAAAATGTTCAGAAGAAGAATTAGGTTGAGTGCTTGAAGAACATGAAACTAATCTGTATCTGGATTAACAGTAGGCCGGTGAGTGTTGGTACATGAAATAAGCTTTCTCAATGTTTTAGCTTAAATTAAATCCTTTCCTTTCCTTTTCTTTTATTTTTGGGTGCAGCAAAAAGCAGTTGGGTGCCCTTATGCAGAGATGGGCAGTATCAGATTAAAGTTTGAGCAAAGAGTGTGGATCCCTTAATGCCCTTATGAAGAGATCAACACTCTCAATCAGAGGGTTGTGTTCTTGAGTAGAGAAAGATTGTAATCAAACTAAGCAGACCCAACAACGGTGTTGAGTACGTTGTAGTAATCTTCTTATTCAGAAAATGACTCGTCCTCGGATTAATATTACTCTCAACATATATTTAACTTCGAACTTCTTTGCAACTCAACCTCCGGAAAATGTTAACGAGAGCCTTTGATAATTCGTTTATTTAATCTTTTAATACATTCACAGATCAAGGTGTTACTATAATTTATCTTACTAAAGACTCGATACCATCGTCCAGATCGTACCCATCACAAATCACACACCTGGATAGGTCATATCTAATTTTCCGGTTTCATCGCGCTCTAATTTTATATGCAATAATTTAATCAAGACACGGACCTAACAACAATACCAATTAACAGCTGGTAATTTTCACAAGAATAGGGTTGCAAACGAGCCGAGCCGAGTCGAGTAGTATGGTGTTCAAGCTCGACTTGTTTATTTTACACGAGTTCGAGTTCGAACTCGAGTTTTAACGAGTATGTAAAACCCTTGTTCAAGTTTGGTTCATTTATTAATCGAGCCGAGTCGAGTTCGAACTCGAGTAGTAGTTACACTAAAATTCAATTCATATTCAAGCTTAAGTTATATACAAACTCGTTTATAAACTCAAAATCAATGAAAAGTCATTTGTGAAACTCTAGATTTAACTCATTTATGAAACTCAATTTAAGTTTAAACCCAATTTTTTTATTATTTAATATATTTAAGTGACAATATATAATTATTAATACTCATAAATTAATTTTTAAAAATAAATATATAATATAATATTTAATCGAGTTACTCGCGATTTTATCCAGTCGAGTAGGAGTCTGTTCAAGCTCGACTCGTTAATGAGTCGAACTTTATTTTTTGTTCAAACTTGTTCATCTAACGTAATAAACAAGTCGTGTCGAGATTTTATCGAGCTTCTAACTACTTGGCTAAATGTATTGGTTCGTTTGCACCCTTACCTAAGAAATCTCATCTTTGTACTATTTTCAACGAAGTATGATTGATTTCTGAGATGTTTTTGATTTAAAACTTCGTACAATAATTAACTCAAATTATTAATAATTCACTTTTTATTATCTTTCAAGATTTTCACAAGGGTAAGATCAGAAGGATGCATGCACTGGTTTAGCTCCACCTTTAGCTCCACCTACGCAACAGACAAGTCCCCGTCTCCGTGACTTAAAATTAGGCTGGCGGAGGTGATGGGACTCTCTGCTGCACTGTCCACGGCACCGCATGGGTTGTCTCCCCCTTATCATTCTTAAACATTTATTTGGATAATCCGATACATCCCTACTTGCACATTTATTTTTGATACCGTCCATCCCTGCAGAGAGGTCACTCACAGTTGCTTTTGCTGCACCAGAGAAGCAGACAAAATAATTAAATCTTTGATAAATATTATTCCAGTTATCAACACTCACCTACTGCCAATTATTATCGCTATTATCAACTTTTCATTTGCTTATTTCTTGCTGGTGGTACTGAGAATGCAGAGAAGAGAGCACTGGGAGATGGCCGGAAAGCTCTTATGGGGATCCAGATGTGCATGTCTCTGTTGGACAAGAAGCAATTGATTTGATTGATAAAAAAGAGAGTTCCCAAGGTGATAACAGCCTTGGAACACCATGCACTGTCTGCTAAAGCTGTAGGCAGGCACTCACCTCCCCCCTCCCCCTCCTCATGTGCCCACCTCTCTCTTCTCTCTGATCATCCTTTCCTTGTATGTAACTGCTTTTTTATATTTAATGTGATTATATTCCCATTGTGCTAGCTAGATGTCTTGTTCCCTCAATTATTAGCCTCACCCATCCCCCCCCCGATGATAATAGAAGTGGGTAATTTTGACAGTCAAGCTTTGAATGACTTATGCAAAATTGTCTCCAATAAATCTGATCCATGCCTATATATATAATATATGCATTCCCCCATATATAACTGGCAATAAATTGTTTATTGCATATATATTGAATCATATATTAAATGTCACCGCTCTTTCAATTATTAGCTTCATCATTGGCCAGCCTTTTGATAACATGGTTATAAACTGAGTTGGGACCCTCTCAGTCTTTTGACCGAGGACATAATCTCAGTCTCTAATTAGAAACGGTCACAAGTTCTAAACTATTACAGTGACGATTTGACAACGATTCAGTAAACTATTATTGGAAAATACTAAACTATTATCATCGGTAACGAGTTGTATTAAATTCAATAATGAGTTAGTAATATATCGTTAATGGTTCAATCTTATTGATAACGAGTTAGTAAGACGTCGGTAATGATTCAACCTTTTTTGATAGTCATTGATAACGATTCACTAACACACTAACTCGTTAACAAAAAAGGTTGAACTATTACTAATATCTTACTAACTCGCTATCAAACAAGATGAACCGTCATCCACGGTAACAATTCAACCATTTCGGTAGTGATTCACTTGACCGTTATTGAACGTTTCTTAAGTGGCCTGTAGGGTCTGATCGTTTCCGATTGGGGATTGAGGTGATTCGCTCTCTACCTAAGAACTGAGAGCTCTCTTAATAATTTCAATAATCTTCTTTGGGACAACCCTATCATAGCAACTCTAAATTTAACTGGGTAATAAAATGTTCTAGTCTAAAATAAACCTCAGATATGGCATATTTATATTTCATCACAATGCCCCCGCCCCCTGTAGACGAACATTATTTTTAATTGCCCCACTCATTTCTCCCGTCGGTGCTCCTCCCTCTAAATAGAGGGAATGCAGAGACCGTGCTGTCCACCGCCGGCGACGGCACCCATATGGACGAATCGTGGAGGGCGCCCATCGGCTCGGCAGTCCCCCGGCGGCGGGCGGCGGAGCAGTGGCGGCAGACCGGCGGCAGCCTCGGCGCCGACGACTTCCGTGACGTCTTCGGCGGGCCGCCGCTGTCCGTTCTGCCGCAGAACGGCCGGTCGGGAGGCGCCGACGATCTCGCCTTCTCTTGCTCCTCCACTCCTTGCTTCCCCTGCCCTAACATGGATGGCCAAAACCGGCTCCGGCCGCCGCGGGGTGTCGCCGGCGTGCGTGGGGGGGAAGGCACAAGAGGCGCGAGGTGGCTCGTGGAGACGGAGGATGACGACGCCGGGCTCTCCGCCTTCGCCTCCAAGCTCAGGTGCGAGAAAAGGACGAAGCTCCCGTTGATTAAGCCGCCTCATGGATGCTGAGAATTGCGGGGCTTCGTCCCCCTCTGATGTTCAGGCCGATAAACGTCCCGCCCCGGCGGCGACATGGCGGGTCGCCGCCGCCCGCCGTGGTGCACACCGGCCGGGAGCACCGGAGCATCAACAGCTGGGCGGCGCCCACCGGCGCTGCCCGCCCTGATCTGCCCCGTCTCAACGACCCACAGCTCGAGGGCGTCCCTAACAGGCCTAAATTCGGCGGCGCTCCTAAGCACAACAGGCGCTCCCGGCCTTCTTCGTCTCCTGCGGTAGCCGTCGCCGCCGTGGAACCCGATGAAGCCCCGGATCACGGCACCGGCGCCGGCGGCTCTCCCTCGCCTGCGCTCTCCTCGATCTACGACGACGTCCCGATGGCGACGATTAGGCCCGTCGGCGCCTTCGAGAGGCTCCAGTTGCAGGAATTGGCAAAGAGAATGGAGCGGATGCTGGAGAACGAGGGACCGCCGGAGAACTTCGGCTTCCTCGGGACATCCCGCGGCGGTAAGGAGGTGGCGGAGTACGCCGAGGAGACCTCGGGCGCCGTCGACGAGGCTATCGCTTGGGCGAAGGAGAAGTTCCTCGGTTCTCCGTCGCCGTCGTCGGAAGATCATCGGAGCTGCAGCTGCAGGGCGGGGACGCGCGAGCACGAGCTGCGCGGGTATCAAGAGACGGAAGAAGAGCGGATGCGAGCGACGACGACCACGGAAGCCGGCGAAGAAGGTAGCATAGCAAAGCTTCCAACCGAAATTGCATCTTGCCCCCGTCACATTTATTTATTTGCTTTTATGGATTATTTCACAGGAATGCTGGAAATAGCCGCTTCAACGTCCGAGGTACCTTCAATTTTCATTGCTTGGCGACTAAGATGACCAGGGACGCAGTGCAAATATTACTAAGAAGAAGATGATGATGATGATGGAGGAGGAGGAGGAGGCTTGGATTTTTTTATAAATGTTTTGAAAAATATTGCAAAATGCACCAAGACTTGTCTAAATCAAGATGTATTATGCATGTTTGGTGAGAATACTTATGTCTATACGTACTGTTTCTATTTTTATGCTAACCTAGTTTTTCCAAGTGTTTATAATAATTTGCATAATAAAAAGGGTTTCTCTACGAATGTTTCTCTGACAAACTTCTTAAAAGAACGTCTGATCTTCCCATGGTTGAAATATTTCTTTCTTGTTCTATATTATCCTTGTCACGACCCGGATTTTTAATATGCACAGCGGAAGATAATCCGGCGACGTAACGGGAAAGGATATCGGTCTGGAGCCAAATAAGACTAAAATCTCAATCCAAATAAATAATTCCAAACTTTACAACATAATATCACCATAAACAAACACCTATCGAAACAAATTAAATACCAACATTGAATGAGTACACCACTAGTTCCTCGGATTCCAAAACACCACTACGCTTCTGCTGCGCTAATCCTGCACTCCTGAAAATATTAACAACGGAAGGGGTGAGTCACAACAGACCCAGTAGGACTTACACCCGAACTACCCCATTATAATAATGATTCTAGTGGTATACAATACATAATAAGCCTAAAAATCAGATTTAATACAAAGGATTAAGCTAATTATATATCTCCAATTAAGTGATTACAAAGTCAATCAACTACCCCATATGATAACCAGACTCTACATGCATTAAAAACCAACATAACCTACACATTAAACTGTTCTAGGTATGCCCAGAACACACAAACCTGACATAAAACCAAAGATACATCTATATCACTACCATCTATGCCAATCAAGACAACTAGACACCTGTCTGAGTAAATAACATGCTCCATCAGATAAATGCAGTCACATCACAAAACTAGCACCAGATTTACCATATAGTAGGAAGTAACATATAGTAACTAAATCCCATAGTACCCCTAGGCAGGGGAGTACTTAGGATGAACCGCGGTATCTGGGATCGAAGGATGCTCCGGATTGTTCTAATTCATCTGCTGCCCACAGGACCGAACCATAGTCTGGTGAAGTATATTTCCATCACAATGCAGCTCACTGCACTAACCACATTCCATACCATGCAAGCATTTAATTAACTCAGACAGTAAAACATGAACATTTAATTGGCAATCAAACATGAAATACATAGATGAACACCCATGGTTCTATGTGATAGAAATGTATGCCCTACAAGCCAATCATATATGATATGATTCGACATTTCTAGAAATATCTCATTCAATTAATTAGGCAAATCTTCATTATAAGCTCTTATTAGAAGCGAATAACATAATGAAGTCCTTGATCAAATACAATGATGATTAAATCATGATGAGTTCATGATAATGAGATTGATCATCTAGAGGTATTTGATCTAAATGTTCATAGTCATAGGATACTTGAGACGGGACATCAAGGATCCGGATAGACTAGTGTATGTGATGTCTTCTCATGTGATGAGGACGACCGATCTCATTGGTCATTAGTGTGGAGACACTGAGATACACATACAGGTGCTCATTAGTTGAATGAGTTCACTGAACTGACCGAATTAGAAACCTTGAATGGTATCTTACCGAACTGTCTATCAGGGTTTTCTATCATCACGGTTGCATGGTTGGACCTTTGACCCGAGTCGCGAAAGATGCCTTGTTGGGTGGAACTTGTGCTTTGACCATTGACTTATGGATCACAATTTAGATGGTCCTATATAGCGATGGATCGGGTACAAGGAAAATCCGATGGAGGCAATTGAGCGGACAACAAGGGATCATCCACTCTCGGTAAGTGAGAGTGAATGTCCTATGGGATAGTACTCTAAATCCCTGGCCAGGGTAGATAGGATAATTGGAAAAGGAGTTTTCCAATTGATCCAATCGAGTACGGATCCTATAGAGTCGGTACACTAAGGAGTTGACGGTCGATGCCGTACTCCTTTCCGACTAGGACATTGGATGGATGAGGGTTTATATCCATGTGGTAACTGATGATGGAAAGGCTCAATGGAGATGAAATTATCCCCATAGCCATTTGGGATCATGGGATGTGGCTTGTACCCTTCATGATCAGTAGGCCGATTAATCTGTTATCGGATAACGAATTTAATTAAATTAAATAGAATTGTTCTATTTTATTTAGGCTTCAACCAAATAGGTTATTGGGCCTAGTGGGTCATACACAAAAGGACTTATCCACAAGTACAGGGGCAAGGACGTAATTTATAGAGATTTTGGGTTTTTATGAAAAATTCCATAATTCTCTATAAATACTAATGGTTTCAGCCAAACCCCATCAAGCCAAGGGTGAAAACCACGTCCCAAGCCTCCTCCCTACCTCCTCCTCTTTCTAGAAGGTGTCCATGGTCGATGGAGCTCCGTTCGGGAAGAGTTCTCGAGGTCGGCGCGAAGGGAGAACCTGCTGTGGATGAAGTTCGTGTGGATACTGCTGGAGACCGGACACTTGAACGGTTTGGAGAGCTTAAGAAGCTCATCTCCTTCCTCTCCATGGGATTATATGAATCCCTATCAGGTATATTCGAACCCGATTTGATCGGTTTTCGGTTTTCGTCGTTCGGTTCTGATTGAGACGGATTCTAAAGAAACCCATAGGAATCGTCGCTTCCGCTGTACCAAATTTTAATGGACGATTCCTTACACTATGCACCACATATTTGCATACCATACCACAATCTATCACAAACTGATGCATATAAATAAGATCATGCAATATACAACCTAACCATGACAATTACATGCTTAAACAGAACTACCTATCACATAAAAGAAAACAACTAAATTCTAACAACATAAGCCTAAACCTTACATCGGCTTTTTTAACAAATCGGGGTGTATGTATTTAAGGTTCACCGCGATGCAAACAATGCTAAACTAGCTAAATTAGACATATACAGCCTATCCTGATGTCTAACATACATGGATATTCAAATTAATCTAAACATGCATGGATTAAACAAATTAATCTAAGTCTATCTAAATATGCAAATAAATAAAAAACAGCCCATTATTTCTAACCTATCAATCATGATGATCTAAACATAATTTTTACGATTTAAATAAATATATATAGTGCTAAGGATAGCCGAGACGCCTACCTTGACGGCAACGGCGAACGGCGCACGGAATTCCAAGGAATTTGAATTTGGCGACGAAACTGTCGCGGTTGCGTCGGCGACGGAAAATTGAGCCGGGTAGGTGGTTTCAAAACTGCCGGAGGAAGAAGAAGAATAAATTAGGGATTTTGATAAAGGATAATAGGAGAGAGGGCGATAGGAGAGAGAGGGAGAGAGATACCGCGCGTGAAAGAGGAGTGGCGCACGGCGGTGCACGGCGGCACGCGGCCGGGTGCAGCGGCGCACAGGCGGTGTGCGGAGGGCGGTGTCAACGGCGCTGGCGGCGGGCGGTCAACGGCGGGCGCCGACGGCTGCGTCACCCGGCGGCGGGCGGCGGGCGCGCACGAGCGGCCGGGCGGGCGCGCGGGAGGACCGAGGCGGGCGGGCGACGTCGCGAGCGCACACGCGGCGGCCGAGGGCTGCGCACGAGGGCGGCGTCCGGCCGGAGGCGGTACGAGGTTGCGGGGACGGCGTCACCGCGGCGGGCGGCTGCGCAGGCGAGGAAACCGAGGCGGGCGGCGGCCGTCGGCGAGGAGGAGTGGTCAACGGCTGGTTGACGCGGCGGTGGGCGGTGTCGCGGCGGCGCGCGCGCGCGCGGAGGCGGCGTGCGGCGCGCGGCGGCCGAGGCAGTACGAGGAGGCGTCGCGCACGCGGGACGGTCGCGCGGCGGGCGGCGGGGCTGCGCGCGGCCGAGTGCGCACGGCGACCGAGGCTGGGAGACGCGGGATGCGGCGGCGTCACCGCGCACACGCGCGGCCGGGAGGAAAACGACAGGAAAGGGGCGGCGTTCGGGCAGCGCGTGAAGGAGGAAGAAAAAGCAGGAGGGCGGGGGAAAAATAGGGTTTCGCGGGGAGAAGGAAACGGCGCTGGGGAGGGTATCGACGGGGGAAAGAAAGGGATATAAATAGGAAAAGAGAGGGAAATAAAATAATAATAAATAATTATCTATTAACTAATTTTTTTATTTAAAAATACGGGGTATTACAATCCTCGCATAACATACCTTTCTATTTGAGCTATCCCCGATTGTATCTTAATATGATTATTTTATCATAAATATAGAAAAAACTTTGTCACAACTAAATACCACATTAGCTGATTAGGCGTCAACCCAAATAAGTGAAACATTGCACTTTTCAGTGTCCTAGTAGATAGGAGCGCAAACAAATCAAGCCGGCTCATTTATCTATACTTCAGCTCAAGCTAGACTTTGATCATATTTAACAAGCAAGTCTAACCCTTGTTTGAGCTTGGCTTACCATGAACTTAAAACATTCAAGTTTGGTTAATTGAAACATGATATATTCAAGCTCGACTTGTTGGGTTGTATCCATTTGTTTAATTGAATCAACTTGCTCGAAATAAGGACTTAGACTCAAGTTCAATCGAAACTTGAGTTCGAGTTCTTTTTTATTCTGATTCATTTATGAACTCAAAAATCAAACTAAGATCGTTGTTAAGCGCAAATTTGTGTTCATCTATGAAACTCAAACTTGGTTTAAACTTGGGTTTGAGCTCAACTTGAATTTGATTTCAGCCTATGTAATAAAATTAATTGTCGTTGTATGACTATTTGAGTATTCATAATTTATTTTTTAAATAAACATTCAATGAAGTAGTTAATCAAGTCAAGGAAGGGTTTACTCAATCTCAACTCATAAATGATTGAGTGTTTTCTATTGTTCAAACTTAGCTCATTTTTATAACATCATAAACTCCAAGGTTATGTTTCAAATGTATGTACATGTTTTCACCTCTACTCATAGACCATATTCAAGAAAGAAGTTTGTACCAATTAACTATAAAGGAATATTTCAAAAAACATTGGTTTAATGGAATCAAGTTATATATATTTGTATATACATAATGCACACTCACACAGAGAGAGAAGAAGAAGAAAAAAGAAAGAAAGAAATATAATAAAACAATATCAACCAGAGTTTGGTTATGTTACATTAGAAACCTCACATCAAAAGAATATATATGTATATACTGATGATTTACAATCAAATATGTGTTTTACAGATGCAAGCTGTAATAGGGATTTTGGTTGTATGATAAAATAGTTTTCATCTAAACAAAATTTTGTGTAACAAAACTTGTCAAAAGTATTAAAATCATCACAAAAAATATCACAGAGAATTTTTTAAATAAAAGAGATTAGACCTTTTTATTTATTTATGGTATCTGGCTCCGTTTGTTACACATGGTCCTCACTTTGTAAAAGAGTTATTTTCTAACCGAACATGATAATTAGTTTTTAACAATTTTATTTTATTCTAATATATATTTTATCACAAAAATTTTATAAAAAATATATTATAACTACACACCTCATTAGGTGTTTAGTTGCAAACATATATTGTTATAACATTATACAGTAAAATAAAATCTACCACAGTCGAGAACATAAAAGTATTGCATTTGGTGAGATATTATGGCAAAAATATATTGGAGCATGTATAATGAAGTGGAGGCACAAGAAAGAAAGAGAAAAAGTCTCACCCCTTACACTTGTCCAAGAAGAAGTTGTTTACAAAAATATGATTTGTCATGATTGTCAGACACTTTTTATCAAGATTATTTAAAAATATATATATATTTTTATCATGCAATCAAGCACCTATTAACTTTGTATTCTCTCGTTTTCTTTTTCCTTTTTCTGAATGAAAAGTTACTCTCAGAACTTGTTAATTAGTGATTTGATGCCCTACTAGTTGATTATGCATCGTGTTTGGATTTTTTTATTCTAGATTTTTTTTAAAAAAATATGAGATAAAAAACAACTCTTAATATTTTTGAGTATTTATGTTCTGACTGTTGTAAGACTATCAAAAATTAGATGTAGATCCTCATAAAGGTTGTTATTGCAAAAGAGATAAGCTGGAAATAACCATCTGATATTCTAATATATAGCTTTTCACAGGTTAAAAGCCCAGCTTATAGCCATATACACTCATGCTGTAATTAAGCTAAATTTGATCCATGGTTGACTACTTCCAAAAAGGGTATCTATTTGCCAATTTGCTGTACCCTTGGAAAACATGATAAAAAATTAGTTTTTCTCCAAAGAATATTTTTTTTTGATAAAAAATTGTAAGAAAATATTGGCAATCGCGATAAGAAAACAATTTTATGAAGTTTTTTCTTAGATATAAGAGGTGAGATCTTTCTCTTCTTTCTTGTTGTCTCTAGTATTTTCTAATTATACACTTTTTTTTCTCCACTCTTTCTGTTATCTTATATCACCAAACATAATAGATCTTGTGATGTCTTGTTAATAATATCAAATTTGAAATTTGTAGTACAACGAAAGATGTTATGTAATGTAAATATCGACATGTGTCAATTTTGATAATGATAGTTCGACTCTTTGAAATATCGATATTAATATCGATATAGTATCACTTTTTATATTGTAACCAACATCTTATTTTAAATCTTAAGTTGATTTATAAGTTAAAATTCATATTTTTAAAAGTCAGAGCATCTATGTTAAAATTGATATAAGTTTATACTTGTATTGCGTAACATATTTGGTTGGTATTACAAATTTAAAAATTGATATTATTAGTCAAACATCTCTAGATAATAATTATTAATATCAATTTTAAAATTGGCAATGACACAGTGTTGATTCGATTTAAATAAATCAACAAGCGCTTGAAATCTTTTAATTCTTCCTCTAAACTACTCATTCTGATAGTAAATAGGAACCAATCAATTTTGCACTTATTTTCTCAATTTGATATCATCTTAATATATATTTAAAATAATGATATGATAAAATAAGAATAGATCAGATGACAATTTTTAGCAACTAGATCCATATTTAGTAGCTATATACGCAAGACTTGATACGTTATTTTCAAGTAAATAACTGGTATGTCATCGAATTCGGTTTTGATTTGGAATCCGTACGCAATGATTTCAATTTATTCAAAAACAAAATTAAATAATCTTAAATTTCATCCAAGTGAAAACGAGCAAACATACTTACAAGGTGTATGCAAAATATTATTTTTTTTGCTTCTTTTTATCTTAGAGAAAAAAAAAAGAGAGCAATAACTCCACCAAAGCTTGTTTGGGCTTGACTATTCCAATTTAGAGGAAGAAATCTTCAGGTGGTTAATCTTTCTAAAATTTAAAACAAAGAAGACTTGTTTTTCATTTCAAGATAATCACGGGAATGCCCCTACACTGTATCCTCCAGCTCCATTGTCCTGATGCTATCTTTAACTTTGGAGATATATATATTTGACATAATATTTCTTGTTTTTTATAAAACATCATTTTTATTAGATAAGTTAAAATAAAATATCTTATATCTATTATCACAGATAATTAAGTAAAAAAGTATGATGAAAAATCAAACTCACAAATTCTGAATTTTATGATTTCATGCAATAATTTGCTACAAACTTATAAGACCTATCATTTTATTTGATATCGACATATATTTGACGTTTGATTTCATATGTTACTTTTACATTAATCCTGAGATTATTCTCTTGAGAACACGCGAACATATAAATTAACATATTACCGAACAAGGTCACATAAGATTCACAAATTAATTAGGCCACCTTTATCAAACAGATAAAATACCCTTTTATTGATTATAAAATTTATCCTAGCTTAAAATAGTACATAACTTTTAAAAATGAAGCTATATAAATGATAGAACCAAATCCAATATACTGCCTAGCTCCAAGTCTCCATCATTCAAAAAAAAAAAAAACATAGAGTCTCTATCCACTCGGATTTTTCGGTGGACCATTCCAGGTATTTTTTTTTGGTCACAAGTATTATAATATATATATAAACACGAATCCCTACATCCTCACCGTAAAAACGTTTGATTGGGCTTAATTTAATAAATTAATTTCGAAACACAAAAGTTTAATTATTCATTTAAAATTATAATAAATTACGCAAAATTAAATCTATGACATTCAGACATTTTATCAAAGATCCCAAAATCTAACTTTTAAGGTGCGGGATAAATTTGGATTATCCCCAAAAGTTAGGAGATAACCCAAATTTATCTTCAAATTTTTATGGTATTTTGGCATCAAAATTTTTAGGAGGTAAATCTGATTTATCTTCGAGTTATCCTCGTATCAAACATGACCTAAGATGTCGTTGTTTAGTAATGAGATAACTTGGGAATAAATCTAGATTATTCTCAAAATTTAGGAGATAACTCAGATTTATCTTCAAAATTTATAACTCAAATTTATCTCCAAAATTTTATGATACCAAACACGTCATTAAATTAAAAGGTTAGACATCAATCAAGGCATAGTTTATTTTGGTTAGATTTTCTTCAATAAAATGTCTAAATATAATAGTAATTCCTTTGATAAACCACTATTTTGTATTTCAAAAATAAATTAAGGCCCTGCGACATTTCTAACGATGAGCTGAGGTGGCAGATCGCTCTCTCACACACACACGCGCAGAGCTGCTATGTGCTCCGAGGGCCGTCAGATCTCCATCCGACGGCAACGGATGCGGAGTCTTCCCTACGTCCGTCAAGCTCGGCGTTGTGACCTGTGAGCCTCCTTCCACCGCCGCCACCTATCGGAAACCTTATCGCATGGATATCGACAAGCACGGAGGCGGCCACGTATCCCGGCACAGCGGCAACCACATCCGCCGCCGCCATGGACGCTTCCGGCCTCAAATCCGCTCGTTTCCGCTTCGAACCTGCCAGCAGGAAAGTCGACCGAGGGATCGAGGGGGGAGAGGGCACGGCAAGCGCAAGGGGTCGGGGCCTGAAATAAACAACCGGAGAAACCCACACCTCTTCCACCCGCCCTAATCCTCCAGTCCGCTTCTCTTCTCCCCTCCCATTGAAAGATTGAGAAGAGTGTGGGCTGGGAATCTAGCCGGGCGTCTCTCCTGCCAGGTAACTCCACATCTCTCCTCGGTCTCATTGGCCCTATTAGCTGCAGTCTGGCAGGAGGCTTGGGTCGCCGAGAATCCGCCCCCACAATATTAACAACAAGGGCTGTTTCTCTTCCCTGTGCCAAATAATCCTCCGCTTCTGCAACATACACGTACCAATTATTCACTAGGTTTCAATTTTGCCCTGCCCGTTGGGCGGCAAAGTTGCAATCTTTCTGTGTATTGCAACCTCTGGACCGCCCTTTTGTGGCATGCTGTTGTCTTGAGTGCTCGTCGAACCATGGCTTCTCCCGCGTCAGTCGCAACGTTGGGAAGTGCGAAGGCCGGCCCTTCAGGGAGGTTGGAATGCTGTACTTTGCACCCCGTTATCGGGAGAATGCGGGTGGTTTCTAAGATTAGCTACACTAACTTTTTGGTGGCACGGAGATGGCCCAGTGGTGTCTGCAAATGCGCGATGAGAACGGATTTAATAGAGAAGGGCACCCTGGAGTCCACATTTAGGGGTAGCAGTAACTTTATCAGCAGCAGTGGTAACAAAGACGAAGATACCGACGTTATCCTGAAACCTGCTCCAAAACCAGTTTTGAGTACACGCCCAAATGTCTTAATAAATTCCGCAAGCTCGTTCCCACTTAGTCCAGCTAGGCTTCCGCGTGATGATAGACTGGAGAAGACGGAGGACAGAGAGAAGGTGATGGAGTCACTCGGGAAGGTCCTAGAGAAGGCTGAGAAGCTTGAAACAGCCAGTCCTGTGAAGCTTAACAACGGAGAGAGCAGAAATGACGATAAGATTGATAAGATAAGCAATAGCCCTAGAGGAGGTAAGCCAGAAAATTCCAGTCAAGTGACCCGGAAGTCAAAGACACTTAAGAGTGTGTGGAGAAAGGGTAATCCAGTGGCAAATGTGGAGAAGGTTGTTAAGGAGGTTCAGAAGGTAGATAATAAGAGAGAAGAGGTTAGAAGTTCTGATCCTTCGACAGAAACAAGGATTTTGGAGGTGTCACCTCAGTCTCCCATGAGACCTCAGATGCCAAACAAGGTTGCCCCAAGTTTACAGGCTAAACCTGTTACTGCTCCAACTCCACGTCCCACAGATACAAAGAAACACCTGAAGGGCCTGAACCGAAAACCTATCCTCATTGACAAGTTTGCTCCAAAGAAACCCGTTGTTGATCCACTAATAGAACAAGCAGTATTGGCACCAGTCAAACCAGGAAAAGGACCTCCACCTTCGAAGGCAAAAGAAGAACGCCGAAAGAAGTCAAATTCAACAACAAATTTGCGGCGGCGTCTGGTTGAGGCTAATATTGAGATTCCAGAGGAAGAAGCTTCAACACTTAATGTCTCAATTCCTGGTGCTGCGGCTGCAAGAACAGGAAGAAAATGGAGTAAAGCAAGCCGTAAAGCTGCAAGGCTCAAGGCTGCTAAAGATGCAGCTCCAGTAAAAGTAGAAATTCTTGAGGTTGGGGAAGAGGGTATGCTGACTGAAGACCTTGCTTATAACTTGGCAATTAGTGAATCAGAAATTCTAAGCTATCTGTTTACGAAAGGTGTCAAGCCTGATGCGGTACATATCTTGAGCAAAAATATGGTTAAAATGATATGCAAGGAATATGAGGTGGAAGTCATAGAAGCAGATGAAGTCAAAGTGGAACAAATGGCAAAGAAGAAACAGATGCTTGATGATGAGGACTTAGACATGTTGAAAGGCAGGCCTCCGATTGTTACAATCATGGGTCATGTGGACCACGGGAAGGTGTGTTCATGTTTTTATTGCGTTGAATTTATTTATTCTTGTAGGAGGGTGGATTGCTTACTTATTTTGTCATTTTCAGACAACTCTCTTGGACTATATCCGGAAGAGTAAGGTAACTTATGGAGATTTGTATTTGTTTTCTTCAACCATTTGAATACTCGTACTAGTTCTTACGATTTTAGACTCAAATTAATGATGATAAGGATTTTATAGGTTGTGGCATCCGAAGCAGGTGGAATAACACAAGGTATCGGGGCATATATGGTAGAAGTTCCTGTTGATGGAAAGCTTGCGCCATGCGTTTTCCTTGATACACCAGGGCATGAGGTAAGATAAAATGACTTTTTTCTTAGTGGGACAAGGTAGTTCTTCTTCATTTATGGTTTTTCATATCCTTTACTAGTCTTACAATTGTATACAATGATTGCAGGTTTGAAAGACCGCTATATCAACCACTTTTCTTGACACGGCTGATTGGGTTCTTGGCTTTTAGGCATTTGCAGCAATGAGAGCTCGTGGAACAAGAGTTACAGACATTGCCATCATTGTCGTGGCTGCTGATGATGGTGTGCGTCCTCAAACAAATGAAGCGATAGCTCATGCCAAAGCTGCTGGAGTGCCCATTGTAGTTGCCATAAATAAGGCATATATATTTCTTTTTACCTGTTCTTTTTATGGTAACCAGATAACAATTTCATTACCTATGTTCATTCTCTTTCTTTCAGATAGATAAAGATGGAGCAAATCCAGATCGAGTCATGCAAGAGCTCTCTTCAATTGGTCTGATGCCTGAAGATTGGGGTGGTGATGTCCCCATGATTCAGGTTAATTGCTCAGTGTGGCATTTGGCATTAGATTTTGGTTCTTGTATGCCAATAAATGCAGGCAGAAAACTAACATATAATTGATCTCTCTTAGATAAGTGCCCTTAAAGGAGAAAATGTGGATGATTTATTGGAGACTGTTATGCTGGTTGCGGAGGTACATTGAGCTCCTAGAGTTTCTGTTCTGCAGGAATCTTCTTCATGTTGTGAACAATGTTGATTTTTGTGGATTGCTGACATCAATTTTCCTTAAATTTTTAAGTTGCAAGAATTGAAGGCAAATCCTTGTAGAAATGCAAAAGGGACTGTCATTGAAGCAGGCCTTGAAAAATCTAGAGGACCCACAGCAACATTCATTGTGCAGAATGGCACCCTGAAGAGGGGTGATGTTGTGGTTTGTGGTGAAGCTTTTGGCAAGGTCAGTTTCTTATCAGGCTATAGAACTGAACTACTTGAGAAAGAAAAAGGTCTCTACTTTAGTATTTATGTTTAATATAGAACTCTGTTTTCTCAGTTTTTGAGTTGTATAATCTTCATTTAATCTTATGATTGTCAGGTCCGGGCTTTATTTGATGACAGGGGAAAGCGTGTTGATGATGCCTGTCCCTCCATGGCCGTTCAGGTTATTTTTCCCTAAAGTTGCCCTTCATGCATTAACCGACCGTGTTCTTAGTGAAGAAAGTATGGAGAATCCAATTAAGATAGTTATTAATCTCTCATAGTTGTATGCATATGATGACCGTTGAAAAGATCATTAGCTTTGTGGAAATGAAATATTACATTTATCAGGCATATTGTTTGTTTTGTGCCTTTATATCTTTCTATAGTTTTTGACTCCTGGACAAAAAACTGAAGTCTCCCTGTCAGTTTCTATGGAAGCAAACAAGTGTCCCTTCAGGGGAAGAGTGCTAAT
Organism: Cryptocoryne crispatula var. balansae; assembly: GCA_036172225.1. Lineage (NCBI taxonomy): Eukaryota > Viridiplantae > Streptophyta > Magnoliopsida > Alismatales > Araceae > Cryptocoryne > Cryptocoryne crispatula. The sequence continues at coordinate 9,575,245 of CM069921.1, read as the reverse complement.
AAGTTTCTCTTATCTGTCTGATGCCTCAAATTGCTTGTAAAAGAAAGAATTGCTACTATATGGTTCCAGTTGCAGCAGTTGCTTTGGGAAGGTTCAGTGGTATGGTGGTGGATTCAACGCTGCTTTTGGGCTTTGAGTTTGGGGTCTTCTCTTTGAAACAATCCATTATTAAATTCCATTTTGATGAAGTTTAAGGGTGGGAATCCAAGATTCTGATAATTCAATTCAATGTCGATAATAATTAATGGATTCAGAAACTCTTTTTGTATCCTATAAGTTATTGGAATCAAAATGGGATATTCCAATATTTGACCGGGATCGGAATCGGAAACAATTAATTCCTGATCTATTTTCTCGTTTTCAATAAAAATAATGTATATTTTTAAATATCAATATAATAATAAATAATATATAGATGATTAAAGTTACGATGTTTGAATGATAAAAGATAAAAAATTGTAAAGGTATTAGATCAGCATTTAGTAGTAATATGGTATTTATTAGCTTATTTTTAATACAAATTAATATAAAATAAAGATTTTGGGAACTATTGGATTGTTTTAATTTCAAGAATGGAATAAAATTGGAATATCATTATTGTAATTTAATCTAAATTGGATTCGAAATGACAACCTCTTCGGAATTGGAATCGGAAACAGACATAGCCGCTACTGACCCATTTGCAGCCCTAGATGGTCATGGAACCAGTTTTTTGTAAAAGGTTCTTATAAACCATCAAAATTATAAAAAAATCCCATGTTATTTTCATGTTTACGAAAAAGCTCATAAAACTTATTTTACTTCTTAAAAGCACGTATGGTTCACATCCATTCAGAAAAACAAATATACCTGGGGACATTTTGCTTGACAGCCAACTACGCCAATTACACAGATTTGCTGGGACACTTCTATTGATGTGTGTTGAAATGCTGAAAGATTCTGGAGGGTTCACCAGGTGGTCCGTATTGGCCTCCTCACCTTTCCACAATGGGCTAAGGTGATCTTCATACTCTTTTTTTTCTCTGTCCACAGACACACCCAAATGGGTACCCCTGTACAGATGCCAAGCCAATTTGATAATGCACAGGGCAACTCAAGAACCCATTACCCACTTCGTCGTGGTGCACTAGCAGCATGGTTTGTGGAATCGGCTGATCCATATTGGAATCAGCCAATTCTGGGATTGTATCAGCATAAACCGACCCAATTTAGGGGGGGGGGGTGGAGACCGATCCAGCCCCAGATTCCAAGCCAATTGGAATCTCTTTTTTTTTTCTGTCCACAGACACACCCAAATGGGTACCCCTGTACAGATGCCAAGCCAATTTGATAATGCACAGGGCAACTCAAGAACCCATTACCCACTTCATTGTGGTGCACTAGCAGCATGGTTTGTGGAATCGGCTGATCCATGTTGGAATCAGCCAATTCTGGGATTGTATCGGCATAAACCAACCCAATTTAGGGGGGGGGGGTGGTGGAGACCGATCCAGCCCCAGATTCCCACTGGAATCAGTTAGAATAGCCAGAATCGGTCTGGATTGGGGCCAATTTGAGCTGACTTGGTTGATTTTGGCGATCCCCCGGTCACGTCATCTACCCTATCCCTGCCCTATTGAGCGAGGAAGAAGGTCCCTGGACCCAGTACGGACTTTAAGCGGGGAAGATGCCACAGAGGCATTGCAGGCTTCATTTTGGACCAATTTCGGCCCCGAAAGGTCAGATTGAATTTTTGGCGCCATTTTTTCAGTTTATTTTTTATTTTTTTGGTTTATAAAGAATTCTAGACTGATTCCGGATTCTTTTTTCTCTCATGAAATTTGCAGATTTTATTGATCTGATAAGAATCGGCATTAACAGATCCAGTGATCGATTCCAATTCCACTTTTTTTGACTAGCATAGGGTGAAGGCTTCCTGGCCCAAGGCCTCCCCGGTAATAAGGGTGGTGCCCTGGCATGGTTCACAAAATTAGTCAACTCCAAGATCGGATCGGCACCCACCGATCCAATTTTGGCTAGGACACCCGATCTTAGCCCAACTCCCATAAGAATTGGCCAGTTCTGGACCAATTTTGGTAATTATTGACGGAATCGGTTTCCAAGAGTGCGGCAGCACTGGATTCTTCTTCGCTCACATTGTATCAGGGCCTTGTGTTCCTATGACTTAAGTCGTTAGATGTAGCATATTGGGTTCTTGGATCCCATTGTATCGGGTCCTTGGGATCCTATGACTTAAGTCGTTGGATGTAAGCATATTGGGTTCTCGGATCCCATTGTATCGCATCCTTCGAACCCGATACTGGCAACTTGGTGCGGTGGCGGTGCCACAACAGTGCCGAATTCCAGCATCAATCCGACCCCAAAAAGATTGGATTGAATCGGAATCAGCTGAGGAATCAAGATCTGTGATTTTTAATTTTTTTATTAAATATTTTGTTTTCTGATAAATCAGTCTAGGCTGATTTTGGATCAATTTCCTCCTGAGAAATATTACTATTTTTTATCTAGATTGGATAAGAATCAGCACTCACCAATCCGGTGTCCGATTTTGATTCCATGATCCTTGAGCTTGGGTGTTTTATCTCTTCTGGGCACTCACCTTCTTTGTCATTGCATGCAAAAAAAAAACAGCAACTGGGGAGCCTTCAACAACCTCTGTGATACATGTGGCACTTGGCAGATGTCTTCCCGCGCAGAGTCTTCATTGCCCACTGTTGTGACAAAACCTGGTGTTTCATGCAAGTAGCTGGTGGCAGTCTGATGAGATCGAACTATCCTGAAACATAAATGATTTTATTACCAGCCTAAATGTAATTTTTTAAGTGCTTAAGCGAAATAGTCATATTTAGTAACGTTAAGGGTACGTTTGTAAAATATTTTTGTTAATGGGATGGAATATATATGTTTTAAGAGGGTCCATCTTTTAACCCAGTTACCCCTGCCGGAATGGCCTGCCTGCACCACAATCTCGTGGCTCTGGCTGTCCTGACCTGGTGCCTGCACATAGCAGGTCTGCCGTTGAATGACCCTGGTGGCTCTGCATGCCTGCTGCTCACTGCAGCAGTCCTGCAGTGCATGCTGTGCCCTGCTTGCAACTCAACTGGCTCTGTGAGCCTTACTTGCTGGCCATATCTCACGTCCACATTGCCACCCCTGGCACAGGCCTTCATCTTCACCCTTTGCTATTCATTCATCGCCTCAATCCCCTAGCACTATTGTGGCTCCCCCCTGCACTAGTGCAACCCAGTGTGCACCCCTGTTCAGTTGCCCGCTCATTTTCCTGTTTCAAGCCAGACACTGGCTGCCCAAGCTCCCACTTGCCTACCAGGACAACCCTGCCAGATCTGCCGCCCACATTCTCTCCCACCACCCTCCTATAGCTGCATGGTTTTACCCTGAGTGCCCCCTGCTGCCTGAACTGCCCTGTGTCCTGCACCAGCAGCCACCACATTTGTGAGCCATTGCACCATGTTGCACCAATTCGAGTCTCACTCACCTTCACCACACCACTATACACCTTTCACATTGGGCTGACCCGCTTTCTGAGTGATAAGCTGGTGCCATTTTGGAAGGCCCATTCTTTTATGCCCTATGTTATTCGAGGCGTGAGGCGCTTGAGGCGATGGACCCGGCGCCTCGCCTCAGGCGCCTAAGGCGGGCGCCTCAGGCACCTGAGGCGTTTTGAATATTATAATAATATTTATTTTAATAATGATATATGTGATATCAGATAATTGAAAAAATACATAAAAAACATGGAATCATTAACTAACAAGAGTGACAATTAAATATAACATTAGAAAGAGGAATTCAACCTTACAATAAGAAAAGAATACAACCATGCAACCAAACATAATACATAAAGTAAGTCTAATTCGAATACAACCATACAAATTCAAACATCACTCGCTACTCAGTAGTCACTAGCAATCACTATCAGAATCAAGATTGGTGGGAGCTTCCTGATCTTCATTACTGGTATCGTCCGAATTTTCATTAGAAAGACGAATTCTTTTCCCAGAAGACCTAGAAATTCATTTCAAACATGTAAAAACATAACATCAAAATTAGAACAAAAAAACAACCAAACTCAATAACTAGAATTAAGACATGTAGTGTTTAAAATACGACCTCGTACTTGGCCCCTCCTCTTCATCCATTCCAGCAGCAAGTTGTACATCTCTCCATCTCAAGTCTTCACCTTCATGGACAAGATCTTCATCTTCATTTGCAATCCACTCACTTGATTCATCAATGTCATCTAAGGATATGGGGTCTAGACCTGATTTCTCCAACCTTAGATGTCTTTCCCTAAGTTTTTTGTTGTATTGGACGAATACCAAATCATTCAACTTCTTTTGTTCCAATCTATTCCTCTTTTTTGTATGAATCTGTACAACAACAAAAAAAATGAAAATATGATTCTATTAATCAAATAAATGATATTGGATTACTTCAAATGCCTTGAAATGTGATAGAGGAAGGGAACCCTGGTTCCGTCGGGGGCCTTGCGCGACGGGGAGAGAGAGAACCGAGGGGTGGGGGGTGCGTTTAAGTTAAACGGATCCGGTTCTTACCGGATCCGGTTCTTACCGGACAGGAGGAAGAGGCGGGCGAGGCGCACAAGGCGGCTGCTGAGGCGGCCGAGGCGCCGGAGGCAACTGCCTCAGGCGACATCGGCCAACGCGAGGCGGTTTTGAACCGCCTTGCCTCGCCTCACCGCCTAGGCGGTTGAGGCGAGCGCCTCTAACTACTTAGTTTATGCCCACCCATCAGTCGCTAGTGTGGAGTAACTATGAAGACATTTTCCTTCGAAATTAACTTGGAAGTAAAATTTATTATTTAAATAAGTATATAGAATTCAAGTAGTAATGGGTTCACTCTCCCTTAACCCTGTTCTGCATCACATCTCTGTCTTTGCCTTTACCATGTGCTTCAGGTTGTATGAAGACCCTTGGTCTAGCTGGTTGGGAGGGGGGTTTCAGTTACTCACATGAGTGGCAATTATTTATGCATGTATGTAGCTGCCAGTTTGCCACCAAGCCTTCGCCTCCTAATGCATTGTGGAGGGCCAGAATTTGACATACATCTCCAGCCTCTTTGGCATTTTTTATTTGCCGGCGTACTGCAGTGCCTTATGCCACTGAACAAGAACGGAGGGAGTGGTTTGGCTAGGTTGTTAAGGGTGTTAGTACTCTCTTCAGGCACCAGTCAATGTGAAGAGACCTGACAGTTTGATATATGACTACTGCGGGATTTGTGTACGAGATTGGGATGTTGGTGGAGCTGCTACATGGCTGGATGTCAACACTGGAACTGAGACTTTATAGGGTGTTTGGTTACATTTTTTCCCTCTTTTTGATCTAAATTTTAAAAATAAAAGAGATAAGGTGTTTGGTTGTAACTTTTAACTATTGTCTCATTTTTAAAAGTGGGATACTCTATGTAAATAATATCTTCTAAAATAAAAACAAGGCAAGATTTGTTTTATTTTTGAGATAGACGCGGAGGGAGGCGAGACGTGCGGGGGAGGGGGGGTTCGCTTGCAGGGGGTGCCGCCGCGGTGGGGGGGGCTTCGCTGTCGGGGGGCGCCGCTGCGGGGGGAGGGCTGCCGGTGGGGCGCTTCGCGGCGGGGGGATCGCCGCCGGTGCCGCTGACGGGGGGATCGCCGCCGCGGGGGGGAGGGCTGCCGGCGGGGGGCGCACACAGGTTTTGTTAGCCGGGCAGACGACGCCACCGGGAGGGTTTCGCTGGCTGACGACAACGCGATCTTTTACTGGTCGCCACCGCCGCCGGAGGAGCGCCGCCACCGCGGGGGAGGGAGGCAGACGACATTGAGGGAGAGCCTTCGCGGAGCTGCAGGTTCTCTCTGCGAAGGGAATCCGAAAGAGTTTCGTAGAGACGTTGGTCATAACCAAACTCTAAGTTTTAAAAATTATGGTAATTTTGCCAAACACCAAATAATTAGACTATTTTGATTTTAAAAATAAATTTGAGAAGTCAAATAATTTTGATTTCAAAAACGAGGTTATCTTAAAATTAAAAGTGCTACCAAACACCTTATTAGGGTGACTGCTGTCACGAATGGAAAGGGTGGGTTGGCGAGGTTGTTAAGGGTGATAGTACTCTCTTTGGGCACCAGTCAATGTGAAGAGACGTGAAAGATTGATATATGGCTATTGCAGGATTTGTGTATCAGATTGGGACGTTGGTGGAGCTGCTGCATGCCTGGATGACAAAACTGGAACTGAGACTTTAGGGTGATTGCTGCATTGAATGAGACATGATACCAAGTGGCAACACAAGTTTGGTGGAGAAAAGCTGGGAAGGGTTTTTAAAAGTAATTTAATATATTAACACCTAACTAAACTTAAACCCTGGATAATTGGCTGAGTAATGGTGTGTAAAAAAAATATCTTTCAAGGGATTTTTTTTTGAAATTAAAGAATAGCGGTCTTTTTAATGAACATAAGATAGCATGGGTTTTTTTATGATTTTTGGTATTTGTATAAGAATTTATATACAACCCCTTTGTGTTCGCACAGTCCCTTTTTTCTGTTTAGATGATTTTGTTTCTGTCCTCTCTTATTTTTTCTTTACTGTTGCAGGTTATTGGGCTAAATAATGTGCCAATCGCTGGTGATGAATTTGAGGTTGTTGACTTGCTTGATGTTGCTCGTGAAAAAGCTGATGCATGTGCAGAATCTTTGCGGGCTGCTCGAATATCTGCCAAGGCTGGGGAGGGAAAGGTCACCTTATCTTCCATTGCTTCTGCGGTGTCAGCTGGAAATCAATCTGGTTTAGATTTGCATCAGCTGAATATTGTATTGAAGGTTGATGTGCAGGTAATCATATGCTTCCGAATAAGTTGTTAAGCAAAAGCATGATGTGCCTTGTATTCAGTGTACTGACAATGCATTTCTTATGAATAATTTATCGCATTTAGTGTGCATTTATTTACTAGACAGAGCAAGGCATACAGCTCAGAATTCTTTTATTGATTCAGGGATCAGTTGAGGCAATTAGACATGCTATTCAAGCTCTTCCACAGGATAATGTCAATTTGAAGTTCCTTCTTCAAGCGCCTGGAGATGTAAGCACAAGTGACATCGATCTAGCAGTTGCAGCTGAGGCCATAATATTCGGTTTCAATGTTAAGGCACTGGGTTCTGTTAAGACTTATGCTGACAAGAAAAATGTAGAAATTCGCCTGTATAGAGTTATTTATGATTTGATTGATGATCTGAGGGTGTCAATGGAGGGGCTTCTTGATTCTGTTGAGGTAAACGGGGAAATGAACATGCTTTTTTTTTGTTTATTTGTTGGGCAAGTACATCTTATTTGTTTTTTTTTGGGGGGGGGACTAATGCTTTCGGTGTTGAAAATTTAAAATATAACTTGATTGCCTGTCATTTTTAGGAGCAAATTCCTGTAGGAGAAGTTGAAGTTCGTCAAGTGTTCAATTCAGGCAGTGGTCGTGTTGCTGGATGCATGGTAGTTGATGGAAAAGTGTCAAAAGATTGTGGAGTTAAAGTTGTAAGGAAAGGCAAAACTGTCCATGCTGGTACACTGGATTCTTTAAGAAGGGTTAAAGAGGAGGTGAAAGAGGTATGCTGAATATCTTCTCTAGCAGACAAAATAGGCCTTAATGAGATTATCTTAATACAGCACCTGTTCTTAAATAAAATCACTTGAACCTATAGATTATTGTTTATTGAGTTGACCCATTGAAAATTGGATCTACAGTCGGGTCTGTATGCTTGACATTTCTGCATTGACAACAATTTTACATTTACAAAAAAAAATGTTATAAGATATCAATGTCCGTCTTGACACCTGAGAAAGCATTGGTCCAATCAAAGGCTATTGACTATTAAAACTGGAACATGATCTAAATATGCTGTTCGAGAGGTAAATCAGGTCAGTAAGCGTGATAATGGCTAGTACTTGGATTCATTGTTCACTTCGTAATGATCAAGAATAACAGAAAAAAGGACAAAACATCAACTATCAGTATAATATGGTTGACTGAGTTCTCATCAGGAATTGATTGTTAATGGTGTTTGGTACCTGTGACTGTCACTTGAAATATAAGATTATCAAGGAAAAGTAAGTGAGCTTTCTCTTTGTATGCTTGGTCATTTTGTCATGAACTAGAGTCAACTTCTTTCTTCTACAGATTCTGAGCTGATTGTCCTTAGCCTTACCACTTAAGGCTAAGCACAAGCTTTCATTTCCTAGTTGCTTGTTTGAAGTAGATCTGTTTTTGCTGGCCTAACCCGAAGTTTTGTTGATTCCCCATGTCCTGAATATGGCTCCAATCTGGGTCTGTCGAGAAAGTTACACATCCCTGCCTCATCTCTTTGACTAGGTTGCCTTATGCTACTTATGGCCATTTCCTTTTAAAAAAATAAAACTAAATTAAACTCTAGTGTAGTTTTTTTTGTAGGGTTTAAATGATCATATTCTGATGCAATTATGAGCATAATTTTTACGTGTTATATTACTAATTATTATCTTTATCAGTATATGATCATGTTATTTGTTTATATCAATATTTATGAGTGGTGCTGGAAAACTGATTGCCTATATTGATGAGGCAACAGGCAACTGGATAGGTGGATAACTTGGATGACCCTTTGGTAGCCTCCACCACCTCATGAAAAATGCTACCTAAATTTATGTCATGTTGGAAAGATTATTTAAAGTGTCTCTTTGCCAAGCCTGGGCTGTGATCAGTAAGGTAAAGTCAGGCTCAGACCAGGCTTGTCTCGATTTGTGGAGGGTTCATAAGTTAGCTCTGTTATCACTGGCAGTTTTGACAGTTGCCTAGGTGACGAGACAAGGCCTCAGCGTCTTGCTCTGGCCCTCATTGTGCCCCAACAGACGGCACTGCAGGCTGCAGCAGTTTTCACCTGATTTCTGGTGAAGAAGACGGGTTCTCGTGGATCCATTAAGCGAGGATCTGCTTTCAAACCTGCTGAACCTCTCGATTCAACCGGGTGGTTCAGCGCTTCAGTGGTCCATTTGGAACTTTAAGGCCTCCTCCACCCGTCTTCTTCTGCTGTGGGCTTGCCGAAGGAGCGGGAGAGGCACCGAGCTGCCCCTCTCCTCCTTTGGTTCTCCTCCACTGCCCAAGACGGGTCGCCTAGGCTGCTAGAGGTGACATGATCTCTTCCTTGCCTCAAGTACCTTTGATGGCATAGTAAGTGAGTGCATTTCATCTTGTTCACAATTATCTAATGGTCCAGAGAATCCACAAGGTTTCACAACTATTGCATAGACTCTGGAGGATTTAAGGTTGAACCTACCACGACTGACTGAACATTATATGTATCAATGGTTCAGTGACTTCAGTTTGCTTTCAGCTGTTTTTTTCTAGCTGATCTAAGATGCCGCAATGACGTAAAATATGTTAGGTTCAGTTAAATAGATTAGAATTTATAATATAATATTTATACCAACACAGTTATATTCATATTTAAACATTAAGGTTGAGTATGCTTATATTTATATAAGATGCGTGTAAGTATAATGTAAATGTTATTAAGATAAAAATTTTGTTGCTAAGTCAGTCTCTTTGTTTTTTTGGCTCCGCTCAATCATATGAGGTTATGAGCTAAGCTGAACTAATGTATGGTTCAGCTCTTTATAGAAGGTATTCCTTATCTCACTGGAAACTCATGTCTTTGAAAAGTGTGAATTTTATTTTTTCTCACATTTATTTCTCATTTCACTTTAACCTTTGACTCAAAATGCTACTACGTAGCATTTCCTGCTTTCTTCTTTTTGAAAGCTAGGAGTGACATTAGGAGGATGTTAAAACCTCATAAATTCTTCATTTCTTTCAAGTGTTGACATAGTGATTGCCCTCTGAATTTTTTGAAAATAAATTTTAACTTCTCTCCACCGGACTTGCAATATTCCGATGTTAATTACATTGAACAACTACTTGAACATTTTTTAATAACCATTACAACATCGTATATATAATTAGATGTTAGTATTCTAAATATAAATACATATATGCAAATATATATTCATAAATATAATTATATTTTTATATTATAATTGAGTCTGTAATCTATATGTTTATGTGTTCATACATTTAAATGTGATTTTATTTATGTAATTATGTATGGATTTGTATATATTTATTTTGAGAAATAATTAATCTTGATAAACTTGATATGTGTGAGAGATAGAGAAGAGAGTTAAAATAGACTTTAAGTATATAACATATATTTATAATTATGAATCTTATATATGTGATAGGATAAATGATAGTAAACTATATTAGTATGATTACACTATTACAAACGGGTGCTTGGGAATCGCAGATCGGCCTACACAGTTAGGTCACAGGGGTCAAGGGGATAGTGCCCCATGTGGGGGGTATGAGGGAGGCAAAGCCCTCCGAAAGAATTTTTTTACTATGTATAAATATTTGGGGTGCCTTTTGGGCTTCTCGTAAGGTGCCCTGGCAAGGCGCTCGCAAATTTGTGCCTTGCTGCCTAGGCGGGCACCTTGACAACAGCGGTGCCATCACTTGACACATCTGGTTGCTCCAGCACTTGATACTCTTTACAATTATCACACTCATGTCAGTATTATCGCTACTATTGTCGTAAAAACAAGTAAAATCATAAAAGGGAATATAATATAAGAACTACAAATGCAATAATCTAAATTAAATTAAGTACACAAGATTTATTTTATACATTTTATGAATTAAGACTTTGTTGCTCCTGTGTACTCCATGGGGTCCCCATCCTTTCTAGTTTAAGACTTCACCGTAACACACTACTTGAGATGGTAAATTTACAGGGTGCAAGATCTCTCTTTTTCATTATATTTGGTGCACAGGTGAAATAAATGCTTTGAGACTGTCCCTGTCGTCGGTCTACTGTAGTCTTGGGTGCTGTCAGCCTGTCACCCCTCTTAAAGCCCCTTCATGATTCTTTGGTTTTAGCTGGAATTTACCTATATTAATTCTTTTACTTTGTTGATTATGTTCCCTTATCCTACTCAACACCTTCCTTACAGTCTCAGGACTTTTCACTTACCCTTTAAGGAAAAGCTTGATTGAGTTGGTTCCCTCTCCAGGTAAATGCAGGCCTCGAGTGTGGTATCGGCATTGATGATTTCATGAATTGGGAAGTTGGTGACATTGTAGTGGCCTTCAACACCATGAAGAGGCGACGAACACTCGAAGAGGCTTCAGCGTCGATCAATGCCGCATTGGCCGGAGCAGGTGTCGGTGTGTGACTGCCTTGTGTAACAGGAGTGCTGGCACCCAAAAGCTCTTCACCAGTATGTTCCTTAACCGGGGACCCATCAAGGCATTAAACATCACAGCCGCTGCTGCACTGGGAGTACATTTGCAGCCACACAGGAACATTACGTGCTATTTTGGATGACTGGAGCTGTATGGTTATATCATATGTACATAGTGGATTTCTGCCATCCGGTTTCCTTTTGTTTCACATTTCTTTTCTTTTTTTTTCTGGAGAGGCAACTTTGATTTTGCCCACCAATGTTTCCTCCCCTACAGTGCAGTAGAAGGTACGAGTGCTGGCTTCTAATGTGATTCAGGTTGATATTCTTCAAACAAGTGGGGGATGATTTATTAGCGGTGAGCTGGGTCAAGTATGACTGATGAGAAAACGTGATAATAGTATGCCGTTGTGTAAAGATTGGACACCAGTTGAAATCTACAGATGAAGAATGCTGTAAGAAATCCTTTCATAAATCTTTTGATGTTATAGATCGCGAAAATTCTACTTTTCCCCATTTCCATCTTCCCCTTCTTCAGGGAATCTGATTGGAAGGCATCTGTTTTCTGTTTTAGTTGTAAGCCGATAGGAGTCTTATTCATCCTCAAAGATGTATATGACGAGAGAAATCTGACGATGATTCTCTTTATTTTTTTGTTTCATAAAATGAAAATTCAGTGTAATACCTGTCGGGCTGGTTTCATACTCAGGGTGCATAAATTCCAATTTCGCTTTCCCTTTTTTGAAATTTATTTGGTCGAGTCCTATGTTCTAGCCGAGTTCCGCAGGTATTCAAAGCTTAAAAGATGCAGCTAAATTTTCAATTCAGTCTGAAATATTGTTTACCAAACATGTGTACGCCGGATTTGATAGGCGGATATATCGGACTTAACTGCAGGTCAACCGCTTATATCTCGAAATGCGCATCATTTTTAGATAGCTCAGATAGAAAGACTTGACCTTGCCGCTCTAACTTTGGGTTATGAAACCCACCAGAACGGATGGGTCAACGCAACCTGTTCTTAACCCTGGGTCGCATGGAATGTCGGCTTGGTTCCGAGATAAATTAGGTTTGTTGTATAAAATTTTTTTGTAACAAAATGTATCAAGATAATTATGGTAGAAGCACCCTCAATTTATTGAAGCTCAAGCGATTCATGAAACTTGTATTTGGGCATCTACTTCTTCGAGAAATATTATCATAGAAAGTGATTCAAAAATTGTGGTAGAAGCCATCAATGGCAACGGACTTATGCTACGGAGATCGCAACATCTGTTACGTCAACATATCTTGTTTAAATATCTTAACATATCTGTTTTCTTCGTCTCAAGGAATTGGAAATATGTAGCTCACTCTCTTGCCTAATTCCGAAGCTATTTATCCTAATCCTCGGCCCGTTTCACTCTCTTGAACTTTATAAAATTATGCTATGTTAATATAGTTTCTTTGTCCGCTGTTCAAAAAAGAAAATAAAATGTATCAAAATAATTGATGTTTCTCAGTTTATTAATATTTAATTATATTAATATATAATTTTATTTTTTAAACTATACTATATTAAAATTTCGTGTATATATTTATACGTTTTATTAATTTTATCATACAAACTCTTAAAATAAATTTAGTTTATAAGAAGAGATGTATAAATATTGTTAATATATATAGCTTAAGATACATGATTAATCTAATTTGAGTATTCACTTTGTGAAATAGTTCTCTCTCTCTCTCTCTCTAACCTTTTGAAAATATAAATTCTGTAATAATTGATAATCCCTTAATTTATCTTTTGACGACTTTTACAACTGAAGAGAGAGAGAGAGAGAGAGAGAGAGAGAGAGAGAGAGAATAGATGCCTACTTTCTCTGTCTTTGACGATTGAAGTTCAATACAATCTATACACAAAAAAGAGACTATAGGATGTTTGATTGCATGACAAAATAAGTTGCTGTTATAAAAATATATTCCTTTAACAAAACTTGTTAAAACAAAAGATGTCGGACAATCATTACAAAACTGTTTTTCATAGAAGATTCTTTCTTAGACAAAAAAAGAAGTGGACTCTTTCTTTTAACCCCTTACCTTTTACAGGTAGACGCACACCATCCCCACTGTTTGGTTATCATTTCTCGGCAAACATGATAAGTTTATGCCCATTTTAAATTTATGTTAATATCAAATTTTATCATGGAGACGTATAAAAAATTAATATGCAATCAAACACTCTATTAGGTACAATCAGATGAAAATGTGCCTCGAAATTTGGTCATCAAAATCTGCTCCACGATCCAAGTTAAAGCCATGATTTAAGTCCCGTCAAATGTCAAGGTAAAGATAGCTCAATCTTACTAAAGCTTCCGCAGTTCTAACTACAACATGTAAGAACGTGATAGATGCTATGTAGTCAGAGGCGTGAGGCGACCGAGGCGAGGCACCCCTCGCCTCGCCTCAGGCGCTTGAGGCGGGCGCCTCAGGCGCCCGAGGCGACATTTTTTTTTTTTGAGATTTAATTTTAATACCTGAAAAATCTATATAAGAAGGTGAAGAAATATAAAAAAAATACAGTAAATGCATCAGAAATGCAGGAAATATATATGAAAATACAAGGAATAAATTTAAATTTGCAGGAAAAATAAAAATTATGTCCGAAAATACATATAAAATTATCTAAAAAAGTTGAACATATCTAAAAAATTCAGAAAAATACAAAAAACAGCAGAAATTACGTTAAACATGTATTAAATGATTACTGCAAAAATAAGTTGAAAGAAGTACCTTTTCTCATTTCATTTCCAAAAGCATGCCTAGAAATTGAACACATCACCAAAATCAAAAAATACATGACATCAAGTAGAAGGATGTTGAATAAAAATGATAAAGCAAACATAGAAGTACATAAATAACGATGAGTTCACAACAACAAGATCCAGGTACATTCATCTAACGTCTCCTTAATCAGTTAACACAAATATGAAATATCAATAATCAATCGGAAGAGTAAGGGTCATCATCATCAGTAAGATGAACATGAATATCCCCATCCGATTCTGAGGTATCTTCATCCATGGCCACACTCTTTCCTTTCTCAATCCTTTGCCTTTTAGAGGCCTCTGCTCTAGTTGATGGACCTTCCTCTTCATCAATACCCGCTGCTAGTTCAACTTCCCTCCATGTGAGATCCTCTCCTTCATGCACATACTCGTCGTCCTCTCTAGTGATCCACTCATCAGCCTCATCAATATCGTCCAAAGAAATAGGATCATGATTGAACTTCTCCATCCTAAAATGGCGATCTCGAAGCCTTTGATTGTATTGGACATAGACAAGATCGTTTAGCTTTTTTTGTTCCAATCTATTCCTTTTCTTTGTGTGCACCTATAATTTAAGGATGAACATTAGTGTAGAGTATTGAATGAAACATGCTAAATAATGAATGATACTAGTGCATACCTGTTCAAAGGTACTCCAGTTGCGTTCACAACTAGATGCACTAGTAGTGAGACTCAATACCCTAATGGCAAACCTTTGCAATTGAGGAACTTTGCTTCCCCAATCTTTCCACCAATTTGCTAAAAGAAAGATGAGAATTAATTAAAATCAAAACAATACTTTGAAATGTATAAATGAAAAGTTTTGAACAGTTAAATGCTAACCTGGAATAGAAGTTTTTCTTTGTCTGATGGCCATATCTCTACCAAATAGGCCCTCAGCATCCCTGTATGTATTTAGTTGCTTGGTAATAATATCTTGCTCATCAGGACTTTCAATTAGCTTCTCAATGGTATCATAGAGTCCTTGTTTTATTTCTCCATCACTCTCAACATCCGGATTTGAGTAAAAAAATTGGGGGTTAAGATAATAACCCGCTGCATGTAATGGACGATGGAGTTGATTGTCCCACCTCCTATCAATAATGTCCCAAATTGGACCGTATTTGTCAAACTTCTCATCCAAGGCACTCTTAATACCTTCCTTTGCCCGGTCCATTGCTTCATAGATGTAGCCCATTGCTGGTTTCTCACCATCCACTAGGCGTAAGACTATCACAAGAGGCTTGAATATTGAAAGAGCATATGCTACACCTCTCCAGAAAGTTGTTTTCAAAATGATGTCACATGATTTCTTTCCCTCAGTTTGCTTAGCCCATCGGTTGCTAGAGCCAGTCCACTCTTCAGATGTAAACATCCTTCTCAATTCAGCCTTCAAGTTGTGTAGGCTCTCTAAGTTGAGATAGTTGGTTGCAAACCTTGCACAAAAAAAAAGTTAATGGCATTCAATATCGCAAGTCAATTCACAAACCAATTTAAACAATATAAAAATACATTTCAAATTGAGATTATACCTTGTGACTGCTGCCCTACACAAATTTCTTCCATTGGTGAACTTCCTCATCATGGCAAGAACTTTTGTATGCCCATAAATAAATGTAGTCACATACTTCGCATGCCTAATTGTGGATTTGATACCCGACAACTTAGAAATATCTTCTAGCATCAAATCAATGCAATGGGCTGCACATGGTGTCCAAAACAAACGAGGATGCATAGACATCAACAATCTACCTGCAGCTACGTAACTTGCCTCGTTATCCGTTACAATTTGGATAACATTTTTCTCCCCAACTTCAAGAACAATTTTGTCCAACAAATCAGCCAACAACCTTGCATCTTTCACTTGTGAAGATGCATCTATTGATTTTAAGAAGACTGTGCCCGTAGGTGTGTTGACTAAAAAATTTATCAATGTTCTCCCTCTTCTATCTGTCCAAGCATCGGACATGATAGTGCATCCATATTTCACCCAACTTCCTTTTTCTTTTTCAACTAATTCTTTAGTTATTTGAAGCTCTTTCACAAGCAAATTTTCCCGCACCTCATGATATGATGGACCTTTCAATCCCGGGCCAAATTGACCAATAGCCTCTAACATGGTTTGAAAACTATTCAAGCGTACGGTGTTGAAAGGTATACCTGCTTGGTACATCCACCGAGCAATGTATTGCACTACTTTTTCCCTTTCTTCCTTCAAATGCTTTTTGTCTTTAACACTTTTCTCTTTGGAAACCTCTGGATTTTGCCTCATAAAACGGTCCATAGGACCTCTCAAACGAGGAGGCAAAAATGCTGGATCACAAACAAGTGAAGTATCTTCAGCTTCCATGCCTGTCTCCGAAGTGTTGACACCAAGAAGGTTGTCTCTTCCCTCAATCTCTCTAATCACTGCAACCTTCTCGAACCGAGCTTGTTTAGCTTGCTCCATATATTGTTTAATCTCTTCTTTGGCCTCCGGTGTAGCCTTCTTGCAAGTTGTCACATTGGTGGATAAACCTGCAATATGTTGCTTCAACCTATATATTCCACCTTTGCAATCCTTGTTGCAAAAGGTACATCTAACAAGATCCCGATTTTTGGATCCACCAAAATTCCATACTTCCAACCAACATCCTTTGACTTAGGAGCATGTCTTGAGATAATGGGGCCCGTTGACGTTGTTTGGGTGTTTGACCCCGTCCCCGAAGCTTGCTCCACAGTTTGAGACATCTTCATACAAAATACATAAACAAAAAATACATAAACAAAAAATACATAAACTCTGCGTTAATAAATCGGATTCAACAAACAATCTGATTTAATAAATCAGATTTAACGGAAACTGCGATTTGATAATATTTAAGAAATCTGATTTATTTAATAAGATATATTAAACACTCTGATTTCAGAAATCTGATTTTAAAAAATCAGATTTAAAAAAAACAAATCAGATTTCAGAAATCTGATTTTAAAAAAATCAGACTTAACAAAAAACAAATCAGATTTCAGAAATATTATTTAAGATATGTAAATAGCATTAACATAAAAAAAGAATATATCAAAACGTAAATTATACCTTTTCGACAACGTCCGGGTTGTTCGGTAATCTTTGCAAACCCGGTTAACAACACTTGCGCCTTCTACACATTGCCAATAGCCTAATAAAGATATTGGAATGACATTTACAATGAAAAATATGAAGATTATCAAAAAAAAACGTACCTTGTACGTCTAAATCCGTTCTTCTAACAATGTACACCAAGAAAGAAGAAAATAAAACAAACGATAAGAGTTCTGTATTACTAGAAGGATGTTGAATGAAAAAGATAAAAAAAATTGAAGAAAAAAACGTTATAACCCTAAAACGGACCGGTTGGAGAGCTCCTCCGATGCTCTAGAAGGTTTTGACACCTTCTACGGCTTCTGGCGGCGGCGGAAGGGGCTTCTCCGGCGACTGGCGGCGGCGGCGAGGGCTTCTCCGGCTGGAGGCGGCGGCGGCGGGACCTTCTCCGGCTGGCGTTGGCGTCGGGCTGAAGAAGAGAGGCCGCGGGAGAGAGGGGGCAGCGCGTCGGGTGCGAGAGAGAGAGAGGGGGCCGCTGATCACTTAAGCCTATCGGATCCGGCCAGTTGGGTCCGGATCCGATAGGCAGAGGCTGAGGCGTTCGCCTCAGCCTCGCCTCACGCTTCCCCCGCCTAGGCGGTTGAGGCGGGGGAGGCGATCGCCGCAAGAGCGAGGCGGCAGAGGGCCGCCTCGCCTCGCCTCCTCGCCTAGGCGACCGAGGCGTTCGCCTCTGATAACATAGGATAGATGTTAAAAAATAAGGCCTAAATTTGAAATTTGTGTACAGCAAAAAGAAAGCTCACGTTCTTAGATAATTCAACTTGTTTGCACCTTGAGGTAAGTTGAACATGGACAGGCCCGGATAACTTTGATAAGGCAATAGTTTATGATGATTCCTTTATAGTCCACAAGGCGAGAAATTTTCAGCTCCACAAAACCCTTCACATTTGCAACTTCACCGAAGAGTCGGTAGGTATGGTGTAAATGACAGAATTTATAATCTGTTATTGTAAATTCATTCATGAATTTTGGTTTTCGATGAAAAAATGGATTATCAACCGTTTTAAAATACATTTACTTGGAGCACCACAAACAAGATAATTATGTTAGAACTCAACTAATTACAGCTGTATGCGGCTACTTAAGACACCAAACAGCCCTCAAATAAAAATGTCCCCTTCTATACCAACGGATCCGCCAGATCATTTTGAGAGAGGCGGGCCTCGATAAATGTGAAATTCAAGTTAGGTTCCCAACCTCCCACAAATAAGCCAATAAACAAAGGTCTATATGAAAGCTAAAAGGTTGGAGCAGCCATCAAGTCACACAAGGCATTTCATCTCAGTGATCCAACTTGTTGCACATGGAAGAGGGCTTTAAAGTGAAACAATCTTTTAAAGGAGGAAATAATTCCACCTAAATGGAACCTTTGAATGCTATAGCATGTGAAAGAGAGATGAGACTAGATTGTACATGAATTCAAGCTTCAAGAAGGTGACTGCTTGAGAAGGCCACAAGAATGCCAGACCACCTATTTTCTTCCTATCATTTTACTACCCGAACAGAGCTTTTGAAGTTCAGTATGACTAAGACTCGATTAAGATATAGAAACTTAATACAGTATAATGCTACAAGATATTCTCCCATGATGTACAAGTACAACAATGGAGATGACATGCTATCAATGGGCTCCCAATCTCACCACCAACAGTTGCTTATGTACCTGTTTCAGCAAGTTGTTATTACCTAGTTCTTGTCAGTCAGCATCCTTTGCTTCTTCTCGGGGTTGCCAAACTATGTCTTTCAAACAAGGGTAGACGCTCTTGTAGAACTGGAGATTTGAGAAGCAATAAAAGAGGGGACATCACAGACGTTGCTTAGTCCACTTCCCTTCAAAGCGTGAAATACTTTTCAAGTGCCCAGAGTCTCATTTCATTAATACCTTGTGGAACTCAAGGGTGTCACCCTTTGATTTGCGAAGCTCCACCATGTGCAACGAAGGTGCCACCTCAAAAACCTGAGATTTAAGTCATCAGGTCAGTTGCATTCATTCCGGAGCTCGGAATTACCTGCCAAGCCCCATTGACAATTTGATATCTTTTACTAAAAATTAAAACAATCACTTGTTGAAAATATACCTCTGTTGATATGGATAAATGGCCTTTCCTTCCAGTCTTCTCTCCTCGCAGTTTCAACTGAAGTAAAAATGTTAGAAGCTAACAACCAAGCTTCACTTTGAATTTTAAAAATTAAGGGAAACATAGTTATAAGAAGAGGTATCAACCTTATAATTTTGCTTCTCCACATGAAATCCCAGGGGCTTTGCCACTTCCTCGAGTTTGGAGATTATCTCACCAGCTGGACATTTCGAGGTGAATCTTGTCTCGCGCTTAACAAGGCCCTGTGCATCAAAATTAAATAAAGATCATTCAGATAAACAGAGCTACAAAATACATATGAACTCGGTTGGCGAGATTCTAGTTTTCTTAATTAGCAGTGGAGCACTAAACTCACAATGGCTAGCTTTTTCTCATGGACAAATCAGATGGTCCGAGTTAAAGCATCACAGTCAGTCTTTACTTGTTCCAACATAATGAAAAGGAAGATTGTTACTGACTCCCAGAAAATACACTATTTTTTGTGTATAACTCATTTGATGGGATTGTCAGCTTTTATGGGCAGATCTTGGTTTCATGAACAAAATGGACACGCAGCATAAGGTGGATGCTCACCATCTGCTTTTCAAACAAGGTGCTGAGGTTGAGTCCCTGTGAGGTTGAAATAAGCTCAAAAGCATTCATCAAGAGAGGTCCTCCTCCTCCTCCTCTCCTCTCAACAACAAGGTTAGCAGGTGCCTGTGTATAATGTTGTGTTAATAGGAGTGGTTTTTACAAAATCTCCGAAAATGTGTACACTTAGCCATACCATAGATTCATCGAAAATCGTGTGCACATCATCAAGCGAGACATCTATGACATCAAAACTGGGTGGTTGGTATCCTTTCTTAAACCACTCATTTTCAATCACTTCGGGTATTGTAATGCGCTGCACATTATCCAACAGATTAGATTTGTTGACAATTATCCAACTAAACCATTTTAGAAACGAAATGACACCCAAAAAGCTCTTTATTCACACAACTATCACGGAAAAGATGAATTTTTTTATCATAAACAGTTGAACCATTCTAAGTGCGGATTAGAAAATGTGACTTACAGTTGAAGGGTTAGGATCCAAAATCCTTTTTATCAATTTCTTTGTACCCGTAGAAAACCAAGAAGGAAAACTGAAGTCTGCCTTGAAGATCTGATGACCATGACAGAGATACTTATAAATCACCAGCAAACAATTTATCTAATTGTTATTCTGATTGACTGAATAGCTAGTTGTTCACATTTTCTTCTACTCATCAAGAGTACCTTTTTGTACAGGGACATCAGATTGGAGTCTTCAAAAGGTAAATATCCGGCAATAAAGACAAAAAGTATTACACCGCATGACCACAGGTCTGCCTTGGAACCATCATACCCTTTGTTGTTGATCACCTAGAAGCACCAGTCATCCAACTTCAATCTAGGGCTTTGAAAAGGATCAGTCCACACATTCAATTAGCAAACAATGGTAAATTAGACATACCTCTGGGGCAACGTAATTTGGTGTTCCACATGTTGTGTGAAGCAAGCCATCCTCCTGAAATAAAATACTTGGCTCAAAAGAGTAAAACCTTCAGCACTAATGCATTCATGGAAAAAAAGATACTATAACCAATGCACTTGCTTGCAAGGTCCAGCTGCTGCTAAAACAGAAGCCAAGGAAAAAGCCTAGACCAAGACAGTGGGAAGCTTGGGCCCTAAAATTTTAAAAACTTGCAATTGCTAAATAGCTATGGTATGCCTTGGAAAAGAAGAAGATCGTTTGTGACTAAACATACTTAATCCCAACAATAGTAAGGTTTTTGGGGTTCTGAAGCACCTTCCAGATCATCTATTTCATGGTTTCACCTATATGGAGAGGAATCTTCCAAGCTCTTGATGCTTCTGGATCTGCTAGTCAGCCGATGGTAAGGAATGGTTGCTCATGATGATTCCATATCCACTGCCATTTTGTCATCTCCCCAAGACCTTCCACTTCCCATGTATGCCTTAATGTCACTGCCCCCCTGCACCCTGTCCAGCTCGACTTTGCTACACTGCAGTTGACGCTGCATGTGCTTCAATTCTGGTGACTAGTGGTGAGGTAGCTTTTTCCTTCTTTGCTTCTGCCTTTCAGCTTATTCTCTTTCAGTCCCTGTTTTATACTTCTAGTTTTCTCGAATTTTTTATTTCTTCATCCTGTGAATCTTGGCATCATGCATATTAAAACAATTTGATACAACCTGGATCCCAATCAAACTTGGCTGATCCTAACTCCTAAGTATTTCAAGTTGAGAATCCATGCAAACCCAAGATATGTAGGCTTTCTTCAGCATAAAAGGCTAAAACAATAAACAGAATACACTCATTTACTATGTATCATACACCTTGTTCACTATTGGAAAAGACACGATCAGATTCTCCATAATAAAAAGAAATCTTAGTGTAACTGACTAACGAAGATCAGTTGCACCCACCCTAAATTGTTGAGGTAAAGCACTAAGCCCAAAGTCGGTGACTTTAAGAATACCATTAGAATCCAGCAAAAGATTCTCGGGCTGCAAAGAAAGATCATAGAAGAAAAAATTAAAGCTGTCAAAAGGCATGCTAAAACCCTTAATAAAAGTAGTACTACATAACTTTACCTTCAGGTCCCTATGGAATACCCCCCTGCTATGACAGTAATCTACAGCATTGATGAGTTGTTGAAAATATTTCCTAGCTTCATCTTCCTTCAGTTTCACATTACAGGCCTAAGAAAGAAAGAACAAAACATTTGATACAAAATTTCAAGTGCCAGGAAACAAGATAACGAATAGCACTTACAATTTTGTCAAACAGTTCACCCCCTGTCACAAATTCCATCACGAGGTATATTTTTGTCTTGCTAGCCATCACCTAGACATGAAATTGATATCAGAATGCAACAAAAATGAACAGTTATCCAAAAAACATGCCCCTTACTGCACTTCAGTGTTGTGTTCCACTGTTGAGGTCAAAATCAGTGGTTCATTTTTTTTTCTTGCCACGCATATGCTTGTCTGAGATGGGATTTTTAGGTTTGCCTTTACCTCATACATTTTGATCACATTTGGATGTCTAATCAGCTTCATTGTTGAGATTTCACGTTTGATCTGCATGAATTGGATATGAGGAAAAAACGTAGTTAATGAACAATTAATAAGATACTTGCATCATCTGGCAAATTCCGAGTTCCCCATGTTAGGGGAAGCAATAACATCATAGAAACTAGATCACCCTACTTCTATTATATTTGACACTTAGAGATGCAAGCATAATAAGGAACAGGTACTTGAAGAAGAAATTAATAAAGTTATAATAATCCATGAAAATGGTCTTGGTTGAGTTAAAACAGAAAGAAATAACCGTTAGCTTAGAGTTATAGTAAATGAAAAGAATAGGTTTCTTAAATGCGATTACTATTGGCTGGCAATCAACACATACCTGCTTATATTGAAAAGTGTTTCTTTCAATGGGTTTTGAGGATGAAATGGAGAGCATTTACAATGTAGAGGGTCCTACTCCTATATAATAAAATAAAAAAAAGCCAAAAACAACACATACAACAAAGTTTTGGCTTGTTGTTTGTTATGGCACAAGACATGTTTACAGCAAATGCCACCTAAAAAGGAAAAAACAAGAAAGCAGGTATGACAAGCTTTCTCGATGATTGGAGGAGGAAGAAGACAATGCACAGTACAGGATAACAGTAACTCCTACAGTCCACTAGGTCTTTTCATTCTTCTTTCTTTTACCGATCATCTAAATGACTGGACTAAGATGCCAAAAAAAAAAGAGTCCTAGGTAGCAGTTGGTTGAGGTGGAATTTTGAGTGTTGCACATTAATCGGAGAAAATTCTTTTTCTTGAGGAGCCAAAGAAAGGAGAAGTGCTTATTCGAAAACGCCACCGTTCTCTCAGGCTTATAGACTTCCCAAAACATCCTCCATGTTTCTATTCCTGGGGAAAAGCACGGGATTACATAATCGAATATAGAGATATCCGCACCACAGGGCTTCTACTTATTAGACTTCGAGCAAGAATGATCAAAAGAAATTTTTGGGGGAACCTTCCACTGGGATCACTGCCTTCCATCTATAAAGACGCGATCTTTAAGGATCCTCCGTCGAATATCTACTGATCTATCCTGCACCCACTCTAAAACGGAGGAACCCAGTAATCTTCAGCTGAGATCACTACCATGCACAAGTCTAACATGCTAGTCCAGTAACGAGAGAAGAAAATAAAACAGCAACGATATTCGTCTTATCAGACAGTAGGAAGTTACAAGGGAGATACAGACCTGGCTAATCATCTTGTGCCGCAGGAGCTTCTCTTTGTCGAGGATCTTGATGGCCACGTTCTCCCCCGTCTCCATGTTCCTCGCAAACTTCACCTTCGCGAAGGTGCCCTCCCCCAATGTCCTGCCAAGCTCGTACTTGCCCACTCTCGTACTCCCCGAACCAGTCACCGACCGGCCTGCTCCGGCACTCCCGCTAGCCCTGGCTCTTCCCCTTGCGACAACACCATCCATCTTCCCCACAAAGGGCTTCGTCTCCTTCAAACCTCGGAAGCCAAAGCAACAAGGTCAATCAAAATCAAGGTATCTTCTTTCAGCAGAGCTGCCACACCTGCAGCTTCTCCACGTTCATATTCCCTCGGCCACCCACGTTCAGAGGCCCGCCCCGCCGCAGCCGACGAGACTGAGAAAGCGGACCCAAGCTACAGCGAGGAAAAGCGGGCAGCGTGGGGATCACCGGCGGCAAGTTACACCCCAACGTCCAAGGTAGGCGACGAGGCCCCTCGTCTCGTCTAGTAGAGACGTCGAGAATTTCCCCAGCCACTCGGCAGACGGAAGATGCCGCAAAGATGCAAACTTTAAAGCCGGCCACCCTGTCCTTCTCCGTATGCGTCTCCAAGCCCCTGCTTTTCATCGGCGACGTCCAACCGGTTCTTGATTGACGACGGCGCGCCATTGTCTAGAACTCCAATCATGGAGACGAAAATCGACTTTTTATTGCAGAAGGGAAAAAAAAGACTCGGACTTTTTTGTCTGGTCCCCTGCGGTATTTGATTTCTATGAAAGGGTGAAGTATTTCGATCGAATCACGACCATGATATCTTATTATGATATGAAATCAGAACAGATTTGGATACTTTCTAAATACATGCTTATATATTTATTATTATTTAAAAATAGTTACTATATCTTATATTACTAAATTTTGATCTAATAACTTTAAAATCTTATTTTTGACTTTCTCATCATTCTAAATATTGGTAACACTATTAAATATTTTTGTCATTATTAATTATAAAATTGATATTAATAATAATTATTTGAAAATATTTTATTAATAATATCAATTCTAAAATTTATAATATAGATAAAATATATTAGGCAGTGATACATGTGTCGATTTGTTCAACTTTTATATATATCAATATTGATATAGTATCACTTTTGATATTCCAACCAAATAAGTCATTACCGTCTACTTATTTTATTTCTTTACGATATAATTTAACAAACTATATAATTAAAATGTTTTAAAAAAGAGAAATAACAACAGGATTGACTTACTCTCATTAATCATTTATGGTCTGTTTGGTACCCAAATTTTTTGGGGATAAACCAGGTTTATCTCCAAAGTTTATCCCCAAAATTTTGGGGATAAACCTGGTTTATCCCCAAGTTATCCTCCTACCAAACATGCCCTTAATTATTATTTTGAACTTAACCTAGTTGAACCGGACCAGTCAAATTGAACCGTCTCAGACTCAAATTCAAGGTCTTGATCACACTGATCAGGTGTCTTCGCTCGAAGAAAGTATTACTCTTTTTTTTTTGGTAAATATCAAAGGTAAGGAGTTACATGATAGTAAAATTTCACCCATCCTTATTTAGCATGTCATCCGTTTGCTGCAACATGAAATCGGCAAGATCGATGATACCCTTTATGGGGTGTTTGATTGCATGATAATTTTTTGCATATCTTTGTAATAAAAAATTATATTAAAATAAAAAGTGAACAAACTCATGACATAAAATTATCAAGAGATGTGATAACAAAAAAGAGTAACTACCATATATGATCAAACAAAGTGGGGGATCACAAGAAAAAGAAAAAAAGGAGAGACCCTCCTTTTTTGTTCAAGAAGAAAATCACTTTCAAAACATAAAATTATCATAGTTGCCAAACACTTCTTTTAACATGTTTTCTTATAATTTTTAAAAAATTAAAATTAAAATCTTCGTTATCATGCAACCAAACACCCCATTATATTGAGTGTTTGGTTATACAACAATATGAGTTTTTCTTATAAATATATATATTTTATAACAAAACTTGTTAAACCAAATATTTGACAATCATTGAAACAGAAGACTGTAATTTTTTTTCCTTTTTTTGCGGCAGGTCCTCTACTCTCTCTCTCTCTCTCTTTTTCTTATAGTTATATGCGGTGTCGACTCTCTTTGTTATAATATGTCAAAATTTATATCTCTAATTACATTATTTTTTTCATATAAAATTTCATCATAAAAATGTATAAAATTTAATCGTCAAACCAATGGGTAATAAAAGGAAAAGCCTTATAGGGGTGTTTGGTTGGATGATAATTTTTTGTACATTTTCATGATAAAAAATTATATTAAAATAAAAAGTGAACCAACTCATGACATAAAATTATCATGTTTGGAGGGATGTGATGACAAGAAAGAATAACTACCATGTATGACTAAACAAAATGGGAGATCACAAGATAAAAAGAGAGATGAAACCCTCTTTCTTTGTCAAAAAAAATCACTTTTAAAATATAAAATTGTCATGATTGTCAAACATCATTTTTAACACGTTTTTTTACGATTTTTAAAAATTAAAATAAAAAACTCCATTATCATGCAACCAAACACCCCCTTATATCCCTACAATAATTCAGGCTATTTAAATCAATAATGCAGAAGCTGAATATGCACGCCGACCCTAAGCAGCAAGAAGAACGACCTTTCGATGGGATTTAAATATAGAAACTACCATGATGGGGTCAGAGCCTAAACTGGGTAATTCTACTAAAATAGTGGGACTGAATATATATATATAGTTTTTATAATAAAATAATATTATTTTAATTAATTATAATTTAAAATTTAATGTGTACTTGTGTGGGAAGTAATAATTATTTTGAATATTTTTTCTATTCTCGGTTTAAGCCAGTCCAAACAAAATTGAATTGATACGGTTCAGTTCGAAAAAAATGGTCCTATCTAATTAATGGGGTGTTTAGTTGCATGATAATGTTTTGTGCACTTTCATGATAAAAATTTATATTAAAATAAAAAGTGAATAAACTCATGACATAAAATTATCATGTTTGGAGGAATGTGATAACAAAAAAGAGTAACTACCACACATGATCCAACAAAGTGGGGGACCACAAGAAAAAAGAAAGAGGTAAGACTCTTTTTTTTGTTTAAGAAGAAAATTATTTTCAAAACATAAAATTGTCATGATTGTCAGACACCTCTTTTAACAATTTTTTTTACAATTTTTAAAAATTAAAATAAAAATCTCCATTATCGTGCAACCAACCACCCCGTGCGTGCCTCTAATTCTGCCTGCCATCTATGGGCGTGGCTATGGCTTTTAAGGGTGTGCATTAATAAGTTTAACCCACCAAGTTGACTGCTTGTTCGGTCAAATTAGTGCAAGTGGACTAAAATAGATTAAGCTAAAATAGTCTTATGTTATCGAATAAAACATTATGTTTTATACTTTGTGTTAAAATAAAGTTTAGTTTAATTTATTTATAATTAAAAATAAATATATATAAATATTTAGTATTTTAAATATTTAATTAACTTGTTGATCTCTAGCCAAACTAATCAAAATTCAATTTAGTTTGGGAACTTAGAATCGGTTTAGTTTGATTTGAAAAAAAAGACTTATGATCAAACCAAAACAAAATGTTATTTTATTGCATGATATTTCTATATATTTTATTAAATATGTATACATTGAAATTAATTATATTATAATTAAAAATAAACCTATCATATTTCTTGAGACAGAACAATAGAGATCATATATATATAACACAAAACTAAAAAAATGAATCGCCTTCTATATAAGAACAAATTCTTTATACAGATATCTCACTAATGACTATTAAATGTGTATCATGATAAATTTTGTTATAAAATATATTTTTATAATAAAAACTCATTTTACTTTACAATCCAACACCCACTCTTGGTGGAGCGGTTCACAAGGATGAGTTTGATCCTATTCTTGAATCGATTATACTGTTTATCCATTTGAGGTTTCCAAATGAAACCAAAGTGAAATCAATTAATGGGGTGTTTGGTTACATGATAATGGAGGTTTTTATTTTAATTTCTAAAAATTGTTAGAAAATTTGTTAAAAGAGGTGTTTGACAATCTTGACAATTTTATGTTTTGAAAGTGATTTCCTTCGTAAACAAAAAAGAGAGGGTCTCACCTCTTTCTTTCTTTCTTTTTGTGGTCCCCTACTTTGTTTTGTCATGAATGGTAGTTACTCTTTTTTGTTATCACATCCCTCCAAACATGATAATTTTATGTCATGAGTTGGTTCATTTTTTATTTTAATATAATTTTTATCATGAAAATGTACAAAAAATTATCATGCAACCAAACACCCCATAAGTTGTTGCAGTCGCAACTTTGTGTAAGGACAATGGTATTTGAGTTATATTATAATTACTTAATGGCCCGTTTGGTTAGAGTTTCAAATTTGATATTATATCAATATTGATATTGATTTTTTAAAGGTTGGAGTATCAATATCAAAATTGATACAAGTTGACACTTATATTACATAATGTACTTCGTTTTCATTACCAATTTCAAAATTCATACTATTAACCAAACACTTCTTAGTGTTTACTAAGAATATTAATTTTAAAATTGATAGTGATAGAGGTGTCAAATAGTGTTACCAAACGGGCCGTAACTTATAAATTTTCTATATATTATGTTGATATAAGCGAGTAGCTTCAGTGAAGTTATCTTGACCATCACCGTAAGCAAAAAAAAAGTAATAATGACAAGGGCCTAGCCAACCTAAAAGTATTTTGGCTACAACTACAAGTTGTCACAAAACTGCCGCAAATAAACTTGCCATCAATCACTTTTCGCGACAACTTTAAAAATGATCTCACAACTAACGGCCTGTTTGGTTAGAGTATCAAAATTGATACAATATCAATTTTGATATTGATATTCCAAGAAGATGTAATATCAATATCAAAAGTGATAGTATTAAGTTTCTTTAAACGTTTGGTAATGTTATATCAATATTAAAATTGATATTAGATGTTTGGTAATACAATATCAATATGAAAATCACCATTAAGTACTTTCATTGATTAGATTCAAAAGTATTTTTTAATACCAAAATTATTGTTAAAATATAAAAAATTATATTACTAACAAAATTAAATATATACTAAAAAATTTAATTTAAATAATAGATTTAAAGTAAAAACTAAGAAAAAATGATATAAAGTTGACCACTTTCAACAAATTGAAATGTCAAAATCTCATATCGTGTTGTCTATGTGGGGGGGGGGGGATTTTAGGTCGATTTCGCCCCCAAAATGCTCTAGATAGGATTGGAATCCGATCTAAAGTTTTATTTTGGTATTCTTTTGGTTTTAACACTTTTTTGAAGGACCGATCCGAAACGATTCCGAATCATTATTTCTTTCGACGGATCGCTTAGAATTGGACCGATCCACCGATCCGGTGGCCGATTCCGATCCTACCATCCTTATATGCTTCTCCATGTAGCTGAACTACCAAAGATACTTGAAATATGACATCAAATTCAAAAGTGAACTATAATTTTCTTTTAAAATAAATACAAATATAATCTAGGAAAAGATTACGTATCAATATAATGGTAAACAAGAAGTGGCTTGCATATTATTTAGTCAACTTATCAATGCAAAAGCTGTGAATGTTAGCAAGGACGGAATATACTCACATGTATTATCAAAACTGGACAATTAACAAGGGGGATCTTATCAATGTTTTGCAGAAAAGATTACTTAATTCAAATTGAAGAAATAGCAGAACAAAATAGCCAATGTTTAAAAAAAAGTGCCAAAACGAAGACCTTGTATATGTCAAACCAATATGTATGCTTTACATGAAACATGACATGCAAGCCAGACATAATTGGACTATGGAGTATGATTGCTCTCAGTCTGAGCAAACGGATTGCTAAGTCCAAAGTTGGACCACTACCAACTGATTGACCATACAGAATAATGTCTTCTTTTTTTTTGCCATAAGTATCCAAAAGGCATCTATAAGCAGCCTCTATGTCAGTATAAGTATTCTGCTCACTTGGCTGTGAAAAACATAAGAAGATATGATGAACATTCTGTTCATAAAGAATGAAAAAGAAGTATACATTCAAAGACTATGAATACAAACCTTCCAGAGGATTGACCGTATCCAGAATAATCATACCTGAAAATTTGAAACCGAATTAGAAAATTTATCTGCACAAGTTTGCTAGAAAAATTAATATTAACAATGAGATTGATAAAGCTCATAGAAGGATAGCAACAAACTAGCAACCATCAAATGAAAGTAAGCAAGATATAGGCAAATATCAGGACAAATTCCATTAATAGTAGCATGACCCAACTCTGAGCATGCATAATAAGTTCGGGGAGATCTTTTATGGTAAAAAAAAAACCTCTGTTTGCATATGTTATGGGTAAATGGCAGGTTTCATTAAGTAGAGATATAGAAGAAAAATAAGAAACGAGAATGCAGGAAAGCTAAACATAGAAAACCTTCAGATTTTATTTCCAGCATGAAAAAATGGAAAAATGTACCTTTTCAAGGTATCAAAAATCTTTGCAGTAGTTTCATGAACATTTCCATAGATCACTAAATCACTTTAAATCAGTCACTCAAAAAGAACCTAAGAAAAATTTTGATTAAATGTGACAACCCCTTGAGTAGAAAAATAACAAGTTCCACATGTTTCTTGTGCTCTATTCTTCACCTTTCTAATGCCAGCTATCATTGCCTACATCATCAACAGTGTCAGTTATCTCACAAATCTTACTTTGTAAGGACATAAATGAAACATAAAACATGAAACATAAAACATGGGCTGGTCGAAGTCAGCATCCTATGTTTCATTAGGAAGATTGAATATGCATAAAATTGGGTACATGAATGAAAACACCGATGGTTAATTTAGAGCAAGGATGTGATCTTCCTCGCCATTCACGGAAATGGATTAGGCAAGCGTATCATAAAAATAAACATTATCTTCTTTTTTCAAGAACGGTTCTTTTCCTCCCGAGTTCTGACATAGGGTCGGTGGAGCGCGTGGGAGGGGAACTGGTCTGGCCACTGGTGGCGCTGCCCAAGAAACGCGCGATCAGGGGCGCTCCCCGTTGCTTCGTGGCTCAAAGGCCGCGTTCGATGTGGGCGACTATCGACCTCATGGTCGCCGGCAGCTGTTAATTCGGTGGCTGGCTCCAATAACTGGTAACGCGAGCAACCCGTCCACCGGATTCCCGGAAGGAAGAGACAAAAATGAGGATTCTCAGCATGCCGGCTGCCCTCTGTCCGCCTGCGCGTCGTCATCGTTGAAGGCGAGGTGCTTTCCCTCGTCTCTCGGTGCTTGCTGCCCCATCTCCCTCTCCCCCTCTTTGCTCCCTATGTAATAGGCATCGGATGGCTTCAGATGCGGCTCACAGCAGATCCGCGAATCACCGAGACCCACCAAACAAGTGGGGAGAGAGATCAGAGAGAGAGGCGGCACTCGCACCTGGCTTCTCTCTCAAAGAGGGCCTTGAGCATGGCATCCGAGTAGATCTTGAGGGTGGCAGAGTCTCTTGCTGCGGCCAGCAGTTGCCGAGGGTGGTAGCACCCTCGCGATCGGCCTTTTCCGCCACTGTGTCCGAGGCGTCCTCTACGTTGGGGAACCCCGGAGCTCGATGCTGTGGTGGCGTGCGGGTGCTTTGACGGGAGAGAATAGGCGCAATCAGGGGAGAGCTTCAACCGAGGATGTTCAAAGCGGAGATGTGCGATCGGGGGAGAGCTCCTGCCGAGGTCAATCGGGGGAGGACAGCCGCTATCGGGGGAGAAGATGGAGAGTTGGGGCACAAGCACCATTCAATATTAATTTTAAAACAGGTATCGACCAGTATTGAATTTGAAAGAATGTTACGTTAATAATTTTAAAATGGATACAAATATCCAAACACTTATTATCATCCGCTATCAATATCAGTTTTAAAATTATTACTGATATAAATAGTTAATACAGTTACCAAATAGGGCATAAGGTATTTGCAACGGCTCCTCCTGACGATCACAACTATATTTCCAGCAACACCCCTAACCCATCGCGCAATATTTACTGACGATGTCTTCCAACCGTCACAGGTAGGG
Source organism: Cryptocoryne crispatula var. balansae (assembly GCA_036172225.1). Taxonomy (NCBI): domain Eukaryota; kingdom Viridiplantae; phylum Streptophyta; class Magnoliopsida; order Alismatales; family Araceae; genus Cryptocoryne; species Cryptocoryne crispatula. The sequence goes on along the minus strand of CM069921.1, from coordinate 9,543,478 downwards.
ATGTTCATAAAAATCGATAAATTGGTAAACCAAACCGACCGATTTGATTCAATTCGGTTCGAAGGGTTGTCAATTCAGTTTTTTGAGCCGAACTAAATCGATAACTTTTTATTAATTTGGTTAGGTTCGGCATTTTCCCAAATCGAATCGAACCGATAAACTAATTGACCCAGTTTGACTCACTTTATTTATGTAATATAAATCAATTTTAAATATGTATTATATCAAATTTAAATATATTATTATAATTTTAAATTAATTAGTATAAAATATAATTATATACTATAAACAAAGTATTAATCTTCAAGTTAACCTTAATTAGTTATTATAACTATAGTTTATTTTATTTAAATATGCATTAAACTGATAAATTGAACCGAATTGATTCATAATTGGTTCAGAGTTCAATGGAATAAGTTCGTTCGGTTCGAATCACTTTTCAGTTTGGTTTTGGTTTCAAAAAAAAGGACAAAACCGAACCGAATCAAATCGTTTACACCACTAGTCACCAATGCAGATCACCCATCACTCAAAATTTGATCAAGAACGATAAGTATCTTCTCCCATATTTTGATCAAGAACGATCGCACATTTGTGTCGTTGAATTGTTCATGATATGAGCCTGGATTGAACTATATGTTTATGTGTAATATCATTTTGATCTTAGGGTTTGATGTAACATCCCGATTTGTGAATATGTTAAAGAGATTAAATTAGTGGATTACCAATAACACCGGTTAACTATTTTTCGAAGGTTGAGTTGAAAGAATTCTGAAGTTAAGTATGCTCTTACTTGAGAGTAAGCTAAGGATGGGTGACCTCTTGAGAAGGCTCCTAATTAGCACGGTTGTTGGGTCAGTCAGCTGATTTAGTCGGTCATTACATATGGTATCAGAGCATGACCCAGTCAGAAGGTCCAGTGTGACTCACCTGGGTATGTGATGTGATGTGTGTGATCTTGACGAGGGCATCGAGTCTTTAAGAGGGGTAGATTGTAACACCCCGGTTTGTGAATATGATTAAATCAGTGGATTACCAACAACACCAGTTAACCATTTTACGGAGGTTGAGTTGAAAGAACTCTGAAGTTAAGCGTGTTCTATTGGGAGTAAGCCAAAGATAGGTGACCTCCTAAAAAAGTTCCTAATTAGCATAATTGTTAGGTTAGTCGACTGATTTAGTCGGTTGTTACATTTGAAACAATCAATTTTGAGCAAGGGAGCCTAGTTGGGAGTGTTCGGTAGGGACAATAGTGAGCTATTGGGTCGGCCATTCCAAATTCAATCACATGATCTATCTGTCTTAGCTAGGGCTGTTCAGTATTTGGTTCAACCCGAAAAACCAAACCCAACCAAGAGTTTGGTTCGGTTTGGTTTGGTTTGAATTGCCGATCGATTTGGTTTGGTTCCTGGAGCCCTTCAAACCAAACCAAACCGCTAAACCGAATAACCTGATTTAGATTAAATATTTTATTTTAAGTTATATATAATACAATATTGATGTGTCTTTTCTTATAAAAGTAAACTTGTTTCGAGAGTTTTTAAGACAAATTAATGAAATGTATAAACAAATACACTAAAGTTTAATAGAATATGATTTAAAACAAATAAAATGGAATTATATATTGACATATTTACTCTACCTTAATAAAATATGATTTGAACCGGATCAAACCAATTTGGTTTGGTTTGGGAGATGGTTTGGTTTAGTTTGGTTTGAGAAAAAAATACTAAGAAATCAAACCAAATCAGACCATGAACACCCCTAATCTTGACTTTGGTTCCCAAAAAGTATAATGTGGGAGATTGGATTGATCCACACGAAATTCGCTTGATTATGCCTCACCTGATTTTGAGCCTCGAGGAATCATTTCAAAAAGTACGTTCGGCACTGAAGCACCGCCCATTCTAACCTATAGCTAAGCGAGAGGCAGAATCGAGTTGATAAATTATGTTGTTATAACATGCGATGCACCCACATTTATACGGGCTTCATGATGCCTTGTGCTTTTCTGTGCACCGACCCCTGTTGAACACAAAAAGCTGACCATTTTATGAGCATTTGAAGCACACAATAAGGTGCGTTTTCATACGTCGGGACCATGGAAGTAGCCATGGTAAACGTACGAGAAGGGAGTTCTACATTTGGCTGACTTCTCTGCCTGCTATATCGGTCATAAAAAAAAGTCTGCTACGAGTATGTAAGGTGTACAAATGTTGTTAAATACGAAGGTGTTGATATGTTCGAGGCATGATGAAGCTGCGCATTTACCAGTAGCGTACACGGAAAGTTATATTGCTGCTTATGTATGATAAATTAGGATCGACCCACAAGATTACCCATGAAAAAAGAATCATTTTAAAATGCATTTTCAAGTAACATTTTAGGATTAGACTGAACACGTTAAAACTGCTCTCAGGCAGCGCCGCGTCGGGGTAAACCTGCTCGGAGATCCTACGCGAGACAAACGAGGTCCACGCAGCAAGACTACGAAGACCGAGGATGAACACAGACGTCTAGGGTTTTGAGCTTTTCCCAACCCACAAATCAAATAGCATTTCAGAGCATTAATAATTAAATTCAGGGCAAGTTGATACTATGGAACAAGGAAGGCGGGATCGCGGGTCGAAAGTGGGTCGGTTGAGCCAAAATAGATCCGGGTCGGCCAAAGTCAAGACTCGAGTCGGCCGAGATCGAAATAAAAAATAATAAAATAATAATTTAAAAACACCGATGGGGTCGGGATCGGGTCGTTTGACCCAAAAATCGACCAGATCGGGCTTAAGTCGGGACCCGGATCCCGATCCGGCATTCCATCCTCTGGAAGACGAGTATGGATGTCCCCGCATTCACTGTCGAGGATGATGCAGCAGTCTTTGTACAACACCGATGGGGTAATTGTTTCTCCAGCTCAAGTCAAGGCCGCTCTTCTTTTGAACAATTATACAACGCAGAGGTGCAGCTTAAGAGGAAATGCCGGAACAAATAAATGATCGTCCTCATCGCCCTTCCAATTGTCAACATTGTCGGTGTTGCTTACTTGTTTCATCTCCCATCTGTTTAGAGTGGCTTAGGAATGGAAAATGAGGAATAAGAGGAGTAAAGTATGGGAGTAAAGTCGCCTCTCATCTTTTTATCTTGGTGAATTTTGCAACAAAAAGCCCGCTGGACTGAGATGTAGAAGGATCAAAACGTAGGGTCTTGGGAATCTTTCCGCTCCTGCAAGGCCAATCCTTTGCAGCATCAATGTGTTGCAGATCTGTAAGAAAAAGACTATTCTTAGGCAACAAGAAAAGAAGCCGCCAAATATAATCTCATTGCCGACGACGACTGGTGCTCTTCACAGCCTTAAATACCAAAATGAGAGACAGCAGGCAGGCCAAGAAAAGAACAGAGCTTTTATCAGCTCAACAAGGGTCATTTACTTCACGTTTTAGCTTTTAACATTTCAACTTAAACCGTGCACATCGTGTAATTTTGACGTCCGACCACTTAAAATTGATATTAATCCACTTTAAAGCAATAAAGCATTGGTCAGGTGGGTAAGGGTTATAGGCGAGCTAGGTAGTACAAAATGCTTTACCTTCAAGCTCGTAAGTCCTCATTTTAGAAGTCAATTAATTTTCAAGTTTACAGAATTCATTTATGTAGGTAAATGTTTACCTATTTTTGCTAATCGCAACTTAACTGCCTTAATTTTAGCTTGATTGCCATGGCAACTATGAACCATAATCCGTATGAGACTTCAGAAGGCATAAGCATGGTCCTAGACTCCTAGTAACTGGGTCAATCTCACAAGTCCTATGGGCAACCTGGATTGCTCCTAACGGAGGTTCTTAGAGAACTTCAATTCGGTAAAAAATAATATTTTGCAAGGGAACACCTATTACCTGATTTTGGGACAGCATCTTCCCTCCCCTCATGACTCATCTAAGGAGGCGGAATGCCTTTTTATTTTATAATTCTATTATGTTCAACTTCTGGATTCCTGCAGCGGATTGTTTGTTCTTTCTTTTTCTATTACCTTTGTAGTCTTTCTCCTGTTGTGTGCTTATGCTTTCAGTTTTCAGCGAGTTGTGGTCTTTGGTCATCTTCCAAAAAGTCACAGGGCAAGCAACATGTTGCTTATCTAATTCTAAACAACAGCACACGGAATATAGAACACAACCCACCACCAGACGAGAAACTTCTCTTGGTACTACTTTTACTCCATCTAAAACATTAGCAAGTCCTGCATACAGATCAGATTTGTAAGTTCATTCGTCTACCTAGTACCTACTATCTAAGAATGAGCTCAATAGACCATATGCCTGACAAAAACCCATCCATCAAATAACCTGGTTTCCTAACATTCTGCCTGTATATTTAACATCCAAATATTCACGTAGTCAAGCTTCTTGGCGGACAATGTCAAAAGTAACTCTAATATACACAATTTTCAATTGGCGACATGGATAGCATCCCTTTAGGAATGAATGATGGTGAAAGAAAAGGTGTAAAATTTGAGTTATCAGTTTTCCGTATCAAATGAAAATTTTAGACAGGGCTCAAATAACTATTCCTATATTTAAAATGAAAATATTAGGTACAACTACTCAAATAATTTAGAGATTAAGAACATGAATCATACCAAGAAATTGGGAGAGTTATAGAGCATATGTGATCTTATAACTATTTTAGCTAACTAATATGATTACATGTTTGGTCAACTTAAAATAAAAATTATTTCTCATTAAGAACTTAATAGAAAAATACAAAGATATGAGCAAAATATATATGGTGTTTTCTAACTTGAAAGAGACATGATAAAGTTTAAAAAGATGTTTTTGTTGTTCAATCAGCTTACATCAAGAATCTGCAATACATCTATTTTTTTAAATTAGTTATGAATGAATAACAAAGGATATATAAGATGATATATGTCACGAACTCATGATAAATGATGTTTGAACATGATATTCTATTGATACATAAGACATCGAGAAGTTAATAGAAAGTGAGAATGTTGGAGAAACACTTGCGGATTTCAGTTTAGACCAAGTAAAACTAAAACAAATTATACACATTGTAAGGTTATTAAAATATCTTGGTGTAATCATCCAAAAAGAGAGGTGGATGAATGAAGAATGTAACAACATGATCAAAGTAGGATGGATGAAGTGGAGATTGGTTAATGGATCCTATGAGATCACAAGATTTCACTAATTTACCGTACAACACTAAGACATGCCGTGTTGTATGATAATGATTATTGGTCAATGAAGAAAGAAAACATACTTTCAAAGTAAGTGTTATTGAAATGACTATGTTAAAATGGATATGTGGGCATACCAGTCTACCAGATTAGAATGTAATTTGCAATGAATATATTAGAAAAAAAGGTAGAAGTAAGGTCAATTTTGGGTAAATTGAAAGAAAAGAGATTAAGATCAATGAGACGATTCGTCCATATTAGACCAAAATCTAAGCTTCGGTTTAAAAATAAAAAATATTAAGATAGTAGAGGCCAAAAATAGATGCGATAGTTTGAACAAAAAAAAAGATGCAATAGACTCAAGCTATGTTGGAGGAGAGTAATTATAATTTGGACGACTTCAATGTCTCCAAAGAAATAATGGAGGAAGAGTTCATATAGATGAACTCAATAATTTGAGACTAAGGCTTGATTTGAGTTTTGTATTTCCTATTGAACCTGAATATGTACATACAATTGTCCAGGTGAAGGCAAAGTGTGGGAGCTGAGTTCTATGGTGTATGCCCAAAAGTTGGATGTGTTAGCTTTGCATGAAATAAATGCAAATCGGAAGTTGGAGGATATATGCCTCAAACTAGGGAAGCCCTCTAGTCTTTCTGTGTCTCCTTCGAGTGGTAGATGTGGCGGCCTGGTTGTGGCACTGGGCAAGTCCTTATGGGTTGCTAATGTTATGCATTGTTCGAGTCATATTCTTGCATTGGACTTCTTTTCTTCAGCTTCGGATAAGCATTGGTTCCTTGTCAATTTTTCTAGTCTAGTAGGGGATGAAGGTAAAGACAGAGACTGCAGAATCGGTCGATTCTTGGATCGGATTGGACCCCACCGATCCAATTCTGACCAGAACTACCGCTCCCCTGATACCACCATAAAAAATTTTCTTCAGGGGGCGTTGCTCCCCTGATACCCCTCCACAAGAGGTGCTGCTCCCTTGACCTCTGCAACTACTTTGCACTATGTATATGATAGTGTAAACAAATTAATATACTTCACTATCACTTATACTATCACATATATATATAATATTCATAATCATAAATATATGTTATATACTTAAAATTTATAAAGATCTATTTTAACTCTTTTCTCTCTCTTTTATGATAGTTTGTACTTATATGATAGTTTCTCGAAATGAACTTACTTTATATGCCATTGTTTGGTAGAATATCATCCGCATTGTTTTTCATTTTTAAATTTTTTTACTTACTCCTATGATTTTTCCTAATTTTTCTGATTTTTAAAGAATTACTGATTTTTAAAAAATTAAAATTTGGCCGATACGGACCGATCTGGGATCGTCCATTGATCTGGAGGATCAACTAATCTTGATCCCGATCCCACGATCCTTGGGTAAAGAAGCCTTTTTTGATGATTCGAGGCAACTCATTTTGCCTTGTGCCAGCAGTGCTTGTTGTGTTTGCAGAGATTTTAATGCACTCAGAAAGCCAGGTGAGAGACTAAACCAAGGAAGACTGAGCACAAAGATGGGTCTATTTAATGACTGGGTGAGTGTTCGTGATCTCTCCAAAATTGTGGATCCTAGACTGGATTTTACTTTGGATCGATTCTTGGTCCAAATCTATACAACCCTAATGGGGTGTTTGGTTGCATGATAATTTTTTGTACACTTTCATGATAAAAAACTATATTAAAATAAAAAGTGAATCAACTCATGACATAAAATTATCATGTTTGGAGAGATGTGATAACAAAAAAGAGTAACTACCATACATGACCAAACAAAGTGGGGGACCACAAGAAAAAAGAAAGAGGTGAGACCTTTTTTTGTTTAAGAAGAAAATCACTTTCAAAACATAAAATTGTCATAGTTGTCAAACACCTCTTTTAACAAGTTTTCTTACATTTTTTAAAAATTAAAATAGAAACCTTCATTATCATGCAACCAAACACCCCATAAGTGTATGACTTAGCACCTGCTCAAATCTGAAATTTGCATGCTTAGTTCGGATCCACTTGTTTAAGGTCACATTATGTTTCAGACTATGATTTTCGTATTTGATTATGATCTGATTTTTTTGACATTTTTCAAATCTGAAACTTCGTTGATTCAGATCATCTTATCGGATTTCGAATTTCAGATTTGGTTATTTTAAGTTTGTCTTTATATTTGTATTCCATATAAGCTATGTAGGTTATATTAGTGCTCCCCAACTATAGATATATGCATATTAACAAATAAATGCCATCCATATATAATGGGGTACATTTGATTACATTGATACGTCTAGAGCTTATGTAGCCATAATACCATGACATGCATGATGATGACATATCCCTTCCCAGCGTCTTCACTTATCTTAAGTTCAGTTTAGTATGGTGGCATGCATGATCTCCTCTTAAATTAGTGGGATTACCCTCCCTTAGTAGATACTAGATAGAGTTTGATACTCCATACTTATGGGGAGAAAAGATTGACATAGAATAAGAGACTTGTCCATCTATTTATCCATGATCAGCACACACCGGTGGGTTGCCTGAGTGTCCGTCCGCCATTATAAGGGGGCTTAAGTTAATAAGTTGGCCTCTTAGTCATCTTATTTTAGTTTCAATATGATTAAGGTATATTTGCCCAATGCCGTTATAGGCTGGTTGTCATCATGGGTCTCATAGGCCAGTTGGAGCTTCGTTGGGCCTTAAAGGCATGTTGGAGATCCATCGGGCCTTATAGACTGGCTTGGTCTTCATTGTCTTCAAGCTCAATGGGCTGCAACCATCAGCCCTCAAGCTTCATTAGCTTACTGTCCAGCACTGTTTTGAACATCTTACCTTACTGCCATGTTGCCTCTTGACCATAGACTTATCACTTACCACCATTATATTTGAGCCATGTAAGGGAGCTGTATAGGGTAGTCAAAATAGGAAGTAGGGGCTGTTTTCGAGGTCAAAACAGGTGGTTTTGGGGTTGTTTTTGGAGTCAAGAGAGATCCTATTTAAGGGGTGTATGTATAGGCATGATATGGGCCATAGAGAGATGGGTGTAGGTATGACATGCAAGTAGACTAGGTGTCCTTAAGCCCCAATGGGCATTAAGGGAGCCGAATCCTCCTTGTCCTATGGATCCAAGTGTATGTCTTAGATGTACGTCATGGGTTGGTGGGATATAGGATTAGCCATGAGTATGAGTGGTCTAATGAGTGTGGGTAGATAGACGTGTAGAGGGTTATTATCATCCTCTTCTCCATCTTTTTCCCCTTGGAGTTTCATAACAGCAGTATGTCATCACCTGCAGGACACCATCTGTGTAGCATCTCATCATCTCCCAATAGTGGGAGAGGCAGCAACATCAACCGGTGTAGGAGGAACCGTTGGTTCCTTCTCCTTCCTCCATGGGTGCATAAACCAGCAGGGTCTGTAGAAGGGAATAGCAGCATTAGCACCGTCCAGCAGCATCTATGATGTTCGATGGAGAATCATTCTCCTCCTCCCTTTGCTCCTTCCAGCCACGGTGGCAGCAGCAGATGCTGGCAACAGTAAGGTGGTAGCATGATGAGAAGGATGAAGAGGGCATCATCAGCCCTTCCTCTCCTCCTCGCGCAAAAGCACAGCAGCAGCAGGAGTCTTGGTGTGTAGCAACATGAACTACAGCAGCAGCATCGTTTGGTGGTCTGCAGCAGCTGGGGAATAGGAAAAGAGAGAGAAAAATGGAAAAGGGCTGTGGCCCCTCTTCTCCTTCTTCACCTCCCTCTCATCTTTGCGCAAGCAGCAGGAAGAAGTGAGGGCTGTATCCTTTCTTCTTCGCCTCATCTTCATTCCCCTCCTCCCTTTGTGCAAACAGCAGCAGCAGGAGAAGATTTCGGCCAAGACTGCAGCAGCATCAGGAGTTATTGGCTCCTTCTCCTCCCTCTCGGAGACAGAAGCAAGGAGAAGAAAGGCAGCAATGGCAGTGGCAGCCTCTTCTACATCCTCTCCTCCTTTTTGTTTTTTTAAATCGCAGCAGCATCAACAGGGAGACAGGAGCATCTGCAGCAACATTTTTTTACCTTGCGCAGTACAACAAGCAGCTGCAGACAAGGTTGAGGGGAGATGGCAGTGGCAGCTGGAAGATGTGAAGATGGTCTCCTCGGGAGCTCCTTCCAACCCTTTCCACAACCTCCTTACATGGTGCGCAGCAGGCTTCTTTATAGAGCTGGCCATCGGCAAGGCAATGCTGGGTATAAGAACATGGGCACATAACCTCCAAGTCTTCAGGACCTCCTGATGGGTGATGGTGGACCCAGTCTTACCTCAGATAGTGGGAGATGTGCACCAGATTTTTCTTCCACGTTTCCCCCTTTTTAGAAGCATCCAATGGGAGTTGACTTGGTCTTGGCAGCTATGGGAAGAGGATCACAGCCTCCCTTTAATATAATATCTCATCACACATTATATATTCAACAGCTAATATTCATCTTAACTTAAGTAGGATTCATATCCTCTTAAGGACCCAACAAGAATATGATCCGAAACTAGAGTGATCGTGAGATCTCATCCATCGAATCTTATTTCCATCATCCAATCATGTCTGTCCATTACATAAGTATGATTTGGTCCCCAAAAAGGACTCAATAAGCACTAGATCCAAAAACTTAAGTGAAGAATACATCTTAGCCATTGAACTTGGCGCCATCACCATCATCTCATCTTTTAAGCATGACTGTTGGTGCTTTGAGTAGGATCCAGACTATGTTAAGGATCCATTAAACCCTTAATTGATAGAGATTGAATTATGTTTAATCCCACCTCATAGATAATAAAAAAATTTGGTGCCAACATTGCCCAAGGAGTGTCTCAAACATTAAGGATCCTAGACCCATCAGTCTCCTCAATTGTTGTTTCAAAATCTTAACCAAGGCCCTCACTATTAGATGGAGTAAATGGCAAAACGGGTTTGAGAGACTCAGTGTGTGTTCATTAAGGGGAGATATATCCTTCACAACTTCATGGCAGCTTCTGAGTATATAAATGATCAGAAATATAGAAAGAAAAGAGAAGATATATCCTTGACAACTTCATGGCAGCTTTTGAGTATATAAATGATCAGAAATATAGAAAGAAAGAATGTGCTGTTTAAACTCTATTTTGAAAAGACTTATGATAGAGTTAATTGAAGTTGCCTGAGCAGGATAATGCAGTTAACGGGGTTCAAGGGCAAATTGATCACTTGGATCCATTGGTGCATCAGTAAAGCTAAGTTTTCAGTGGACATCAATGGAAAATCTTTTGGGTTCTTCAGCAATTCAAGAGGACTTAGGTAGGTGATCCATTATCTCCCCTTCTCTGACTTGATTAGCTAGGTCCTAAGCACGATGTGGGACAACATGCTACATGCTCAGCTTATTGAGTGAATTGTTATTTGTCCTAATCAGTTGCACATCATGCATTTGCAGTTCGTTGATGACACATGCTCTTTTATTCATTTTCTTTGAAAAAGTGCATTAGACTCAAATTTATACTTTTTCTTCTTGAAGCAGTTACAAGGCTTATAACATTGAAAAATGTGAAATGTTAGAGAGTAATATCAAACAAAGGATAAGTTACAGAGACACTTCAACATGCACTGGGTATCTTTCCTCTCACGTATTTGGGTCTTCCTCTGTCAAATAAAGGGACCAAGGCCAGTGAGCAACTTATGATCCAAAAAGTGGAAAAGAGACTGCAAGGATGGAAAGGGAGATTGTTGTCTACATGAGACAAATGGATCTTGTTGAGAAACGTGGTACATAGTATTCCTCTTTATTTTCTTCCCATCCTCGAAGAACTCAAGTGGGGTTGTAATAAGCTTAAGACTTTGCGTGCTCCATTCTTCTGACATGGTAAAAAAATGTTGCAGAGGCATCCATCTAATCAAGTCAAGGATCGCAAGATCGGAATCGGAATCGGGATCGGTGGGTACTGATCCGATCCGGATCGGATCGGATCGGACCGATTCCGACCAATCCAATGGAAGAAAATCGTGAATGAATTCTACTTTAAAGAGACGCACTATCACTATAAGGATAGTCCTGTTTACAAAGACTCTTATCTTAATAGGTATCAAGAACAAGAAAAAGGACTTTTCGAATTAGAGAGAATCGGTAAGAAAACAAAACAAAAAAAAACGATCTGATTCTGATTCTGATCCGATTCCAGACCAATTCCGGCCGATTCGGACCAATTCGGGCCGATACTGGTCGATCCGACTGGAATAGCAAAAAAAGAAAAAAAACGATCCGATTCCGATTCCGATCCCGACCGATTCGGCCGATCCGATTCCAATTCCGATCTGATTCCGACCAATCCCGATTGATTCGGCCGATCCGATTCCAATTCCGATCTGATTCCGACCGATCCCGACCGATTCTACCGGAACTTTTTTCCAGATCGGTTCTTCGGCCAAGAATCGGATCGGCAATGGCCGATCCGATCCAGGAATCAGCCGATTCCGATACGAATTGGCCGATTCCGCGATCTATGAGTCAAGTGGAACCATGTTAGTAGAAGCACTAATGGAGGGGGAGTGAGTATCACTCTTATTGAATATTTGAATAGTGCTTTATGGAGATTGCAGGGTGGCTCTAATTCTCTCTAGCATTATGTGATTTATACTAAATACAAGATCAATGGCAGGCTCTTGGAGCTTAAAGATATTAGTGTTTCTAGTTGGTTTTCTAGTACCCGGAAGGAAATCCTCATTAATTGGTATTTCTTCTCATCCTCCTCATCCATTGCCCTTGGCAATGGTCAGAGGACATTGTTTTGAAAAGATAGTTGGGCTGATGGTAGTTTACAGTTGAGGTTCCCCAATTTGTTCAAGCTTAATTTGAACATTGCTTGTGTCAGTTCCTATTGGGAGCACTCTGCTACGCTAGATAACTAGTCCTCCCTTAGACTTAGAAGAAGCTTGAAGGATGATAAAGTATCCGAATTTGCAGATATGTTGGATTTCCTTGAGAGGTTTAAACGTGTTGAGAAGGATGATCAAATCCTATGGAATATAGAAGGAATTATTTATTTTTTGAAAATTCAGCCTGCCACAGATTATGCTTGGGGGTTTAGGTGTGTCGTGGTAGAAGGTCATGAGGGAGCTGATGCTCCCTATTGAGATTAGACACGTTTTGTAAAAAATATGTAGAGGTGGATTACCAATGAGATCTTTTCTTCAAACCCTGTTTCCAATGGAGGTGAGTTCTTAAATATTTTATGGAGGTGGGCAAAAGGATATTGACCATATGTTTCTTTAGTGTGGGGTTATCGCATATATTTGGAAGATTCTTTTTTGCAATTGGGTTTTGGAGTGGGAGGAGTCTATCAATGTTACTGATTTGCTACAACAATGGAACGAGAGAAAACCATGAATTATTAAACCTTTACTTTGGAAATTGTCTCTGCCTATGATGCTCTGGTCCATATGGAGAACCAGAAGAATCTTTGAAGGTTATTTTGTCAACCCACATTTTGTCCTTCTTCATTTGTCACAGTTGGTCAAGGATTGCCTGCTGGCGCCATCTTCAAAGAGCATTTTTATTCGTGAAAACGTTTTTGCAATTAGCTTTTAGATGATTGTTCACCTCATTTCTTGGATCATTTGATTACCACCTTGGTAGTTGGTGTGCTTTTGTTTTCTCTTTTGCTTCCTTGGTTGTATGTCTCTTTAGGCTACTGTAATTTTCTTATCCGTCAATGAATTGTGACCTGAGGTCATTTTCTAAAAGCAAAACGGTCCTGCAGCTCAAAACAGTGGACATCGCGGCTTTAAGCCGCTTTCTCCGAGTGGGGAGACGAGAAATCGATCCCTCGGTGTGCACTTTCAAGCAAGTGACTGCAACTGCTGCGACACACTTTCAAAAAAAAAAGGTTCAGAACAGTGGGAACAGTCTGCTTGCATGAGCGAAGAGTAAGCAAACAACTGGATCAGGGCACCATGTACAAGCCAAAGAACTTGAAAACCTTATCCACAAAAAAAACTCAGAACAAGCCCTTACAAATGTCAGTAAATAAGTAATTATGATGCCTATCTTGTCAATGAAAAATCACTTTTTGATCTGAATTATCTCCACCAAGTTTCTATATCCAAAAACCCAGATTTGAGCTTAAATCTAAACTACAAGCTTAGGCCCACTGAAGAATTCTTTCGTAATTTAAGTTTATAAATCATTACATCCCTTGCCTATGATCACAATAAAGGTTGAAAGAAACCTTATAACTAAACTAGAAGACATACCAGCCGATGGGTTTCCTGAAAGGAACTGCTCCACTATATCTTCATTTTGTGCAACCGTTAAGCTGTTTACAGAAGCAAAATATGGAATGCTTTAAAGACTAAATCGTTAGAATTCACAAACTAGTCAGTACACTAGTTTTCAACTGCAAAATTGAGAAATTAACAGCATAGATTGCAGAAGTGGCGCACTGATATTACCATCGACCAAACTCCTGAAGGCGAGCTAGAAAGCCAAGGAATTTACTGGATAAGACTCTGATCACAAGTGGACTAAAAGCCAGACGAACTTATAGCAAATAGCATAATTCGCATCTAATCAAAGTCAGCAGCATTGAGTGCAGAATCGGCTGATTCCCAGATCGGATCGGATCCCTTCAACGAACCTATTTCTGCTGTAAGGACCGATCCAACCCAATCTCCTGCCGAAATTGACTGAAATCGGTCGAATCGGCTTGGATTGGGGCCGGAATTAGTCGAATAGGCTGATTTTGGATATTCATCACCGGAATCAACCCCTCCGTGGCACGGCAGTCATCCCTGCCCAGAAGAAACCCTTACTGGGTCACCAGATTCAGTTTGCATATCAGGATGTTGTACAAATATATGACATATAGACACGTATTTATAAATTTAAACATTCATGTTTATCAAGTGTTGTTAGAGCGGACGCCTACGCGCCTAAGCAGAATTTTAGGTCCCGAGTGGGCCACCGCTTTATTGTCCATTAAAAAGTGCCCGCTCGGGCGCTTTGAGCGGCGGATGCTTTGCTCACTTAAGTGCTCAATCTGGATCCATTCAGCCCAAATATATCTGCCTATTATCCCACCCCCATTCCTCCCAGCCTATTTCTAGCTTCTATCTTTTTTATGGTTTTGAAGACTGTATCGATTGTTTTAACTTATATACCGTTTTGTCCTCCTAACCTATTTCACCTCCTATTTGACCCGTTTGTATATTGTTTAATATATACTTGTATTTTAACTTGTATTGACTGTATACTTAAATTTATTTATCATTTCCATTGAAAGTTATTTTAACTGCATACTTGATGTATACTATTTAACTTCAGGGTCATGTTGTCTTATAGTTCATTGACTGTTTAAGTGAAATGATAAAATTTATGTTTATATGTCATATTGTTAAAAAAAATTTGTTGTATTTGGTGGACTGACTGCGGATTGCCCCAATAGTTATATTGGGGATTGCCCCAATATTTTAACTTGTATTGACTGTATACTTAAATTTATTTATCATTTCCATTGAAAGTTATTTTAACTGCATACTTGATGTATACTATTTAACTTCAGGGTCATGTTGTCTTATAGTTCATTGACTGTTTAACTGAAATGATAAAATTTATGTTTATATGTCATATTGTTAAAAAAAATTTGTTGTATTTGGTGGACTGACTGCGGATTGCCCCAATAGTTTTACAACTTTAGGCGCCACTTAAACGATAAAGGGACCCTTGGTCGCTTGTCACCTTGACAACCATGTGTTTACCACATTAATTGATTAATCAAAAGGCAATGGCTTTTGATTTTTCTTGAATGGTTAACCAACTGAGATTTATGCCTCATCGGTTTACAATGAAAGATATTTTTCTCACTAAAAGTCTGATAGAAAAATATTGAGATAGAAAGCTGGGTCTCCATTGGGTTGGGTGGTCGGTTTTGGTCGCAACCCCAGGCGGGTAACCCTGCATGCTTGACCCGCCGACAACTAGTCCAACAACCAGCCATTAGGGGGAGTCTCTATGCGCTCTCTCTTAATCTTCCTCTCACTCTAAAACTCTTTCTCATAAATGTTTGATTGATGTTAATTCTCTCTTTTAAGCATCTAATTAATGCTTAAGTGGTCTTTTTTTAGTTATGTTGCTAACCCATTTTTGTTTAGTTGTATTGCTGACCTCTTTTTGGTTTAGTTGCGTTGTTAATCCCTTGTTTGTATAATTGCGTTGATAACATTTTTTGTCTAATTATGTTGTTAACATCTTTTTCTTAGTGTTTTTTTTATTTTTTATACTTTCTTCTTCAACACGTCTTCTCTAAACCATAACACTCAAATGACCAATTTGATCCAAAGTTCAAAGTAAATATTGCAAACAAATTATCTACGGGGAGACTTACCGGTTGCAACATCACTTTGTCGGGATGAAAGATAACGTTGCACCGTACACATGGAATTCCACCTGAGGTAAGCTCAATTGCATAGACATTTACAAGCATTTGAATAAATAAAGGAGTTTCAAAGCAGTATAAAGACACCGTCTAGAAAGACATCTCCAAACCCACAAAGCATTCAGTTCACATTTATGGGACATGATAGCAATGCCCGAAATTCCTTAGGATGAAAGTTTCAACGGTAGTACATTGTCATTAAAGTTTACTAAATCATATCAATGTATCCATGTAATCTTTAATATTTAATTATTATTATAACAAACAGATGACTTAATAAGAAAGATGAAGAAAAGATGTAAGTCATTTGTAGATGAAAGCATGTATCGGTGTATCAACCGATGCATGGGCCAAAGTTCAAGAAGTGAGAGCGGACGCAAAAGTGGGAGAAGATAGAATACACAAGAAGAAAAGAAAATTCATGATCTCACACGAATCTCATCATCACATGTCTATGATAAAGACAAACATTTATCACAACAGCAACAAAAAAGTTGCAGATATGCAAGGAGCAGATCTAGCTAGCGACATCGAGATGGTTCTTCTATAGTGGCATACCGACGAACGCTGTAAAAAGACTGTATTACAAGTCTATGATTGACACCATAGTTGATGATAGAAAAGTGTCGGGACCGACTCAAAAAGTGATACACAACACTTATCTGCCAATAGAGATAGAAGATATTAAACAACACATCAAATCATTTGAACATATTTAGAAAAAAAGAGGATGCACGTTAATGACGGATGGTTGGACAAATTAGAAACCTTTAATTTTAAAACTTATTACCTACATGTTTTCAAACTTTATAATTTATAATTTATACAAATTCTTCTCCTTTATAAGTATAACTAGGAAAACAATAATCAATCTTCTAGTATATTGTCAAGTCAAAGCTGTCTTTTGGAAGTTCACAGACATATCCAGATAGGTAAAAAATGCAAACAACACAGTTGCATATAAAGCAACTAGACACATGTTGATGGTCAAGAGACTACGTTCATATTGGGCATCACACTTCGCCTATTGTTAGATATGATGTTAGAGGATTTACACAAGAATACTCAAATTGACCATATAGTTAAGGCATCCTAATTTATATCATATTTCGTATATAATCATAATTTCATCCTTAACCTAATAAGGGAGGATACAAAAGGTCAAGAGCTCCTACAATCCGGAGCAACCCGGTTTGCTTCTCATTAAAATTCTTTGGAGAGTATAATACAACAGAGATCCTTTTACCCAAATGATATTTTCACCGAGATTGGCTAATTGGATTGTTAGGACTAGTCTTTCGTATTAGAATATAGAAAGGTTGAGGAGACTACAAAGAGTAAAGACTTTTGACGAATTGTAAAAAAGACCCTTCATTTAATGCAACTATTAATCAAAGTTTTCAAAATGGTAGATGAGGATAGAAAAGCAAACATGGGTTATCTATATGATGAACTTGAGCGAATGAAAGATGAAAAACAAAAGCGGTATCAGATTTCAACTACTGGTGGGAATGGGACGTTATCAACTGTTGGTAGGAACGTATGTTGTATCATCCAATACATACAATATGTATTTTCTTTATAATTAAGTCAAATCACATATCTTAATTTTATTGGTGTGCTCTCTACTGACATAGATATATTGTTGCTTGCCAAGTCATTTTTTTAATCTTGGATATTGTTATGGTTTGATATTCAAGCTAATTAATGAGCTTCTAGACAAGGTTAAAGAGGTAATCTGAAGAAGATTGAGAATGATGATCGATCAATTATAATATACAACAAAATGTATGACTATAAAATGAGATTATTCCACTTTGGAACATCAAAGATACAATGAGCAGTTATACTCTTAAGTCTATGTATGTACCATCTGACCTTTTTTTTACGATTTAGATAACTAATTTATTTTAATTATCTTCTAACATACAATAATATCTTCTAGCTAATTGGTGGATGGATCACAACAAGACACCGCAACACACAACGGGGCAACGGTTAATCCTATGAATAGTCTTATCAAGTTGATTTATCTCAAGACTCTTTGTTTTCTACGTATCATTAAAAAGATTATGAGATGACTCAACCAACATATAGATCCTCATCAAACATTGTCATACACTTCACATATGATAGTTATGATAGATCTTTAGGAACTTATCCTAAGATGATTGTACAAGACAATAACAAGTAAATTATCATGCGTATATGTTCAATGTCATGTATTCTTCCTAAATATCACGAAGAAAGTATATAAATTATATACATTAGAACAAAAAAATGTAAGATTGAAATAGAAATGAATAAAAAAAATTTATCCCCTATTTTTTCATATTTTTAGAGTATTTTTATATTTTTTGCATTTCCTATTTTTTGTATTTTTTTAAAAATAATAATTTCCCAACCGAGTTGGACCAGGTCGTGACCCAGTTTGACCAGGTCTGTTTTAGACCTGACCGACCCTACCTAACCCCAACCCTTCCTTCCTTGATAGAAAGGACTTGCATATATTTTTTATGGACTCAGAAAAAGTTTATGACAGATTTCCAATATATGTTTTGTTGTGAGTGTTGTAATGAAAGATGGCAATGGCACATGTTAGACATATACAAATGATAAAAGATATGTATAATAAAACAGCAAATAGAGTATGCACACCGGAGGGAAAACAAGAAATTTTCCTGTTTCAATTAGATTATATCAAAGATCTTCAATAAATCTTTTTTTGTGATGAAGGATGTTACCCGTTAGATATATACAACTGAAAAGAGATATGTACGATAAAACAACTATTAGCCTATGTACACTAGAAGGAAAACAAGATATTTTCCTATTTCAATTAGATTACATCAAGAATCTTCAATAAGTTTTATTTTTTGCATTAGTTATGAATGAATTAACAAAGAATATGCAAGATATGGCATATGATGTTTGAAAACAATATGATACTAATAAATGAAACACAGGAAGTTACTAAGAAGTTAGAACTTTTAAGAAACAATAGAATCTAAGAGTTTCTAGATAAGTGAACTAAAAAAGAATATGTGCATTGTAAATTTGATGAAAACCAATGAGAAAATGATGTAATAGTTAATTTGGATAAAGTAATATTAACTCATGATACTCAATTTAGTTATCTTGGTTCAATTATTCAAAAAAGATGAAACATGTAATAAAGATACAAACTATTTAATTAAAACATGATAGATGAAGTGAAGATTGGTTGCTCTTACGTGATTATAAGATTCCATTAATAGTAAAAATCTTAACATACAACTACAAGACCTAAAAATGTTGTATGGTAGTGAATGAACGAAAAATATGCATTCTATGATAATTTTTTGCTAAAATGAGAATGTTAAAATAGATATCTCATAATACTAGATTAGATAAAATGCATAAGAAATAGATATTAAACAAAGTGTAGGAGCATCGACAATTGAAAACAAATTAAAATAGGATGATTGAAATGATTTGGTCACATTAAATGTAGATCTATGTAAGTTTCAGTCAAAAAAACATCAAAATAGTATAAACAAAAACATGGCATGGTAGACTTAAAATTAATATAAAGGAAGGTAATTCTATATGATTTGGACAATTTAAGTATCTCATAAAAGTAACTGAAAATTGATATGGGTGGAGAAAGAGAATCCATATCACAAACCACAAGTAATTTATAACCAAAAATAATTTAGGACTATGGCTAGAGTTAAGTGGTAGCATATGTAAATTGATAATAAGGGTGATCTTCTTAGCCCATTAGTTATCTTGTTAAAATGTTATTATGATGCGGGACGAGGCGGGACGGACCGGCGACGCGGCGCTGCAGCGGGCCTTCAAGAGGCGCAAAAGACCTAAGAAATGCAGTAAACAAGCAAAACCGGACTTAAACCGGTCAAAACGGACCCAAAATATGTCGAACCGTGCCCGAATCACTCAAAACGGGCCTGAACCGGCCCCAAAATAGGGTGAACCGGCCTGAACCGGCCCAAAACATAGTGAACCGGCCGGTTTAGGCCTTGAACCGGCCCCTGGACCGTCGAACCGGGCCGAACCGGCCTTGAACCGGGCTGAACTGGCGGCCTGACCAGGTCTGGGGACGAACCGGTGCCAGTTCGAGCGAGGGGCAGGCCGGTCGGGCGAGCGGGGCGAACCGGGCACCGGTTCGCCCGCGACTTAAGTGGGGTGGGGGTCGTGGCCCCGCGCGGTTGGCCGCGGGGGCGGGAGACGCGGCCGGCTCGCCGGCCACCGCGTACCCCCGTCGGGTGACGCCCCGTGGACGCGCGTGGGCGCGTCATCTTCCGCCTGTCTTTGGCCGCGCGAGGGTGAGGGCTCCGCGCGGTGTCATTCGCGTCGACGGCCGCGGCGGCCGCAGGCGGGAGGAGGGGAGCCGTCGCCGTCGCCGTTGGACCTTGCCGCCGCCGCCGGCAGTGGTCGAAGGAGCCACTGTTGCGGGAGGAGGAGGATCGGAGGCTGCTGGAGCCCTAGCGAGAGGTGTGCTCCCGGAACCGTCCCGCCGGAACTCTTCATCTTCCTCTTCCTTCTTCATCCGGCAAAAGGGGGTGTTAGGGATTCCGAACAGAAGGGGGTGGACAGGTGGAGGTACTCCGGGGATCGCCGGAGGCGGGGGTGGACGGAGGAGTGGGGATCGACGCGGTCGGAGGTGTCGAAACGGACGGAGACGGGGGTGAACGGTGTCGATAGGGCTGCAAAACGAACCGGTGAAGGGGGAAGGGGCAAGAATGGCTCGGAGGCCGCTGGACGGAGGAGAAGTTGAAGGCACCCACGCCGGAGGGTTGCGAAGAGACCGGTCCTCACCGGAGGTGGAGCTGGACGACCTCCATCGTGGAGGGGGTGAAGAGGAAGGGGCAGCGCCCCAGCACAAGGGGCAGCCCCTAGGGTTCCAAAAATTGACACTAACAAAAACTCTCTCATTCCAAACAATGAGCTCACTCTTAAATAGAGGAGCTAAGTTTACAAAGAGACCTTAAAGACGACTAATTACATACATGGACGAAAAATAAAAGACATGGACTCAAAAGACTTCAAATAATTACAAATATGTCCAAATGGACGTAAATACAAATAGACCCCAAAATGGATCGGACCGGGTCCCCATCATATTATCTTTTCATGTATGCACAAAATTATTTCATTTTCACTTATCTTCTTTATGGATTTTCCGCAAATTTTAGTTTTTGCATTTTGTGCAAGCAGATGCATGCTATCTGGTACCCAATCCATCAGCTGAGTTGATATGCAATGAGTCATGTTGCAATGACGCAGTCTCTGACATGGCATTGGATGCCAAATCCGATCCCATCGTCTTTGATTGTAAGCCAAAGGGTTCAATGATCTGTTATTGAACAACTATGGTTCTATGCTACGGATTTTAGAAGGATTATCTAAAAGAAAACAAAATACTTAATTATCACATCAATACGGCACTATCATAGAGTGCACAGCGCCCACCACTTTACCTGCAAGTGCTGTATATCAGTGAGCCACCAACCTTCAATAATCGGAAACCACTCATCAAAAGCTTCAGCTGCAATCGTTTAACGGAACATAAGAATGACATAGCAGCAAGAAATCTTATTTTATCAGTAATAACATTCTGTTTGGATAAAGTAAACTCTCCAATATAAACTTAACAATCAAGGACAAACTCAAGGGTACTTTGTACTCCATAATTCAAGCAATTTCAAACTTGATTGGTTGTTTGTATAATGTCTTAATGCATATGTTACACCTAGCATAAAATGCAGAATGTGATTCTTATCCAAAAATGGAGCACCACTGATGCCGAAGGTACCCACGATCAAAAGCATACAAAAATACAGTTGGATAAGAAACTGTACCAAACATGTGCACAAGCAAATCCATTCCTCTAACAAGGAACTGTGGAAATATGTATTTATTCACATTGAACATGTTGCAGAAGAACATCACGAAAGATGTTGAAATAAATGTACACATACTGAAGAACATGCATGATCTTCAGCAGTAGCGCATTCATGAAGTAGACAAAAGGGGAGTGCAGATAAAAAATAGAAAAAGCAACTCCAACAACTTTCATAAAATATGATCAACAGCCCAAAGAAGCCCTTTGGCAACTCTGGCAAAGCTGTAGAGAGCATCTCAGATTCTTTCAATATTTCAGAGCATAATGAAAACATAAATATACATATGCAACACCAACATGTGGAAATCTAAAAATGAAATCAGCTGCACATATGCCATATCCATGCTACCAAATGTGCTCTCTTATCAGAATGCTCATCAGTCATCAGCCTACAAGTGAATTAAATTCCCTTCTCCACTAACATAAGTTGATATGGAGTGCACCGACCTGGTTTCTGACAAAATGGGAGGGGGTGTTTAACACACTGAAAGCAGAATATACCAACTAAAACTTAAATTTAAAAACCAAATTATCGCGACAAAAAATATAAACATATTCTACATAGGTTTACTTTTTGATGTGTTTCTTATTGCTTTCACTATCTGCTGTCTACATTAAACACAAAATAGAGGTTAGAAGTATAGGGCACTGTTCTGCAGAATGGGTCTTCTTATCAGAACGGGCACCTCGGCTTATGAAAAAGAATCTTATCACAGGATGGAACAAGTATAGTGTAATGTTATAAGTGGGTGGCTACCAACTTACATAGTTACATTAGGATTCTCAGGTCTTATTGTTAATGACAACAATGTACAGATTTCTAGATGTCACATAGTAAATTTAGATCTTAAACTAACTTGGTTACATAGAGCTGAGGAATTGCTGCGGGCTTCCTCCTTCGACAGCTGCATCTGGCGGACCTCTAGTAACCTCTTCCTTGATCGCCTCCTCTTGTTGGGACCTCCCTTTGACTGCTGCTGATGCTGAACCTCTCTTTTACTGCTGCCAATGCAGAACCTCCTGTTCAACTCCCATGCATTCGGAACCTCGCAGAGAGCTGCAGGGCTTCGTTTTATAGAGGGATGTCAGGTTCCATGGGGGGCAAGACTTTCGCCGTGGAGAATTCCCGATCACAATCCTGATCAACCAGGGGTTCCACAATGCTATTCCTTCCGAAATTTAGGATGCTGCTACTATTTTGTTACCTCAGTACTCCATAGAGACTTCCAGAAGGAGATGGTTCACAGACAGAAGTCGCGTGCCTGCCAGGAAGGATCCCTTCCGCCGCCTGCCTTCTCGAATGCCAAATGCTGATACATCTGCCTTATGCGGTGGGTCCTAGCTGTTTTCTAGGATCAACCAGGCTCTCAATCGATTTTCCTGCCCAAGATATTCATGCCAGCTAGCCTCCATGATGCCTCCTTTGCCTCCAGTGGTTGCAAGATATAACCGCATAAGCTGTCTTTACTCCCAATAACTCCTACCATAATTGGCACTTCCAACTTCCGAGATTAGCACCAGCTGGCCTTGGGCTCTCCGGCTGATAATCCCAGCATCGGGAAAGGCTGCAATGCTATCCTCATGTTTTTCCAATCTGCCAGCTACTTCTTTGCTTCCTGCTATTCCATTGGACTCCCGTGGCAGTTTTGGTAACTCCAGATTGCTCCTCCCTGCTTTGTAGGAT
The DNA here is from genome assembly GCA_036172225.1 of Cryptocoryne crispatula var. balansae. Lineage (NCBI taxonomy): Eukaryota > Viridiplantae > Streptophyta > Magnoliopsida > Alismatales > Araceae > Cryptocoryne > Cryptocoryne crispatula. The sequence goes on along the minus strand of CM069921.1, from coordinate 9,520,255 downwards.
CCCCCGATGATCCTCCTTATTCTTAGGACCCAGCTGGATCCTTGCACAACCTCCCCTTGGCCTTTCAATGGTCCTGAGTTCCCAAGATGATAGATATGGCTGCGGGCCTCAAAGATAGGAAAGATGCAATCGAACCATGCTGAGGTGGCAGATGGTTGCTGCGCCAAGAGGTTGGTAGCTGAGGCATAATTGGTGTAAAATATGCCCATTTTGGAATTGAAACATAGCCCAGGAGGTAGAGAAGAAGCGGATTGCAAATTTAGCATAAATCGGGCTATTATTAATCCTTTATAGGCCTATTTTAGAATTAAAATACAGCCCACCAAGGGCATAAAAAGTCTGCAAAATTGCTATGAATCGGGACATTATCATGAGATAAAAATTGAAGTGGGCTCCAATTAATAGGTTATATCTGAGAATTGACTATTCCTTGACCAATTGAGGATTAAATTAGATTTAATCATAATCCAATTAATAAAAAAAATTGAAAAAGTTTCGATGCCAACAAATCCAAACCCCAGAAGCACCCCATGTTTGATCTACAGCAGAGTTAAACTATGCATGATGCTGGGTCAAAACTATGTCTAATAAGAGGTAGACACTAACTGGGGTTCAAATTTGGTAGATTTACCTGAGCCCAATAAGAAAAATTTCCCTAGATATGGGATATCCATAATGATGAAATGAATGACAACATTATTCGCCATAAAAAGAACCAAGTTATTGCCCCTGTTCACACATCCCCACTTAAATATTGCCTTAGCTATTCCATCAGTTCTTGAATGTGGGTTTAAAATATAGATATGGAATTAAACTGATATAGGCTTGGATTTTGCCAACATCCACCTATTTTACACACCTAACCCTACGCATGCTCGCCAGATGAAGGGTAGTCAAAACATTATTTTGCAGCTTGTCTAAGCGCAATGCTGGCATGGTGGTATTTAACACCTAGACATACATGTACGGCCTAGTCAATGCATTAGAAGAAGAAAACACTATTCCTAGCACAATCTGCTTACCAAAACCTTTTCTAGTTATTTTCCCCTTTACTTTCAACATCCCACTTTCCATTTCAGGGGTCTCAAGGGAAAGCATTCCTAAGCGTTTGCAGTCAGTGTAACTAATACATCCTAAATTCCTAATAGAGCCCGGTAAATGAGAACAAAGTTAATAGTTGCAAACAGGTATTCTGCATCATGGCATAACTCTGTGGATTCATTTCAGTTGCTTGGGGATGGCAAGTTGACTTGGTCCTGACAGATATATAGGTACGTGACTCATTTGCCCTGTATAGTTTATGATGGTCGCAGAGCGGAAAATATAAAGGATCTAGGCACCAAACCCCTCAAATACTTAGTGCTATGAGGATGCATTACCCAAAAAGAAATCATGAATGAACAAATACATTAGCTAATGATGTAATACAGACAAGTAAATGTTTGCCCATGCGGATAGATTCAAGGTTTTGGAGCTAAAACCTTCAAAAACTTTGGTAAAGCCTAAACCCTAGGCAACAAGAAATGAAGATTGGAATCAGCATTAGGACCAGTGAACTACTACAATGATCTGGTCAGCTGGACCAGCTGGATTGATCAGTTCCTATATGGATCCAAGATAAGGAATAAAAGTTTAAGTCACCTGGAGAAGAAACAACTTGTCTGTTCTTTGTGCATCTAGAACTCGACGCCGGAGAGTTTCCCAACCCCATTGCTCAAATTTTTGGATGTGTTTAACTGATCCATCATGAGTGCATTCTGCATCAACAAGGACCTTTATAAAGGTCCACGTGAAAACTAAAATTACATCTTCACAAAATTGTTTGAAAAGGTCATGTAACATGAAACAAGAAATAAACAGTAAAAGTAAAAGGCACAAGTTCATGAAGTTGACCAGTTACATCAGAATTCACAAATCTTATCAAGAACCAGGGAAAACAGGAAAACAGGGAACATTGAACAAAGTAATCGCAGTCAAATAGCTACCCGGCACCCTTTGGCTAAAACTAGAAGGAACTTAGACTTTTCTTCTTTGAATAATATTAGAAGGCGACTGCTCCTCATTGCTCGAGTATCGAGCATCTGAAACCATACTTCACTGACCGGTTTCAAAAAATTGAAGCCCAACTGACTGAACAAATACATGTTCAAAAGGAACTGAAAAATAGTAGATCCACATGGTTTTCCATCTTGCAAGAATCTGTCTCGACAAGACCTCCAAAACGTGGGGTGCTGCATCCAGACAACCTATTGGAGGCTGGAAGGGAGAAAAAGGGTGGGATATGAGATAGGAGGATGTGGACACGGACAGCTAACTGGAATCCACTGCCCTCTTCCCATCCCCATCGGGTGGGGAAGATGAGCCGAGTGTTCTGGATCCTCCAACCTGGCACCAGCCTGGTAGCCATGGAGCAGCTTCCTCCGCGCCACTGCTCTCCAGTGGCCATCTTTACCTCTGGCTTGTCAGCCTACCTGATCTTGTGAGAATCCCACGACACCTTGCTGACATAATCTCTCCGGCCACCCCAAGATGAGGATGAGAAGTGAGATAGCAATCCTTGGGTTGAACAAAAGCATGGTCAATGTAAAAGCATAAAAAAATAAGCCAAGTAATGTAAACAGATTTAAGAAAAATAAATGAGACAAACAATTAGCTTTTACCAAGTATCAATCTGGTATTGGCGTATTGCACAGAATAGTGGCAACAGCCCTGTCAACTCAAAATCATGGTTATCAGCATAAGCCAACCCATTTTGTTGAGGTCCCCCCCCGATCCAACCCTAGATTCCCATCCGAATCAGCCGGAATTGACCGAATCAGTATCAGTCTGGATCAGGATTGATTCGACCTGAATTGGCCAATTCAGGGTCGATTCTGGTGACTATAACCAGAATCAGTGGCCCACACTGTCTTCTCCAAAGGCACATCATATTGAATCCGATGGATCAGGATTGATTCGACCTGAATTGGCCAATTCAGGGTCGATTCTGGTGACTATAACCAGAATCAGTGGCCCACACTGTCTTCTCCAAAGGCGCATCATATTGAATCCGATGGGATCCAATGACCGATGACTTAATTCATCGAATACAAAATATAGGGTCCGATGGACCTGATATTATACATAGGATCCGATACGACATGCCTTCGAGCAAGGAAGAGGCCATGGTGGTGCCTTGCCTGTGGTGGCAGTGGACCACGGATTGAACCGGAACCCCCTTAGGAATGGATATATATTATTTTGTATGGTTTTTTAAGAATTAAACATGGCTGATTCTTGACCGGTTTTTCTCCTGTGGAATCAACCGATTCTGCAGGTCCGATCAAGAGTGGATCAAAATCAGCACTAGCCAATCCAGTCTCCGATTCTAATCCCACAATCCTTGACTCAAATAGGAAAAAACGTAAAAAATGCCAGAGTAAACTAAATGATATATACTTATTTTACAATGAGAAAAAATGTTCAATGTATGAGATCTTATAAGAATGAAGTAAAAGAAGTACAGCACTGGCAAAGACAAAAAAAAAGCTGTTGGAAATATCCGACATCCTGATCAGAATCTGTCAATTGTAACAAGAATTCCAGGATAAGAATCAGCCAAATCGATTTGTTATCTGGTTGACTAGGATGTGCAGGATAAGATCCGATCCTTGTACTCCAGCCAAAAATTCTTCCACGAGATAAGGCATCATGACTTACATGCATTTAATTCCTAAATATTTAAGAAACGGCCACAGGTAAATCTGTAACCAATATTCTCTGCATCTTATTACACAGAAAGATGCTGCACTTCATGTGCAAGTTCACATGGCACTTGATTAACGCTATACAGGCTTGGTTGGACCTATTAGCTTAAACAAATGAACTGATTGTAAAACATATATAATTAATATTCATAACTAAGCCATTAAAATTTATTGGATGCTTTTGTCTATCAGCATAAATATATATAAAGAAAAGGCGACTTATTATTCCCTGTTAAACATAACTGCTTGTATTTGACCAATTAAAGGCATTTTTCCAGATTTACCAGTAGTCAGGACCATATTTCCAATGCAAAAGTTGGCATCAGCAACGTACTTCAAAGAAATATGTGAAGGGATACACCTGAGTCCTGGTTTTGAAAATGATACTAATGGAACTGTCAAATGGATGTGTATCAACTTAATTAAGCCGGGTCCATAAGAATTTTCGATAGGGGCGAAAATGAGTTGACAGTCAAAAAGTATCTCAAGACTTGGCCTCATAAGGGCTCGACTTGGCTTGTCCCTTGTGCTAATGAGCAATCTTTGAAGAAGGCTCAATTTGGCTTGTCCCCAATTTCCCCCCTTCATCAACCCTTCTTTCTCACATTCCCTCTGGCTCCAGCCACCACTGCTACCTCCTAATCTCCCTTCTCACCTTCACTTCCTCTCTCCCATTCTCCCCTTTCCTGAACTGACTCTCACTCTTTCCATATCTATGTTGCAGCTGTTTCTCTGGCTCTCCTGACCCCCCTATCTCCCAAAACACACATCTCACTCATTAGCATGGTTTGCAAGAATGGCCAAGCCGGATCAAGATTGGCAGGTGCCCAATCCCTGGGCCAACTTCACCTGAATCGAGCAAGATACGAGCAGATCGGCCAATTTTGGACTGATATGGGTCTATTCCCGATGGGAACGGTGCCTCCCTACGGCGATCCCAATCAGAATACTGCGGTATACTGATTCGGATTACTTTTTATGTTTTAATGCTTTTTTGCATTTTTGGGAGAACCAATCTAGGCCAATCCTTAATTGGTTTTCCTTCCATTGTATTGGAAGAGATAGCCGATCCAATCTCAATCAAGATTAGGGTCAGCCCTAGCCAATCCGACCTAGAATACTTTGCTCATTAAAAAACATAAATTCTACCATTTAAGATGTGTACCACACTAAAAGATAGAACTCCTTTGAATCAAACTAAATCATCCCATTCAGTGCATCACGATTTTGATAGGCATCAATTTTAAAATTCTATTAGGCTTTTTATCTTTTACTGTTCGGTCAGAATTTGTAAATAGTCAAATTAGAGGGCTTCTTTAATTCAACAAGCTCCTTATATAAGGAGCAACGATGTACACAGTTACAGACAGTGAAATAAAAATTTTTGGAGCATTGGTTCTCGCTGGGGGCTCAACCCCATCTCACTCTTCCCCCATTTCTTTCCCCTTCAGCCCGGCCAAGAGGGCCACCTGTTGCTCTTCCTTCACCCTAGCGAGGAGCGCCGCCTCTTTCTCTCCCTTCACCCCAGCAAGAAGCACTGCTCATCCTCTTCCTCACCTCCGAGAAGGATCCTGGTTCTCTCCTCCAACACCAGACAGAAATCAGTTATCTTCTCCTTCCTCCTTCACAAGGTCGATGAATGGCAAAGCTAGCAGATCAGCATCTTCCTCCCTCTTCTCCTGTCTGCGGTGTAGCGATCGACATCAACATCATCTTCTATGGATCAACCACTGCAGAGATGAACACTTCATCTTCTTCGGCTCCTGATTTGCACAAGGGAAAAATCGACGTTCGACGATTTCCGATCTGGATGGCATTGAAGGAGGCAGACCCGCGATCCCTCCTCGCACAGCATCTTCCTCCAGCATTTGTCATTGGCAACCTCTCCAGCTCCGACAACATCAACAGCTTCAGATCTGATGGCTGCTGCGCACGGAACTGTTCACTCGGTGACTGAAGGGTACTGTCCTGACAGCAGCCTTGCAGGGGCCTTCCTGCTCAGTTTGGCTGCTGCACACTGCTCCTCCCCCTCGTCCACACAAAATGAAGGGTCCGGCAATCCCCAGATGGCTTCCACTTCGCCGGACATGTCTTCAGAAGACGGCGATCTCTTCTTATCTCCACAATGGCAGAGCACGCATGAGCTCGCACGACATCCAGATGCTTCCCATCTGGCTGCGGTGAGGAGATGCTGCCACAGCCCCCTCCGAGCTTGATCGCGAGCAATCACACCGGTGTGTGATGCGTAGCCCACCTCGCATCCCGTCCCCATCCCAGGACTTCTCTTTACGCATGAGCGACCTAGCAGACCTCCACGAACCCAGCTTGGTCAAGACAAAGCCGCCACGTAATCCAATCAATGGGTTCGGTTACATAAAAAAATAAAACGGATTAAAGCCACTTTAAATCTGGTTTTACACTAGTTAGCGGAAGTTTAAATAGTTTTAGCACTTTAGTTCATTTTTGACAGTTTAATTGCATTTTAAACAAATTGTGTCCCACGTCAGATTTGGATGTACATTCAGTTTGGTTTAATTTAAAAAGTGACCATGCACAGTCCTAGGCACCAGATATCAAGGTCTATCAATAAAGAGCAGGAGACAACATGTTAACAGAAGAATTTGTTACCTTGTCATACCCAAAAAAAGCCATCTCATGTTCACTTCTTGGCCTAAAAAGTTCACTTGTAGTGAGACCAACCACTCCAGCATGCCTGCCATAGAATATCAATTCCGGCACTGTGGTTGGAGAAGCAAGTGAGGTCTTCATTGATCTGTTGGCATCTTTCCTCTCTTTCCACGTTCTTTTAGAAGACCATTCACTGAAAACATCAGTTTTTGAGTCAGAGTCTCTTGCACCTAGGCAGTAGAAAGAAATTTTAAACATCAGTACAGTGACAAAAAAATTTTTGCAAAAATAACTACTAAGACTATGTCATGATACATGAATTTCCATCTAGGTGACAACTTAGTGGCAACAAAGAGAAGGTTGTTCCATCTGCTACAAACAGCCGACAATTATCTCCTAGTGAATATTTCTGTAACATTGTGCGACAAGCTGCCAAACGATGTCTTGCAACATCTACACCAGTAATTGTCCCCGTATTACCAAGTAGATCAGATATCATGCACAGTTTGGCACCTGAAGTTTCAAAACCAAAAAGATCAAAATTTTAATAAGTCTCACATTTTCTTCATCCAAGCAATAAGCACATAGAAAAAAAGACGAAGTCCAATAATATAAACAAGGAAAGGAACCTTAATCGAATTTAACACATTTATGCTTTATTTGTAGCCTTGTTCACAGAGTATCAATAACTTTCTTCAAGATGGAGTGAACTTTGTACTGAATGTGCATAACTATGTGACATGGGTACCTTTTTCAGTCTTGGAGTATGTTGCACCCATTGGAGCAGGAATGTGATTCATGGAATGTCTTCCTGCTGCTTAATTGAAAAATAGAGGGCTTCCAGTGATGAACTTTCAGCCAAATGTATGCAGCTATTGGTAATATTTTAAGTGAGAGAGGGGGGCCTCAGTGAAAAAGGTTAAGATTTATGGCCTTCTCTTATTTCTGATCACAGAGTTGATTTCCTTTTTCTTTTCACAGTGATCCTGCCAGATCCCTAGTTGCTATTGGAAAAGTATTTACCTTCTTGGTGCTGCATTCTGTGTGAACCTCTTTTTTTTCTGCGTCTGTTCTTTAGAAAGAAAGACATCTCCGGACATTTCTAGGAAAATAGGTGATATCCTAAAAATACTAGGTAGTCCGGTGATAGTTTAAAAATATTAGAACCGAGGTTCGGGTTCTTTGAAAATTTTGATTTTTGACCCTTCTCCGCCGGATGGTGCGAATATCCGACGTTAACTTACATCGAGCAACGGCTCGAACGCCTTTGATTAACCGTCGCGGCAACCTATTTTCGGAGACATGCACATCCACAATCCTAAATTAAAGAACTCAAAAGGGCAGCGGCCTTTTGGGTCCGATCAGATGCAAACCGTTTTGTTCGGGTTTGTTTTATTTGTTATTTTTCTTTGGATGACTTTGAAAATTGATTTTTAAGGGCTTGATTTGGGATTCCGCCGAGCCACAAAGGGGCTGGAGTGAATGGATTAAGATGGGCCAAAATGGGCCTGCGCACAGGGTCGATTTGGAATCGGTTCTAGGATCTGAACGTGGGCTGAGCAAGGGGCAGCTTCGGACCTGCTTAAGGGGTCTGTTCAGATGGCTTTGAATGGACCGATTGGGGCCTGTGTAGGTGTGTTCTGGATGGGGCTGCAGAGGGGTTGTCTTGCAGCAGGCTTTTTGAGCAGGTTCTGGGTCTGCTTAGCGGGTCGAAACTGGGCCTATTTTCGGACCTGAATTGAGTACCGAACATGGGCTAACTGGGTGCCGGATTTGGGCTGAAGATGGACTTGGATTAGGGTCTGTTCAAGGCCCCTGCAGGTGGGTCGAATTGGGTCTCGAAGGGACCTGTTATGGACTTGGACAAAGGCCAGGGAAAGGGGCTGTTTGTGGGCACCTGTAGGTGGACCGAATTGAGAGTGAGAGAGAGAGGCCTGCGTGAAGTCCTGCAAGTGTGGCAGGGGAATCCCAATTCAGAAACTAGTCTGCCCCTCCTTTTTTATTTGCAGACTGCCTAAAGGCTGACTTTGCTGCTTAAATTACAGATTTCAGATTTTTGTTTTGGTTTTCATTATTTTAGTTTGGCGGTTTGCATCGCCTCCGACCCATCGGGCCACCTTTGAATGCCCAGCTTTAAACATCACAAGTCGACATCGAAGTTCATTTTATTGAAAGATGAGGGGAAATACATCGGTGTGTGATGAGTGGTGATCCTTCCCCGATTTAGGTTCTTTACCGACTTAGAAAAATTTCGGCATTACAACGGTATGCCGACAAGTTTCTAACTTGGCAAAAGTTTACCCATCCAATCAAGGCTAGTCGGTGACTTAGCCAACATTGGGGGAAGGATCACCGGCTACGGGAGCATGCCCGCGCCGACGTCCGGATCAACATCCCGGGGCGTACCCGGGGGAGCCGTCCATTTCATTTTTAGTTACATTACTGTTTTTTTTTATTATTTCAAAAGGCCACTCGGGCCGGTTTGAGTTCCATCGGCGTTCAAAGCCGGTCTTCAGTCTTCTTGGGCCGGAAGGGCCTGCTTATTGGGCTTGTGCGCCCCTCCTCCATCTTGGTGGTAGGGCAAGGACCCGCCCGGACAAAACAATCGGCCCGTCGTACGGATTCCGAGAGGGTCCGGGACATCGCCCCCGCCCACCATGCTGGAAAATTGGTGAGCTTCTGCGCTTGTACTGGACGGTGCGGCACTGCCTTGCTGCCTTTTTCTTCTTTGCTTGGATGGGAGCTGCTGCTGCCCTCTTCTGTAGGCCGCGGTGGGGCTATCCAGAGGGGCATCAATCTCCCTTCCTTTTTATTGAACAGGACCTGTTTAGGGGTCTGCTGGGCTGAACCGCAAAAGGGGACAGATATTGGCCACATGGGGGCTGCTGTCTGGGCCGCGAAGGGGCCTAAATAGGGACTGAACATAGGTCAGCTATGGGACTGTATAAGGAGTGGGAGATGGGTCGATTGTGGATCCTTTTCTGGACTTGATTGAAGTCTGTTGGAATGGGCCGCAAGGGAGCTGATAGTTTAACCACAAAGGGGTAGGAAACCGGTTACAAGGAGATCTGTTTTGGACCTGGATTGAGGGCCGACTTTGGGCTGGAAATGGACCTGGATTGAGGTCTGTTTAAGGCTGATGCAGGTGGGCCGACAGGGGGGGCCTGGACATAGGCTGCATAGGGGCCTGAACAGGGGTCAGATCAAGGGGCGAACAGAGGGGCCTTGGACCTGCCCAAGGGGTGCGCAAAGGGGCAGAAATGGCCTGCTAAAGGGGGTGCTCAATGGGCTAGAACAGGTGCAGCTTAGAGAATTGAATGAGCTGGACAAGTTGCTGTTCAGTGGGTCGAACAGTAGCCTGTTTGAGGGGGATTTCTGTGGGTGAAGCAGGCACCAACAATGGGATGAAATGGCCTTTGGTTGAGCTGCGAGAGGGGCTGAATAGTTCCTGTTCGGAGCATCTTTTTATGGGCTGAAAAAGACTGTATATGGGGGCCGAACTGGGCATTGTTTAGAGCCTGAATGGTTGGCCGAGGGGGCTTCCAACAAAAGGGACTAAGACTCTGCTATGTGTGGGTCGGATTAGGCCATGGAGAGGGCTGGAGCTGAAAGTGGACCGGCAGGGGTCTGTTCGGAGACTGGCTGGGGCCTGATTGATGGGGCTCTGGTTGGGCCGAAATGGGGCTAGTAGGGACCAATCTTCTGGGTCATGGGTTGCCGATGACGATGAAGACCGGTTTAGGCCATGAGAGGGGTCGAGAAGAGAACTTAGAAGGGGAGGAAGGGGTGCCCTTAGAGGGCTACATAGTTAGTATGTGTATGCCCCTACCTTTTCTTCTCCTCTTCTTCTTTCCTTCTTCTGGTTGTGGGCGGCAGCAGCAGGTGCAGCCGGTGTAGCAGCTGGTGCAGCAGGAGGGGGAGGTGGCAGGTGCAGCAGGGTGGTGCCCCTGTTGGTGCGCCAAGCTCCTTCCTCTTCTCTTCTTCTCCTCCTTGGTCGCAGGCAGCAGCAGCAGCCTGTCGGCGTCCAGAAACTGCCCCCTTCTCCTTGGCGTGCCCCCCTCTTCTTATAGGAGATGGGGGGGGTATGTAAGGCCAGGTGGTGGTGTACGTAGATGCCTTGGGTGGGGTGGTCAATGGGCTTCTCCAAGGCTGCTTTAATTGGCCTTGACCAGACCTTTGAGTTCTCCCATAGAAGACTTAATAACCATGCATTAATCCTTGAGTTCTCCCATGTTGACCTACCTTTTGGGCTTCCCCACGCCATTAACCAGCCAAGGGTGTGAATTGGCAAGTGCGCAGGTGGCTGCTGATGTGGCAAGAGGGCCAGTGTGGCATGTTCACACTAGACCGCAAGTGAGCTGGCATATGGGCTGCGCACAGGCCTTTTGGCATGGGTTAATTGGGCTGGCTGGGGGGGCTGCGCACAGGCCTTTTTTTGGCATGGAATTGGGCCCAATTCTAGGATGGGATGATGGACTTCTTATAGGGCCTATGTGGGCTCCTGATTGGGCTTGTTTTGGCCAAAATGTGGGCTGTCCGGTCTGCTCTTGGGCCTGCCCATTTGTCTCTCTTTTTCTTTTGTGAAAAAAATGGATGC